>JAMZAV010001392.1:0-738177 GCA_024449915.1 Sweltsa coloradensis
AGTAACCAGAGTGACAAACTAAGGATCCACAACGGCACAAGTAAATATTATAGATGTTCCTTAATCGAAATTGTAGGTAAATTATTGAACGATAATGCTAGTAAAAGTGGTGCCACTTTTTCTGGACGAGGAGAGTGATAGATATTAAATGTCTCAATATAGCACTCAAATGCCAATTTCTTTCGTATTAGTATCTAGGCCTAGGCTACTTGAATCTTTAAGCCTCCGTGGTCGCGAAATGTCACTTTTTATTGTTACAAATTGTAACGGTCATTTGGCAGTGCACAGAGCCTAGGGCTTTTTTAAGACACATTGTTGAAGATTTTTTTCCAGACCTATATCTACTATAGGCTACTATTTTATTATTAACCCTAACAATTGCCGTATTAACATGAGTGCATGTTTGTATTTCCAGGCAGGAGTTAATGAAACCAACTTTCCGAAAAGTGTTCCCGGAACCATAAATTCATTGATCAACAATATGGCATCATTCATTTGACAATTTAATGATGAGGTCACGACCCTTGAACGGAGAAGATTTCGAGCGGCTCGTACAATTTGCTGCAGTGGATCATCGGTGAGTCTTAGCTTTGTATTTACGTGTGTGTTTCCTATACAGCGATTCCTTGTGTATTATGTCGCTGGTTTGTATTTTATTTTAGTCGCTTTCCAGGTAGCCTGTAGAAGTTTGTGGGTTAACGTATAGGGTTGCCGTTCGATATGAATTTGAATATCGATAATCGTGCATGTATACTAATAAATTTAATATCTTTATAAATAATAATCATTAAATATCAATAGGGCCTACAAGGTTCTTTAGCATAAGCCTGTTTTAAGTAGGCCTAGGGCTGGGCTATGACATATCATTCAATTTTTTTTTAAAAAGTGTTATTTTTCATAATTTTGGCCAAATAGGGTTGATAAGGTGTCACCATAGACCTATTTACGATCTCACAATCTGGTTTTATGACCCGGCACCTCCAGCAAATGCACCAGCCAGGGTAATTTAATTTAGACTACCTACCCAGCACCTCCACCAAAATTTCGAAATTTAGCATTTTTTGTGTAAATTTCTATATTTCGATATGAAATCAAATATCAAAATCGAAATTTTTTCCAATCCTCGATATCATATCGAAATATCGATTTTTTTGCCCAGCCCTAGTTTTAAGGGCATCATTAGTGAATGATAACAATTGTCGAAAAAGTTTGCCCCGTCTGGGGATCGAACATAGAACAATGCTCTACCAACTAAACCTACTTCCAAGACGCGGGTGTTTGGTAAGACTGGCCTACCTACATTTTGATATTTCAACATAACAAAAAATAATGGACACCAATGTGATATTTTGGAAGTGAAATTGGAAATAGTTGCTATTTTTTTGCTGACATGAAGTGTTGCAGATCTGGCTGTTTTGGCCTACTGGTCTTTGTTTTTAAATTTCACAAATATTACCGGTGCCGGTGCTTGCAATCATATTCAATTATGGTAATTCTTAGTAAGTCTACCGTTAGGGATGTGCGGGTAGTGGTTTTTGAGCTCGGGTCGGGTAATTGAAAGTCCCCTGGGGCTCGGGTAATTGAAGTACGCTCGGGTAGTGAATTTTTTTTTTATTTGTGAATTCATAAAAAAAAAAAATACAAAACAGTTTTGCATTGGTTGCAGGTAGCCACTCTGGGCTGTATTGACACGAAGAACATCCAAATCGGCGTCTTATGAACTTTTGCTTGAGTATGCCTACCGGTAGGCCTAGGCCTAGTACAGTGAAACCCCGCTATTATTGTTTTCCTGCATCAATCGTTCGTTATTCTCGGAAATAATATCGTAACGATCGTTTTCTAATATCTCCGATACGAAAACCCCAAGAAAAACCGATGCGATCGCGTATTTTTCTATTAATCTATGCGTTGTACAGCCCATGAACGAAGCCAGGACCAGCTTCATGCTGACTCCGCCCACGTCGTAGCGATGGCGTCACGCTCCGACTAGTCACTGTTCTGTCTGCGCTCTGACCGGCAGGTTTAGGAGAGTATTGCGTTGTTTCTTTATTACTTCTACCCGACCCACCTTGTTTTGCGGCGTTGAATAGAGGACGAGCCATGACGGTCGAGGGTATTATTTGCGACACGCCGAAGAAGACCGCGTATTAGTACCCGCCACGACGATCCTCCACTACGTCGTTTGGGCTTATTAGGTGGACACATGGCGTTTTAAATTTCTTTAAATTTTCGGATATTGCCCCAATGTAATTTTACTACCAAATTACCTTTGGGTACCGCACATTAACCGTTTGAAAACTTCGAACTTCAATAAAAAGCTTATTAGTTTCCCATTGAAAAGTTTTATTTTTAAAAAAATGACGTGTGCGGTCACCTATTAGGCTATTTGATACGTCAAAAGTTCTCAGTTTACAGGTTCAAATTTAAAAAGGATGGTGGAGGTGCCGGTCCTTACCTTAAACAGCTGTTTGATATTTAACTTCGGTTGGGTTTAAGATTTTTGTGAATTTCTCCGTTTGATTTTCAAAACTACAGAAGTTTGAGTTCGAAGTAAAATTAGTGGGTTTGCACAACCCTAGTAAACCAATTTATCGAAGTTAATTTTTTTTAACTGCAGCACTGATGTCACTCAACGATGTATGTAGGCCTAGTGTGCCGTAATTTCACTGTTATCGCTTGCATGTCTCGCCCATAGCCCCTAATTGTGCAATAGGAATCTAGAAGTAACTGCTGCCAACTTCACAGCGCCACCCACCCTCGTCTTGTCAGTGCGCTCATTGGATGAGCGTAGCGAGCGAAGCGAAGATTCCATTTCACTACACTGGAGAAAAAAATCCGTAAAGTTTTTTTTTCTTTCTTTTTTTTTTGTATTTTTGTGTGTCTGTTAACACGATTCCGGCTAAACCGTTACTCCAATTGCAATGAAATTTTATGGAGGCCTTCGAAATCTCTGAACTTAGAACTGCCACCTTTTTGAGCGCAATCGAAAAATTATTTCTCATAAAAATTGCAATTTTACGAATTTTTTCGATTTTTAAAAAACTTCTTCGACTTATAACATCTACATGCTTTGTTCGATTGTAATGATTTTTGCACAGAACCTTTATTTTATGAATTAATATATTCGTGTGAAATTTGAGCGTAATTAAAAAATTATTTTTCATGAAAATCGTAATTTTACGATTTTTTTGATTTCTTAAAATTCTTCGACTTACAACACCTACATGCTTTACCCGACTGTAAAGATTTTTACAGAACCTTAATTTTGTGAATTGATATATTCGTGTGAAATTTGAGCGTAATCGAAAAATTATTTCTCATAAAAATCGCAATTTTACGCTTTTTTCGTTTTTAAACAATTACGCTCATCCAACAAAGCGACTGAAAAAGCGTTTGCGAAGCTTCCTAGTTATCATCCACGCTTCACACAACCTTGCACGTACCTACCTTGTGTTTTCCGATTAATTTGGGCCCTTTCACTTCATACGTGCCAAAGTCAAGCGAAAAAATCTGTGACCAATGATTGTGGATATAAGACCTTTCGGAGAGTTATTTTCATTGAATACCCATGTCATGCCAATAGGTACCGGTACTCATTTTATTAAATTGTGTAGGCCTACTTTAACAAAAAACAATTTTGTAGGCCTAGGCCTATTTGCATGAGCGTAGCAAAGATTCCATTTCACTACATTGGTGAAAAAAATCCGGGATGTTTTTATTTTCTTTCTGTTTGTATTTTTGTGTGTCTGTTAACACGATTCTGGCTAAACCAATACTCCAATTACGATGAAATTTTGTGGAGGCCTTCGAAATCTCTGAACTTAGAACTGCCACGTTTTTTAGCGCAATCAAAAAATTATTTCTCGTGAAAATCACAATTTTAAGATATTTTTTTATTTTAAAAAAATTCTTCGACTTAACACCAACATGTTTTATCCGATTGTAATGATTTTTTCACAGAACCTTTATTTTATAAATAAATATATTTGTGTGAAATTTGAGCGTTATTGAAAAATTATTTCTCGTGAAAATCGCAATTTTACTTCTTTTTTATTTTTTAAAAAATTTCTTCGACTTATAACACCTAGGGCCTACATGCTTTATCCGAATGTAATGATTTTTTCACAGAACATTAATTTTACGAATTAATATATTCATGTGAAATGAGTGTAATCGAAAAATTATTTCTCTTGAAAATCGCAATTTTACGCTTTTTTTGTTTTTAAAAAATCACGTTCATACATCAACGCGCCTGAAAAAGCGTTTGCGAAGCTTCCTAGTTAAACTAAATTCACACCTTCAAATTAGGGCCTGCACCGAATAGTATTTTTACAAACCGGATAATCGTTTTTTAACCAGTTTTCGCTCTGCAAGATTTTGTGTGTATATTCCCCCCTCCCGTCGCTGCACTAAACAGCTCTCACAACAAACTCGCATAATGATTACCGCGCTGTATTTGGGAAGTTGAGTACCGTCTAAGCGGGTTGCGCTGGGGGGGGACGCGGCTGCCGAACAAGCTGACTAGTGAGTGAAAAGGGAGTGACTGCGGTCCGAGTGCTGGCTGCCTGGGGAGCCGTGCGACCTTGAGGCCAAGCGCACAGTGGCGGGGAACACGAGAATGCGCCTTGTGAAAAACAGGTTTCTGATTATTTGATGTAGGCCCTACTTTAAATAAACCGGTTTCCGATTATTCGATGTAGGCCCTACTTCAAATGCTCTTATGTCCCTGTGAATTGTGATATGTAGGCCTAGGCTATGTGAGTGAACAATATAAAGAGAAGACCATTTTAAATAAATATTAGCCTTCAGTCGTCGCCTCGCTTAGCTGTTGTTACACAGTCATACTTGGGGAAGGAACTTTTTAAAAGAATGAGTTCCATTTTCCCAGAATTTTTTATAAACTTAATCCTTTTTAGTTTTAAGTGTTAATTTATTTATTTACTTATTAATTTAACAACGATCCTATTCAGTTAGAAAACTGATTTTCAAAGGAGGACAACTTAATAAATCTAATAACATAATGCAGACACAACAATGAACTACAGTTCAGTAAATATTTGAAAATATTTTCAATGATCAAGTTAGTATTTTCAGGGAACTTTAAAAGTTCCCTACATTCCTGTACTTCAACAATCAAGTAGTCTTTTTTGCACTTGGCACCACTTTTCAGTATTTGTTAGCAAACAACCTTGTCATCATTTATCATTTAATATTCATATTGTATCATCGTAATTCATGAACCTTCCTCTCACCGTGCTCTATGACAGCAGTATGCTTGCAAGTTGCACGTCAGTGACGTTGCAGTCTCATTAAACAATAATACACATTAAAAAAATAAAGGGAACATTTTAAAAGGAATTTAAACTTTTTAGAGGTAGGTGTAAAAAGGAACTTGAACTTTATAAAAGTTCCTTTTTAAATTAATGAACTGAATGTTTTAAAAGTTCCTTTTCAAAAGGAACTAACCTAAGCTAGTACATCGACCGCATCTCTGCTAAACAACGTTCAAGTTTTATTTTTTATTCTAGTTCTACCTTACCTAGCCTAATAGATTTTGGCTTATCCAACATTTGTGCCCTGAAGGCCTACCCACTTAGGGCCTACTAGTGGCTAATAATGACTTCACTGTGGGCATTAATTGTGTAGGGCCTATGCCTGACTGGGGAACACCTATGCAAAATAAAATTTATTGTCATACCATCAACTTAGCCTTTACTACCTTAACAAAGAATAAACAATTTAAAAATAAAATCCAATCGGCAAGTTCAGACTAAATACTTGGTGTACGTGCAAACCGCTAGAGACGTACCGGTATTTCATCGTTCTGTTTTCTTGTTTCCAGAGTATTCGCCGGACTAAATGGACAAGATTCACAATCTCTTGAAGCAATCTCACATCAAGATGCGTCGTTCAAGAGGACATGGTGACTATTGGTGACGCTGTACGGCGATGCTGGTCGCAGTTTGATGTTGAACGAGGAGATCACACGCCGATCTCAACGGTAGGGTGCGCCGAATACTGGCACAACCGAGAGGAACGAACTAGTTCAAGGTTTTTTATTGTCAGCCAACTTATCACATAACTTCAACGTCGCGATTACTTTCGTTTCAAGTGATTTTATTTTGCTTCAAGTTCGAGACAATTTTTCCTTGCGTATCTAGTATTTTTTTGTCCACTGGTTACTTTACTATTTTTCTTATGTTTTTAGTTTCCTTTGGTTTCAATTCCCTTTTAACTTGGCTTTTAGTACTATTCTTCATTTTTATAATAGCCTTATTTGTTTAATTTATTTTGGATCTTCTATGATTTAATTTACTATTAGGCCTACTCTCTTCTTTTACTCTATTAAGTCTTAATTTAATCATTCATTCATTTCAGTCTTCTCCAATTTTTAAATCCTCTTGTTTTATTTACATTCTGCTTATAGGCCTTTTGTATTCCATTATCACACCCATATGATTTTATAATTGTTGTCATAAAGCCCTATCATTCTGATTTCCCATCCATTACTAATATTTTTGATTTACATTCTTTTAGATCCATTTTCTTTTGTTGTTCTTTTGTTTTGTTCATTTTCTCCTTGCATATGATTTTACTATTATGTATTGTTTTATTGTCTGCTTCTCCTGTTATGATTTGGTTAATATACCTGTGCTACATTATGATTTGCCATCCTTTACTTTTCTTTTTAATTAACAATCTTCTATATCCGGATTAACATTTATCCCATCTCGCACGTGTGTGTCGGGTGCTTTGAACAGAACACGGCTACTTTGAACAAAGGCTTGTTCCTCTTGAAGTTACCACACTCGCTCATATGAGTACGTCATGGCAACCTTGGAGGATCTTCACCCCATCCCCTCTAACTTGCGCAGTGGGGCTGTACGTAAACTATGCGAAGTAGATTGAGTGTCTCGCCAAACATTGTAAAGACTAGTCAATTGTAGAATATATTTATATATACGTTTTCATCTTTGTTTTAGCCCAACTCTACCAAAATAATATGAATTGACTTGGATATCACTTCAAAACCGAGCTTAAAAAATTTGCCTCTATTATTTAAAATTTATTCAAAACCTTAACTGAACTAGATCTACTTGTACGCGGCATCATGACAATAAAAATGCACAATCATTACTATCGGGTAGTTTGCGTACTCCTCTTTTCAGGAGCAGAGAACGGCGCATCATCTTCACCCACCTGCCCATACTATATTGCAGGTGGGACACTTCCACCCACACTGCAATATTACTAGGGTGACTCGGGAGAGTTAACCGCTAGTCTCCCACAATCTTGCTAGGGTGTGTGTGTAGTAACGTTTACCCCTATTACAAACACCTGTCGAGTTTGGGGCAGTAGACACAAGCTTGGTAGCTTGCCCTTGTTACTAGCTACTATTTGATACAGATACATTAGTACCGCTACGATACAGATGGGCGATGGCCCTGCATAATAAACTCCTGCCGCGTTAGGGGCAGTAGACACAAGCTTGGTAGCTTAGCCCTAATCGTACTTTTGATATTTGTCGATATTAGCCTATTTAGTGGTGGACCATTAATTTACTTTCCGCTTCAGCGGGGTCAGCTGGTAGCTGCGACTTGATATTCGAAGAGCAACAACCGACGATAGAGGGCGAGCCGAAAATTGCCGCGATTAGAGGAGATGTGCAATGGTGAGTTGTTGGTCACTATCTGACTATTGGTGAGTTAAGTATTCATTAGTATTCAATAATGGGATCATGGACTTGGCATTACTTTTAACAGTACAATGGAAATAGTTCCCAATTTATAGCTACATGAAAGTACATTCATAATGTAAAAATGTGCTTTTGTCCACTTTATTCAATTTGTATCATACTTCCTTGGGTCTCTAGTTATTGCTATATTAGTGACGTACAAGAATCCTATGTATGGTGTGGTGTCTGGTGGATGTACAATTGTGTGAATGGATGGTGTGTAAATGTATTGGTATACGTATGTATACAAAACTTTGTTAGGCTACATGTGAATGAAAATTCCGTCGTCAATTTTTTTAAATCTTGATCAACTTTGTAACTTGGTATGTACAAATTAATGGGGTCTTGGCAGATTTAAACAATTTGTTGGGATGAAGGACTACTGCCAGATTAAAACCTGGTAAAGCTGCACGGTTTTAGTAATATCAAATAAAACTCCACTGAAAATCGAAAAGACGCTTAGGCCTAATTAGTGTCAGTCTAAACTTTATCCCGCATACAAATGTTTCAAATACAACTTGAATATTTTGTAGGATATAGTTCTGCCAAAACTACATAGGACCTAAGCAACTTTTTTTATTTTAGCAACGTTTTGTGGGATATTACTAAAATCACGTAATTTTGTGTGGTTTGAATATTGGTGGAAGTCTTTTCTCTTAAATTGCAAGAATGTATACAGTTCAGTAGGCTCTTTTGCGTTCACACCTTAAAATGCTGTTAGCCAGCCAAGATGCATTTTATCTCAAATTGTAGTAAATGCAACCCGGCAATCATACTACGTCTTAATCGGTCTTCAAGCAATTTTAAAAAAAACTGATAATCTTGCGGCTTGAATCCTTTGTTTTAAATTGTTTGTTGTTGCATTGGTCATAGATAGACTTAGTAACTTTTTAATTTTCTAACCTATAAATGGCGTCTGTTAAAGAAATCGATCGGCTAATTCAATAATGGTCATAGTTGGGCCAATCGTTTCTGGACAATCTAGATTTAAATTTTCTCCGTAGAAATGTATTACGTATTACTATACTTTCATATAGTAATGTGTTAAAATCCATATAATCGAACGGAAAATCATATGCTAAATTTGGTGCAAACTTTTTAACCTAAATCTTAAATTTTTCCATCATAAAAAACAATGCAAATTAATGACATTCATCCAAAACGTTCTGGTTCATCTAGAAGCTTTATTCGTTAACATAAAGCATTTGACAGTGCGGACTAAACACTAGTTTTTCTCCGGTGCAGACAAAGAAAGCCAAGACCCCCGTGTGTAAAGTGAAAGAATCTAGAAGAAAGAAGATAACTCTTGATTCTCTTCGACCGAAGAGAAGAAGATGAGAAGAAAGCTCTTGGAGACATCGCTAATCTAAAGGTTCTGTAATGCGGAGATAACCATAAGACATATTTTAAGTTGTGAAGTATGATTGGTACAAGAGTAATACATAAGTTTACTCTTTTGTGAGTTGCCTCAACTTTTTTTAAACTGCATTCCAGTTTTAATTATGAGGTGTATAGATATAGCATTTGAATTTTAAATATTCAATATTATTTTTAATATTGAGCTTTTTAGCCTTGCATTATTTGTGGTAAAATTGATGCTTTTCTGCATAAAATAATATTAGTCGACAATTTATCACCAGTAATTTTACGTACCCGAGGTTTCGCTTCACGATTTCGTAACAGTATTTTGAACGTATTAACTTTTGGTTTGTCGTAAGTACGTAGTGTCTGGTAGAGTTAACTTACCTTCGGCAATCTTTTCAGTTTATCAAGGCAGTTCTTTTTTATTTTCGTATTTATCAAACTTTCAAATTCAAAGACACTTTTACGTAAGTTGAACGTTTTTCGCTTGAATTGTGTAAAGTTTCAGTGTAGGAGAAATTATTTCACAGATGCTAGTTTTTGGTAAATCGGGACTCCTTCCATAAACGTATAAGACAGTTAATTATTTTAAATGTTCATTTTAGTTATTGAACATTGTAGGCCACCAGTCTATAGAACAAATTTTGTATTGATTACTTCAAAATTTAATACATTACTTCTTAGACCGTTTTTGCATTAAAATGTTAAAATCCATATAATCAAACGGAAAATCTTTTGCTAAATTTGGTGCCAACTTTTAACGAATCTTAAATTTTTCCGTCATAGAAAATAATGCAAATGCAATGACATTCATCCAAAACGGTCAAGCATTTGACATTGCGGGCTAAAAACTAGTTTTTCTCTGGTGCAGACAACGCTCAGGTTCATGTAGAAGCTTTATTCGTTAACATAAAGCATTTGACAGTGCAGACAATCACTAGTTTTTTTCCGGTGCAGACAAAGAAAGCCGAGACCCCCGTGTGTAAAGTGAAATAATCTAGAAGAAAGAAGACAACTTTTGATTTACTTCGACTGAAGAGAAGAAGATTAGAAGAAAGCTCTCGTTGACATCGCTAATCTAAAGGTTCTGTAATGCCGAGATAACCATAAGTCATATTTTAAGTTGTGAAGTATGATTGGTACAAGAGTAATACATAAGTTTACTCTTTTGTGAGTTGCCTCAACTTTTTTTAAACTGCATTCCAGTTTTAATTATGAGGTGTATAGATATAGCATTTTCATTTAAAATATTCAATATTATTTTTAATGTTGATCTAATTTAGCCTTGCATTATTTGTGGTAAAATTGATAGTTCTCCGCGTAAAATAATCATATTATTTTCAAACTTTCAACAACACTTTTCCGTACTCTCTTGAATTGTGTAAAGTTTCAGTGTAGGAGAAATTATTTCACAGTTGCTCGTTTTTGGTAAATCGGGACTTCTTCCATAGATGGATAAGACGGAATAATCTTGGCTGTTAAAGCGCCCTAAAACTACTTATACGGTTAATTAGGTATTTAAAATGTTCATTTTAGTTAGTGAACACTGTAGGCCGCCAGTGTTGAACAAATTTTGTATTGATTACTTCAAATTTTATACATTACTTCTTAGACCGTTTTTGCGTGATTTTAAATTCAAGTTAGTAATTTTAACAGAAATAAAATATTCATAACAAAATTATTTTCAACTTGGTCTTTTACAAATTTTGAAACATTAAAATCTCTCTCGGATATTTTTCTAGAATCGCGTTTTATTTCCAATCTTCACTTAAACATGCAAAGATAATTAGCTTCAGTGATAAGAAGTGCCCAGTTTCAAGAAGACAACGTTCCATGACCCAATGCATTGTGGGTGGGGACCGAAGACTACGGAGCTCTTTCAATGGTACGTTGTCTTTCATGTTTCTTTTATCTTTAAAGGTACACTGGACTTATTAAGAAACAGTTTAAAGAAATCTAAAAATGACTTGTGTTATCTTAAAGCTGCTAAAGCTCGTAAAGTAATTGAATGTTTGGGCTTTTGTTTTCAGTTTTGACAAGTGTTTTAAATTTAATTGGTAGAATTAATTTACAGGATTTAAATATTTATTTAATGTCCAGTCTACCTTTAAGCTACTTACTTGATGGGGCCCCGTACCGTATATTGTTTTATAAACCCACATTCTGATGCTTTTTATTTTTGCTCATTAATGATCATAGTTAATTATTTGTTTTGCTCATTTGTTAATTAAAATGTTAAGTTGTTGATATTGTTACAAATGCCATTTAAACATCCTAGTTTTTGCTTTTTACCGGAGAAATATTTTAATTTTACATGAATTATTTCATTAGTTTTCATTCAAGCAAAGTCACTAATGAATAATGATCAATTTTGTTTGCTGTTTTAAATACTGTGATTGACTTTTTGAAAATATTGCTGGTTTGACCACTCAAGTTTTACGGGGCCCATGATAAACCTGTTGATTGATGTCGTTGTTATTGTTGTTATTTTCTCCTTCCCAAGGTTTGCACCACTGCAGAGAATCGTTACTCCGCAACTCGTCATCTCTTCTGATGACATTGCTGTCGACACCAAGGAATTCCGTCTCTGATCCGACATCGTAGTTCGCCGTCCTCTTCCGACATTACGATCTGATCCCTCGTCTGCCGTGGATGGTACTTGGTACTTACGCTGGGTAAGCTTTCTCGTAAATTATTGATACACACAGTTATTACTTGTACCAAATTCGTACACCTTTACAAGTTCGTAACAAAAATGGTGGCCTACATATTTTTGAAGTCATAAACTCAAAACAATTACTTAAATGAATATACCTAATATACATGATTTAGTTGGTTTTAGTTACAAATCTCTACTTTGCCTTTTTGTTAATAGGCATTTTACTTTTTGTTAATAGGCATTTTACCCTAATACAGCCCAGTCTGCCTCCTTAATTCAAATTTAAAGAACCCTTAAGCCTCCAGTTTTTTTTTGTTTTTTTTTCATAAAGAAGACATTGGTATAGTTAATACTTACAATCATCCATCACTGGTTTCAACTAAACAAAACTTTGAATTAACCAAATTTATATTCATGAGCTTACATTTCCTAAGGATTGGTTTGACACTTGGAAGTCTTTATTTCAAATGGCTTAAATGGATTTTCACACATTTTGTTAGAATTTGCAGCCATACATACCTAGTTGGAAACTACAGTAGGCCTAGTACTTCAACTTGGATGAATGTCACAATTTAATTTTCATGCTAACCATTACTGGGGTTTAGTGATATAAAATGTCACTGTAAGCCCATGGATCGTTAATCAAATTCTGTTAATGAAAACTAAAATCAGACCCACTTTTCTTAAATTTATTGCTAAAATAAAATGTGCATATGACTTGAGCGAGTTCTTCGTAGTCTATCTATTATTATTGATCTTGATGTTCCAGGCCTCTCCGCTGCATAACCTTCATCTCTTGCGACCGTTAAAGACTTCGCCAACGAACTTCGCCAACGAACTTCTACATCACACTCGAACATCTGAACCACGTCTTCGAACCTCGATATCGTCAACCAAACTTGGAGATCGCCATGGAACTTCTGTGTCGCCCACAATTGTCAACATCACACATGGTAATAATTATCTTTGTTCTTTACGATCAGTAACTGTTTTGGGTGAGTTTAGTTTTTTTTAGTTTATAAGGGCGCCCGCGTTAACCGTTTGGTCATAATGCGTCACTTTAGCCTAGGGGATGTGGGGATTAAAGTCCCATGCTGGTCAGAACCAGCTACAGGTAGGGGGAGGAAACGGGGTTCTCACTCCGTGGTCGCCGTCTTTGTCATCTTGATGTTGTCATTGGGGTGGTCGTCAAGGGTATCCCCGACGACACATTGTACAATTAATATAGGTGATGTAACCGCTAGTCAGTAGGTTCAAAAGATTATTATGAACATATTGGATAATATATGGAAAAACACTAGCATGTAAGTCCACCGAGTTCAATCGAACAGATTGGATAATATGCACAGAAACCACTAGTAGCATGCAAGTCCAACGAGTTCTATCGAACAGATTGGGATAATATGCTCAGAAACCACTAGCAAGTAAGTCCAACGAGTTCGATCAAACAGATTGGGATTAATGCACAGATGCCAACGAGTTCATTCGAACAGATTGGATAATATGCGCAGATACCGCTATGGAATTGGTTAATTCTCAGTATTGGTACGTACCAGTCCATCCGTCCTTTTAATGTTAAACGTTTACAATTCAAACTGCTTCTTAGGGTCTTTTTAGATTTGAATTAAAACTAGAGCTTTGCTAATGCTAACTTCACCGTGTCGGTAAGTTTATTAAGGCTAAATATATATTTGTTCATACAACTCAATATACGAACACAGTTGCCAATTCTATATGGGTGCCGGTATTAATTTTTTTTTTTGCATTCTTACAATTAACATTTGAGCGTGTTACATTATTCATAGCCTTTCGTATTGTACTCGTAATCATGTCATCACGAGATGTTAGTATAGAAAGTGGTTCTTCTATAAAACTTAACTATGACTGGTTATAATATACAACATAATTATTTACTAGCGAGGTAATCTATACACAGGTCACCTTATTAATATTTGAATAGTTACAGAAAATACCTATTTTTTGCGGCAGTGTCCCCAAGATCATTTGAATGGCCCAGCACTCGACAGCTTAAATGATGAATGTTAGATCAATAAATAGTACAGTGCACCTAACATGATAAGTATGTAACGACAATGGTTTTTTCTTCACAGTGCGTGAGGAAGGGTTCTCGGGGGCCCCAATGGGGCCCATGCTACGTAGCGTACACCACAAGCAAACTCTTCGTTGAACGGGAATTTGAGGGCTGCAATCCATGGACGGGACTCGCACAGTCTTGGATCAACCTTCCTCAACGCTGCCTGCCACTTTGAACTTCAAGATGACGCGCGGAATATGGTGCACGCTCTCTCTACGAGCAAGGTACGTTCCTAAAATTTTGGTTGTATGATTTATGGTCTAGTGGCCTTCGTTGGTCTAGTGTTTCAAAGTGCAGAAGGTCCCGGGTTTGATTCCTGCTTCTGGCAAGAGTTTTTTAAATTTAATTATTTATTTATTTTATATTTTTTCACGTTTCTAAAATATTATACAATTAATTCTCTCCTGACGAGCTGTCAGGACAGCATAGGAAGACAGCAGCACTTCGCAGACTGGTAGCAACCTGTCCGTGGACCACCAGTTGGGAACCACTGTGCTATGGTCTTAAGATGATATAAATATAGTCATAGTCCTAAGATAGGTGTGAGGAATTAGGTACTACGTTGTTATACGCACTATCTGTACCATGATGAGATGATTCATTGCAAATAATTGCAGCCAAAAATGCTGGCATATAAAAGATTTGCAAATAATTATGTAGGTAGGCCTACTAGCTATTTTGTATAGTATTATATATTTCTGGACGGAGGTGCATGGATTTAGCATTTTTTACTAAAAAAAACTGCATTAATTAGTACAATTTGTGAAAACTTAACAAAAATCTTTTTTCTTTACTGAAACTTCTGGGTGTACCATTGATATCACTAATAATTTGTTGTAGGTATCATCTGGATAGTATTTTATTTCCTTTTTGTGCAAGAATTGTAGTTCTTTATTGGCTTTACCTTCATTTTCACTGTGTTCACGCATTTCTAGTGTAAGGAGCCGGAAACTATGATTGACCAGAATTTATGGTTTATTTTAAAACATATTCTTTAATGAGTGACTGGTGGTCCCAGGTTTAACTCTAATTTTTCTTACAGTACGTTTTCTCTCTTGATTTCAGATCTGTACAGCTCGTCAGGAGAGAAGAACGTCGCCGGTAGCCGCCCGCGTGATTGAAACTGCTGTGTCCTGGCCCAGGTTTATCTGAGGTTTTCCCTCGGGCCGTCAAGACGAATGTCGGGAACAAGTATGGCAGTCCTCAGACAACACGCATCCAGCGGCCGCTACCAACGCACGTCAGCCATCGCCAAGAGAAACGTCTATGAAGCCAGAGACGTTTTAGACAGTCAAGTCAAGAATCTTGGAAGATATGTGAACAAATATTTCACAAACCAAAATCTAAAATGTAAAGCAAGATTTTGTAACGATGGAACAGTAAAGATCATGATCATAAACAAACAATATTAATTACAATTGAGCACGTGCATAAAACAGTTGACAATTATTGAGCTATTCAAAAGTGAGCATTTTCACCTCAAAAGTTTTCCATTAAGCAATTTTTTTTTTTTTTTATTTTTGAAGCCTACAAACACAAAGTAAGAAGCAAATTGTCAGCTAGTTTATGCATATGCCCCTCAATTGCTTTGATTTATTTTATCTTTAACCAAGACCTACCTGTAAATTTAACATTGTTCCAATCCCACAAGTACTAGTAAGTAGGTAGTTTACATTTTGAAATCTTCCATAAAAAAGTAAATTCTACTTTGTTGTCTTTGTAGTGGACATAGTATTTTCCTATTAAAGCCAAGCTTTCGTACTATGGTATTTGATTGTGCTAGCTAGGTAGTATCATTATTCATTGTTATACTAGTTGGCTTGCCTGATCATGGTGGCAGTTAAAAATATCTTGATAGTAACATGACGTTTACCTGCAAGCGGGAGACCCTGCATTTTTCACATTTGTTTTTCAAAACATATTGTCAGTTGTCACTGAATTAGTAAATTAGCATCCAAAACCTAAAACGCTGTCAAAATGCATCTCTTTGCTTGTATGATTGGAGAAGGGTTGACAGGTTGGGAAAGCAAAGAGAACATAAATCCCAGCCTGAAGGGCTGGGGGCGACAAAACCTTTCACCTGCTGATAACTAGTATGGTATGTTGTCATATTATTACAATTTTGCTACAAAGATGCCAATTTGAATATGTAAATAATTTCAGCTCAAGGTTAGCGCCAACATAGCAAAAATATTATGTTTGGCGTTCCAACTTTCATCGCTTCTTGCAACTGCAATGATATTGGAATAATTACAAAAGTTTTTTTGATAGTTTATTATTCTGTTGCACATGTCATGACAAAGTAACTCGTAATAAAATAAATAGTGTTCTGAAGTGGGAAATAGAAAGATATCGTTATGGTTAGCAAACGGGTTCATTTGTTTTTATAAAATCAAAAATTACAACTCACTGGGGATCATCTCCCGCTTGCTATGCGGACATCAATTTGTCGAGTACGGCAGTGTTTCCCAATCAACAAATCATTAATCAAGAAATGGCACAGGGTAGTTGAATTATCATTTCACATCTTGTAATAGTTAAAATTGAAAACATTACTATAATCAAGCCCTCTTATTTAACAAACTTGACAAAACTTTTTAGTACTTTGTTAAAAGAGAGTTCTTCATAAGTGAGCTCGACTGTATAGTTCTCTAAATCGCGTCCCTACCAAACAACAAGACTCGTCGTTGCTACACTGATCGAGTGATCGTCTTACGACAGCAGACCAACCAGTTGCCCCCGAGCTATCGCAGAGAAACATCGAAAGGTAGGTAATGTTCTGCCCTAGTATTAGTCTGAAATGGGCCGCACTGAATGACATTACAACTGGCAAAGTGTAATTTAAATTAACTGGCACCATCCAATGGTTAACAAAAGTTCTTGAATATACTGTAGTAATCATTAATCGATCAATGTGCAGTGTGCACTATGAATATGGTCTGGAATCTGGATGCACAGCAGTCTCTTGCAAACCACTGCTACTCGAGTCCACTAACTGACACGGCCCCGTGTTAAATGATTGAAAAATAACTGGCTGATTAGATTTTCATAAACTAGAAGTAAAATTGAATACATGGCTAGTCAAAAGAATATGAATTTGACTTTTTGGATGAGCGAAGCAAAGACTTCAATTTCACTGAGCCCCCTAAAAAATTTAGCTCTGGTATTTTTTTTTTTTGTCTGTTTGTTCGCTTTCTCCCGGGCGAACGGCATATGCGATCTTGATGACAATTGTAGGGGACCTTCAAAATCTCTGAACTTATAGGTGTATTGTTTTTGGGTACGATCGAAGAAATATTTCTCATGAATATCGTACTTTTACGATTTTTAGTGCAATATTTTCGTGACATTTGGTCCGATTCTGACCAAACGGGTAGGGCTACAACGTTCATATTTCACAAGGCCATTAAGGTTATGGTGATGTAGTACCTTTTGAAAGAAAAAGTTAGCCAGAATCCATAGAAATAAAGTTTTTAATTTAAGTTTTTCAATTTTTAGTGCGATATTTTCGTCGCATTTAGGCCGATTCTGACCAAACGGGTGGGGCTACAACGTTCAGATTTCACATGGACATTAAGGTTATGGTGATGTACCTTTTGAAAGAAAAAGTTATCCAGATACCATAGAAATAAGGTTTTAATGATTTTATTTAGGTTTATAATAACAATTTAACAAGTAACAATAGAAACTTGACAACAATCACCTACAATGCATTCAAAAAGCACTTGCAAAGGAAAAGTGCAAACAAACACAAAAAAATGCAAACAAAAAAAGCTCATCCATCAACGCGGCGGGACTTCAGCGTTTTCCTAGTTAGTTTTAATACGCTAGGTCTGCTAACTGATGCACAAGTGTGAAATGGATACACTAACTACAGTGCAATAAACTTGGAGGTTGCAATAGAGAATAACTGAAGACTCGTTTCTATGGTTCTGTATTATCAGTTCTGTTAACTGCTGTGTGCTGAGCGTCCCGTAAATTGCTAGCCCAGTGCCTTCAGTAACTGAAAATGCTGGAGGTTTTTTGCTCGGTATCGCCAGTAAACCAGCTAGTGTCATGGCAGCGTTGCTTGCAAAGTTAAATATAACAAAAATTAGATACTTAAATGGATATTGATAGCCCAGTCGAAATATTTTCCAATCAATAGCTTTATTTGTCCAGAAAAAATGTGATGATATTGCAGTGGACTTTCATAACAATTATTCGGGATGAGCAAAGGAAATTTATTTGCGAGCTTACACCTATTTTTTAATTCATAGCTTGCAACTAATGGGTCGATGACTTGCTGCAAGCTGGAACCATTCCGTTTTCTAGGCCTACTGACCGCGCAGGGCAGGCTAGCACTGTTGTTTAGGTTTACTCTGCTCCCAGTAGAGCCAGCAGGTAACTGAATGCAAGTTGTATATTTTGTTTGTTAGCACTTGACCAGCTGATTCTTACTCTAGTGACAAGCTACTTTGTTCTTACTTTCATGCAAACATCTAAATTTGATACTGAAATTATGTAATTGTATAGACATTTCAGACATCCCAGAACATAATAATATTCTATATTCTATTCTATGACGTCCTCTCTTTTTGGATGAGCGAAGCGAAGACTTCAATTTCACTGACCCCCAAAAAAATTTAGCTCCAATGTTTTTTTTTCTGTTAGCACGATTCCGGGCAAACGGCATAAGCGATCTTGATGAAAATTGGAGGGGACCTTCGAAATCTCTAAACTTAGAGGTGTACTGTTTTTGGGTACAATCTAAGAAATATTTCTCATGAATATCGTACTTTTACGATTTTTTTTTTCGATTTTTAGTGCGATATTTTTTTGTTACATTTGGGCCGATTCTGACCAAACGGGTGGGGCTACAACGTTCATATATTTCACATGGACATTAAGATTATGGTGATGTAATACCTTTTGAAAGAAAAAGTTGAAAAAGTTAGCCAGAATCCATAGAAATAAAGGTTTTAATATGAGTTTTTTTAGGTTTACAATAACAATTAACAAGTAACAAAACAATAGAAACTTGACAACAATCACCTACAATGCATTCAAAAAGCACTTGCAAAGGAAAAGTGGTCCTACGCAAACTAAAGACTTACAAAAAAGCTCATCCATCAACGCGATGAACAGCCTTGCGTAAATGACACGCGCGCGCCCTTAAATCAAATAAGTCTCGTAGATTTACCAATTTAATTGTTGGTAGACATGTAAGCGAGTTTGCCAACCTGTTGATTCACAATCAATCACCTGTTTGCTCAAGGTCAAAACAAAGATCAGGCTGATGGCCTTGTTTATCTTTGTGACGGCATGACTTTCTGTTTCTAATAGATAGTAGTGTTCAGGGAGATAAATGCGATTTGAAAGCTTTATTCGGTTCTTGCAAGTTAAAACCTTTCGTTCAGAATTGCTCTCACAGTATAACAGCTGTTTAAGAACAGGATTTTTCAGGTTAGAGTTTGCATTAGCCCTAGGGTTTAGCCTAGGCCCTAGGGCCTATGAGTGGGGTAGGAATTTGTGACCTTTATTCGACACTTGTAAATTAAAACTTGGTAAATACGTAGTATAGCGGACGTGAGTATGGCTAATACTCCACCTACAAAACCTTTAACGTTGCTATTTTAAATATAAAGGACTTTCAACGGAAAAGTACTTTCGCTTAAAATAGCGACGTTAAAGGTTTAAGGTACTTTAGATTTAAAACAGCGACGTTAAAGGTTTTGTAGGTGGAGTATTAGCCGCTATAATACCCACGTCCGCTATACTAGGCCCTACGTATTTACCTAAAACTTTTGTTGTGAATTGTTCTCACAGTATAGGGGGGGTAACAGCTGTTTAACGACAGGATTTTTCAGGTTAGAGTTGTAAGCACTAGCCTAGCTAGGCTAGGCCCTAGGCCTGCCACTATGGCTTATGAGGTGTCCCTAGGCCTCCTCCTACCTATAAAACTGTGGTTTACAAGCCTAGCTTAGAGCTAGTCCCTAGGCCCTATTGTGTTTTGTATAGGCCTAGCAGTGTTCTCCCCAGAAAAAAATGTTCACTGGGTATTTCATAAACATTGCCGGGTAAAGCCAAAAATAGTGGGGGTCCGGGGGCTTGCCCCCGGAAAAAATTTGAGATCCTAGATTCGATTTGGTGAGTTTTAGAGGTTTTCAAAGCCCTTTTAAAGTAGCTTACTTTAGTTGGTTTAGTGGTATGAAGTAGGAACATTTCAAATTTAATTGATATCATAGTCTTTGTCTATTTTCTCCTTTGTAATGTAGGCTATGTGAATTACTGTAGTCCTATTGCTACAATGAGTACAATAGGCCCTTATAAAGGTGATGATGTTATTCTTTCTAAGTGGTTATTATCTTAGATTTGTAGGTTTACAATTACTACAACTTGAAACATTGTTGTATTTGATGAATTCATTTTTAATTTTTATTTCTTGAAAATTTGTCCTAGCAACCAATCAATAAACTTGGAAAATTGCTAAAATTGTTCACTTGTGTGTGCTCCTTGTGTGCAGTTAATGTTCACGATCATAGCGATGATTGCCATTTTGCCAACTTATGTGTTTTGTTCAAATGCATTCCTTGTTGGGTTCTACAGTGATCAGCGAGATTAGCCTCCACGGTTTACAATCTGCGTTGCTGTTTAGGGATGGAACGTTAGTGGATGGTTAGTCTATTAAATTCGCAAATCGTTAGTAAAAAAATAAAAAAAAAAATTCAATTTTTTTTTCATTTTTTTTTCAAATTTTTTTTTTTTTTTATTTTTTTCAAAATTTTTTTGCCGGGCGGCAGGGAATTATCGCCGGGCGGCCCGGGCCTGGGGAGAAACACTGGGCCTAGGCTATCTTTGGCTTGGTTGCCTAACGACCGCTCTACAATATCCCGGCAATAGCCTCCTGTTACAATTACCGGGCAATGTTAAAGCATAGGCCTAGGGCCTAGCTTGTTACCATTTCAGACCATCGTTCGCAGACTGTTGTAAAGCGTAGGGTTTGACGTAAGGGTTGAGAAAACCCCCAGCCCGGGCAGATTTTTTAACTGTTAGGCGTAGGCCCTACCTTTCAAGGTTCTTGGCTTTCTCTGTACCAAACCAGTCCAGAGAAAGCAAAGAAACTTGATAAAAGTCTATCGTTTTCCTTGCATACTTTCAAAGGAAGGCACTTCTTCGGTTCAGGGGCCCCAAAACAATTTTTGCTGGGAAAAGCCTAAGTTAGGGGGGGGAGGTTTGTCCCAGTTCATAGCAATGTTTAAGTTTTTGCAGGAATAATAATAGTTTTACGTGATTCTAAAAAGCATGAAAAACCAAGTTGGGGACCCTGAACCGAAAAAGTACCAATCATTCTTCATAATATTATAGCTAGGCCTAATCCCTAGAGATAGCCTAGTAAAATAAGTACTGTACCTAATAAATATGAACTGAAATGCATATAAATTACAGCAATAAATATTTGTACAAGTTGTAGGCCTACACAACAATCAGAAATGATAGGTCTGGCCTAAATATCTAGAGCTGCTTAAAGTTAATATTTTTACCTTCCTATTATTGCAGTATTGAGATCTACATCACTGAAATGTTTTATTGGCCTAGGTACCCTACCCTTAAAACTAATTAGTTGAAACGGTTTAATCCTGTAGGCCTATGATAAACATTGAATTATGAAAACCTACCCGTATTTAAAGTACTACCTAATTTATTTTTAGGTTTCAGCCCTGTTCTACAGCAATGCCTTCCACACACGAACTGTTGGCCGACTTTCCTCCGGGACCACTGGATGAGTATCGGAAACAAGCCAGCTTTGATTGGAAAAAGTTAAAAACATTCATAGAAGACGAAGAACTGTTGAAACTGAAGGTAAGGTAATTCGATGCAAGTTGGTGGGTTACCCGGGTTTAGGATTCTGTGTTTAAACGGACGTGAGTTGCTACGACGGTTGAGTTTTGATGCAAATTTCAGCCTGCTGTCTAACTCACGTTTTGATCTGCGTCCCAACTCGCGTCGAACGCTAGTAGTCTAATATAAATGGGGTCTAAGCCATTACATGCAAATTTATAGTAGATGTCTGTTAGCAGTAGGTCTTAAAATAGACTACGTACCGTATTAACCCGATTGCAAGCCTACCTTTTTTAACACATTTTTGCAGTTCAAAATGGCACCCCGGCTTGGAATCGATGGCAAACTTATGAGTATTTAAATGTTACACTTTTTTGGTTAGGTGAACTTTTAATCAGGGGTCGGCTTGCATTTGGTGTCGGCTTGCAATCGATTAAATACGGTATGCTATATCTTAGTTGCATGATCAGCAAGTGCGGTTCTAGCCCCAAAAACTTGGGGAGGCCCAACTAGTCCCGCCAGAGTGGAGGGGATGGGGGGGAGGAACGCCCCTCAGAATTGCCCCGCAGGTTGTTTTTTTATTTTCGTGTACTTTAGAAGGTGTATTTTTGACTGTACGGAAATTCTGGAGATTTCAATAAGGGGGTATTTATGAGTAGCCTATATTTACTCTATTTACTTTATTCAGAGTTTTAATTTTAATTTTGATCTCGCAAACAAGAAATATGTGGCTCAAAGCTAAGAAATTCTTACAGCTTGCAAATTGGTTTAGAAAATTAAAATGTTGTGGTTTTTTTGTCGAACGGTATTAGCAACACTGTCAATAGATGAATAGAATTTACAAGGTGAACTGTAAACGCCGATTTATTGATGAAAACTTATCGATAACTAAGTTTGAATGTTCCATGAGCTACCCGCTAAGCTCGTACTCGCAGGAGATTACGAGCACGTCGAACTCGGCTACATCACCATCGGTAAGAAACTCATGCCAGCACCTCCAGGTCTGGATATAGTTTGAGACTTTTGTCAGTCAAAGGGAGGTATAGCGAGATCTCGTGTAACACGTTGATGAAATGATAAAATAAAATTTTTTAGTTGACAGATAAACAATGAGACGTTCAACGCTTTCCATAGGGCCTATTAGACGTATTTAAAAGAATTATATGAATTTGGAAATAATTATCAGAGAAATCAAGGGCGGCCCGCGCCTAATCGGGCCGCCCCGTAAAACCGCACCTGATGATCAGATCAGTGTTGAACTGCGGCAACAGAATCTGAATCTGCAACTAATGAGTACTTACCTATGTGACAATTTTCATTAGGCCCACGGTCTACCCGTCAAAAGCAATTTAGGCTACCCAAGACTGCAAAGTTGTTCCAAACTAGTCGTGTCAAGGCTGGCGTCGGCCGCGGATGAACCGTGGCAAACCAGTAGTAGGTAGTGTAGTACTCGCCTTCTTTAATTTATCTTCTATTTTACTATCATTATATATTTCTCTCAATTATTTCTACCTAACAATCATTGGTGTATTTCTCAATTTCATTAATTGGGAAACACTCCCGTAGGTGTATTTGGTATTATACAAATCAATCCAGAAATTAAAAAATCCATCCCAGCGGGGTAACGAACCCCGGTCTCCCGATTGCCGGTCGAGTGCTTTACCCCTAAGCTACCAGGACGGTCAACTTCATAACATCTGGATTGTTGGTGCATTCTAGATCTGATAGATTGGACCCTGCTGGATGGATTTTTTAATTTCTGGATTGATTTCTATAAAATCATTGGTGTGATCTGAACTAGGTAGGCCCACCATCCATATGTAGGCCTATAAAGTCAATTCCTGTATTTTTCTTTAGAATAAACATTTTTCTGAATCTGAATCTGAAGTTTCCTAGAATGCAATATCAATCACTGGTTGGCCATTAGTTGCTCGTCGATGGTGTCAGCGTTGATTGGGCTAGAGAACTTCTTCAATTAATGTGGATTATTTTTCATGCAATATCAACCACAAACCTCGATCACCATTTTAAACATTTCAAGTGTTGTCAGTGAAGGTTGTTGTGCACTATTGGGGGGCATTGCTGCCGCCCCCCACCCCCTCCGAGGCTCCGCCCCTGTCCTGCACCCCCACAAGTCCGTACATAGTTTAAGGTTGATTTAATTCTTTATTTGGATCCCCCCAATAGAAGAATATCCGGGCTGGTTAGAGCCGCTTTAATTTGAAGTTCCCCCACTACAAATCAAGTCAACAAGTGAATAAATGAGTAGGCCTAGGTAGACTTAACTCACAGTACAAATTAGACCAAGGTCTACCTATTTTCATTAGTATTTGTACAACCTGTAGAATACATTAACTAAGTAGCCTACCTGTTTCTTTTAGATGGAAATCTGGAAAACCCTGGAATCGGATCCTCTTTTTCAACATCCTCCATTGACACTAAGCTTGGATGAAGAACGTCACCTTGCAACGAAGTGGATGTATCGAGTGAAACACTACAATTTCCTACCAATGGAGGAAATAATTCAGGATATACGCAAAGTATGTAGTTTTGGAATTAGCCTAGTTGTTGAAAGTAACGCCTCAGTTCCATGTCATGTTTGCAGTGAGTGTTATGGCTGTTCGTTTCCGATTGGCATGCACTGCATGTAGGTGTCATTGTTGTTGACTTCTATTTGAATAACATTACACTACAGAACTGATCAAATGAAGAGACACTAGTGGTGATTTCAAAGTGTCGTAACTTTTGAAGTTCGTTACGTTGGGGAATTTGCCCAAGACTGCACTAATATAACGTTTATTTTAGATTGCTTTCTTAGTCCTCTGCCGGGTGTCCAAGTGGATGCTACACAATGGGGCAGGGCTAAAAAAGTACCATGCCTGGGGGCCGGGGCATGTAAAAAAAGTGGACGGGAAACGCAACCCTTTTCAAGTACCCTAAGATTAGGTGACTTTGGCCGGTGGTGTGTCTGGTCCAAAACAAATAAAACATTTCAAAGGCCAAAATATTTTCCCCCCTTAATAAATATAGCCTTGGCCATTTGTTTTATTTTAGACAGTACTATATTTAAGTAGGCCTACATAAAAAAAATAAATTTTAAAATAAAATTGCAGCTTCTTCCCCCATTTTTTTTAAAAAATCATGAGGTAAATTCAGGTAGGCCTACTTTTTATATTTCCCCCACTTTTGACTACCACTGCCACCCCAAATTGCAATTCAAGTTGTATTAGTTTATTAGTTGTTGGTTAACTTAAATCGTTATGACTTCCGCAAAAGTTTGATTACTCCCTGATTTGCTGTTCCTGATTTTTGGCAAACCTCATAATCATTTGAGTGGGATCGTCTAATAAATCAGTTTTTTTCTTTTCATTTTTCTTTTTTGATGATTTTTCTTTATTTCTTTTCTTTTTTTGTTTCTTTTCTCCCCCCCCCCCTCTCTTTTTAGTTGATTCATTAGTTAATTGCATTTAATATCCTTTTTGAATTTGTTACCAAAATTATTGTTTCTTGATTTGTTTCGTCGGGAAACACTCCCGTAGGTGTACCGTAATTGATATTATTTACTATACAATACAGAAATTAAAAAAGTCCGCCCCAGCCGGGAATCGAACCACGGATCTCCCGCACTTTTTTAATTTCTGAATTGTAGTAAATAATATCATTTAAAAAAGTGCGGGAGATCCGTGGTTCGATTCCCGGTTGGGGCGGACTTTTTTAATTTCTGAATTGTAGTACCTACCGTACCTAAATAATACAAAATGATTGTGTTTTATTTAATACATTGTTGTTGTAATATTTTCAAATGTTTACTTAACTGTTAGTTCATTGCTGTATCTGCATCTTTGTAAGAAGGTTTATTTAGTTGTCCTCCTTTGTAAATCAGTTTTTTAACTGAATAGGATTGACGTTAAATAAATAAATCAATGGTTACTTCAGGGTGCTTACTTTTGGTGGGATTTTTTTAAAATATAAATTTGTGTTTAAAAAAAAGGGAAATTTTGGGTGTCTTTTTTCCACGCTTAAAAACGTGCAAGTGTACATCTTAAACACTTTTTATTACTACCGGTACTTAACACTACTTATTTCTCGATTTGGTTAGTCAGGAAACACTCGTGTAGGTAGAATTGTTAATATTTAATACAATTCATAGGCCTAAGTTAAAAAATCCATCCCAATCGGGGTTTGAACCAGAGTCTCCCACATTCCAGGTAGGCACCTAAGCCAACTAGACCACCAAGACGGTAACTATTTAACTTCTGAATTGGGCTTCTGAACAAGGCGCCTACCTGGAATGTGGGAGACAGGTTCGAAACTCGAACGGGATGGATTTTTTAACTTCTGAATTGTTTTAAATATTAACATTACTTCTTAACACAGAGATGTAATTGTAAAATTTTGAGTTTTTAATAACACAGTCAATGTTTATAGTTGTTTGTATGGGTTTTACGATTATTTTGAGGTTAGAATGTCCTTGATCCGTGACGTCTAGCCTTAAGTCTACTTCTAATTCATAATTGTAATCATATTGCATAGGTACCCAATGCTTACCTAACCAAGGCTTATAGTCTAGCTTAGTCCAAACATACTTGTCCTCACTGATCAAGGTGTAGGTCGTAGTCATAGCCTAGGTATTTTACATGCCTCCGAGCCTAGCCCTACCTAGAATGAAAATGGCCCGATATCGATGACGAAATCGGAAATCGCCTATTACTTTGCATCGTTGACAGGAAAAACGCAAACTTCATCAGCATGTGGAAACTACAGAGTGCCAGAAATAAAAAAATATTGCACGTTCTAAAAATGCAAAAGTTATAGCCCTATGTTACGAGATCTAAGCCACTGATTAATGGACATTACTGTGTTTCCACTGAAAATCGAGTGGGTAGACTCTAAATACATATTTATTTATTTATTTATTTATTTATTTATTTATTTATTTAGGCCTAAATACAATTTAACAGATAGCAATAAATAATATTAAATATAACCTAAGCTTAAACTATATAGCTATCAAGGAATAGTGCTTGTATAAATTTATTGTAGCCTAATTTAAATTGGAGAAGGGTTGAAAGGTTGGGAAAGCAAAGAGAACATAAATCCCAGCCTGAAGGGCTGGGGGCGACGACGAATTTAAGCTATTCAATGATCATGTGTTTTGTAATACATGAATTTATATTTGTGCTGCATTTTAATACTGTGGCCAAAGTCACCCCAAGTGATGGTCTGTCTTTGGCCATCCTCTTTTTTTTTTTACTATTGCTACATGAATCACCAAAAATTTGGTAACACTTCACTGATGTAAGCCCTTAGACAAAAATTCACTGAAAATTTGAACCTCCCATCAGTTAGGCCTGATACCTGACTGATCAATTGACAGGTGAAGGACCAAAGAGGCCCAAAGCCACCCAATCTTACAGTAACACAACGCGTGACCTTTGCACCAAACTAAATTGTGTTCTTGTTATTTGCTTCCAGCCCTACGCAATGGTGTCAGCGTTATTTCAATACAACTCATCACTAGCAATAAAGCTCGGTTTGACATTTGGCATGTTTGAAAATGTAATTCGAGGAATGGGAACTGGGAGACATTATCATTTTATTGAAGAATGTGATGAGTCAAAGGTAACTAATTGGTTTGAATAATCATTACAATAGGTAGGCCTACATTAATTTTATTTATTTAATTAAAAAAATATATATATATATATGAATATTAGGTTTTTAGGCATATAAGCCCGCTTTATGGACATAGTTATTGATTCATAGCAGTTGTCGAAAAAGTTTGCCCCGACTAAACTTTTTCGACAACTGCTATGTATCAATAAATAAATATTATATATATATATTTTGTCTTAAGCTTTCGTGATCCATGGTTAATGTTTTAATTATCTTTACGGTAAATAATCACGCACAGTATTATAGAAAATAACTTTTAATCCCGACGTTTCGGAAAACTAGGTTTCCATTTTCATGGGAAGGGTAAAACAAAATTCAATAAAACAACAACAGCATTATAAAAATAAACAAATAGAAGAAACAAAAAAAAACACTGCCTTGCAAACATAGAATATTAAGATCCAATTGCAGTGACCCTAAAACCAAATCACATGGTTGCATTGTGAGTGTGACTTCTTGTGACCATTCTAGCAGGCCTATCGCTGTCTTCGTGTCTTGGTACCACTGGCAACTCAGTCTCATACTTTTCAAGAGCTGCAGTATGACTTCTAGTCATCCTTCTGCTGGATTCCTTGAAAATGGAAACCTAGTTTTCCGAAACGTCTTGATTAAAAGATATTTTCTATAATACTGTGACTTCACCTTCCTTAGACTCTACCACCTTACGCCCTACGTGGTCTAACCTGCCTATGAAGTCACGTCGCAACTTTTTACCGACACCACCTGGCCCGAAGGACCCGACCAGCGCCAGAGTGTGATTCACTCGTGACTCACCAATTGGAGTCACTTTAGGTCGGGGGTGGTGTAGGTGAAGGTCACCCGTCCTAACTCTATGCCTGACTCGCCAACCTGCCCTAAGCTTAGCTCGCGGAGAGATGAGACTAACACAAACCGAGAGACACAAAAATGCAAATCGAAAACACAACAACGCAACACAAAAACCAATAACAAACAAACAACCAGAGTGTACGGACAGTGTAACTCAGCACGGTCCAGTACACTACCCACTGGGGGTAGAGAACCCACCTTAACAGGTACGCTAGTGGTGAGCCACGCCGTCACTGGTCCGCTCCACGCTCGTTCTGGGGCCCCGGGCACTGCTGCTGAAAGTGGGTCAACACCCGTGAAGCGGCGTGGTGTGGACTGAGGGTCCTAGCAAAAACACTACACTATGAGTTGAGGAAAACAGGGGGCAAAACATGCACTACGAAGTGAAAAGCTGTGTACTTTAGTGGACTTTACTGACTCAACAATGAATTTAAATTACAACAATGAAGTTAGGTTTCAAGTGAAGTTAGCAATCTGATCCGAATTTAGGCAAAAGAAAAATACATACATGAGATACAAGGGTTACAATAAAATACAAGCAAACACCAATGCTCTACTCATCCAAGTCCTCTCTGTCCCACTCCAAAGTCCTATCCTGTTCCTTGGTCTTGAGTGAAGAGGGGGGGGGGATGATGTGGCTGCAAACGGCGACGCGCTCCGGCGCGTAGGTAGGCCTAGCCTACGGGGAAGGCGTCCAGTGGCGGACGCGGACCTTGTGTCCTACTGCTTCCTTCTCGGCTACTCGCCCAGAATGTTTAGTCTAGCTTACCACAGCCCCAGATGTTCTCGTAGAGGGAGAGATGCCTTTGATCTGGCATCGTGGTATTGACTAACCACGTGGTCTTTATACTTTATTGGCACTAAACACTTGCACCCTATCTCGACACCGCAAAGCCAATCCGAAGACAGGAACTGTAAACTGATTTGAGCTCATGGTCCCCGCAACTCTGTAGTTGTTTAGAAATCACCGTGCACTCGCCGGGTCGTCATTGTTAGACGTACTGTTGGCGGTTACCCTTTACATAGGGGTCACAAAAACGCGTCGGATTCTTCCGAATAAGTTTCAAATAGTAAAAAGAAGTTAGAAAAAGACCAACTCCCTAGCCCTAGTCGGCCACTCCGTAATAGACGGAGGCTCCACGACCATGATGGCTCTCGCAGGGTGGGACACCACGCTGGCACTAACACGTGCACCCTCGGACTCGACCGTCCGGTTCCAAAGCGTGACCCACTGTGATCGAGGTGGATGCTCCTTGCTGCCTCGCCTCGTCCGGGGTTTCTTCTCGGCCTCGCCATCCGGTCACGTGTGTCTCTCTGGACACCGCCATTGGTCAGTCTTCTTGGTTCAAACTTCCGCGGGTCGTTCTAGGCTCGCGATTCGTCGACTACAAACTCAACAAAATACACATTTCCGTTGGTTTTGTCACCAACGTTGCCATTTATGCTTGCCGCATTCCTCAACCCTTGCTCGCTGCCGTCGAAAGTTGAAGCCAACGCACTTTTCCAGGACGTTCCGAATTTAACATGGGGTGACGTCACTTCTAGGCCACTCAGGTAAACCCGAAACCAAAAACATGAGCCTCGGCTCCACAACTTCACATTCCACACTTTCAACCCTAAGGTTGGCCTTTGCATGCCTAGATGCAGACTCACACTGGCTTGAACACTTGTTAGAAAAATATGACTTAAGGCCTTGAAAATATTGAAAGTTCCACATGATATGAAATACATAGATAGATTTATAAACAGTGAAAAATATAAAAATACAAGGGGTAGGGCTGTAACGTTACAATACTGTTCGCGATTATTTACCGTAAAGATAATTAACATATATATATATATATATATCTGTATTTCAATGTCAGTTTTATATTTAATGTGCACTACTGTAGGCCTAGACTAATTTTTTTTAAATATTATTTTTTTAATTTTTTTTGTATTCGAGAGAGTAGGCCTACAATTTAATACGTAAGAATTTATAGGTGGATTTTACATATTTGTTTATTTTGTAGATTGGAGGCAGCTTCTCTCTAACGGAGATTGGGCACGGCACTAACACGAAGGGTATGAGAACCACTGCTACGTACAACCCTGCAACTCAAGAGTTTGTTCTCCACACTCCTGATTTTCAGGCTGCCAAATGTTGGGTGGGCAGTCTCGGCAAATGTTGTACACATTCCATCGTCTTTGCTCGTCTGATCACTCCCGACGGAACCGACCACGGCCTTCACCCTTTTGTCGTCAACATTCGTGATCGAAACACTTTGCTACCATTCGCTGGTGTCACCGTCGGAGACCTTGGCGAAAAGATTGGATTGAATGGAGTTGATAATGGTTTCGTCATGTTCGATCAATATCGTCTTCCGCGAGAGGCCCTGTTGAACAAGACGGGAGATGTCACACCCGTGGGCAAATATGTCAGTCCATTTAAAGACCCAAACAAGAGGTTCGGAGCCTCCTTGGGAGCTCTGTCTGCTGGACGAGTTTCGATAATTGGTATATGCGTCGCTTACCTTACCAAGGCTGTTCCTATAGCTGTTCGCTACTCTGCGGTTCGGAGACAGTTTGGTCCACCCGACAGCCAAGAAATTCCAGTTATAGAATACCAACTTCAGGCATGTTGTATAATTTAGTAATATTTTAGGATGGTCCTACCTAAGGGCCTCAGTTAATATAATTTAATACTTATACAAGTTTTATTTTGTAGTTTCAACTAAATACTTATATTTTTTCTAGCAATGGCGACTATTTCCATATTTGGCTGCTGCATTTGCCCTGAAAAATTTTGCCGACATTTTTGCAAAAATTCAAGGGGACTTCCAAATTCAATCGTTTCTTGGAGAAAATAAAGACCTTTTGGTAAGAACTAAGATTAAGATTGTCATATCAATACAGTTATTAGTACCTCTGTATGGTACTGCTACAGGTACATTAATTTATACATTATAAATTACCATGGCAAGGGTATTGCTAGAGATGTGCAAAAATGGTGACAGCAAAATTCGTGATTTTTTTAAAGTTGCAATAATCCCTTCAAATTCAGTTTGCACATGAATCTCCTGAATTGTGATTGAATGGTGCCAATTTCCAATTCACAAATTTTCGCGAAATTTTAGTTGATACCGAGAACTTGAGGCAAAATTAGCAATTGCCAATTATGTCTTGAAATGCGAATTAGGTCCCGAAATTTGTAAAAAAAAGTTATTTTTCAAAGTTTTGGTGGAGGTGCCGGGTACGTAGTCGAAATTAAATTAATCCTGATTCCTGACTGGTACATATGGTGGAGGTGCCAGGTCATACAACGCGATTGTGAGATCGTAATAATCATTTGAACGTGAGTAAGCTCAAAATACTTCATATCCATATCAAATTCAAAAGACCATGCATAATTTTGTTAATTTGGTGGAGGTGCCGGATAGTCAAAATTAATTCTGGTAAAAACTGTCGAAAACTTTTGAAAACTGAAGGCTGAAATTGAGCTTAAAATTAAAACTGATTCTGAACTTCACTCTCCATGTGCTTGTTTTTCTTTTAAATCATTAAATCAATCATAAAATATTATCCTGAACTTATAATAATTTTTTTTTTTTTTTTAGTTGTGCATGAGAAACTTGTTTTTTGGTAAATCGCGTCAAATCACAAATTTTTATTTTTAAAGGGGCGAATTTTCAAACTTTAAAAGCATTTTGCACATCTCTAGTATTGCCCTCATAGTAGTAATAAGGTTGCATACTCCTGGCAACGGTAACTTTTAACTACTATCCACATGGAAGAAAATTGGTTTGGTTTGCATAGGCCATAGACTCAATAACTATTGTACTAGGTCCCAGGTTCATATCTTGGCACAGAGATTCACGCCCTCTGTCGTTCTGGCAAGCCACTGCCGGGTGGAACTACCCTGATGCGATCCAAGAGTGTCGGGAGGCGTGTGGTTGGGCTATGGATACCCAAGGGTGGGTACAGTGGTTCAGTGACTGACGTGTAATAGTAATACTAGGTCCCAAGGTTCATATCTCGCTTTTCTTCCCGCTTAATACATTGCATCCCTTTCTTTATCAATAAATGTACCGGACCGCTGTCAGTTCTCGCTGGCGCTCTCCTTGGACTTAATTGTAAACACTGACATGGCCACTACCCGCCGTCGAGGACAAGGTGTTAGCTTGCTTGTTTCTCCCTCATACACAAGGCGCATGTAGTCTGTGTTCGTTTCGTCTCATATCGGCAGTGTTGTGTGTAAAATGTCGCCACCTAAACGCCCAAAATTAACTATGTGTGTATCGTTCATAAACAAAATGGTAATTCTTTGAGTTCAGAGTTGCCATTTTTCAGTTAAAACATGACAAAATACATAGTATGGTGAAAATGGCGAAAGGACCTCCGGCGGCTGAGGCTTTTCTCCAGACCCCGCTACGACACTGATTGTCCCGCTTTCTTTGTTCCCTACCCTACTTAGAAATATCTATGATATCCCTAGAATTGTTAAATAATGTACGATACCGATTCCGTTTGCTATATAAAAAGTGAATACTAGAAGTACATAAAACAAATTCTATTTAAATAATAAATAACATTAAAAAAATATGCCATGAAAGAGAAAGAAGCCAAAAAAAGCAAATAGGTACTAATAATAAAATTGCAAAATACGATCAATCGGTATTTGTTTTTATTTAAATTTGGCCTACACCACATTGCCGAGAAGAATAAAATAATGTAAAAGGTAACAACAAGGTGGGTAAACAGGAAACTAAATAAAATGGTTACACACATTTTGTTAAACTCGATTAAAAACTAGAGTATCTGAAGGAATACTCGACGTCAACTTGACTTTGAAATGTGCAACTTGCACACCCCTTTAAAAATGTGGTGCAGCCATTAGTCAATACTAGTGTGTGTGGTCAAAATAGAGGTGCAGCCGTCTATAATCAAGTAAATAGTACTAATAATAATAATAATAATAATATAATTTTTATAAAAGGTTTCTTAAGCCTAACATGGCAATACGTTGAACTTTATTGTCATTATGGTATACCGGTACTTGTGTAAACTGATGATGATTGACTAGTGTGTTCCCCTGTGTTACAGTTTCTGGCCTGGGAGTATTGCGCAATGACAATGATGCTAACTGCACGTACGAAGGAGAGAACAGTGTCCTGGTACAACAAACAAGCAACTGGCTACTAGGGTTGTGGGCTAGACAAAACAAGCCAATCCAAACTCCTCTGGGCTCAGCTGACTTCCTGTCTGATGCTCTGCAGATATTGAAAACTAAGTTCTGTGAGCGAAGCATTGACGACACTGTTCACCCTGAGAGTAAGTAGGCCTACAAAACTATCAGTTGTATTTACTTTAGTAGTAGGCCTACCTATTACATTAAGTAGGTACCTGATAAGCTAAATCCTACATTGACCCGGATCCCAGTACATATAAGATCCCTTCGGTTCTTCTACTGGGTCCATTTTTATACACACAATTATGAGTAATTTTTTCCGTTATTTGGTGCTGTAAATTTCCACTAAGACCGAGATAGATCTGTTCCGTAATTTTACTAATCCTCTTTCTATCCAGATTCCAGATTATTTAATAGAAAATCAACCTAGTTATGCATTTATTTACGTAATTTTACCATTAGATTGATCTAGGGCAAGTTTGTTTATGTTATTGGTATACTACTTAGCTAGATGATTGAGGGCAGCCTAATTTGGTTCTTCTGACCGCATTTAAACGTAAAGCCTTTTCCAGATATTAACCTATTGCCAAGCTATCACCACCTATATTACCTGACAATTCATAGTCATAATACCAGGAGTAGGGATAATGTACATATAGCTAGGCATAATCTAGCTAGATTTGAGAAAGCACCTGTACATGCTGGAACAACTTTAATGAATCTGCTACCAAGCAACATAAAAGAAATTGCAGACATAGATAAATTTAAAAGCTCACTTAAAAATTACCTAATCGGAAAAGCATGTTATCAAGTTGATGATTTTGTACAGGAACACAAGTTCAAACACATACATTTTAACCAGTAGGCATACGGTAGCTCGTATTTTAAATTTTGAATGGATTTTGCATTTTATGTAATATCTATGAATCTATTTTTTTGTGGTGTAGTATGGTACATAGCCTGTGGAGTGGTAGGTATAGTTTTGTAATAGTATTAGCTACCTATAAATTGTTCATGACATGTTTCATACATCTGTGATATTAAAACGGAACTCGATTTAAATAAATAGTAAATGAATTTTTGGCCTAGAGATAACGTCCAGTGAGGCTGTGACATGATAAAAGACATCACGCGGATAAATAACACTGGGGCATAGCATGCTGTTTCTCTTGGTATTTCAGCTGCATTTTGATCCAAGTTTTGATCTTGTGGGTGGAAACTGGAAAGGGCAATCACACCTGGTTAATTTATGTTAATTAAATTACTAAACATTTAAATTCATATGGGTGTTTGTTTGTAAACATGTTTAAACATATCAACCTTAGCTAAGATGTGCACATTTTTCTGTAGGTAGAGCATTAAGATGCAAATGGCAACTGCCACGCACGGTCGCAGTGCCATTATTACCGAAGCAAGTAGTATTGAGCCGCCTGCGGTGGCACATACGATTAGGTCACTGGTCCGAAGCATATGACACTACGAGGACGTGGGTTCGAATCCCGCATAAAACATGGGTTTCTTCTTATTTTCCTTCATCGTCATCTATCACCACTCAGCGTCTCAAATAGCATACTGCATTAATATTAATAAAGACATTAAGCAACCAAAATTGATTCTGAAGGAAGAAGGATAAGCATATATGGATGCATTTCTTTCCTACACAGTAAACAAATACAAAATTACGGTAACGGGTACTGTATAATGAATCAATCAATGACATAATAAGAGAGGACTGGTGTGATACAAGTACAGTACTAAATACTTACTTCTTGAATATATTATGAATTAGGGACTAATTAGGCTATTAGGGCCAACCCCAGATGGGGCATTGGGCTTGGGGTTTAGAATTAGCCCAGAGCATGGCTCTGCTAATCGTAATAGGCGATTCAAGAGAAAAAGTCCATCTTGCAAACATCAGCTAGTAAGACGGGTAGGGTAGTATAATATTACTCCCCAAAACAAGAGGCGAGCTCTGGCAATCGTTGTCGGGGCCTCTCCCCCTTCCCTTAAACGACCTCCCCGACGACGACACATTGACAGCCACGAACGATGACGACCGTGACATGAGAATCCCCCTTTTCCTCCCCTACCAGGGTTAGTTCTGACGAGCATGGTCCCCTCCTCCCCAAAATCCCCTAGGCTAGAGTGGTGCATTATGACCTAACAGCTGACATGCCTTTAATCCAAATAAACTAGGCAAAAACTAAACTAAAATTTTATGAATTCTCACTAGTCTATATTTTCTGCCCCCTATAAAAAAATACAGGCCCTACAATAAAATGTGGAAGTTAAAATGAAATAAATCTGTAAAGCCTAAATTAGATGGTTCAATGTCCATTAAATTTTCCTTGAATTCAAGAATAAAATATCATCATTGTGAATGAGACAACTTTGCACATTTTGATTGTGTTAGGCCCCTACGTTTTTGTCCAGAAATTTGAATTCAAGGAATCTTGAACAAAACATTGACCGGGTTTAATTCAGGCTTAAGTTTGGGGAAAAGGGGTATTAGTTCGGAATTGAAAAAAAATATTTTGTTTCATAAATTAATTGTATATATCTTTTACTCATTCATTACCTGTTCTTCTTGCTCAATTGTTTTTACTATTTCAGGTTTGTTGAAGGCCTATAAGTGGCTCGTATGTTGGCTTCTCCAAGCAACACACGAAGTGTCAAACCCAAAACCTGAAGATGGGCAAAGATACATTCACAGCAAAAAAAAGACTCCCAGGTGTTCCATGCAAGGACACTGTCATTGGGTTTACCCAGGTATTACCATCTAAACTTTGGTATCACTACCAGCTGCTTATCCTTATCATCTCTTTATTATATTTGTATAATTATACGTATCACTCGATCAATAAATCAATACTCAATATCGTGTTATATCGTAACGTGCTCATCCTAAATTTACTTTGACTTGTTGAGGTACTGGGAGAAATATTTTTGGCAAACATATACTGGACTGTCCCTTGATCACTGTAAAAGTTTTGTTCAAGTATATGTTTGGTAGGGATGCACATCAATACTTTTATTATTATTGATCATGGTGGTATATATCTTTAGGTGATTTCACTGCCCGAATTTTGTGGTCGCTTAATGCACGCAGTGCAGGCGGTCGCCGACAGAATGCGCGACGTGTCAGGTGGTAGTCACGTGACGTAGATCTTACAAGATGGCGGCCTTGGGGACCAATCAGACGGCTCGAATTCGGAAATTCGAATGTTCCGTCTACGGATCTGAATGCACGGCCTTCAATAAAGTGTATACACACAGCCATCTCTCAAGGTATTAGAGTCGATAAAGAAGTTTGGAAAAACTTCTTTATCGACTTTCTCGTCACGTGACTACAGAGGCGGACTGGGGGGGTAGGGGCCCCGTACGGAAAGTACTTTCGTGGGCCCCAAAGGGCCGCCGGAGGCGAAAATTTTTTCGCTTCATTTTACTCTCAAGACGGCTTTTAAAGCAATCTGAGGTATATTTTGAACGGATAGATGAAGTGACCTAGTCATTAAATATTGTGGTCATACCTCAGATAATATCGCAATTTGAATTTGAAAACAGCACAACACATTCAATGAGAACAGGGCCGTTCGTAGGCCTAGGCTATAAAAATTAGCCGGGTATGAATCAAGGGCGTCCGCAGGAATTTTGTTAGGGGGTGTTAAATTTAAATTTATACTTTCGTGGGACATGTGTGGGGGGGTTTGGGGGGCGAGCCCCCCAATAATGGCGCCGCAGGCGAAATTTTTTAAAATCAGGTTTTTAGAGTGCGTTTGGTGCGTTTTAGAAATCAAAATAATGTAATTGTGCAGTCGATACTCAAAACAAAACCGCCAAATGGAATTGAAACGCTAACGTTCTGACGAGATTAATAAAGAGTTTAGTATAATGTATAGAAAAACGTATTTATCAGTTTTTGTGATGGGTTACATTACACTCTTATTAACACGGTACAATGTCCCAAAAATCGTTGAATATTAATGTAAATAGTTATATTATTCGACTCTTATTAATATGTTAGAGGATTCTATATAGTAAGGATTCTAGGGTGACGCCCTTAGTATGTTTGGGTAAAGTCTGACCTTGTATAAAATAAATAAATAAAATAATGGTGGGAGGTCCCATCCCCCAAGGTAATGCGGGTCCGGAGCGCACTGCAGCGCCAGTAATTTTTTCGATTCCTACAGATTGGAGTATTTTAACGAGTTTTAGTCAAAAAAATAGTGCTGACTGGACTATTATTCTATTAGCAATTCAACATGGTCTACTCCAGATTTTCACCCGGGTTACCAGCCCCTGGTTACGGCGGTGAATGAGAATATAAATTCTTATCGTCTAATTTTCCCAACATAATTACATGCGGAGTTTTAATATCATTTTATGTAAATGAGAGGTATGGAAAAACTTAGAAGTGAATAAAAAACACTTTGTAGCGTTATCAAAAATGCGTTTCTTTGGAAAATCAGCTGTTACATATCCATATATTTTTACGTGTACCGGTAACAAAAGTAATAATACTAAGGTACAGCAATACCAATAATAATAATAATAATAATAATAATAATAATAATTATTATTATTATTATTATTACTATCTTAATAATAATAAATAGGAAGCTTCGCAAACGCTTTTTCAGGCGCGTTGAGGTATGAGCGTAATTTTTTGTTAACAAAAAAACGTAAAATTGCGATTTTCATGAGAAATAATTTTTCGATTGCGCTCAAATTTCACATGAATATATTAATTCATAGAATTAAGGTTGTGTAAAAAAATAATTAGAATCGGATAAAGAATGTAGGTGTTGTAAGTCGGGGAAGTGTTTTTAAAAAAAAGAAAAAAGTGTAAAATTGCAATTTTCATTACAAAATATTTTTTTGATTGCACTTAAATTTCACACGAATATATTAATTCATAAAATCAAGGTTCTGTAAAAAAATCATTACAATCGGATAAAGCATGTCGGTGTTGTAAGTCGAAGAAATGTTTAAAACTAAAAAAAATCGTAAAATTGCGATTTTCATGAGAAATAATATTTCGATTGCGCTAAAAAAAAGTGGCAGTTCTAAGTTCAGAGATTTCAAAGGCCTCCAGAAAATTTCATCGCAATTGGATTTTTAGCAAAATATTTGCTGAATTTTGTATTTGTTGAATGTAACAACAAGGATAAACAATAAATAAGACGATACAACATAATAGTCCTGATATCATTTTAACAGATATATAAAAAAGGCAAACATTTATTATTGATGAAGCAATTCCACTAAGCCAAAATATTGAAACAACGCGGGACAGAAATTTTGGACCATAGCATGGCTCTGCTAGTCATAAAAGGCGAGGGAAGAGCGTATAGGTCCACCTCGCAAGACATCAGTTAGCAAGTAGGGGAGTATAATAATCCCTGACACTAGAGGCGAGCTGCGGTCGTCGTCGATGACATTTCCATTTCCTTTGACGACCCCCCCCCCCCATTAAGACGACGACATGGACTAAACCTACACGAACGATGACAAAGGCAATGACGACCACGACGCGAGAACCCTTTCTCCCTGTCCCCTAGGCTAGAGTGCGCATTATGTACTATCCACAACCTAGTCAAAACACCTGAAGAGGGTCATACATTGCACCCTAAAACAGGTTTTCCTTGAAAAAAATTATATAGGCTAGGCCTATAAAACAATTGATGGCGACCCACCACCCCCTCTCCATCACCCTCTCAGCACATACTCATTAGAAATTGCTGCTATGGTGTCTACAAAATATTTTGCTGTTGAAAAACGTAAAATGTAAGTTTCTTAGAAAATTCTTAGGTGTCTTCTTCATAGCGTATGCATATGAATTTTGAGATTATTCTTGATACCTTTAAGTGATTTTCTGACTTATAAAACATTTTTTTTAAATAATTCAAGTATTATTTCAGTTTTTTGGGGGGGCCCGCGAACTTTTTACGTTATTTTATATAATATTGAGTGAATTGCTGTTTTATTTGAAATTTTCATAAAAATGTGATCCATTTTTATCGGTGCCCCCGTTTCGCCGGGTTTGCAGGGTCCGCCGCTATGCCAGTGGATATATTGACTATTCCCCACAACCCTTACTTTGCCATTAGTAATCATAAAAATTAATACCGACAGACTGAGTGGCAAATAACGATAGGCCTCTGTAGGCACCAAGGTACATCCAACATTTACATTGTCGTACCTTTACGTTTTATATGAATATTCGAATGACTGTGATGTGCTCGTTTAAACCTTTGCAATTTTAAGACAAATAATTTTTTCATTTAAAAACTTTATATGTTAGGGTTGGGTTGGGGGCCCCCAACCGGGGGGGCCCCGTACGGGATTCCGTAGTTCCGTACCTGCCAGTCCGCCTCTGCGTGACTACCACCTGTCACGTCGCGATCCTGGCGGCGTCCGTCTGAACTGCGTGCATTAAGCGACCACAAAAATAGCATTGCTGGATACGCAAGTGAAATCACCTAAAGATATATACCACCATGTTATTGATTTTAAAAATGGTAATGTCATTATTATCGAATGTATAATATCGATATCACCAACAAAGCCTGTTCCGACCTAGTAAGTGCAACCTCAAGTGTGGCAAGTGTAAGTCAAAACAATACAATCGCGTTCCGTTTGCTACCTCGCTGTCTTCGATTTCATGTGTCATATGTGTGTCATGTCATGGCTTCCATTTTCGACTGATACCTCATTTCCAAACATTAATCTCGAGTTTGGCACCATCAGCCCAGCCAGTGCATGGCACATTGTGAGATAATCTCCATCTTTAGAGTTTGGTTTGAAGGGATAAATTAGATTTGTGATATTGAAATTTGATGACATTGCAGCATATTCTTTGTTTCTAGCACTATGTGTTGCTCAAATTTTGGCAACTGGCATCTTCTCATGAAACCGATCCAACGCTTAAGCCTGTCCTGGTACGACTTTGCTCATTGTATGGCGCATGGAGCCTGGAGAAACATCTGGGAACACTCTATCAAGGTAACACATTTTCATTTTTGTGTTTATTTTTTTGGTGTGTCAGTGTCGCCCTTATTGTTGATGCGGGAAGCAACCTAGGGGATGTCTTTTGAGATCGACGTCAAACACGGTCTTAGAAACATGGTGGCGTGACATATTCTATGGGCGTCCCCCTGCCCCCCTCCCCAGTTAACTAGTTAAAGCAACAATACAAAATAGTAGGGTTGCACAATGTCAATTGACCAGTCAAATGACTGGTCAAATACTTTTAGTCAATTGACCAGTCAATTGACTTAAAAGAAAACATGTGTATATTGCTTTAAAACTTTAAATTAATTTTATTTTTATATTTTAATTTTAATTGTTAAGTAAACGATAACTTTCTTTCTCATTTAAAAATGTTTTAGTTAGGTATGATTTTATTTTATTTATCATTTATTATGTCCTTATAATATGAATTATAATAGACAAATAAAATATAATAGTTTCTGGGGAAACTGAAGCTGAATAGGAGGAAGGGACTGATGACAGCATCGACGATGATGATGATGACGATGATGATATGCCACTTAATAAAGCATTTAAATGAAAAAAGGTTTTGTCACCACAACAATTTAAAATAAATTTAGTAATTATCTAATAAAATTTAATTTATGATCTTTTACATTTGACCGTCAATTGACCGGTCAAATCCCATCCCTACAAAATAGCAAACATACAACCCTACAAAATAGCAAACATATCAATCAAAATATGCGTTTGTTTGTCCGTGAATCCAGGTGGCTATTTCAATGGTCCTGAACCATCCGGCTTTCTTCAAGATGGAATCCTACAGTTGTGCAGTCAACTGAAACCAGACGCTGTTTCTCTGGCCGATGCTCTGGCGCCGCCCGACTTCATTCTCAACTCTGCGCTCGGCCGTTCAGACGGAAACGTTTACAAGAACCTGCAGGCTGCCTTGTACCAGACTCCCGGAGTGTTCGAGAGGCCGGAGTGGTGGAGGGATGTGGTTCAGAACTCAAAACTCTGAACAGTTTAAAAGCTTACCTGAATTGCCTGTGTATGAAAGTTCAAAGTATGTACACGAAAACTGCTCAGATTTGAAAGACTAGTCAATTTTAATAGTACTAGTACAATACTCTCTTCAGATTCTTGCTGCAGTGCTCAATTTAAGTGGTCCAGAAATGTATATTTTTAAGCAGATTATTGATTAATGTTGTGATATACCGGTACATAGGATATGTCACCTAACAGGTTGAAGTATATTAACGATATGTTCACTTATGTCCGAGGAACTGACTGAAGGGGACTCACCACCCCACACACATTAACAAAGGAACTCTTTGTTCCAGGCCTTAGTTTTGTATGTTCTCACGCCAAGTTACTACGCAGACGCTTTTAGTTTTTATAGTCGCATTGACCCTATCTCCCTGCTTTTTATTGTTTTTCCATTTGTTAACATCATGGAGTAACATTTTGAAGGCTATATAGACACTATTAGTGTTGGTGACGTCACGGCCCCCTTATAAAACAACGCCTGACTCCAAACAATCGTCGATACAGCTATGTGATTGGTCGAGGCTGGCAAGGGACGGCCTCGGATTGGTTGTTTGTTTGGAGTCAGCTCTGACGTCACCACTAATTGTGTCTATAGAAAGAATGATCAATCTTTGATTGGTACTATGACCCTACTAACAGTAGACCTACATAATCTTTACAGTAAACTCTCATTAATTCAGACTCGGTTATTCAAATTTCTGTTTTTATTCTAACTATGTAGTATGTACTGTAATGATCAAGTATCAACATTTGATTTAGTTATAGAGCTCTTAATGTTTCATTCTAAATCTAATTTTTTAAATCCAAACCGGGATTTTTAGGGTCCCTTGAATTTGATTTAATGAAGGGGGAATACTGTACACGGACGGAATAACATTAACAAATTATCAAATCCAGCCAACTGCACTCTCTCTCCCATTCAAGAGCTTAGAAATAGGGGTGCAGTTGCGCCCGGGCCCTGAAGGGGGCCCACCGAGCAGCGGTGCACTCAGGTCTTTGAATTCTGAACTACACCACAGATCCCACAGCATTGGCAAGGCACACTCGCACTCAATCCAGGGCATTAATATTTAATACATAGTACCTCACTTTTACATTTTTACAAAATTCCTATATTAGTTTTAAAATCTCTTTCTAGGAAAATTGATATTCAATGTGTTTAGAGTCAATAGGTTTTTTAATTGATTTGGCATGAACATTTTGTAATTTTCTCATAAATGTTTTTGTATTTCTCAAAACTCCTTTGATTTTCAATGCTTTTTTGCGACAATAAAAATGAATTATGAAACTATGGATCCTAGAATAAAATTAATTAATATTTTTAATACAAATTCAGTAAATTTTGCATCAAATTTGCCTTTTTACTCTTTTTCAGTTTTGTTTTTAGTTTTACCTGAATATTGCATGCCGTAAATGGCAACATTTTGCTTGGATGACCTATTTTTGCAAAAATTTGCAAATTACTCTAAAATCGGAGATCTATCCGCTATCGCTTTAAATGCTATTGCAAAAATCTACTGCCTCTAAATATGTCCTTGTAAAGTTTTAGTACAGGTGCTAAAATACCTATTTATTTGGTGTAAACAATTTACAACATAGGCAGGCTAATATGGATATGGTACAGTGATTGATAGTTGATACCGAAGATTACTATAGTTTTAATGTATGATGTTGTTGAATTTCTAAATGGTGCAAAGGCATGATATTACAAAAAAATATATTTTCAAGAATTTAAAGGGAAGTTTTACTTTTAAATGTTGGTTTTATTTTACAAGCACAACATATTCTAGGTATGTGGATTTATTGTTATTTTCATGTAAAATGTAAATGTTTGTTGAATTTTTGTATGGTCAACGGTGTACAGGCTAATGCCTAATATTAATAAACAATATTTTATACATTGAAAGTTTAAAACCATTGCATTCTGTTGTCGTTCCGCTTAACACCTACTGTTAATATGGTCACTATTATTTTTATTAGTGACTCTGTGAGTAATATTATTTTTTGGAACATTCATAGTTTTTATTTTGTTATGCCAACAAAATATAATCTAGGCTTACCGGGTAAGTACTATTCCATTATTTTTAAAGCTGAAGTTTGGAATAATTCTTTTAACCAAGGACCAACAGAGCATGACAGTTTTTTCTTTTACTTTGACTTATTTTTATTTATTTATTGTATAGCCTAGGGTTAGTATTACTAAAAAATATTTGGAATTGATGGAGGCTGGACAGCAGACAAGATCATGCCCCAAATTGACAATACCCATACATGACCATTGTATAATTCAAAGAGCAAATATGTACATTTAATTTAGGTACTCTATGCCTAGACATTTTAACACTTGAAAAAGATTTGGTTCTTTGTTTAGTAAACTTAGGTAAACTTGCCATGTAGTTTAAATTAATGCACTTGTAAACATACCTTTTGTGAATTGACTATTTTTGTTTGAAAGACCCGTGTGACCTAGCACAATGGATGCCAGGTCACATTGTACCACACTGGTTGACTTCTCACAACAAATCACTAGCCCATCATGGTTGCCGGTTCAGCTGATTTTGATGAGGTCAAACTGTAACATTTCCGAGAGACTTTCCCGCTCAACCCATCCAATACTAATACATTACCTTTTAATAATTTTAATCATCATTTTTCTTACTCTACTGCCACCACTTCACTCTTCTCTTTCCACCACATTCCAGTCTCCTCTGTTCCACATCTTTCATCACTCACACGATCCTGCCATTGTTACGTGCCACATGGTCTGCCCCTTAGTCTCCTACCTGTAATTTAATTCCATCATTCTTCTAGTCAATCTCACTCTTCCCATTTTTTCATTTTACATGTCGAAATGCTTAAATTTACTATCCAATTTTCTACATTAAATTCCATAAGGCGCGATCTCGAATATCCTTGTTCCGTATTCAGTCCCATCTGGTCTTGCCTACAAAGCTTCTCACATAGGTACTTCATGACCAAAGCTTGCACAAGGCTCCGTGCAAGTTTCCGAGTCTCGTTTAATTATTCATAAAACTTAAGTAGATGGCAAAATCTATTAATCTACCATCAAATTACTTTCAAAAGAAATAAAAAGTGGAAGGATTTGGAAGAAGGGGTAGGTAGTCAAGGGAGGAGACCATAGCAAGAGGATTGAGCATGGGAAGCCGAAGATGTGGGGATAAATTGTGGGAGGATAAAACTCAAGCACCCCAATGGTGTTTTGGTGAGCAGTGGTGTAACTACGGGGGGCTGAAAAAATTTTTTGTGGGGGGGTCCCGGATAATACTTATGTTTAGGGTTACATATTATTGCCCCCCCCCAACAAAACAAGGGCTAGTTACGCCATGAAGTTAAAGTAATTTTTATTTTTAACACACAGGGCCGTAGCCAGGGTATAAAAATTCCCCGGGTAGATTGGAAAATACAATGGGGGTCTGGGGGGGATGCCCCCCACCCAAATGCGGGCCCAGGGCGCACACCCTTTAAAAATTTTTTTTTCGTTTCTAAGAGTGTGATTAAAGTGTTTTAACGAGTTTTAGGCATGTTTTTTTTAAAAAATTTCGTTGCGTGACAGTGAGATTTTTGTAAATTTTGTGATTGAAAATTTTTTAATTTTTTTTAAAAATTTTTCTATGATTTTCTTTGGGATTTTTTTCTTTTGTACAAAGACTTTTTAAAAACTTTCATTATTAATGAGTAATGAATCTAGAAAGTAGTCCTGATGCATTTTAACTTATCGTAAAAATTTTTTTTTATATGAAAATTTGACACAACTTTCAACAATTATGTAGAGGATTCATTCTTCAGAGTATCTTATTCTAAATAAAAAATTTTCACTTACAGTTACGAGTATGTCAATTAGCTTTCTGAATGCTAGACTATCCCTTTTGGAAAAATTTCAAAAAATCAGAAGTAAAAATTTTAAAACGTCATTCTATTACAAAACTCGAAACAACGCCAAACAAAATTAACCATTATCCCAACACTCGATCATCATGCACTGCTCTCACTCTTCACTGTTAAAAAGTCAAAACCACACTGAACCTGCATGAAGGAAAGACGGGTTATGGTTTGTATTGTACTCGTAGAACAAAAAAAATGTTGCCATCTCGCACAAATGGTTTGACCATTTTCTTGGAATTAGAGATGAAATCGTTTTTGGTGGCCACAAAATCTTTTGGGCAGGATTATTGCTTGGGGTAAAACAGAGGTGGGTCGGGGTCTTTTATATCACAAGAGACTGTCAAACAACCCCCCACGTTGTAGGCACCACAGTCCCGTTTTTTCCCCCCCCCCCCCCCGCCCACCCATCGCCGCCCCACCCCTCAAACCTTTGATGTTATTGTATATTCGTCGGGTGCGTACAAAAACAAAAAAATCTTTGTGCATTTAATTTGTGAACAGATATTACTAGGAAAACGCTTAAGTCCCGCCCCGTTGTTGGGTGACTATAGGGGCATTTTAGAGCCCTTTTTTACGCGGATTTCTGTTGTTCTGGAAAAAAACATTTCCAATCGAAGATTTTTTTTAATTAAATTAAATTATAAAAAAATTAACTTAATTTTTTAAATTTAAATAAATAAAAAAATAAACTTTAAATTTTTTTAATTAATCATAATTTTTTTTAAAAAAAAAATCGTAAATTTCAATTTTATAAGAATAATTTTTCGATTTCGCTCAAAATTTTAAAACTATTATATATTAATCATGAAATTAAGGTTTTTAAAAAATCATTACAATAGGTAAAGATTAGGGGTTATAAGTCAAAGATTTTTTTAAAAAAAAAAAAAAAAACATAAAATTTTTATTTTTATGAGAAAAAATTTTCGATTCCTCAATTTCACACAAATATCTTTTAATTTTAAAATTAAGGTTCTGTGAAAAAATCATTTCAATCTTTAATCGGATAAAGCATGAGGTGTTATAAGCAAAAAAAATTTTTTTTTAAAAACGAAAAAAAAACGTAAAAATTGCGTTTTTTATGAGAAAAATTTCCCCATTCGCTCAAAAAAGGGCAGTTCTAAGTTCAGAGATTTCGAAGGGTTTCCATAAAAAATTTATTGCAATCGGAGTATCGGGTTTTTTGCCGGAATCGTGTTAACAAAACAAAAAAATACAGAAAAAAGAAAAAAAACATTTCCCGGGTTTTTTCTCCAGTTATGAAATGGGAAACTTCGCTTCGCTCGCTACGCTCACCAATCAATTCAAAATGGACTATCCAGATTTTTACCCGGTATTTACCCGGGTTACCAACCCCTGGTACGGGGGGAACACATTTTTACCCCCAGCTTATACTTTTAAAAATGTATGTTTAAAAAATTGATTTTTAAAATTTTGAAACCAACACTGTTTTTAGCCCAAAATAATGAAGTGTTTCTTTAAAACAGTAAATTTTAATAAAATAAAAAAACAAAAAGAAACTAATTCAAATTACAATTTAGTTTATTCATGACAATCTCCTTTATTCCATTGTACTTTAACTTTCGCGGCACTAGATGTTTTGGAATACTTAAGGTGCAGCAAATAGGCATACCGGCCCAAAAATTTACTCATTCCTTCATGATGGCGCACTGTGCATTAGTAGTTTTTTATTTTGAATGACTGCACGAAATTTAAATAATAAACTTTACATATAATATTCATAACAGGAAAAGCTTTAAATCCCGCCGCGTTGTTGGATGAGCGTAATTGGGGGGCATTGAGCTGCCATGATTGTGTTATGAGGATTTTCTGTTGTTCTGTGACAAAATTATTACAAAGTCGAATAATTTTTTTAAATTAAATTAAAAAAATACAAAATTAACATTATTTTTTTCTTTTTTTTTATGAATCGTAATTTTAAAAAAGAAAAAAATCGTTAAAATTGCGATTTTCATAAGAAATAATTATTCGATTGCGCTCAAATTTTACAAAAATATATTAATTCATAAAATTAAGGTTCTGTGAAAAATTCATTACAATAGGATAAAGCATGTAGGTGTTATAAGTCAAAGACTTGTTTAAAAAAAGAAAAAACCTGTAAAATTCCGATTTTCATGAGAAATAATTTATCGATTGCGCTCAAATTTCACACGAATATCTTAATTCATAAAATTAAGGTTCTGTGAAAAAACCATTACAATCGAATTAAGCATGTAGGTGTTATAAGTCGAAGAAATATTTAAAAATCGAAAAAATTCGTTAAAATGGCGATTTTCATGAGAAATAATTTTCCGATTGCGCTCAAAAACGTGGCAGTTCTAAGTTCAGAGATTTCGAAGGTCTCCATAAAATTTCATCGCAATTGGAGTATCGGTTTAGCCGGAATCGTGTTAACAAACACACAATAATACAAAAAAAAAAAAAAAAAAAAAAAAAAAAAAAAAAAAAACATCGCGGATTTTTTTCTCCAGTGTAGTGAAATGGAATCTTCGCTTCGCTCGCTACGCTCATCCAATTACGATGATGAAGAAGGAGATGAACCTTCGAGAATTGCGTGCATTGTTCCGTCTGTTCTGTGTTGTTTAGTAGAAGTTGTAAGTAAAAGTGCAGAAATTGAATAATTATAATGAGACAATTAAACGTTGCAGTTACGATATATCATTATAATCGTTGCAGCATAATTCTTAAGAAATATACGCCAACTTTATTGTATTTATATTATTTTTAAATAACAATAACACCTAATTAGTGAGTTGCACGAAGCTTGACTAACAACTGGCAGGTGTTGTACTTGTAGCCTGGCAAAGTCCCTCATGTGTGGTGGATCTCGTACGGTTCAGTGGTTCGAAACCAGTGGTCTGCTCATGACTTCCTCTATTATCAGATAATTGCAAGAAACTCATGTAAATGTTTCATTATCAAGAGTGTAGTTTCCACCAATACCGGCTCGCTCGCGTCGTACAGGAATGTGTTCGGCAGATGGTGACCGATCCGATAGGGGAGCATGTTATGATCGCCGCACGTACACATCTGTTTATCTTATGCTAACACTAACACCTGGCTACCAGATGGAAAAAAAGGCAATCTCGAAGGTTCGATTCTTTGTCATGCCGCAAACATTTGCATCAGAAATGACTTACGAGGGGGCGGTTGTGACAGGAAATCGGAAAACGAATATTATTGTTGAGTAAGTTACATACATCGAGTCTTTTGTGGGCTCGAGGTGACGTAATTAAATTGTAATATAATTTTAAATTTGACCAAATAAGCTGAAGCTTTTTAATTTTGATATTATTTACAAAATTCTTCATGACACTAAAAATTAACACGCCAAGCCCCAAGAAATAAACGTACTTAGCAAGACAACAAAAATTAAATTCTTGGCGATAAAAGGCATACATACAAAAAAAAAATGCCAACGGGCACGTTTTTCCAAGTTTCGGGATATGCACAATTTTTCATTTGTCTTTTCTGCTTTGGGCCCAAAATACGTGCTTTGGGCCCTTCAAAATTTTACTTGGGTATTTGGACACCCTTGCAATCAAAATGGGGTGGCGAGATGGCCATTCAACCTATGAAAAAAGCTTGACCATCACAGAAACATCTTTAGGCGAAGTTGCCGTCCAGACCCTGATGTTCTCACCACCGTCGAGCAATAAAACTTGGCCGTCAGGAAAAGAATTCCGATATCTCGTGCCCTTGCACGTATATTATGCTCACTTATAACGGGGGAGGGGGGGGGGGTCAGATTGCAATTCAATCCTTACCCTAAAATTTAATGTATGTAGTTTGGGAAACACTCCCATCCGTAGGTGTAATGGTGAGCGAAGCGAAGATTCAATTTCACTGACCCCCAAAAAATTTAGCCGGGTGTTTTTTTTGTTTTTGTTTGTTTTTTGTTTTTTTGTTTGTTAACTCTCTACCAGGGCAAACGGCATACCCGATCTTGATGAAAATTTGACAGGACCGTCGAAATCTCTGAACTTAGAGGTGTATTTTTTTTTTTGGGGTATAATCGAAGAAATATTTCTCATGAAATCGAAATTCTTTATTTTTTTTTTGATTTTTAGTGTGAATTTCGTGACATTGGACCAATTATACCAAAACGGTTTGGGCTACAAGTTAATTATACAATTAAGATTATGGGTAGTACCTTTAAAAAAAATGCAAAATTTGCCAGAATCCATACAATTAAAGCTTTTAATTAAGTTTTGATTTTTTGCTCGTATTTTGTGCCATTTGGCAATTTTGACCAAACGGGTGGGGCTACCTCATATTATACATGGACTAAGGCTAGGGAGTAGTACCTTTTTGAAAGAAAAGTTGGAAAAATTGCAGATCCATAGAAATAATTTAAATATTTTTACGAAATACCATTTGACAAAAAACTGAACTGACAAACAATCATTCAAGCGTAGCCAGAAAACAAAGCATTGCCAAATAAAAATATCCCACGCAACTAAAAATTAAAAAGCTCATCCATCAAGCGCGGGACTTAAGCGTTTCTTTATTATATGGAAATCAATCCAGAAATTACAAAAAGCCATCTCAGCGGGGTATCGAACCTAGGTCTCCCGATTGCCAGTCCATTACCAAATAAAATGTAAGTTATTGTCATTCCAAGGCAGGAATCGTAGCATTAGGCCTACTATTTAGATCTATAATGCAGCACTGCAGGGACCAACAATCACTTAGGTGTAAAAGCCCACAATCGAATCGGGAACCTGGGTTGTTTCCAATTGGTGGATTTTGCAATTCTGGATATTTTCTTAAATGCATGGTATAATCTTTGGTATTGGTAAGGACCGTAGTCGAGGCCGAAGACGAGAGTTTTCAAAAACTCTAAATCGTTCAAAACTCTATCTTAATGACACATAGGTGCCTGGGGGAGGAACACGTTCTTTTACTGGGAACTTGGAGGAAATTAACTTCGTGGGAACTTGGAACAATTTAACGTTCCCTTATAAGGTCCTTTCGCCCTCGTGATCCCGTAGAATTCCAGTACCTGAAATCGTAAACTACAGTAACAGAGAATCTTCGTCCCCCCTTGTCAGATTCCAAGTGGGGAAGCTTTGGATTCTCTAGAAAACTTTCGTCAGTTATTTTATTTATCACTACTAAATAAAAGTAATGATAAATTTACTCCTATAACATTTATTATTATTTATATCAGTGATGGGATAAGGATCGTGAAATAAACTTAGTTCCTTTTGAGGAACGAGGAACGTCTCAGTTCCTTTTTTAAGGGAGAACTTGGATCAGTTCCTTTTTAGGCAGAAGTAACTTAACTTTTCAAAGTTCTTTCTTTGGGCGAACGTGACCAAGACTGGATAATTGGCGGTGACCTTTTTTGGTGATAAGGTTTAAAATCCTCACTCCTCAGACAAAGCTTGAGTTGGCAAATTTTTGCAAATTTGAAACTTTGAAACGCCTAAACACGTTAAAAATTAAAAATAAACACATAATAGGTGATAATTGACCATGAAATGAAAAGTTGAGTCTTATAATCATATCCCCCCCTGTATCCACCACTGCGTTGAAGGTCGACGCGACTCACGAAGAAGGAGCAAGCAGGTCCGGTACCGGTACCGATCTCCTGTCCTGTCCTGTCCGGACTTGTCTTGACGTACTCCTACTCGCGGTCGCGGCAAACAAGTCGCATACCTCACGTGACCTTCACTTCACATCGGAGTTGAACGCAACGCTTGTTCGTGCACTAACTGCAAGAGCAAACTTGATTCGCCGAGGAGAAAGCGAATCTTCACTCATCAGGACGATAACCCGGGTTCTGTTATTGAGTTAGGGTAGGGTTTTTGTTCGACCAATCATTTCAAATGGTACACAAGTTCACTTCACTTTTCATTATCATCTGTAGGTAGTCACTAGACATTGATGTTGTGTATGTATGCATTATTGATTGAAACATTAAAACATTTTTAATATTGGCAATTGCATCATCCATATTCATAACAGTAGAATAACATACATACTAAAATTAACACGCCGTCCGAGGGCCATACGATTAGGGCGATGGTTCGTAACGAACGATAGGACGTGGGTTTGATTCGCGCATTAGGGATGGGTTTTTTCTTTTTTGTAATAGTCCTGCATCGTCATCTATCACTACTAATTGTCTCGAAACATCAATCAATCAAAACTAACACAATCCATACATACAACACACAGTGGCGTAGGAACGGGGGGGGGGGGGGGCTGGTCCAGGGGGAAGGCAGAGGGGGCAAAACTAACGTGAGTTGAATATTAATCCCAGAATTTTCCGTAGTAAAATGCACATACACTTATACAATTCGACAGTCACCTTGAAGAAACGAATATGTTTGCCTGTATACTTCGTCATTACATCAAGAATTAGATTGAAATTTATTAAAATGGGCCACTTTACGTTCATTTTCTTTAGTTTTTAGATAGCAGATAGTTGCTGTAAAACGTCCTTTATAGAGTCAGAGTGCAGTTACAAAATGACGAAATAGCTGTGGTATCTGTAAAAAAAACCCCCCCCCCCCCCCACAACTTTCAAAACGTTCCTACGCGCCCGTACACACAGACACAGGTTCTCCGATTGACATGTAGTTTTGGTTGACATTGCAATGTGTTTGGTGTAGGATGTAGGAGGTATAGGGTAGGGCTAGCCCTTTCAGAAAGTGTGAGTGTTTATGTACTCGGCATCTCCACCAATAACGTATGGAACAAGTTGTAAGTCCTAAGCCCACTCGAGATGAAACGTATATTATGCATATCCTGTGAAATTAAACACTATCTCGTTGCCCGTAATCATTGCACGGAATGAAAAGTTGAATGAAGTGCCATCTTCCTCTAAAGCCTCTTCAACGATAATGTGGTAGTTTATCGCCACAAAACAACCTTAATTTATGACGTTAGCATTGTACACGCGGACAGCTAACTTCTGTGTTCTTCCAGCGAAACAACATGACTTTTGACTCGAATTATGAACAATGTTATTCTGCCCTAGCGGTTTTCTGCTTTTCATTTGTCTTGTGTGCCTGTGCGTGTTACAAGTAATTTCCACTACCGAGCACTCATTGTAAGTGTGCTGACTGAAACTCAGGAAATCACCCAAAGCTATAGCGTGTTCGGACTGGTTCACACCTACAAATCCATTAATTCATCAAGCCATGGCTACCATTTCAGCTAGTCACTTCCTGCCATTTGAGTCCGCTCGCCTCGATTCTAGTATACTCTATATGCAAGAAGGCAGGCAGGGCGCTCGAGAGTCACTTGCTCATCGAGATACAACGGAAATAAAAAAATAAACTGTTCTTAGGAAACCCATCGGCGAAAGGGACAAGTTGCATGACTAATAAATAATGAAAATATGAAAATATGATCATCGTCGTCTGTGGACTGTGATAATAGGTGCGACTGTGAGAATAGTAGTTTTTGAGAGTGCAAGCCAAGCCAAGTAATATTATTATATCACTTGGATAATTACGTAGCGAGTGCTTCAATTTGACTATCCTAAACGCAAATAAACTATAAAGGGTGTATTTTTGTTTTTAGTTTGTTTTTTCTACTCCACTAATTCACTACAATAAATTTTTGTACCTTGGATAATGTTGTATGAATTTGGGTTAAATTTTGTCGATTGTTATACATCTTGTGTGTCTGTACCGGACAAACGGTGTAATGCTAACAGACAAAAACTCAAAATCGAAAAAGGCAAAAATGCAACTTTCATGAGAAATCCTTCTTTGATTGTGCCCATCAGAAACGTGGTAGTTCCAAGTTAAAAGATTTCGAAGTTTCCCTGAAAATCAAGATCGGTGTGCCTATTCTTTGTATGCACGTGACGTCATAAACATTGTTGGCTGACATATTGCCGTACGTCCGTCGTCAGGGATTGCCTTCTTAATGTATAGCGGCCATATTTCCAAACATGAAGGCATTGTTGAAGAAGAACAAATGACGTTAATGAATATAAAGAATTTGTCCGGTACAGAGAATGAACAAACAGTCAAAAATCAGAAACCAAAAAAGATCCAGCTTTTTTCTCAGGGTAATACAATTGAAGTCTATCTATACTATCAGGAATTGTATTTAAATTTGGTCAGGATATTATATTCATATAAATGTGCTAATAAAAGCAAACGTGCGAACTAAAGAAAATTCACCCCCCCCCCCCCCCCCCCCTATCCGAAGCATTTACCAATCAATCAATCTTCGTTAAGAGTGCATTAACGAACAAACGCCTTACTTACATCAATCAATCAATTGTGATTTGTAATCACCGCCCCCCCCCTTTCCACTCCTCTCCCCCCACCCCACCCCACCCACTACTAACCCGCCTCCGATACGTAAACTATATTATATATATGCCATCTCTTTCTTTCTAGGCCTAACCAAATGTGATGAAAGTATTTGAAATCATAACCTTTGCGAGTTTGCGGTGAATTACGTCATCTTGTTAATTACATTGCGTTTTATGGCCAGGTGATTCCGAGTCTGACGAGTGCAATAAATGACGCGAACTGGTAACCGTGTTCCCCAAGGTTCACGCCTGACATTTTCTTTTACTTGCAAGGCAACGTCTATTGCGTTAATTATCTTAACGCTCGGTAATTATGGCTATTACATCTATAGCTACTTACCACGCAATAAAAGAAACAATATTATATGAAAAGGTTTTGTTCTCTAGCACTAATTTAACGTGATGGCTTCTGCGAATCTTACTTTTGCTTTTTAGATTGTTTTGAGACTATGCAATTAACAAGTTACACCATTTGTTGGGGGGGGGGGGGGGGGGGCGTTAATTTTTTCGTCTCTCTCAGTTTGTCCCCGCCACTCTCAGACCAAAGCTAGACAGGCAGGCACACAAGCCTTTCTACCCTTAGCTGGTACCTGCCCCGTATTGGTATTATACCCCTATATCTTTTGGAGTATATAGGGACTCAGAAAACTGGTGAAAACTAGCAGACAGACTGACACAGACATGGGCGCCCGCAGGAATTTTGGCAGGGGGAGGCAAGAATTTTTGTACTTTTGTTGGGCAAGCACAGAGAGGGTTTGGGGGTTTTGAAAATCAGGGTTTTTGAATGCGTTTGGTCAAAATATTGGTCAATATATGGTCAAAAATATGGTCAAAATATTTTACCTCCCATTTTAAATATTTTTATTTTGTTTTAACTGATTGATATTTCATGTGCTTTGTCCAGCCAGAGGGGGCAACTTCCCCCCTTTCCCCCTCCTGCGGGCGCCCTCCCGCCCTTGAACACAGACGATGTCCGCACCTTGATTTACATATGTCCGCGAGTGTATCTGAAGAAGTGGTAATCGTTTTCTCGTGTCCCTACATCACGAATCAGGTTTGAATTCTTAGGCGCCAGCTGCAAGTCCCAATCCGCTCAACCCTTGAAGATCGAGCATCGGGTGTGAGCTGCTGACATCAACAGGTGGTGTCGATTATTACGAAGACGACGGTACGAGATGTGGCCGGCCCCTGAGACGACTTCTAGAGCTCCACTCCACGTAATCAGCTCGTCTGGCTAATTAAACCAATACATAATCAAGGCTATACTCTAATTACTGTATTCGCGTGGAATCGAAAACGAGAGTTTGTAATGCCCCTAGGCGGCTTAGGCTACAACTTTCGATGGTATTTAGAACAATGTGTTGTTTGTGTGATATGTGAGGCTGCAGCTCATTCATACCATATCTGTTGATCGTTCTCAATACTCATGTCATTGGCATGGCTGACTCATTATGGTCAGTGTTGTTGTTATTACATTTTCCTCCTCACCATAATATACAATCTTGACGAAGCACGAAGAAATGTTTCTTATTTTCCTCACATATTTTGAATCCTATGCAAACCAACATGATCAGATATAAAACAGCATTCGTAGAGACTAGCAGTAGAAAGATAGATATCTTGGTTTTCTCCTCAAAATATTTTGAGTTTTAATTTATTCAATTTGCAATTGCAGTCTGTTTTTAATTCAAATTTCGAATACTTGAACCATTAGCCTAGAAAATACAACATATAGTCAATGCTTTAAGGGTGCACTGTTGCCCGAAGGTTAAATCCAAATTTTCCCCTAGTTTGCCAAATTCGCATTTTGTTTCCATATACACTCCTATTATTCCGTCCCCGTTCCTCCTCCCATCCTGATTCCTGAACAGGAACATTGAACAAGATTCAAAAATTGAAGTTAAAATGAAGCACATATAATATTAATGAAGTCTGTCTGGTATGTCATGCAATTTAAATTATGTGTAAAGAATAGAAATTTATTACAATTGTTCATTGTTGTGTTCTTATATGATATTGATACGTATGTTGTAGAAGGCACACGGTATTTTTATTTCTATCAGCTTGTGCTCTGCTTGGGGATATGCTTCTTCTCAAGTAAGTCTTTTAAATCGTTTTGAATTTTGATAATGCCCTTTACTATTAATTTTCTACCGTGTCTGCACACAATAGAAATCTCGAGTTCAACATGATCCAAGCAAGTCGATACTTTTAATTTTATTAATCGGGAAACACTCCCCTCCCGTCCCGTTAGTGTAATTGTCCTAACTCTAATAGAAGAGGGAGGGGCATACATTACACCCTGTGCAGGTACATTTAAAAATTTCACTATCGATAGAAGGACTTTCTAGTTTTAGTATGGTGATGATGTTTAAACACCCTGAAATAGGCTGTACTGAACTGTTCTGTACCTTATTTAAATATGCAGTATAATTTGTAAAACAATTCCAGCCCAAAAATATTATTTTATTGCATCGCATACATATAGGTACCCTTTAATATCTTAAAACACTTGGGACTAATTTTCTAATCATAAGATGATAAGCTGCATAGAATCATTCAAAGTCAGATACAAGTAGGTCGACCTCACCTCCACTCTCTTTCGAAGAGTGCCGATAAGTCAAGAAAAATGTAACATAATTACCAAGTTAGCAAGTAAAAAAAGAGCCTGGATCTTTAGACCGGCAGACAGGAAGTTATATTTTATTTTGGTCATCTTCATAAATCTTGAATACAAAGTCAAAAAGCCGCTGGAAACCACGATGATCAATGACCTTGAAACGCAAAACTTGTTCTTTATGGAAATCGTAATGAAGAGACGGATCGAAAATGACGTAATATTGTTGTGAGTGACCCAATAAGTAGATTTCTTCTTAGCCTCAGTCAGTTACTTGCAGGCTGCAGATTGTAGGCATTACATAAGAAAGAAGCTCGTGAAGAGTTCATCTCGCGAGATGAGATGAGGTGAGATCTGCTTGAATGGCAGGTGGTTAGCAGGCAGGCAGGCAGGCAGATGCTGAATGAGAGTGTAATAATGTGTGGAGTGTGTAAGGAAGGGAGTTAGACACTCCACCTGGCGACGAGGAATGCTCCAAACACTCGATCAGCTGCTGTTGTTGCCTTGGGGCGCCCGGTGGCGCGTGGCAGATGTGTAGGGGCGCGTGGCGGACTGAAGATCAGACACGGCCCGCATCGTCTGCTTTGCTACAAAGTTATCTGCATCTCCATGTTGCGACTTGCGAGAGAGGTTGGAGTTTTACAGGAACTCCCAGTCCCAGGCTGAGAAGGAAAAGTATGAACGTTCTTTACTTCAATAAACGAAAAACATCATAAAACTGATTTGAAATCGAGGAATCATCAGATTAAAAAACAAAAATGCACAGCATGCAGCGACCCCCCCCCCCCCCAAGCACCTAAAAAGTAGCAATTAACACACTGCAAACAGTCTAACACGAGTGCAGTAGTCTTGATTCGTGAAGGACAGCCGAAGAACAAAACTGCAGCTAGAAAAATGGAGTAAATACCAGCCAGAAACACACAAAAGAAGCGATAGCACTACAACTATTATGAAAATGATTTATTGTGCGAATTCCTATTGAATATTTATTTTGAAAATTACTTTTCATACTTTATTTACTATAGCTAATTGTGACTGTGAGCGAATTGTATTGTGAGATATGGATATTTGATTTAATACTATTAGACGTAAAGAAAGAATCGTCGCAATCTCGACAAAAAGAAAGAGTAAGTAACATTCGTGACAGTAGGGACAGGGAGGATATTATGTATTTCCTATTTTTCGTATTTTCATCTTTTCTACATGTGCAAATGTGCAATGTGCCATGTCAACGTGAATATACAGATACAGTAATGCTATCCTATTACTATTCTATTCTTCTGTTGGACAATAAGAGTCCACGTCCAACTTGGACGTGGACTCTTATTTATTCTGCGGTACATGAGGGGGTGGTTGGGGGAGTATGGAGGTTGGAAGGTGGTGTTTTCAAGTAGTTCTTCTGTGATTTACGTCATTTCGATTATAGATGAGTGGTCGTGAAACGCCCGCGATATAATTCGATATCTTCATAGTACTTGTGCAAATAGCGTTATTTTCAAATTACTTCTACCAAATCCAGAGTATTTTAATTAAATAAACAATACTCATTTGTTTGATTTGGTTTCTTATGTATTTCTTAACCAGAGCTGTGTAAACTGTGATTATTTTTATCGTCCCAATTGGCAATGGAAGTACGGTTAGCATTAAAAATGAGAGAGGCTGTACTAATTGGAACACAAATACTCAAGGAGCAAATCTTAAACAAGAATGTATACACAGCAACTTGGCTATTTTTTGCGATTTTGGAATAACACCACATTAATGGGACATGATTGATGGTATGAGATTACCAGAAAACATAACTCTTTGAGCACAACTAAGAGGTTATGATACGGATGTTTAAACAATAAACATTCCTTTCCTCTTCATCTTATTAAAATCTTCTAAGAACGCGCTTACCTACACATTTTATCAAATGCAGTTTTACAATGCACACGCCATAAGCCACTAATGTGTCAGTTAACAATTTAATTCAATTTAAACGTAATTTCGATTTTGATTTTATGGGAAAAGCTATTTCATCGTGCTCAAGTATCAGCAAGTATATCTAGTTACATCTCCTCGTACAATGTAGGACTATACGTACAGTACTCTTCGACGCCCTGGATGCATTCTAAGAATAATTTCCGTCATAGTACTTGGCAGTGACTGCAGCTCGAAAGAATGCAAGCCCAAGCCGCACCGTTGCATGCTGTAAACATCTATTCTTGTCTTATTTTGATGTTGTTTGCCATTTTATGGAAACCCCTGAACTTGACATGAGTAAGAGTAGAGCACTGATTTATAATTAGTAAGAAGGGATCTAACTCGAGCGGATTCAGGCGTCGATATTGGTTTTTCTCGGATGATAAGTCATATTATGTTTGTTTATTAACATTGAACGATGAGTAACATGGTATTTTTTTTTTTTTTTTTCAATTCAAATGCGTTTTATTTCATTAGCAATTGCAAAAGCATTGCTCACTTAAAAATACATAGTTCATGTACAAGTCTTGAAATACGCTTTAACTAATTCTAAATCTACTTACAAAATACCTGATATTTTACATATTTAATCCTACATGCAAAATACAATATTACATGTTATTCATTTTACATTCAAAATAAAATTTACATATTTCATTATATATAATTATTATAACAATAATATTTCCTCATCGTCCTCAAATTTTAGTTGTTTATCGTCAAAATTAAATTTGTAATACTTTATTCACAAGATAATTTCTTATCATTTAATTATTCATAGGCCCTATTTAAATACAATACAATTATTACAAAAATTTCTTCTCAGCGTTATATTTTTACCCTGTTATCTTTTACCTTAAATTTTTAATACAATATTCACAAGAGCAGTCTTTACCATCTTGAAATTCTTTTATACTATAAAATCCATGAAAAATTAGATATTGTTTAACGTTTATTTTAAATTTGTCTCTATTTATGTTGAGGTCTTTTAATTTAGTTGGTAAATTGTTAAAAAGAATAACACCAGCTTTAACTGGGTCTCTGTTTGATAGGTTGAGTCTGTGTTGGGTTTGGTGTAAATTACTGTTAAATCTTGTATTCTGGATATGTAGAGAACTGTTTCGGGTAAAATGAGATGGATTATCTTTGACAAATGTAAGAATTTCGAGAATGTATAAGCAAGGTACGGTTAATATATTCAGCTGCACAAAAAGTTTTCTGCAAGATGATCTATAACTTTTCCGACCTAATATTCTGACAGCCTTTTTTGACATTTAAATATGTCTTGAGCAAATGTAGACCCACCCCAAATTAATATACCATATAGTATAATAGTTGTACGTTTGCAAAAAAATGCTATTCTGTAGATGGGGTAACTCACTTGATTTTGACAGTTCTTTAAGTGCAAAACATGATGATCTCAAACGTTTGCCTAGTTTATGAATGTGTTCTTCCCAATTTAGTCTATAATCAATATTAATCCCGAGTAAACGCCCAGTGTTCTACACTCTACAGTATTTAAGTACACTGATTGTAATTAATTTTTTTTTCCTTAAGTTTTCCTTTAGTTTGAAATCTCATTAGGTTGGTTTTTTTCGCCGTTTAATTTAAGTTTATTTGGGGTCAAAAACCCTTCCTCTTACTTGCTAAGAAAAAATTTAATATTTGCTATTAATTCTGCCTCATCCTTTCCTGTAATAACCACGCTGGTATCACACGGGTACAGGAGTAACCAAAAGAGGGAGCGAAGCTGCTCAATCAACAGATCGTCGACCTGGTATATACAAAAATACGATGTCGTGCGTTGAACTAAACTATGTTCGTCGCCTGTTCTTGCATTCAGTTTGGTAACGAAGGTACGAATATTCCAACTTTCTGGGGGATTATAGCCACTCCCCGCTTACCCCCAGCCCCAGGGCTACCAAAAACGAGATACCGTCAGAAAAACGCATGTTCGAGACGCGACCCACGCACAGACTAGACAAACGGACGGACATACATAAAAGAGATTCTTAATTGCTCAAACGTACAGTTTAGCAAGCCTAGGAACTTGGAGGAGTTTGTATTTTTGTTTTATTACACTGGGAACTAAACCTGCAGCTTCGTTTATATATCCTAAGATAATAAAATTATTATTAAGTGTAGCAATGAAATTTTCGTAACTATACTGGCTACACTCATCAAAATTATATGCAATGCTGTAGTGTACAGCATTGCGTACATACCCATGATACGTAACCGTATTTATTTCATGTTTTACCAGAAGTATTGATTGGAAGCTAACACTATTCTTCTCTGTCACCTCTTCGATACCCATCGTAACATTATTCGAATCTAAAAATAATCTGAATGGCATTTTCTAGGTTGGGACAGAATAACAAATGCAAATGATACTGCTGAGATACAAATTTGTGATAAAATACAACAATACTACAAAGTACAAACAAATTCTAGCCACTTTATTTCGCTGTGTCCTTCATTCATATATATCCCACACATAACAAAAACTTGTAAAAATACAGCCAAACCTTACACACTCAAAAGAAATGAGATCTAAAAAAAAGGGCCAAGCTCATCTACCCTTCCACATTTGCGCATTCTTAATTCATAAACGTACAGTGTCCCGTAACAACATCATTGAAAAGCTTGGCAAAATAGAATTTTCAACTATAAATTTAAACGTAATAGTTCATCCAAATTCTTTTTTTCTAATTAATTTTAACGTAATGGTGATGCAAATTCTATTTTGCCAAGCTTTTCAAGGATGTTGTTACGGGACACTTTACGTTTATGAATTAAGAATGCGCAAATGTGGAAGGATAGATGAGCTTGGCCCTTTTTTTTAGATCTCATTTCTTTCGAGTGTGTAAGGTTTGGCTGTATTTTTACAAGGTTTTGTTATGTGTGGGATCCCATTACTTTTTCAAGTTTCATTGCAAAATTATTTGTTAAAATATAAAAATTTTATCAGTCGATTTAATTGCTATGGTATTACCAATTAACAATAGAATGAAAAAATAAAGTGGTCCAAAGACTTGCTTTTTGTAAACAATGTAGGCGATTACTGTCACGTAACTATAGTTACTTGTTGATTGTATGCCTGCATAAGGCTTATTTTAAAACCTTTATTTGGAAGCCTTCCAGCAATTTTTTTTAACTTTTTCTTTCAAAGGGAATTACATCACCATTACCTTAATGTCCATGTAAAATATGAACGTTGTAGCCCCACCCGTTTGGTGAGAATCGCTGGGCAATTGAAACTGACGAATTAGACAGTAGTAGTAGTAGGGGTAGTTATTTGAGCATGTTTCAAGTCATTTTTTCACCAATAAGGAATGTTCGTACACCAACTAAATTTGGTATGTGTTGTCGGACACTAAATCCCCTCGATTTTGATAGTTTTCAAGTTCACATCACGTTTCATGACGGCTGGGTGACACCTCGAAATCACCCCAACTCTGCTTGCTGTATAAGGTGCCTGAGTGTGTAGCGCACCACGGCTTGGCTGCGGCGCCCTAACGGGCACCTAGATATTTTATTTATTTTTATAGCAAATTCACGAAAACGATATTTGCCATGAATACTAAATACAATTTAAATGGTTTTAAAATGGTTTTCTATTAAGTTTGTATTATTTCAGATCGCGGTAGTGGAAAGCTAACTCGTATAGCACGGCGTATTATTTGAATTCAAGTCACTCTCTCGGTAAAGACAGCAATCTCGGCGCTGGCCGACACGCGCCCATGCACGGTCAACCTCTCCGCGCTCAGCAACCATAAAACAATGATTAGCGTCGTTATTCTTGCTTCAGCGGCGATGACCTATTATTCATGTAGGGCTAAGGTCAAGTCGCATATAATTATATTGTCATATTGAAAGCCACTCGCCCATCAATAAACACACCAATGAATATTAATGCCATATGCTGACAAAGTCATTGTGTATATGTTAGGTGTAATATACAACATCAACAAAATTGTGGAAAAACGTTTGTTATGCTATATCAGTAAATTAAAAAGCTTAACGTGCTATTTTTTTAATGAAACGTGAAGGTTTGTCTATTTACACTTTTTCTGTTATTAATTTACTAAAATATATTCTATCATTCGTTCTCTTTTTGTATGATTACATCAATTCATCAGTTCATTTTAATTTAACTTTACGATATCATTTTAAAACAAGTGTGCAAGAAAATCCCATTCAAAAGATTCTAAAGTGCACGGTTGAATGATACACAAACACAAAATGAAGGCGCTATAATACAGTCGTGTATACTGTATAGCCATGCGAGGGCCGAGGGGGCACTAGTTTATGGCAAGATTTGGTGAACTGACAATAGAACTGATAATCTTCACAATTTACTAAATTATCGACGAAACCATTTGCAATGTTAAAAACTAAATTTTTCTGGGGGCAATATACGCCCCAGATCCCCCACTGTACCAAGATACATACGTCTCTCGAAACAATTAATTCATGACTCATGAGGAGTCCTAAAGATTTCGTAATAGGCCCTGCTGCATGGGACTATACCCACATTGGCACAAATCCCTTCCACTAGTCGTGCTGACGATTGATAGTTTGTAGTTATAACTAGGCCGCTTCGCGAACGCTTTTTCCAGTCGCGTTGATGGATGAGCTTTTTTTTTTAATATTTATGACCAATAATGACGTTTTTAAGTGGGATCTCATTACTTTTTCTATAGTTTCTTGATATTACTTCGTAATTATACACCTGCAAAAACTTATATAAAAACCTTTATTTCTATGAATTTTGAACAACTTTATCAACTTTTACTTTCAAAAGACACTACATCACCAAAATCTTTATGTCATTGTAAAATATGAACGTTGTAGCCCCACCCGTTTGGTCAAAATCGGCCCAAATATCACGAAAATATCGTATTAAAAACCGGGGGAAAATCGTAAAAGTACGATTTCGATTTTTTCGATTTCTTCGAATGTCTCTAAAATCATAACATATATAATTTGAGTGATTGTAAACGTTCCAATACGTTTCATCAAGATCGGGGTAGCCGTTTGCAAAATATCACGAAAATATCACACTAAAAATCGAAAAAAACGTTAAAGGGACGATAATCATAAGAAATATTTGATCGATTGTACCCAAAAACGTGGCAAGTCTTAAGAGATTTCGAAGGTCCCCTCAAATTTTCATCAAGATCGCATATGCCGTTTGCCCGGTAAGAGCGCGAAAAAAGTCAACAACAGACAAAAATACAAACAAAACAATTAAACACAAAACAACGAGCTAATTTTTTGGGGGGGTCGGTGAAATTGAAGTCTTCGCTTCGCTCATCCAAACATGTTCGCCCCCACCTAATAACAATTGACTTGTTACGCTACGCCACTGGTCTGGTGTTAAAAAATCAAAATCGAATGCTTGTTTCACACCCTCCAAGTCAATTAGGAGCTAAATCAGTTTTTTGTTCCGATATGAGATCATAAACAAACACAAACATTCTACCTGCGGCCGAGTGTATATTGTTCGGTACCCGGATCCACTTGTAAATAAAACGCCTAAATTATTTGCGACTTGAGTGACCTCGCTAATATTATTCTGTTGTTTCTTTCGGCGTCTTCTTGACACTGCGCGAGTTATTTGCATGACCGTTGGTGCATACCTGCGGTTCATTTACCACGACCCGAGTTCCGGCCGTACAGCCGCTCCTTCTCACCAGTCACCTCACCTTCACCCGCTGTGATGTGAGGCGGGGCCCAAGGTAAAACAAGGGCCTTTGTCGCTGTTGACACTGACGTAATATGCGGCTTGATTGGCGCCCGCCGGGAGACTTCTTCATCAGGGGCTGCGGAAGAATCGTTACATTATTGTGGGATGTTGGTACTATGGGTATATTTCTGTTTGTGATAGTCCCCCACTGAAAATCAGTTAATGTCACTGATTGGGGCGTTGGGTGTCTTGGGGTGACTCTAATAAATACTATTTTTTAAGTTTGAACTTTTTACGAAATACAAATAATATACAATTTTTAGTTGCGAATTTTGAGCCACTCAATAGGGAATTTGCATAAGTTCCAGATATCGGTAAAAGTATGTGCAATATGAAGATAATCGTCTAAATATGATAAAAACGATAACTTAAGGTTTTTAAAGTAATCGTTTAATATCTATTGAGGGTCAAAGTTTGACCTATTAAATTTCCCGCACATTTATTTTGAAACGGCTGCCTACGTCACCGGCCTTCATGACGAACACGGCAGCCTAGATAAACAACGAAATTCCCTCCCTTTACCAAAGTCTTTGGTTCACACAACAATGGCCAACAATAAACAACAGTTGATGACTTAATGTCCTATTCCAAGTTTTATAATCAACATTATGTTTTTTTTTACTTATTATCAATTAAAATGCGGTTAAATCTTACGTTGTGATATTACTAAATGTATAAAATAAAATATTAAGCATATTAGAACAAACTAGATGTCAAAATATGCTTCCACAGCCAAGATAATCTCCGAAAGCGAGTAAATTGATACATCGTTACGTGATTGGTTGTTGGTGGCCATGAAGGCTGGTGACGTATAACCCGTTTTTTCCCGCCAAAATATGTAGGAAACTTTCACCCTTGTTTTATAAATGAAAATATTCTCAAAATCAAGAAAATAAGATATTTTTGTGTAAAGGAAGGTAACTTTAACCCAGTAAAACCATAAAATAATGTTATGCAAATTCCCTATTCTAATTAAGTTGAAACTTTGCGGAACTTCGATATTTTAATGTTTGAATTCTGACTAAAATGTGTTTCTCGATTTGAATAGTCGGGGTTCGAACTCAGGTGTCTCTCGAACATTCCAGGTTAGGCGCCTTAGCCAACAGTTACTATAACCGATACGGTAATCTTTTGTAACTTCTGATTTGTAGTTGCATTATAGATTTGAATGGTACAACTACAATCTTTTGATATCGTCCTCCAAACGTAACCTATCCGCGTAACTTTATAAATAAAAATCATTGGACTTGCCACTGTTATTAATATCTTTATTTAAAATGTGATATTTGGACTTCTTTACAGAAGTCTTTATCAAACTAACAATTAAAAAACAAACATCTATCTGTATTATGGACGATGAGATTTCTTGGAACATCAATTTCCCACATCTTTCCTGCACAATGCACTCACTGCAGATGTGTTCAGCCCTAGCTCAATAATTGAATGATCTTTCCCGTAATTTCCATAATAGATACTGAAATAAAAGGTTCCAAAATATAAGTAAATAACGCGTTTAACTCAAGATTAGCCCAAATAACGATTTACTCACTGAGAAAGTAACGTGCTATAACGGTATAACACAATAATAATAAATGTTTTGCGGAGCTACTTCTGTCAAGGTAAGCTCATCTATTGTCTGGAAACTTTCATGGCAGCCCAGTGAAGAGAATATAATTAGAGATACGTCTGGAGTGGAGAGTATTCATTGCGCTTTTTAATTATTCTCAGAGTAAGTAGGATCTTGATAGCAGCTAGGCAAGGCAATCAAGGCGAGTGCTCTTCACCTGTGGTGTGTGGACTGTGGGAGCTCCTGTCAGTGTTCGTGCCTTCACCTCTGACCCATCAGTTAACTGCAGTGATGTATACTCTCAACTTCATTCCATGGACTCGTCGAGGCGTGAAGATCCTGCCCCTTTGCAGGCTAGCATTTTGTTTTGGAGAAAGTTTAAGGGTTGATTTGATCGGGTCTATATATCAAAACCGCGAAAGTGCAAAATCAAAGTGTAAATACCCGAAATACGATGGATTTTGTTCTAACACTACTTGATCTTTAAATTAATCACTTTTATTTTTTTATAGTGTATTATAAGTGACCACCGCACAAATCACCACAATTCAAGGCTACACGACAAATATATTAACACTGGTGGTCGGTCATCGAGTCCGTAAAATAGTTTTCTTCGTTGTCAAAGCTTTAAGCTTACTTAGTTTAGCTTTGAGGTTACATTCAACTCATAATTTGCTTTTTTAAATTACCTTCCCAATTATCTACTCAAACTAGCTAATACCATGACTCACAATGAATTCGCGTCACGGGATCGATCTACGGCTGGGACTCATTTTTTCGAAACTTGTTATCACTTTACTTTTATAGTTACTATAACAATTTTGCAAAATGGCAGTACTCACGAAACATAAATTTATCAATTCAATAGATACTACATAGATAAATGACTGGAATGTCGATAAAATCTAATAAGATATTGACAATTTGACAATATATTGACATGGTTTTGCGAATTACATTGCCATCGTTGTTTTTACTTGTTACCTTTTAATTATTTTTCTTGGTGGGGTGTCTGTAAATGTTTGGGACGACTTTCGACTTTAATTATATTTCCACAAAACGGTACTTGTACCTTCTTTGGCCTCCTACTTATTGCATGTGAACGCACACGTTATAAAAGTAATGGGCACAGTAAGCTCACAGTTTGCTGTATTAGTTGCGGTTGGTTATGCAGCCAGAAGGGATTACTTGACTGGGCATGGCCGCATTCATGTCACTCATAGTCACATCATAATTAAATTATTTATCCACAGCATCCGAGTCTGACGTTGTTGCATCTCATATTATGATGTGAGGTGAGGTATGCAACATAGCGCGGCTCGCCGTGCCTTCAACATGTTGCACTCACCAAGCACTTGCACAGGAATACAGATGAGCTGGGCTGGGAGCGTCTGCAGACAACCCTTCTCCTAGAGTGCCTTGTGGACGATAAGAGCTTATTTTGGTAGGTGTGACATAAATCAGAGCTTTCGCACGTGTCCCTGCTTGTCCATAATCATAAGTCTTCTTGGTAGAGTTTTCTTAGAGAAATTGACTAAGTGTTGTCGTTTTGGAGGATTTCGTTAAATACATGTATGTATATTGCGAATAATGAGAATGCTGTTATAAAATAACGTTGACATTGAAAGATTAAAGTGGATTTATTGATATTTAAAGATAGATAAACACTAATAGGCTAGGCCTAGCACACAGACATTTGTGACAGGATGACAACACAGGAAGCAATGGTGCACTGTGGGTAATAGAGTTATTTCCTGTTTGTAGTTCATACATCTAGCACCAGGTGGCACTGGCATAAGGCCCTAGATTTAAATTTGAGCGGGCTATGGCACATTTATAACACTCCCACTTGCCATAGGCCTAGTCTTAATTTACAAGAGTCCCAAATTCTTCACACACCATCCGTGCTTTGCAGGGGGCAAACTTTTGGTCATGATGTCTGCGATCATTTCTTCTGTGGGTAGGTATTTCATAGAAATATGTCCCTCTTGCACCTTCTCCCTGACAAAATGATGCTGGATATCGATGTGCTTCGTACGCCCATGTAGTGCTGCATTCGAAGTAAGCTTGATGGCGCTTTGGTTGTCGCAGCACACTACGATGTGTTGATGGTCACCCCCAATGGGTAATTCATTCAGTAGTCGTTTCAGCCATGTTGCTTCTCTGGCAGCTTGGCTGAGTGCCATGTACTCCGCCTCGGTTGTTGAGACGGCGACTGTCGGTTGCTTCTTGCTTCGCCAGCTAACTGCTGCACCTGCGAGCTTGAAAACGTAGCCGGACATTGATTTTCTCGTATCCATGTCATTGGCCCAGTCGGAGTCACTGTAAGCTTCCATTTGTTCTCCGGATGCTCTGCGATAGACGAGTTTCTTCTTTGCAGTCCCTTTTAGATAACGCATTATGCGCTTTACTGCCGTCCAGTGCGCTTGTCCCGGGTTAGAGTTGAACTGACTAACGACAGAGACAGCGTGCGCTATGTCTGGTCTGGTGGCCATCGCAGCATACATTAGGCTGCCGACACCACTCAAATATGGTATTTTATCCATAGCTTCTCTTTCTGCGTCTTCCGCAGGTTCCATCACCTTGGTAAGTTTCTGATTATGGTCCAAAGGAGTAGATACTGGCTTTGCTTCAGACATGTTGAATCTCTTCAGTATGTTGTTGATGTAGCTTTCTTGGCTTAGTTCAATTGTTCCAGCGTCTCTGTCCCTTGTTATTTTAATTCCGAGACAGTGGTGAATTGGTCCCATGTCTTTCATCTCGAACTTGGCCGCTAGTCGTTTCTTCAGCTGATTTATTTCATTTATGCTTTCCGATGACACAATAAGATCGTCAACGTAAACACAAACAATGATTTTTGCATTTCTTATTGTACCATGGTATAGGCACGGGTCAGCTGTGCTTTGTTCGAGCCCAATACTCCGTAACTCGGTATCAAGTTTTTCATACCATATACGGCTCGACTGTTTGAGTCCATACAAGCATTTCTTTAGTTTACATACCTTTTGCTTATTTTTAGGTTCAATGTAGCCCTCGGGTTGTTCCATATATATGGCCTCGGGAAGTTCGCCATGTAGAAATGCCGTATTTATGTCAAGTTGATGAACCTCCAGGTCATTCTCAGCTGCCAATGCCAGAACTGTTCTTAGGGTGTCGAACCGTACGACCGGTGAAAAGGTTTCATCGTAATCTATCCCTTTCCTCTGCGTGTATCCTTTAGCTACGAGCCTAGCTTTATATCGGCACACCTCCCCTTCAGCATTGACCTTTCGTTTGAAGACCCATTTACATTTAATAGGTTTGGTTCCCTCTGGTAAGTTTACGAGGTCCCAAGTCTCATTATGTACGATTGATTTCATCTCTTCATCTGCTGCCTTTTGCCATTGTGTAGCCTCGCTCCCACTGAATGCTTCTTTCAGGTTCTCGGCTCGTCTGTGATGAGATGTACATACTCGTCACCGAGAATTCTTGTCGGACATCTCTTCCGTTGTGACTTCCTTGGCTCGAACACGGTTTCTTGTTCATTCTCAATATCGGCATCCTCTTCATTATCTTCTGCGTTGGCATTAGCATCATCTTCGTCATCGACATAAGAAGGACTAGCTGTGCTCCCACTTGATCCGGCGATGACATCGTCATTCTTCTCACCATCTTCAATGAAGATCACGTCTCTTGATATGATCAGCTTCTTTGATTCATTGTTGATCAATCTGTAGCCCTTGCTTGTGTCAGAGTACCCGACAAAGATGTGCTCGGAAGACTTAGCGTCAAGCTTCCTTCTATTCTCTTTTGGAATGTGAACATATGCCTTGCAGCCAAACGTTCTCAGATGAGCCAGGTCCGGTTTCTGTCCTGTCCATGCTTCTTGTGGTGTGATACCGTTCACAGCTACTGTCGGTGATCGATTCTTTAGGTAGGTTGCAGTGTTTACTGCCTCCGCCCAGAAGCGTTTAGGTAATTTAGCTTCCTCAAGCATGCAACGTACCTTCTCTACTATCGTTCTGTTTGCTCTCTCAGCAACGCCATTTTGTTCTGGGTTCCGTGGCACAGTAGTCTGAGAGCGTATCCCACATTTTCTAAGATGGTCTATTAGTAATTTATTAATGTACTCACGGCCATTGTCTGAACGCAGGATCTTGATCTTCATACCGCTCTGGTTCTCAACTTCCGCCTGATACTCGATGAAGCGTTCATAAGTTTCACTCTTCTCCTTCAGAATGTAACACTTGGTCCACCTTGTCTTGTCATCAATAAATGTTAAGAAGTATCTTCCTCCTCCATTGGATTCTTCGCTCATTGGTCCGCACAGGTCGGTGTGAACAATGCCTAGTTTTTCTTGAGCTCGGACTGTCTTAACTTTGGAAACGGGGTACGATGCTGCTTTCCCAGAGCACACCCTACACAAGGTGAAGTAGGAGGCTGTCCCATTACTAGGCCGGTAGCCATACCATCTGCTAGCCGCTTCATTCCGCCTGGACTGAGGTGGCCTAGGCGTTTGTGCCACATTGTGTACTCACGGTTTGTGACCCCTACAGCAGCGATGTTTGCTAAGGCACTGTTAGTCTCCGGAGTGTCTAGCTTATACAAGCCACCAGTTTTGCTCGCAGTTGCTATGACGTTTCCCTCTTCATTATGGATCTGGCAGTTATGTTTTGTAAACACAACCTTGTAGTCTTTATCTGTGAGTTTAGCCACTGACAAAAGATTAGTTTTGAGCGATGGAGCATACAGCACGTCCTTTATTGATGCTTCTCGTATTGATCCATTAACCGAAATGGTTAGAGCAACATTACCATTTCCCGTAGATGGAGCGGTCGTACCATCGGCCATACATAATGAAGTTGCTTGACCTTCTTGGATTGCGTCAAACCATTCAAGTTTATTTGACATGTGCTTGGTCGCCCCTGAGTCAACGCACCAGTCTTCAGCTTTGTGTACATTTCGATTACCTGTTGTCCAAAGAACTGTAGACTTAGACCTATCCTTTTTGTCTTGCTTGTCACCTTTAGGACCTTGTTTTGATCGTGACTTGCAATCTTTAGCGTAGTGTACAGCTTTACCACAGGTAAAAGCATTTAAACTTCTTGATACTAGGCTTTGTTGCTAGAGCAGATTCATCAGGAATGGACTCACCTCGTTGACGTCTCGTTTCTTCCTGTAGCAATTTAGCTCGGACAACGTCGGCGTTCAGTTCCTGACCACAATTTTCAAGTGCAATTACAAGTGGGTCGAATGAGTCTGGCAAGTTGGATAGTATTATTATTGCCAGCTCATCATCGGTCACTGCTGCATCAATCGAACTGAGCTGTTGAGCAACAGCCAACATCTTGTTCAGATAGTCCTCCATATTTTTGCAGTGTTGGAACTTGATGCCATTAAGTTCACGGCGTAAGTGAATTTTCCTTACTAGGCCTCTGTCTTCAAAGGCTGCTTCTAATTTAAGCCATGCTTCACGGGCAGTTTTACATGTACTTACATGTATGTAGAGATGAGGCTTCAGCCCTAGGCTTAGAGTGGCAAGTGCACGCTGGTCTATATTCAGATTGGTTTCAACCTCTAGATCAAAGTCACCTGGGTCGATTGCTTTCCACAACTTATCACGGACTAATTGCATTCTCATGCCAAATTTCCATGTATTATAGTTGCTAGCGCCCTCCAGTCTCTCTGGTTGAGATGGGCCTAGGTTAGCCGCCATGTGCTCTAATAACGTAACAGTTTTTGTAGGTTATTTTTAGGTTATCTTTTATCTTTTCGCTTAGATTTAAGCAATATCAATTTAGCAATATCTGGGCACATAACCTGTTAAAAATAACGTTGACATTGAAAGATTAAAGTGGATTTATTGATATTTAAAGATAGATAAACACTAATAGGCTAGGCCTAGCACACAGACATTTGTGACAGGATGACAACACAGGAAGCAATGGTGCACTGTGGGTAATAGAGTTATTTCCTGTTTGTAGTTCATACATCTAGCACCAGGTGGCACTGGCATAAGGCCCTAGATTTAAATTTGAGCGGGCTATGGCACATTTATAACAAATGCGAATAGGGCGAAATTACTTGAGGGGAAATGAAATAGATATCATGTAACCAATGGCGTAAGTACTGCCAAACAATATACTCGTTCAAGTACAACGCCGTTCAATATAAATTTAGCATAGATATTTTCAGAAATTGCGCTATGTTCTTTCTTTCGTGCTTTCTTTCGTGCAATGAATATATTAATAGGAATTTCTCGGTACATACATACCGAGTACCTTCAAAGAATCAAATTACCCACCAACCACACTCCCACGCCAAATTACCCAGCCGGACCTCTGTGCGATAATTTAGATTATAGGTAAATTTTACCCACCGTGCGAATAAATAAATAAATTGTATTTAGAGTCTACCCATTCAGTTATATAACTGATTTTCAGTGGGGGATGTATACATACAAGTACAAATTTATGTAACATTTATTTATTTATTGTGTACGTTTACCCATCTTTCAACATAAACACCATCTCAAATATCTCAAACTGTAAATAAAATGGTGTTATTGAATTAATGATTTTTTGCCACACATTTGAAAGAAGCTAACATAAGCTATTCTAGCTAATAGTATGGGGATGGTGTCAGGTAAAAATGTAAAAAGTAAATCCTACAAAATGAACAGCTAAGCTGCAAAGTGAAACAAATGAAAACAGTGCCAAAAATGAAAGGCCCATTGATCCTAAAAACAAAATGTAGATACAAATACGACTGATTAGAATTCGTTGGTCAAAAATATACCCAATACGAGGCAGTAACGTCGAACAAGATTCGTCAATGTTAAGTATTTGTCACATTTCAAAGAGACGTAAAATAAATCAAATTTTACCATCCAATGCCTTCAGCCTTCATTGTAAAATTTATTAGCTGTAAATCTCAATATATTCACAAACTGTTGGTAAAAGAATACACACACATACCACACCATATATGTGGATTTTATACAGAAAACATCAACCCAAAACATATTATTTGGGGCTATTTCATGGCCTGGTGTTTACATTTGGAACTTTCCTGAAAACCACCCTGTCCGAATCAATGGACTCACTTGATTTACGAGTGCACCTGCATAATAATTTATGTTCATGTTTATTAGTTACGGAGATATTGTCTTGAATGTTTGGATTGGAACGATCCTCGTCTAATCCACTTCCCAAGGTCGTCTTGGTATTGTTTGGAAGCTATCACGCACGTCGTCCGGGCTTCCGGTCACATCACAGGTAAACTCATGTAAATAGCTCTTAGCAGCCGGTTGGCAGTCTACTGGCGGGTATAACTTACAAGCCTCTTCTCATTAGCCTGGATGTTAGAATGTAATCAGTTTGAACTTGTCGTCGTGGAGAACTCGTTGCGCGAACAACACTTGGGCCGTTCCTTCGTTCTTCATAGATTGATAGAGAGAGGTGACACTAAACTAAGGCGTGTTGCTTTGTTTCGGGAGGTCACGGGTTCGAATCCCACCACTGGCAATTCCAGAGAATAAAGGTTTAAATATGAGTTTTTAGGTTTATAATAACAATTAACAAGTAACAATAGAAACTTGACAACAATCACCTACAATGCATTCAAAAAGCACTTGCAAAGCAAAAGTGGTCCTAAGCAAACTAAAAACTTACAAAAAAGCTCATCCAGGGGCGGATTGGGGAAGAAAACCGGCCCGGGCAATCTGTTGTGAACGGCCCAAAATTATGAGCGGAAAACCGCGGGGCCTGGGGCGGAGCCCCAGCCGCCGGAGGCCTTTTTGCCAAAGGCGAATTTTTTTTGGACCTATTATTAGTTAGTTCCCGATTTCTAGGCTCAAAAAAGACATTTTGAGGGCCTTATCCTGCTCCTCCCTAATTATGCCACTGCCTTCACTGCATACCTTCAGGCACCCATTCGCGTCCTATCCTATCCTATTTTAGCGTGTTGTTTTTATATCCCGAAATTTTTGTAACAATCAAAAAGCGTGGATTTTGTGAGTTTTAATGTAAAGACGGATGTTTGTAAAAATTCTTATAGCTCATGGCTTAAGAGCGTGCGCCGATAACCTAAATATAGTTGTCCTAAGCAAGTAGTAGTAGTGGACTAACATATAATTGGATGAGCGTAGCGAAGATTTCATTCGACTACACTGGAGAAAAAAATCCGGAATGTTTTTTTTTTGTATTTTTGTGTTTGTCCACACGATTCCGGCTAAACCGATACTCCAATTGCGATAAAATTTTCTGGAGACCTTTGAAATCTCTGAACTTAGAACTGCACGGTTCGAAAAATCGATCAAAAAATTATTTCTCATGAAAATTGCAATTTTATGATTTTTTTCGATGTTCTTGTTTTTTCTGTTTGTATTTTTGTGTGTTTGTTATCACGATTCCAGCTAAACCGATAATCCAATTGCAATGAAATTTTCTGGAGGTCTTCAAAATCATTGGACTTAGAACTTCCACGTTTTTGAGCGCAATCAAAAGATTATTTCTCATACAAAACGCAATTTTACGATTTCTTTTCGTTTTTCTTATTTCTTCTATTTGTATTTTCGTGTGTTTGTTAACACGATTCCGGCTAAACCGATACTCCAATTGCGATGAAATTTTCTGGAGACCTTTGAAATCTCTAAACCTAGAACTGCACGGTTCAAAAAATCGATCGAAAAATTTTTTCTCATGAAAATTGCAATTTTATGATTTTTTTCCCGATTTTTTTGTTTTTTCTGTTTGTATTTTTGTGTGTTTGTCAACACGATTCCAGCTAAACCGAAACTCCAATTGCGATAAAATTTTCTGGAGGCCTTAAAAATCTTTGGACCTGCCACGTTTTTGAGCGAAATCGAAAGATTATTTCTCATGAAAAACGCAATTTTACGATTTTTCACGTTTTTCTTATTTTTTCTGTTTGTATTTTTGTGTGTTTGTTAACACGATTCCGGCAAAACCGAGACTTCAATTGCGATGAAATTTTCTGGAGGCCTTCGAAATCTCTGAACTTAGAACTGTCACGTTTTTGAGCGCAATATAAAAATTATTTCTCATGAAACTCACAAGTTTACATTTTAATGATTTAAAAAAAATCTTTTACTTATAAAACCTACGTGCTTTATCCGATTGTAATGATTTTTCACAGAACCTTTATTTTACGAATTGATATATTTGTGTGAAATTTGAGCGTAATCTAAAAATTATTTCTCATGAAAATCGCAATTTTACTATTTTATTTTCATTTTTAACATTTCTTTGACTTATAACAACTACATGCTTATCCTATTGTAATGATTTTTTCACAGCACCTTAATTTTATGAATTAATACATTCGTGTGAAATTTGAGGTCATCGAAATATTATTTCTCATGATAATCGCAATTTTACGATTTTTTTCGATTTTTTAAATTTCTTCGCCTTATTACACCTATGCTTCGGTACTTTATCCATTCAATTACAGTCGCTTACTACTTGTTCGACGATAGTAAATTTTTTTTAAACAATATACACATTTTCAATCCCTAGTAAAATTTTTTTTTAAATAAACAATATTTTTTAACTTCATATATAACAGGTGGCGCGATAATACAACCTACCCGGTTGACGCGCCCCTGATCCTCATGTCGTTGTAAAATTTAAAACAGTATTACCAAGCGTGTTCGCAGGCCATTAGCAATGGGAAAATGAAATCAATTTAAATACCATTTGCAAAACACATGGCAGCTCAATGCACCAATTACGCTCATCCATCAACGCGGCGGGACTTCAGCGTTTTTCTAGTATTACAACAAGTATTGTTTCAACTTATCTGAATATCCTTTCTGCATTGTTTTGACTAGTTTACTATTTACTACTACTAATTTACCCCTCACATCTTTAAACTACTGTATTCAACATTTAGGTCAACCATTCAAAATTACCGATACGACGCCGCCTTTATACTCAGACTAAGCATTTCTGCCGACCGGCACTACCAACAGACCGGCCCACCGGGCATTCGCCCGGTTGCCCGGCGGCCCAATCCGCCCCTGAGCTCATCCATCAACGCGGCGGGACTTTAGCGTTTTCCTAATAGTTATATTTACACACTTGTGTTGCTTTTTTAAACAATGGTCCTAATTTTGCGAAACTCTCCCAATACTAAACTCTGATTATTTGGATCCTCATAAATGTATTGTGTGATTGTGATCACAATCACATTCACCCACTCGTTCAGGCCACTTCGCCTTTGTTTCCCACGAATGTTCTCTAATAAACTTCAAGTGTTTTAGTCGTTGTTTTATAATCCCCGACGAGGCGAGCGGACGGAAATAGAAACGAATTGGATTCTCTCTGTTCTGTTTCTCTCTCGGCTGCAACTGCGACTGCACTCGAGTGAAATAAGATCAAGGACGTGTAGAAAACACCGAGGCTACGTGAAGTACACGCTTCATCGACCTGTAATCAACCATCAATGGTGGACGAGGCTTGTTCGTGCGAATCAACGCTTGTATTGGAACCAAACATTGGACATCTCACGTTTCTTGATACAAGAAGGACTTCAATTTATGTTATTAATATTTTGTATTAGTTTTTTCATGTTAATAAATAAATAAATAAATAATAAATTGTATTTAGAGTCTACCCACTCAGTTATATAACTCATTTTCAGTGGGGGACAGTAAATCAAAGCGACCAAGCCAACCCTGTAGGCCCCGACGCAATCGACGAGTGAGCGATAACCAACCAAAGATCGATATTTTTAATAGGAAATATAGCAATCAGTGGTATGGACAGTGCGAACACCCGCGGATCAACGCCGAAATCAACAAGGCCGATTCAGTACAACTCTGAATGTTGCTAGGACGGCTTCAAAGTCACCGTTTACACATTTCTAAGACAAGAACTGATGGACTGAAGTCCAAATCAGAAGTTAACAAACTTCTGACTTTGGCGGGAATCGAGCCCTGGTCCTTCTACATTGGAAGCAGATACGCTAACCACAAGACCAACGAGCCACACAAACAATCCATTCAATTCGTTCAAAAAACAAACATGTCATTATTATAACAAATTTAAAAAAATTAATATAAGAGCAACAGAAAGAGCATCTACTCCGCAGTACTTTCGTACCTTGTTACCCTTGGGTATTGTTATTAAGTCAATTTCAATTGCTTGTTATAATAACAATAATTAACAATCACGGGTACGGGTACTGGAGTACCCAAAAGAGGTAGCGAAGCTTCTTGACCAACAGATTATCGAAGAAGAATACAATAAATAGCCTCTCGGTGATCTTTTTGGAGGTGGCGCCAGGTCGCTTAATTGGAAAATGTCCGTCGCTTAGCTCTTTTATTCAGTGCATGGTCCATATATGCGCGTGTTGATGTCTCTCAGTTAGGAGCGTCAAGGTCAAGGGACGAATTCTGGGATATTTGATAGGGTTTGAAGCGCGATCCAAGTATTCCTCCTTTTTCTCTTGGGAAAACTTTGTAAAACACTTTTTAGTCATGTTTTCTGCTGACTGCTGGCATGACAACGCCTCCCGCGATTAGACCCATATTATCTATAGATTTCTTCTCTATGCAGATGATGTCACGAGCAGACCATATGGGATCTGGGTGATGAAAAAGTTCAGTCCACATGGTAAGTGGTAATCTCTTGAGGAAGCTTCGGAAGCCCCTAGTCCTAGCTTCTTACACTTTTGTGAATAGAATTATTGACTTACCTTGGTTTCTTTCTGTATTATTAAGTTCTGCCCGTTCGGCGTTCGGGGTCGTCTTCTTTCTAAAACAAGGAATGGCGTCTATAAGCCTGAGCCACAAGCTACAAAAAGTTATAATATTACTGATCTAGAGCATACGTTTGTTAGCGTTTTTTTTATAATTTTTTTTTTATGAAAATGCTAAATCGATGAACATATTATATTTCGTAAAATGCCACAAAATGACAGTTTTACTATTAATATTGTTTTTCAATATTTATTGAGAACTAGTTTAGAAATGTATTCTAACTTATATCAATTTCATCAACCGGGAAACACTCCCGTAGGTGTAATTGATTTTATAGAAATCAATCCAGAAATTACAAAATCCATCCCAGCGGGGTATCGAACCCCGGTCTCCTGATTGCCCGTCGAGTGCTTGATTGATGGATGGATGGATTTTTAATTTCTGGATTGATTTCTAAAAAAAAGTATTTTAACTTTTTATGTGGCAATATTGAAATTGAAATGTTTCTATATTATTCATCATTTACCAATGATATTTCACATCTATAGTAGATGTTAAATATCATTGTCATTTACCATTAGATGTGCAAGAAAACCCCCATATTTAGGGGTTTGGTGGAATGGAAAAAATAGACCCTACATTCTACAAAATGCTAAATTCGATAAAATTAATTCTGAATATTCTAAATTAAAATGCTAAAAAAAGTAACTTTAAATTAATACATACTGTACATAAATAAAAGTATTTTTCGTCTTGTGGCAGTTAGGAAAATGTAAAACAAAACTTCCGTTGCGAAATGGAATTCCGACTGTGGGAAATGAACCCGCCAAGAGATAATTGCTATGTAGGGCCTACCGCTAATCTACTGAGCTAGTAGGTATATGTACTAAGTTTGACGGCTTCCTAAGATATATTAACTCTAGCCTATTTTCTCTGGAAATGAGTATATTTGTTTGACGTATCCACTTGGTTGACTCTCCCTAAACGAAGGGGGGACCTCGGCAGCGATTGACTCCTGGTGGCCGATAAAAATAAACCTCCTCGCACAGTTTTATTTCTACGTAAATATCGGCGGAGGGGACGTAAGTTTAGAAACAGTCAACACTGCACCGCCTCCCACGACTTGCATGAGCTCCGTGGCCAACTGGGCGAATGGCTATGCAATACGGCGCGTTATGCATGGGGCCTCGGCCTCGCCCTTTAATCTTGCTTCCAGCAATGTATGTGATAAATTGTTAAAATGTGCCATGCAGATTGGAAATAAATAATCGTTGAAAGAATTTACTCCATCTTCAGATAAGAAGTTGACCAATTAGGACAGGTGTGAATTGTGCACTGACGGAAACAAAAACAATAGGCTAATCTTATACACAAAAATTAAGATTTTTATTAGGGCTGGGCTGTGATATAATTTAACTAACGATATCGCACGAAACTTTTGATATCGATATCAATAAATCGAAATTTTACTATCTATGCAAAAATGTTTTTAAAGTAAAAAAAAAATATGTATCAAAAAATGCCTACCCGGCACCTCCACCATTTGCAAAAGTCGGTACGAATTTACTATAATTTACTATGGCTACCCGGCACCTCCACCAAATTTTCAATTAAAGGGGTATTACCCGGCTAAACTCAAAAATATATTTCAATCAGGCTAACTAGTAATGAATTTAGCAATTGACAGAAAAATTATTGGGTCCACCATGACGCGAAAAATAATTGTCAAACAATATCTTTCGAGCTAGGTCCCATCGGCAAAAATCTCCCATAAGAAATAACATGGGAACGATATTTATGCCCCGTGACCTTGGAGGATTTTGATCCAAAAAAATATTGCCCATTATTGACGTACTCTGCAGCCTTTTCTGATTTTGTTTTGTAATTTGGGCAAGTTGTTTGGTCAAAATATGCTGATTACCAACAAGGGGTGTGATTTTGGAATGCACATTTTTGCGTGTTTGAGAGTATATTTGTGCACGGTTTCAAGACACGATTATATAAAGGGGCATTTTAGATTGGTACGATGCTCTAGTATCTATGTGGAACAAAAAAGAAGCAGGTTAAAGCCGATTTTAGAAATTTCTCAAAACACCAATTTTCGCAAATTTCTGGATAAAAATATTAAAAAATTCGTGCAAAATCACAGTCACAAGATATAATTTTTTTAAACGGTCATTTAAGTGTAGTATTGTTCAATATATCATGTGGTAAAAAATAATTTTTTGATGTAATAGCCCCTTTATGCACGAAGTCCGCGAACTCAAATTTGAAGAAATACATACATTTTTCTTGGATATTTACAACATTAAGGGCTTGCACATTCACATTCTCAAAAATTTCCTTCCACGTTATAGTTTTAGAAGTAAAAAACATAACATTTCCCCCAATATTTCAATATGAAGTTAAAATATCGATATCCTTACTTTGTAAACGCCCCCCTTGTAAAAAGTCTTGAATTCAACACTGAATATGAGAATCCTCATATTGGGGCTGATAAAGATCTGCGTATAGGCTATGTAGTATATGAATAATTAATTACAAGTGTTATAGAAATCTATTCTTCATCACTGCAGGAATAGCCTGTAGTTCCAACTTCCAATTAGAAAACACCTTGTGACGATGGTGTAATTACGAAATATTATTCCTATTTAGTCAATACAACACTGCACACCAACATTCAATTAATTATTAATATTTACCAATTTACACTTCACAGCGCAACGTTGCACATTGCACAATAAATTAACATGATGTAAATAGATTTACCTATGCCCAATTAATTAATTGCACAATAGTATTATACAATTTTTTTGAGTCATGCTTTCGATTTCCATTACAAAAGTCGAAGTCATTAGATGTCATACTTTCTAGTTTCTACCAAGAAAACAAATTCGTGTGATTATATGAAAAGTTAACAGTTTATAAATAAGCTTAGACTTTCGACACAGAAAATGTCAATAATATAAAATTGAATAAAAACATTTAAATCTTAATATACAACGTATGTTTATGATGTTGTTTTCTGAAACCAAGCAAAATGAAAATATTTGGAAGATGATGCCGAAAGAGTGTTTAAGAAACATAGTCTCTTTATTTATTAAAAACACACGCACACGCACACGCACCCTGTAACTAAACCGCCTTGTATGCAGTGGTAGAATCGTTCTATTATATATGCCAATGCAGTCCAAGTTCGTGTAAGTTGGATAGTGTTATCTCGAGAGGTCCCGGTTTCTAATCCCGTCGAGATCGGCAATCCTGACTGAAGTTTTTTTCGAGGTTTCCCTTAGTCGAATGCAAGGGATTGAGTTCTCTTAAACAGCCCTCGGACATCCATTCACAATCCTAAGTCCAAAATACCTATACGTATTTATATATATAGACACCCTTAGTGACGATTATGCTGACAGGGAGAGGGGAGGACGTTCGCCTGTGCTGAGGGGAGGTGGTCCCCACTAAAATTATAGTGATGATAGGGATGCTGCCATTACTCGTTGGCAGCCTAGAAGAGGGGCGTGAATTCAGGCTTCTCAAGAAAAAGTACAAACATCATTATTCTTGAAGGATTGAAGGCTTTCGCGGACCGTAATATTAATATTAGACTAGGTATCTAGTTGAAAACAGTTTTGAATGCCTCAATGATTTAATATCTATAATTTAATAAATTGTTAGCACTAAATGATAATTTTTCTAAAAAATTTAAACATTAACTATAGTTGATTTTGATTTCAATAAGATAAAATTTACTTTTCTTAAGCTAAATTAAAATAAAATTAATACAATATGAAACACAAAGTATTATCAACCAACATACATTAATTATATATTACTTTATAATTTTAATAATTGAACAACAAAGCGCAAGTAGGGCCTAAATTGAGCTCTAAACTCACTTAAATATGTAAGTTTAAATTCTCTCATTAAAGTATATACAGGGTTAAAGAGCCCAAAGCCAATTAGTCAACAATTTAAACAACACTTCTTTTATAACCTTTACGAACCATGACAAATTAGTAAAATTATGTGTATGCCTCCGCCATTAACAGCATGTTGCTTTATTTACATATGAACGAACCAGATCATTACAATATATTTTGAGACGGCAATTACAAAGATTGCAACTTGCAAGCTTGGTGTGGCAAGCTGGGCCCATGTGATCGGTGACGTGGAGGAAGGGGGCGTCACCCAGACCCAAGACTGATGCCAACTTCCGTTCGAGCTCGAGCACTGACTCGTATAATTCCTCCTAAACAATGGACTTGACAACATGCATTGCAGACATTCCTTCCCACAGGCACTCGCACATACCTCAATTAAAACTAGGCCTTGGTTTGCTCTCAACTTCCTTGCAGGTTAAACTTAATTGCTTTTCGTATGTTAGCCCACCTGTTTCCTTTGATTTGTTTTTATCAGATCTTTTTATTCGAGTTTTTACAAAATTTAAAAATCAGATGTTTGCAAATTGTTTGACGCTACATATTATTTGCACATCACGGAATGGTAATAACAAAAAACGAAAAACATTTGTTTATGAGGGAATGGGACACATTTTGCAGTTAGCAAATAGCTATTCGCTCGGCCAAGATGCATCCGACATATGAAACGTTGCAACGTTGTCAATAAAGCCTATATGGACAGTCCTGCGGTCATAGATTTTCAAAAAAATGTCTTTATCAGCCAGAAAAAAGCGAATATTGTCAATTTTGGAGGTTTTAACAAAATCAAACTTCATGGTAACTGATATATTTTATTTTTTATAAAATATTATTTGAAAACAAAATTTGGAAATGTGTTATTGCAGAGCATTATATTCCCACATTCGTGACATATGTTCAAAATTTGAAACACCTGTGGTGTCAGTCGGTCGAACGAACAGCAATTTGCTTAAAACACATGTTCTATCATCATGTTCTATGGGATGTGAACAACAAATGTCTGAAAATCAACGGTTTTCATTCGTCAAGCGGGTCAAGCCAAAGTTTGAATGTTTTATGATTAAATCCAAGGAGCGGCGCAGGTCCGGAACGTATGGAACGTTGCAGGAACATGGGTTCGAATCCTGATGGCAATATTTTTGTAATTATTCCTTGTTCCTAACCATTATGCGCGTCGGCTCGAAAACAATCATCATAACAATAAGGCGTAAAGCAATTAACAAATTACCTAAATATGATTCTCTTTCTCCCCTCTACAATACGAATAGTGCAATCTTGCTTGCCATTTCTATTTTGTTCTGTATTATCTTGTCTATAGTCAAGAAGAGTGTCAAAATGTTTTTCATATGAATGTTCTCAATTGTCTGTTGTCTTTCTCTTTGTCGGTGACACTTGTTTCGTGTGTTCGACGGTTCGTTATAGCTTTCAGCTCACTGTACGAACAACCATTTCGCAATTGTTATTGCTTCATAAATCTATTTTCTTTCATAAACTAGATATGTCATCGTTTATGACCGCGTACACGGCACAGTATAGTTGACTGTATGGACGTTCATATGGTGGTGGTTGTGTAAAACATCACTCTCATTGCTCGACAAGTTGACGTTATCGTCATTGTCTCGATTAGTGATCACAACAAAACGAGACGTGCAAGACGCACAGATTTGAAACGTACTTCGTCATGCACTTCGAGAGAAGTAGGCTGCGTGCCGATCCCGCATCGAACTTACCTCTTTTGCATCGAGATCATCGACGGCGAATCAACCGCTTATCACCGACATAGGAAGAAACCAACCAACGATAGCAATAACAATCTCTTAATAATGATGTTTGTAAGATAAATCGATGATGGATAGATCGAACAAAAAAAACACCTAAAATCGCGCATTGTGAATACAATTTCCATCTATGCTAGAAAATTTAATGCAAGTGAAATTCAACGCAAAAAACACACGCTGGATACAACACAACTAAGAAACTTACAATTTAGCAAGTAATTTATGTATTTTTAATGAATAGAATAAAATATAAGTTGAACAATCAAATAATCGATCAATCAATTTAATAAATTTACAATAATCTGTAACAAATCAGAATCAAGAACTCTCCAAGCGGCCGCTGTAGAAATAGAATGATTTCGACGATTACACTGCTTTGCTGAATGAAAACTACACACATACGATTTTCCTCGGGGCAATTTTATGGCAGGAGTTCCTCATAATTCTCAGAAGATGAAATTCATGACAAAAACCGGGAACTGAACCTGGGTCTTCCGCTTGCCGTGCGGATGTTTTAACCACTGGAGGGCTGCTGTAATATGAGAATGACATCCATAGAGGTCGTCTACAGAATAATGCAAAACTATCCAAGAAACGAATATGTATTATATATCTATTCACTGGCGCTGGTGTGGTGGTCTTGTTACTAGGGGTGGGAGACCCAATATATCTGGATTATTCTCCCTATACAATTCATTTGGTGAAAATAATCTGGTATAAGTGGTTTCTGGGATGAATATCCATAAGGCGGATCCATTCACAAATTAAGGTGGTAAAAATGTGAGGTTACTACTAATTAATTTTATTATTCCTGCTTTCAAACCAATAGATTCCGACTTCCGATTCCGAGTTGATTTCCGGTTCGGGCTGGGTATTTATATTTTTTTAAAGACATAGTTTTATGAGACTGTAACGGTGTAACCACGTTCACGTCATAATCTAGCCGAACCTGTAACACCATGAAATACATGTACACGTGATTATTGACCGAAAGTACTAATTGAAGTGCAAAATGCTGTCTAGTGACGAAGTATTCATAATTCAGATCGTGCGCGTGTATAAACACACATGATACGACACGCACGCGGTGACAACCACACGACACGACAGAGGAAGGGGTTGGAAAGGAAGGAAGACAAGCAACGTGTATGTGATGACACTCGCAGCATACAAATCAACAGGACGTGAACTTGAAGACAACATAACCTCTGTAGACCTATCAGTTTCGACTGGACACATTTCAGTATCGAATTCGGATAGAACATTTTGGGTAATTGTATAAAAATAAATTACTGAGGAAGAAACGATAATTTAATTTCAATGTTCTGTAAACTTCACATCCATTGAATTTTATATTTTAATTTTAGTTCGTTGACTAATTGTACCAGAGGGGAAAACAATCCTGCAATAAATCCAAATAAGTTTGTGAAAAAAAAATCAAAACTAAAAAAATTCAAATAAAATAAAAATAAAAATAAATAAACAAATAAAATAAATATAAATAAATAATAAACATTTAAAATGTTTATGTAAATATAAAAAATATACTTTTTACTCATTCTGGTTAGTGGTTTGATACATTATTTACTATATTCTTTATTGTATAAATAAATGACATGAAAATGTATTTATTTACAATGAGTATAAATTAAAATGCAACACTTGGTGTATCGTGCGGTTATACTTATATGGCTCTTTGTGTGTATTCCGCTTTCAATGCAGAAGGTCCGGGGTTGTAGTCCTGGTTCGAGCAGAGGCGAAGATAGTGATGGGTAGACTGAAGAAGTGCAGCCACGCACACGTGACGTCATCATGACTCATGATAGATCACCCCGCACGAGGATCATCGCTTTGGTCCATCTGTCTCCGTCTCTATCTCCATGCAAGTTTCCTTCAATCTGACGAATATGGCTAATTATGACGAACAAAGAACCCGAAATTCAAAATAAACGTTGATGGGGTCCCTGCATGGGTCGTCTTTGTGTGGGTAATTGCAGGGCAAATGTCCAAACAAAACAATGAGGGTAGGTGGGATTCTTCGTTCCAGCCTCTATTAAAAGCCACTTAAAACATCTATTGAGTCGCATCCATTGAAACAGCTGGGGTTCTTTATTTCCAGATTCAAGCTGTACCAGTAAGGTAATGCTATACCGCTGCACTGGGAGAGAAGTGGCTCTCATAATAACACTAATGGCATAGCAGTTAGTAGTGACAAGAGAAAATATGGCAGTTAAATCAGTAGTAAAAATAGGTTTAATAATAGCCTCTGTACTTTTGGGATACTATTGTTTAAGGGACTTCAAAGGAGTTCTGACTAAGACTATAAAAAAATTCCATCAAAATAATGATCATGAGGAGTTTTCGGTTTGGTCACGCGAGGACTAGGGAGTGTCGTAAGTAGCTCAGCAAATGATACAACGTAATATTCCAAGCTTGATTGGCCTGTTATTGTTGTTATTATGTACACGTAGGGAATGATTCCATATGGAATATGGATGGCAAAATATCACTTTACGACGTTCACAAATATCGCCCTAATAGAGGGGGGACACGCCCAAAAAAAGCTTCTTTGAACAATTGTCATAATAGCAATACAGCACGAAAATAACACTATAAATAATAATTATTATAATCAATTTATAATCTTCATCTCTTATCTCGTATCTCGTCTCTAATAATTGTGTTGTATAATAATTATAAGGAAAATGTTTGGATTTTGATATATTTATCGTGAGCAGTCCAGTGTTTTCTCTTGTCAAGCAGTGGGGTATTCAGAGGGGACTGGGGTGGGGGAGGAGTCAACTCAGCAATTAATTTTTTAATGATAATAATTCTTGTATAATATAATACCAATGGGGGTGCCAATCGTTCGTTTAAAACAAATAGGTACACGACTCAGACAAAGAAATGACCAAAAGGGCTTTTACCAAGAATGCCTTGAACTCTGATGGTTTCTGACTTTTTGTTTTGAAGTTATTCCCTTGAAGCTTTGTCATTTTACTGGATTCGTGCATTCACGGTATGGATATTATGATGGCGCACCATTCGTGGTGTGTTGTCGTCGTCGTCGTTGTTGTTGTTGTTGTCGTCGTCGTCGTTGTTGTTGTTGTTGTCGTCGTCGTCGTCGTTTGTTGTTGTTGTTGTTGTCGTTGTCATTGTCGTGCTGGACGGAAATTTTATGGTAATTAGAAGCCATATTAATATTCCACAGAGTGCATAATGATAAGATCATCTTTCAAGTCGAGCTGGAGAATAACTGATTCCAGAAACTTTACTTCAACTTCATAATACCGTTTTCTTGATTCGAATGACCTTCCACTCACTCAACTATACTAACTAATGCAATGTAAATGAATTGTCTCTGCTCGCCAGTACATGCACAGAGCTGAAGCAATGCCCTTCCTTCTGCTGCCATCTCACTCCTCCACTAATTGTCTGCTTGAACTTGACTTCCTGTCTTTGTCGCACTTCCTCCGCGGAGGTGAGCCAGCAGCACCGGCACCTGCCGCCCAAGGTAACAAGTCTCGACTCGACTCGCGACGTCCTGTCCTGTAGTGTAGGTTCAGTCTGTAGTGAGGTACCGACCAGACAACACGCACCCAACACTAGCCGTCCTGCAAGTAACGAGACAAGCAACAAGTGTATCGACGTACACCGTCATGCCCGTCGGACTCATATTCAACGTGGCAAGGTAGGACGGATAATTATCTCTACCCTTATTAGAAGGTGACACCGACACTGACATCCATACACTCCTCAGGTGGCGTTTGTGATGATTGTTGTCGTCATAAGACCCAAGACACTGACATTACACTCCTCAGGTGGCGTTTGGTGTTGATTGTTGTCGTCATAAGACCCCAAGACAACCTGACATTACACTCCTCAGGTGGCGATTGTGTTGATTGTTGCCGTCATTAGACCCAAGACACCGGCTGTGGTCACGTCGTGGTCGGGCGCACGGGGGGCACTTTTGACAGGCGACACGAGTGAATTGAATGCACGGGAGTGCCTGCCTGGCATGATTGGTTGATTGGACCCTCGCGGTGAACCCTTGTTTTTTTTTCTAAACGTGCAGTCCTGCGAGACTGATACATAGGTTAACCTACTCCATTTTTTAAAATAAATATGTTATGCATGAATCGGATATATTTTAATTTTAATTAACCTTCGAGTCTTCATATCATTTATTAGTATAACGTCGGCTGTAAGAAATACATCGTGAAGTATTGTTTGTCTCGAGGTTTGCCTGAAAAAAATATTCGAGGTCATTGATCAGTTAGCATAACTTAGCAGTTTTAATGAACGCGTTCCGCCAATTAACCACTTAAAACACTCTTTGATTGGCTGCATTGGATTCAGCATTGCATGGGTGTTGCGCAGGCGTAATTAATGGGCGCGAAGTTGCAAAACACCCCCCCCCCCCGACAAAGGGTGATGGTGTTTGGTGTGCTATAAAAACAACCCCAATTATCACATCACACACAACACATCGCTATATCTTTGTGCGCGGGACTTATTATGATTGCTACCCGCATCCTCATCCGTAACTGTTACTAATTCACGTGTCACTCACAGTCACGAATTGCACCAGTAGTGCAAGTTGTAACTGTATAAGACAAGAAACATCATCATCATCATTACCATCATCATCAAGAGCCATTGAATAATTAAGCTCCTGGAGTCAAGGACAGTGATCCGGTATTGATAGATATTGCATCACATTTTGAAATATTCGAAGACCAACGTAAATTCTGTCAGTTCCAGGAATACTGAGGTGAGGTATAGGTACACAATGAAAATTAGTGTTAGAAGTGTCGGTACATACGTAAATAGTGATTTTAAATGTCTATATTATTTTTCCTTGAAAGTGTTATTTTTATCGTCAACACTGTTTTTTTTATGTCTGGAAGATTCTATTTCTAGTTCTATGTGGGAAGACAAATTAATGGCAATGTAATCCACAAAGTAGATGGACATAACATTTTGATCGATGCATCCGGTCTTATAGGTTCGAGGTATCTCATCAGCTGGCAGCAGTTGTTTGTTATCAAGAGAGCGGTTTTTAATAAATTAAAATAATCCCAAAGAGACTCAACACGCATAGTTGACGAGTTAGCGGCCAGATAGCTCTAGGAGTTTTGAGACAACAAATGGCGTAACCGTCTTTCTTCCGTTGTGCATTCCCCGTAGCTCTTTCCGTTCCCATGGTTTTGCACAGCATGTTATTCATTAAACAGAATATAATAATATAATATGCTGATTGCCCTCCCCACTTCCCCCACCCTTGCAGAAGTTGCGTGATCACCTTGTTGGTTGGAGGGGAATACTTGTAGCCTGAAGCTAGGACAGCAGCTGGAAAATATCTTGACATCCAATGTGCATTGCTTTTGTGGGTAGAAAACAACTTCTTTCAAGTTATAAACTAAAATACGCAAATTTCAAGACGAACGAAAAACGTGTGAGTTTGTCTGGTTTTATTAATGATGGCTAATTAATTGAGACCAAGTGGCAATGGTGAACAAAGGTCATGGGAATATGTATGGCGAACAAGCAAGTTCAAAGTCAGACACGGCTGTGCCAAAATAAACAGGTTGATCCGTGATTTAGGAAGAAATGTGTCTAATCTTGTACACTGATCAAAAACGTTGGAGGAACAGTAATTTATCAAAATTAATTTTCATGTGCGAAGAACAGACTTTTTAATTGTATTGTTTACAAAAGAAAATTATGTAACAGAATTCAAGAATAGGCTTTTTCATACTACAAACATATCCCACGCATACAATACAAAATCTTGCAAGCCTTATAAAAATAATTAAGTTTCAGGCTAGGTCTATGTACCCTTTCTCATTTACGCACTATACATAACCGCAAATAAAATCCCTTCCTTCCAAAGCTTGGCAAAATTAAATGTAAAAATTTTATTGTTTTAATTCGACCAAATTCAATTTTGCCAAGCTTTCACGTAACGGGGACGTCGTCGGGAGACGTTACCCTATTTTATGTATATTTATATAGAGCGAAAATGTACAAGGGTATACATATGCTTAGTCCTTCTTTTGAATCTCAATGCTTTAGAGTGTGTGTGACAGTTTTCAAATTCATTTCACGTATCATGAAAGGTGTGTGACACAAAATTATCTACACTATTCGAATCTCTCTTTAATTTGACTCTTTTTCGTTTGCCAATTATACCATAATAGCACACGCAATAAGTAACAACCCTCCCTCCCCCCCCACCCCCACCCCGTTTGTACAAAACCATACACTGGATGTGGCTGACCTGTTCCGTCATTGGCCAGGTAAACTACAATAAACTGTTACTAATTACTCGATCACTGTGTAATGAAATGCTAAGTGGATGCGACTTGTAATTGTTCGATTTGCCTCGTCATTTGCAGTCGGTGGACTCAAGTTGAACGCTACTGTTATGTTTTTGAGACTGGGAAGTTGATTGTGGTTTCCTTGTATTGTCCTGTACTACCTTGACAAGAGGCAAGTTGAGTTGACAGAAGGAAACCTGTAGTGTAGACTAGTGTAGTGTGTGTACTCCATCCGTGTTCATTACTCCTAGACGGTGTAGTGTAGTGACCTGACGTGCGCACGTGCATTCAATGCGGACTGACTGGAAGCCACAACAAAGTGTTGATCGAGTCAATTTGTAATTGCATTATAGAAATAACGCCGCGGTGAGTGTTTTCCTCGGTGTTTTCCTCGTTCGGGGGGGGGGGGGGGGGGGTACTGACATAATCGTGTCCACCCACACGTCTCCCTTGTGTTTTCCAGCGTCACTGATTTTCTCAAAAAATAAATGCTATAAATTGATTCAAAACAGAAACATCATAATAATATGCAAAACTAAGATAGATTGATTAATTAGATATTGCTTAATGTCTCATATTAATGCACTAAGGCTATTCTAGACGATGAGTGATGAGCGGTAATCGAAGGGAGGAGGGGAAACCCGGTACCGGCACGTAGCTTACTCTTTTCGAAAAGTACCAAGGGGACCAACGGCTTAACGTCCCATCCGAAAGGACGGTGTAACCTTGACAATCATGTTGGTTCCTCCACTATAACCTGGACTGCCGAGCAGACGTCGAGGAGAACGAAGCCGTTAGACTAGCTCTCGAACGCGGTCACCCACTCTCCTCCTGACCACGCCCGAGTGTTCGAGTGGGAACCGAAAGCGGTCACCCACTCTCCTCCTGACCACGCCCGAGTGTTCGAGTGGGAACCGAAAGTAAAAAAAGTAGAATATATAACAGCTTACACTCAACCGAAAGTATGACATGTATACTTAACTGATAAAAGCGGCGAGTCCCAATCCGAAGGACCGTCTGGGCCCGGGGTAGAATTTGGCCCAGTCTGTGTATTCCTCTTTCGATCGTAAAAGGCGAGAAAATAGGAAAATACCATCTCGCAAACATCAGCTAGAGAGGAGGGAGTAACTTCCCCTTCGTCCCCAACAACCTCCCCGACAACGACGACAAAGACGACGACAACGACAGGAGAAACCACCTATCCCACCCATCTTCTTTCGGCTCGATCTTACCACAAGTCTGACCATCCATCCCACTAATAGATGGAGTGGCGCATAATGACCTCACGGTTGGCGCGACCCGAAAAATGTTGTTTTATCTCTGTGCTGTGGAATGGATGTTTGTTTTCTCAGGTTATAATGCTGTCAAGAACACCATCATGGTTCAAACACAGGTCCATTGTTGCAAGAATCCAGGCTGTGTGAACTGTATGTGATAGACGTAGCTATAGCTCATAAGTACACAGATCGGTTACAATGAAATAAAACATTGCAAGGAAAAAAATTCCAGTATGACGTAGTCGGTTGGAATGTTACGTTGTTTTATTCATCGTATCCCACCAAACACACGATGGAACTAGTAAATATAAACAGAACAGCCATCCATTTGGACTTTTTCAGCTCCCCATCTGGTCACAGATATACGCACCCAGTGACCCAGAATGTATTTCATAATATACCATACGCTACATGCTCATAAGATTTATACGAACATGTGTAAATAAATGTGTCTCAATAAAAAAATATCAGAAACTTTTTCATCCAATAGCACCAGATTTTGTTATGTTCGACTCAGTATTCCTGATGCGGTTATATAGTCATCAGCATAATATTAAATTAATATATTTCCACCCTTACGAGCTACAGCACAATTATTTACTAGTGTAAGTATTCACTATGTATCGTGCGGACAGGTTTAGCAATATTACCGAATAATAATTATCTAAATAATAAAACATGCGACGATATTTTCAAAATTTAGAATGAGTGGCCAAACCAAAACGTGTTGGAAACTCCCATTTTTTTCGTTTTCACACTCAGCTCAGGAATATATTGTTTGAATTTGAAATTGAAGGTAACATTTAATTGGGTGTTCGAAAGCGAAACTATGCACTTTTCTGAAAATCCAAAAACAAAACACGAACTACGATTAACATGCTATTTTTGTTTTGGCATTGCCCTTCACAAGGATGATAAAGCAAATGTTTGTGGTGACCCTGTGGGTAACGGGGAAAAGAGACCCCAGAAAGTTTGAAAATTATAAAAGTGCACCTCGACTACGTTTAATGAATGCAAGAACAAGCGAGGAACAAATTTTAATGTAAGATTTGACCAAAAAGATCAATGCAAGGCGAAGTATTTTACTTGTTTTTTTCGATATCATGTTATTATTAATGTATTATATCGGTATGGCAATTTTCGCCTAATACAAATTAATATCTTGTCGAATTGTATAATATTATTGTTAATCCCCAACTAAAACAGCTGTTAGATTCTGAAAAGCGTTCAATGAGATGTTGTGTCTTTGTCGTGTATACATTGTAGGAGAGGCGCCGCGGCCCATCTGGACTAACATTGCATCTCTTAGTACACAATGAAATCAACGAACGGTGTATTGCGTGTGTGTGTCTCGATCAAGATTGCCGAAATGTTGTTTTAAATAACTCGCCAACAGTCTCAGTTACCAGCTGTCGTACGGGCCCGAACTCTGCGTGAACACGAAGTGAACTGTCTTCATGCAAATTATTGTAATCAATTGAAGGACAAATAGTGTTTTCTCCAACCTAGTTTTTACTTTTCGTGTAGGCCAATGCTTCCTACAATTATATTCATTATCTTCTAGCATCTAATCTAATTACTTAGGTTTTTTTCTACATCGCATTTCTATTTTTTCCTACATAGTATAAACTTGCTGAATCTCTTTCCTCACCTCACCTTATTAATTTATGTTTTATTCTCTTTTCCACTGGTAATTAGCATAATTCTAATTAGTCCTAAAGATTATAATCTTCCACCATCTTGCAATTTGATTGTGCTTTGTTTCTTAGTAGTTACGAATTCTGATTCCTAGTGGGATACACAAGGGGAATGAAAAACGACACGAGAAAAATGGAACAATTCAATTATTGTGAGTAGAAATATACTAGACGCGCCTATGTTGATAGCGGCTATTTGCACTCATTAGTCCCAGGGGCTGCAATCTCTAATTGTCAAGGGAGCAACAAGGGGACTGGCTGTCCCCAAATGAAAGTAAAAAGATATTTCACTGCCATTTTTATGGCACCATCCCATGAATGAATCCGATTACACGAGGGTGTGTTTGTTCTGTTTGTTCTGTTATCAGGGGACACATTCATCTCATTTACCTAATTGAAAACAAAGTTATACAAAGAGATTCGACAGTGACTGAAATTAAAGTTAGTAAATGATATCAGATGAGAATGGTAGCTGCGTTATGAAATAAAACTTCCGGTTTACACACTTTTTATAACAATAACAAACATGCACATCACTCGCTCACTCACACAAACTCATTCACTCACTCGCTGACTCAATCACTCACGCACTCACTCACTCACTCACTCACTCACACACTCACTCACACACACACTCACTCACTCACTCCCTCCCTCCCTCACTCACTCATTCACTCACTCACTCACTCACTCACTCACTCACTCACTCAAACGATAGCTAAAAAACAAAGTCATTCTTGTGGATTGTGGCAGCGTCTCTTGTTTGTATCGTTCAAGTGCAACATATAGTGATAAATAGGCTACAAGTTATGTCTAGAAATATTTCCATGATATTCTCGAACAAACCCGCAGCTGGTGTGCCCACATCGTTGGGAGAAGAATTTCCAATTCCCCTGCATTCGCTATGTGGCCCTTCCTTTTAGACCCTTCTTGCAAGGAAACAGCGAGTAGAACCAGATTGCCTGTTCGAACCCACAACCCACTAAACCCACTATGTGCTAGCACCCACGACTGTTACGAACATGTGCTAACTGAGCCAGACAATCAGCAACTCCGTGCACATGCTCTTGCATAGGAATCACATGGTGATTTTATGTTTGTTTATAAGTGCTCACTCACCAACCGACGTACACGACTATCTAATAATTAGAGGTACGTGTATATAGCATTTACAAGTGTCATTTTATAGCGTTTAAACAGCATTTATTTTTTGGCAACTTTAAAAAATTTGTGTACGAGGGTTTTCTCATGTATTTATTTCGAAATTAAAGTTGAATTAATATCAACTAAACATGTGTACAAACAAATTATAAATACTTTGCAAAATAAAATGAAATAGGACTGGAAAACCACAGTTTTAAGTGAAAAAATATAGCTTTGTAGCATCTATTCACACACACGTACCTAGCTACTTGTAATACATAAATAGTTGATCGATGCAACTTGAGACAAATAGTAAGTGAATGGTAGAAAGACGAATACGATCAAGAATTACATTCTTTGTGCGGGATTCGAACCCACTCCCATTCGTTCTATAACGTTTGGTCTGAGACCCATTCGTCTCTATTAGTGCAAGTGCAGCCTCAAAATAACAATAAGTAAATAATTACACTACAGCAAAAAGTCCTGATGCCGTGGGCTATTTTGAATTGCTTCGGATTACATTTTAATTTTGTATGTTTAAATTCGAATTTTGCCGAGGGCAGTTTGGCAGCATTAATCCAATCTGTACCGCAAAGCCTATATATCTACATATGATTAGAGGTACCTACGTGAAAATAGCGTTTTGTGAATAGATGCTACAAAGCGCTATATTTTCTCTTAAAACTAAGGTTTTCAAGTCCGATTTTATTTTATTTTCCATAGTATCTAAAATTTGTTTTTATACACATCTTTATTTAGTTGGTATTAATTCAACCTTGATGACCAAATTTCAAATTAAAAATCTGGAAAAAGTTCATACACAAAGTTTTAAAATTAGCCAAAAAATAGATGCTACAAAACGCTATAAAATGACACTTGAAAACGCTATATACACGCACCTCTACTATGAACGATATAAAGTAATATACTTTTGTTAAAGTGTTCTGTACGTCCTTACAGGCACGTATTATTCTCAGGTATTGTATAGTTAGTTGTATCTACATTTTATTATCATCATGTGTTTAGGAAACAGACGTATAACCACCAAACCAACCACCCGCAACCCTCTTGCAGCTGCAGGAATCACGCGTGCAATTCGCTCAATTGTATTATAAATACTGCCTATTATGCAGCTTATGGTAAAATGATTATACTATTTTACTGAATATATAAATCGTAATTGCTAAATTAAAATACAGATTGTCTGAGTCAGATGCAATATTATTGTACCTCGTGCACGGTCTGTTAGAGTTTGTTTCACACTTATCAATAGACTCGTATTAATATTCCTCCTCGGTCCGTGCGGTCGTTATAGGCTGTACCAAGTGACTGGTGACGTCACAGCAAGGGGTTGCCTTTAGCAACGAAAAATTTTACTCTGAACAAACTTTCGTTCCTCTGTACTCAAATATATAACAATACTTCATAGACTCTAGATTGTACATAATACACACAAATTTTAAGCCTCGGCATAAGACTGTACTTGGTTGGCCTATGCTTTGGATTTGTTTAGAACATATTATCTGGAAGATACGATAAGTTAATCTAAGCTTTAACCATATTCTAAAATATGCGAACATAAACCAATAAACTAAGCCTATATTTTGACAATGGAAATAAAGCATTAAATAATTCATAGTTTCAACTTTCAAGTAATTAAATGTAATTTTCCCCTCGTTGAAATAGTATGATAAGCTTATTCATCGGCGATTATGCACACCTATTGGTTTGCAATAAGATCGAAACTGTGTTTTGAGGCAAAATTTGACGTTGATATGCGTTCCCATGAGGCGGCCATTGATTGTATATGATTGTGTCCATTGGAGCCACACTTATGATTTAGTCTATTACCTGACTGATTACAAGTGCCAAGTGGAACGTTCATTTAGCACCCTTCTAAAATGTCACGTGCCCAGCCAGACATTGGCGTCTTTATACTGGCAAGAACCTCATACATACATGACGTATGTTCCATAATAAACAATCAAACCAGAATGTAAAACAGCTTCCATGTTATCACAGTTTAACAACCACAATACAATATTCTCTTCATCACTTCCATTGTTTCAATGGCACAACTTCACATTGCTTATTGCGGTAACTTTACTTCTGCGACTCTGACTCCCACATAAATGTAATTACTGTTAAGTTCGCCTAGTGGTTTAGTGGAGTGAGTGAGACCACCGTTTACTTAGTATTTAGGGCGCCGGGTTGCCCTTCAGATCAGTGTGACGTCAGGCATCATGGCCGCCACAAGGTTCGCCTAGTGGTTTAGTGGAGTGAGTGAGACCACCGTTTACTTAGTATTTAGGGCGCCGGGTTGCCCTTCAGATCAGTGTGACGTCAGCATCATGGCCGCACAAAGGTTCGCCTAGTGGTTTAGTGGAGTGAGTGAGACCACCGTTTACTTAGTATTCAGGGCGCCGGGTTGCCCTTCAGATCAGTGTGACGTCAGGCATCATGGCCGCCACAAGGTTCGCCTAGTGGTTTAGTGGAGTGAGTGAGACCACCGTTTACTTAGTATTTAGGGCGCCGGGTTGCCCTTCAGATCAGTGTGACGTCAGGCATCATGGCCGCCACAAGGTTCGCCTAGTGGTTTAGTGGAGTGAGTGAGACCACCGTTTACTTAGTATTTAGGGCGCCGGGTTGCCCTTCAGATCAGTGTGACGTCAGGCATCATGGACCCCAAGTTTTGACTCGAAACTCGGTTTCCAATGGTTAATATTTCCAATCAAGTATCATCAGATCAGATATCTTTAAACTGCATACAACTTTTCCCAATGCATTCTTCCATGTATGTAGCTTATTGCATACATTTAGAATATGTTGACATCCAGGCGTGTAGGAAGTAGGAACGTTTAGAAAGTTGGGGGGGGGGGGGGGGGTAAATATACTAGGAGATTCCGTGGATGGTAGTTGGTCTGGGCGAAGCCCCAGCCTTAAACAAAATTTCACCATACTACAGTTATTTCGTTTCTGAAAAATGGCCACTCTAGAGATAACACAGTTTTGTTTTGTTTATGAAGGATATGCACTATAGTTGTTTTTGAAATTTCAATTTGATTGACCAACTAAACCACCATGTGTACGTGTAACGTACACTACAGGGCCGTTTTAACTAATAATGAGAACATAGGCACACATTTTTAGGTCGCCACCCCCCCCCCCCACGCAACTATCGAATCCAAAATATCGTTATGTTTATTGTGTGCATACAATGCAATGTTTTCTAATTTCACAAATTTTGTTTTTTTAGGCAATTGCTAGGGCCTAGTCCTACATTTAAATATTATGCAATTTATAATAGTTACTACATGTAAATGTTATTCCATAGTTTCCGTTTAATAATGTTATTTTATATTACTCACCCACATGGACTCGAAGTCGCCGAATCGTTTGTACTGCACGCGCTTACGCGCTTTACGTCTTGCGAAACCGCAACGAGTTCTAGAGATTCAGGTAATTGTAATTTCCAGCCGATTCTACTTTTTCGTTATCACTATGAAACGCTAGCCCTCGTGATGCTAAGATCTTAAGAGGGTACGCTGAGCTTGGCCCAACTCAAATGCGCGCAAACAAGTGTTGATGATTTCTGCTGAACGGTTATTAATATTATTACCAAATTTTGAATGGATGTTAATAAAGTACTTTTATATTGATATCCGTAATTGGTTGCACAAAATAAGCGTTAAAGATCCATTGCGAGACATAAGTTCAAAACGTGATAAAATGAGAAATCCAAAACATGGATTGCAATTCTGGAAATTCCCACTAAACCGTTTATCTTACAATAAAACCAAATTAACCTGCGCGTTCACATTGATTTAAACGTTGGGTTCCATTATGCAAATTTGAGTTAAAAAAATCTGTTCACTTGGAATAAATTCCCGAAGTTGACCAAAATTGAGTAAATTTTGGTGATTTCACTAAATTTTAATTCAAAATCAATGAATTAATTTAGGAATACGCATAATGGATAACATAGATTTATTCTTTATAAACGTTAGTGTGAAATTTGATAATTTGATATAAACCGTTTACCCCAAAAAATCCAGAAAGCTGAGCGCTTAAACTCGCCTCCGTTCTAGCCTCAGCATACCCTCTTAACTACGGCAACAATGCGACTCAATACATCTCCCAATATTTTATTTCAGTTGACAACTGCACTTTTAATTTAGTATCAATTATTTGCATTGTTTTGGTTCTAGCTATGATAGAACATTTAATTGTTCTGTGTTCTTTGGACGTTTCATGTTCTCGAAACCTATTGCCAGCATTTTTCCAATCATATCCGTGTGAGAATTGTGACTTTCCACCAAAAAGTTGGCAATGGGTGCAAAACACTGTACCCTGGGCGCTTGGGAGGGCGAGTATGTCACCCAGTGGCGGTACACAACGTCGCCATTGACAGTAACAAGTTTTTACTAAAATATCTATTTTTGTCCGAGTAAAGACGAAGTGAACCCGTTAAATCTCCGTCAATGTTTTGATTAATGCTGTGTTTAGCAATGTAATCTATGAGTAAATCACTGATTACCCACGTCGCTGGATCTTTATTAAAACAAAAAATTGTCCCGTTCACTTACAGATTTTTCAGCGACGTTGTGACAGTTTGAGTTTAAAGTAGACGGCTTCGTTAAATCACTTCTTGTGGGAGTTCTGTCCAAATCAATGAAATCATGTACGGCGATCGCCACAGTCTCACTAGATGAGTTCGGTTTAGAATACATGTGACAATGACATTTCCCTGTGCTTACTAAGCAATGCTAACGAAGTAGGCTAACCTTTTCAGCATACTTTCTAACCCAATTTTTGTAGCAGAACAAACTGCAAATGAGTGCAAAGTCAGTTTTTATGCAATGTTTTGAATTAATCAATCTTGCAATCTCCCAGTCATCAATTCATATATATTTTTTTTATTTGGGACTACATCACGCTAAAAGACTGGGGGGCGCAGGCGCCCCCCAGTCTCTTGGCGCCCTAGGCACGTGCCTAGTGTGCCTATTGGGTAATACGGCCCTGCGTACACACCCCTCCGGACATATTTAGATAAACTATCTATCTCTAAGACTTCTAATAGTTTTATAATAAAATTTTCATACCAAAGTTGATTATTTTTGTGTTATATGTTCCGCTGTGCATAGCAGCTGACTGATTGGTGACTGGTGCACGACTGCACTATTGACTGCAACTGCAACCCCAACAGGAACCAAAGTGTGTTCAGAGTCAAATTCTTCCTTGCTCAGGGCTTCCAGTTCCGTGACGTCACCACTAATTAAGTCTACTATCAAGTGTCCGTGTCGCCCCTATAGCACGTGCTCATCTCCTGATTGGTTCTGTTTCAGTGAGGGACTCTACACGTGTACTGATACCTCCCTGCCGCTCGACTATGCCAAGGTAAGTTTATGTCAAGTCCAGCCCCTGTAGTAGTGATGCCCCTGCAATCGCAACGTGACACAAACAAAGGCGAGTGTCCTTTGCAAGTGACAGTTGAGTGACGTGTAATCCGACACACGTGAACTACAAACCAAACGATTCGAAACTCCCCCTGTAATTTAGTTGAAAGCTTGAATAAATATCATCTGGTTCTTCTTGGTAATTATTCTGTTTTGGAAATCTGTCGTCCTCGTGGGCACGTTTATCAGATGGGCTTGACTTTCGGGAACAACAAGACCGTGCTATTGAATAGTAAACAGGATAGTTGTGTTGTGCTGGCGATGCTATCTTGTTGTTTGAATGAAGGAGAAGAATTATAAATTATAATTATTAGGTTATGCGTCATGTTTTTCGTCCTGCCTCTGTGGAAGACGGTTGACAAATACGCTCAAGAATTCGGCGGTTATAAATCGTAAACAAAGTTGCATGATGGTATTCAATTTAAATTCAAAATGGAAATCAGAAATTCTAAAGTTTTAAACATGTCTACCTACACACGTGCCTAGGGCATTGTCTTAGTTTAGATAATGATCACCCTTCTCTCTCTCTCTCTCTTCGGCGAGAAGAAGTGGATTAACTAATTTGCGATTGGAATGTGTTTTTATTGAACTCGAATCGAGTTTGTAGGTTTGTGTACAGGTACACCCACTTTGAAGCCATATTAGCACGGCGGTGCATGGCTGCAAGTGTGGCACTCCCACTCAAATGTGGTGATGGCTAGATTATATTGCGTCTCTTGGCGGAATGGCACAATAATTTGGAAGACGAGTTGTTTAAACACAGTTTTCCCTATTCTTCATCCCTATAGTTATAGTTTAATTAGTAGGCACTTAACACTAGAAACCCGAAGGTAGTTATACACATCTCCTATAAATATGTATATGTAAACTTTGGTTACACCAAAGTCTATAATTGGATGAGCGTAGCGAGCGTAGCGAGCGAAGCGAAGATTCCATTTCACTACACTGGAGAAAAAAATCCGGAATGTTTTTTTTCTTTTCTTCCTTTTTTTTGTGTGTGTTTGTCAGCACGATTCCGGCTAAACCGATACTCCACTTGTGATTAAATTTTATGGAGGCCTTCGAAATCTCTGAACTTAGAACTGCCACGTTTTTGAGCGCAATCAAAAAATTATTTCTCATGAAAATCGCAATTTTACGATTTTTTTTCGATTTTTTGAAAATTTATTTTATTTATAACACCTGCATGCTTTATCCGATTTTTATGATTTTTTCACAGAACCTTAATTTTATGAATTTATATATTCGTGTGAAATTTGAGCGCAACCGAATAATAATTTCTTATAAAAATCGCAATTTTTCGATTTTTTCTTTTTTTAAAATTAGTACGATTAATTAAAATAATTACAAATTTAAGGAATTTTGTATTTAATTTAATTTAATTTTTTTTAAATCTTCAACTTTTTTCACAGAACAACAGATAATTCACATAACACATGGCAGCTCAATGCACCAATTACGCTCATCCAACAACGCGGCGGGACTTAAGCGTTTTCCTAGTAATATATACCATCTAATAATGGTATAAATTAGATTAGAATGTATAAGGTTTTTGTAGTGTTTATTCAGGCACATCGTAGTGTGTAATATTTTCACGAAACTCATTGTTGCTAGAAAACTATGCAAACATACAATCACTCATACCCCCCCCCCCATCTCTCTCCAGCAAAAATAAAACTTGAATCAATCAAATCTCTCTCTCTCTCTCTCTCTCTCTCACTCACACACACCCCAGTCACAGAATCCTCTTGCAAGGATGTCTGCTGTCTGAAACACGCACATTTGAATTGCAATCTCTTATATCATATGGGGGGGGGGGGGGAATGGTGGTACATTGATATTAGATCTGTGAGCAACAAATTATGACTTATTTTTTTATGGTTTTTATGGTGTTTGGAGATTCCACTTGAAATAACACACATATTCCGTAGTGTTTTGAGCTATGCATTCGCTAATCGCTATCTTTATAAAATTCGTTCTTAGAAAAACATTACACGTTTGATGTCCGACGTGTATGTTGTATATATGGAATGGAATGTGATACAACAGGTACTAACAGTACAATGGTACATGAACCCCACGCAATACTATAAACTAAATGCCAATAATACCAACAGTGCAAAGAACTATCTTGAGTTCAGCCACTGTTGTCATAGGGCCTACCAACATGTGCACTTGATTAATAGAACAATAAAACCACAAACAATATTTTCACAGGCTAATAAAGAACATCAGACATCTCACCGGATAGGCGCGGTTTTATGATTGATTTGGGGATAGTTTATCGTATTTACATCCATCTGTTTCGGATCGAACGTGGGTCTAGTCTTCTTCAATTGTTTCCGAGATTCTTTGTTCCCTGGTTGAACCGAACCTTTGCCATCTGGCCCTTGGTTGGAGTTGGACCGTCCCAGTCCCCATGGTAACATTATTCGGGGGGAGACAGCTGGGGCCCACATTGCGCCCGTGCGTGGCAATGTAAATAAAGACGGAAGCCATTACTGCAGCAGAAGAGAGAGAGAGATAGAGAGAGGCCATCTTCGAGAGTGCTAGACCGTGAACCACGGACGTCCGTGGCAGCCAAGTGGCGGGCGACGCGGAGAAGATATCGAAAATGGATCTGTCATAAAAACTAAAAAGACAAGACGTTCTATTTTTTAGAAATGTCCCTTTGTTACTGGATCAAACAGACTCTTTTGACGCACTGAAATGAATTGAAAGATTATCTCCTGTCGTGTTGCACATTGTGCTGTAATGGTTCATTATATAATGTAGTAAATTCTAAAGGACCATCCTGTCAGATGGATGGAGTTCTTTTTTTACTGAGTAATGTTTGTGGAATGTCAAATGTGTTCTGGGTCACTTCAGCTATGTCGGTCGTTACAAAGATAGGATTACCGAACCCATTCAGCGCATTTTAAAAGATATTTCATTACATGATCAAATTATTCTTTAGCATCAGATTCAGTGTGGATTTTAGGCAAAGGTGTCACCCTTTCCTCTTTATCTATCTTTGCTCTGGGTGGTGGCTAAGTGGGTAGGCGGGGATGAGTGGGTGCAGTGCCTTGTAATTCTCAAGCACAATCACCCTACTCAGTTGTCTACGTTCCAGAAACTAGCAAAAAAAATGTGTGATAAATAATTTGGTTTTATACATCCAAGGTGCTTTCCTGCTTTGTTAGAGGGTAAGGGTTGAACTTTGGAAGGTTGAATCCAAGGACAAGTGCTTTTCACACGATGTAACTCTTGAAAACACCTCAGTTAGGATTGCCGGTATTGAGAGTCGAACTCCGTGACTTTGAAACCACTTCCCCGATGATTGGACGTCAAACCGGTATTATTTATTTTGTATCTACATTTTGTGATGACTGCATGAGTAGGCCTACATTGTACATTACAAATAAAGGTTTTTATATAAAAGATGGTAGGCATCCCCATATAATGATGAAAGATTAAAATAGACGTAAGAACATTTTTTTGATATAAAAAGATAATAGGATTGTATTTTACACACTAAAACGGAAGTAAACATAATATTCACAATATCCACCATTATGGTGTATTATGATAGTCGTCAAAGATTTCATAGAGTATTAAGATTTTGACAACAAAAGGAATTCTGTTAGTTTGAATTTGAAAGAATGCGATGGTAATACTTTTATACAAATTGGAATTTTGTTAAAATATACATCTAAAGACAAAGATATTGAGGACTTCTGTAATAGAGAGAAGTGTTGTGAAAAAGGAACATGGATGTTGGCTGATGATGAGAGTGACGACCATGTAATTGTGGCACCGCAATGTTCTTCACCGACAAGAGGTTGGTTGGCACATGCTGGCTGATTCCGCACTCCCGTTCACACTTCTCAGTCATTCATCAGTTGTCAAATAATTGTTCGCCCAAGTCGAATCGATTGTCTCCACTGCCAAAGCATGACATGCGACTGGAGTTGTCGAGTATAGTACTACGAGTGACTAGTGAGTAGTTCGTTCCCACGATCAATTGCTGTCGAATACAACTAGAACGTATAATTTAATCAAATTGCAATGACGTGCACAGTACTGTCAGTACAGGTTGGTCCATGGTAGGTCTACGTCTCTCTACGTCACCGCTGCGTTAGCGCTTATTTTATCTGCAAACCAATTAAACTTGCAATTTACCACTTACTACTTGTCTGAGGACTAATCGGTAGATCGATATTCGTCCTAGAATTGAGATTTCAATCTCGATTAGAATTCGAAGACGAAATGCAGGATGTACTTGTACTTCCGTTGTACGTTAGGTTGTACAGTTGTACTTGCATAGCTTTTGTTACGTTGTTGTAGCTTGTTTTATTGTTATGGAGAAACGTTTAAAACAGAAAAATGCAATCTTACACATACATAACCGCGAGCATATAACAAAACCAAGATTGTGTTAGTGGGAGAGGATTGATCGAGGGAGAGCCGGATAACGAACCAAATCGCTGAAGTGAAACTTTTGCGGTGGGATGTGGGAGAAGGTTGGCTTTTTTAAAAATGTTATGGTTGTCGGTATAGAGCAATGGCAGAACTCAGAAGGGTTCTGTTGATGGAAAATGATCCATAACCTAAAATGTAATTTCATTCAAGAATATACAAAACAGATTGATTCCTCCCCGATAAGGCAGAGGAAATTTACATTTGTCTTGTCTTGCCTCATTTGAATAATTCCTAGAAGTTATACAGCAGTCAGTACTCAGTAGGCCTACCTCGATAAATCAAGAGAGGCTCGCTCTAGGGGGCTTTCAAGACAGGCTTACAAATTAGGTGAGAGAAGCAATTTAAATTCAATTCTTTACGATTTGCTGTGATTTAATGGTATAAACAATAAAGTGAAACCAAAGGTAGGAAAACTGGCAGTATCGTCACGATGCTTCATGGACAATAGTTGAAGCCGGTCTGGGGATCGAACCAAAGAACCAGTCTTGGGGAGGAACGTGTTCCTAGTAACGCGTTTCCTGGAACGCGTTCCTTTTTCATGAATTTTTGTGGGAACGCGTTCCTTTTCTTAGATCAGGAACTTGTAACGTCAAAGTTACTATTTTGTGGGAACTTGGAACGAATTTAACGTTCCTTTATAAGTTCCTTTCGCGTCGTAATCCGTTGAATTCCAGTACCTGATATCGTAACTGCAGTATAAAAAATATCAATGTGACATCTTGTGTTTTCGAAAATGGCGCCACCCTCGTCAGATGGCTTGGGACTCACATTTATAAATAAGAGTAATGATAAATTAACTCATTTCACATTTATTATTGTTTAAATCAGTGATGGTTTAAGGAACGTGAAAGGAACTAAGTTCCTTTTGAGGAACGAGGAACGTTTCAGTTCCTTCTTTATTGAAAAGGAACTAGGAACGTCTCAGTTCCTTTTTAGGCAGAAGTAACTTAACTTTTCAAAGTTCCTTTTTTGGGGGGAACGTGCCCAAGACTGCAAAGAACCTCCAGCACTATCGTCTGATACGCACCGATACTTAAGCTGTCTAACAAATTGAACTATTGAATCAATTGAATTATACAAGACATTGAAGACAAACCTACACGAAATAATTATATCATATTTATTTGTTTAGCGCCATGACAATTGAGCGAATTGACATCATGGCACAGAGGCACAACTACAATCACAATACATATGAATTTAGTACATGAGTATCCAGTGGCAGTTGGCACTGATAACTCAAATTGCAAGATTACGGACGGTCTATCGTGCGTTGAATCGGAGGTTCTGGGTTCGATCTAAAGGCGGGGCAAAAAATTTTTTTTTTTTGCCTAATACCACTTTAATTCTGAATACCACTCATTTATATGGACAAAAATAATTGATTTGTTTGTTTGTTGTACTTATTTGCAGCAGTACTAAGTACCACAATGGCCAAAAAAGAGAACAATAATTCGGATCGATTTCTAATTTTGGCGGTACAGAACATACACAATGTTTTTTTTTTAAATAAACATAATATAATAAATTCCGAGATAGGTGAACATTATTGCTATGCCATCAGCACCTATGGATAAGAGAGTTAGTACAAAAAAGAGGTCATGTCAATTGTCAAGTCAACACTTAATTGCTATGGCACCACATAGGTCTTCTCAGCCCGTTATCTTGTTAGAACGCGTTGGATACGTGTCCGAACAAGATCAACAGCACACCTGGCCTGGCCGTAGGGTAGGGGATCGAACCCATAGTCTGGCATGATCATGGGAACCAATCCCCGTGCTGCGATCTATCGGTCGACCTTGGAACGCGTGAGATCTTGCGTGGACGCGCCGTGATTGAATCAGTAGGCTTCAAACCACCGTCCGGTGTGCACGCGTTTTCTCCGCGCTCTCGGCCGAACGTCACGCGCCACCAATTATAACTAACGACTTTCCTTGACCAGTTTTTATTCACGAAAGAGATCATTACTGTTTTTATATTGCCGTGTGTTGTGACTTGTGATTGTAGTGTGTGTTCAGTAATAACATTTTATATTTACTCGAGGCTGTTGACCGTAAACGTCTTCTCTTGTTGGTTATTATCGATAAGTATTTCGGTTATATAGTAAACAGAAGCTAATTAGACCGTGCGGTCAGTCCACCGTCTTTCAACATAAACAATGAATCAGCGTACAAATCCCGACTTAGCGGGCCGAAATTTGTTGTTTGCCTGAAGGGGGAGGGAATTTATTTTCGCTACATCTTGTTTGGAATTCGCTAGACATTCTCTGATGTCACCGTCAACAGTCGTGACTCATCATTGAATAGGGCCTCGCCTATTTATCATAGTGAACCATTGCAAAGAAGATCAGTTTCGTGTCGACCTCTGAAGGTTGCGGACGTCCACGTGGTGAAACCTGTTGTCCGTGGCTCGAATACTTGATTCGGTGCGTCTGGTCATAAGAATACCATTTTACGTCATCTTCCATTCCGCCAGCCACGATTACGAATCGCTTTCATTACTTATTCAAATCGGTGACTAGTGTTGTATTGACATTGTTCAGTTGCCACTCCTGTAACTTGCAGGAAAAAAATCGTGTGTTTTGCGTGTTGTTTACAGAGTAGCTTTGTGTTGAAAGTCGACGAGCACTTCTCAAAGTTACCCTTGCATAATTGTGGAACGGTGTGAACTATTGTCAAGACGTTCAACTGACATCGCCAGCTGTGAGAAGGGTGAAAAAGTCTCAACCGCCGGTCCATCTTTTGAATCGAGTTGCAACTGTCGGATCTTTTCAAGCGGACCCCTCTTGAATTCTAAGGAAACATTAGGCAATCACACACATCTGCTTCTCGGTATAAAATATAGTCGTATCAGAATTAGAAGATAGTGTCTGGTTCTTGTGCACATTCGAACAACCGATTTACTGTACTTTTATTTACGGAAGATAGCTTCGAATTTTTGTGTGAACAAATCAAACAAGATAACTAGTGTGGACGTATCGAATTCAATGTGATATCAGACATAAGACAGCCTGAGAAAGTTACCTGGAATATTTGTGGTTAGTGAGTGAGTGAGTAACCATGGTTCGAAGTCTGGCCCAGTGGACCAAGACCCTCAGTCCAGCCAGATCTCCCAAAAAGCACCCCCCTTTCTTTCTCTCGTAAAGAGAATAACACAACATTATGTGAACCTTCAGACAAGAACACAGACGTGAGTATCACATTACTGGATTAGACATCCATCCATCCGACTTGGTGGTTTCCCAAGCTCTTGCAATAGTTTTCCACACAGAGTAGAAATTGTGAATTTGCATGTGTCCCACTTATGTCAGTTAGTTTGTTTTAGTCTTTCACCGACAATGGTAGCTCATGCACAACGTGGGACATTCGTACGAGTTTGATTCCCGCCATCGGTAATCCTAACTGTAAGTTTGTCCGGTAGTTTTCAATCGTCCAAGGCGAACGCTGGGATTGAGCAGGCTATAAAAAGCCCTCGGCAGTCGCACATTTCCCTTGTAATCCTTGCACATTTACCATTTCACCCTCATCCTCATTACAAAGTTAGTCACTTGAATAAGGTCGCACCGGGTAAATCTCATTAGTACCCTGGGCCTACAGCAGGCATCCCTACAAAATAGTAAAAACAAAAACCCCCACAAAATAATAGTCTTTATGGCAATAGAATCTTATTAAATATATAACATTATTTCAATGCCATATTGCAGTTTTAAAAAGTACTAATTGTGGTGCATGTCCTACTGATTCCAATGCAGAAAGTCTATGGTTCGTCCCCTCCCACTCCCAGTTCACACAGTTTTTGTAAAGTTTGTTTATTCGCAATCAATACGGTAAAGCCCGTAAAGCACATTTATCAATCGCACTTTCGTCGGTGAGAGTGAGTGGTAAAAACGAGCCATTCACATTCTGTCACAGCAACGAATTTCATTGAACGAAAGATAACATTAACAATAATGTTTGATTTGATTGATTTGTAGCCTATTGCTTATAACTTCTCATATTAATAATATGTCATCGTCTCATTTTAATACATTACATTGAACTTGACCTTGCTTGGCTAGACCATATGAAACAAACCTCATTCTCGCTCCCGTATAACGCAGGTTGCATTGCACGTGCTTCGTGTGGGTGAGGGCGGGGTCGGCGGGTTCACTTGGACTGGACTAAGAGATGCTAATTGTTGTTGCGTGTATTCTCGCGGTTTCACCTATAACATCAAGGAATATTGCGAGAGTCTTGCTCGTCTTCTTACCGGAAGTTGCTTAGCTGGGTTCTTCAGTAATTTCTCTTGTTCATAAAGTGCGCTTCCTGTCTCTGTTTGTAGCTGGCTGTTGCTACATTAATTGAGTGCCTCTATGTACTTAATTACTAGTCTATAAGAGAGAATAGCACTATTTACAGTATTGTTCAGTTTCTGCACTTTCTGCATCGGTTACAAAACTGTTGGTGAGAATTAAGATACAATCTAATCTACGCCTTACTTACCGACCCGATGAAATTGAGTCGACTTTTGTAATTTTTTTCTGTAGTAATAATAAATATTACAAGAGGGTGCTGTGTTGTGGTTTGTTTGATAAAACATTGTTTATGAGTCGATTGCGGCGCATGCATGTATTTTTATTTGTGGATAGTATCCCTACTCATCTTTCCCAGGGCTAAATTTTGATTTCGGGAAAATGTTCAGGTCCCTCACAGCGTTATGTTCTTGTGTTCTGTTTGTTTCGAAGATGCATACCCAATACACAATACATCAGAATAAGATGGTTTTCACAATTTACAGCTAGTACCTAAAGAGTGGATATTTAAATTAAATCAATCGTCAGTTTAGTTCGGGATATGTCAAGGAGCTCCAACCAAGGCTCTTGTCTTTGGCTTTCTGGTGCGTTATAATACGAGTTAGAAGCTAGGACAGTAGCCTGACCTGTGTGGTTGGACTGTGCACAGTAGGTGCAATAATTTGATTTCGACATAAACCACATTGTCACCATTGTGTCAGTAATGTTCCTACCTGATAAGCTGATACATATATACATGTGTGAAATTGGAACCGCTAGTGGGTTAAATATTCCATTGTGACTATATTATAGCAAGGCTTCCACCAGAACTACGTAAGACAGGTTTTTAATTCTTTCCCGTGCCGTACAGGATAGGGCCTGTTGCCTGTATTATGTTATGAAAATATATCATGAAACCCACGTGGAATACTAGTGTGAAGATAAAACGTCAAAATCATCCCCCCCCCTTGGCTCACGCTGTTGAGATGGGCGGGGATGGATCATTACGTTCTCCCCCCACAAATAAATTCAACTAGGATGAGCACGCTCTCCCCCCCCCCCCCTCAAAGTCCAACATACGCGTGCGACAAACGGGTGTAAATATAATATGTGCATGTTCAACTCAATTACTATCGAGTCTAAATTAGGTAGCAGTAATATCATTCCCTCATGACTCGTAATGGCTTAATTAATAATTATACATGGCCTGCCGATCACTAATGCGAATACGTCCACTATTGTTCTTGATTGGATACATTCCGCTTGTGGTGACCTCGTCACCAGTCACCTCTAGGGATGGGACGTTTAAACGTTTAGTGGACGGTTAGAGGTTATTAAATTCGCATTACGTTTAGTAAAAAAAAAAAGTTTTTTACTATCACTTTCAGAGCCTACACAAACACGGTCCAACAAATTAGGTCGATAATTTTCTAAAAGTGCTTAATTTTAGTGGAGGTGCCGGGTCCCACATAAAAGTGAGAATAAAACCGTTGTTAATTATTCGTCGGCCGGACATAAGTGCAAAATTTCGATTTTTGTTGTAAAACCTAGGCCTCCGCCTACCTTTTTCCCCTTTCTTTTATTTACAAAATAGGGCTTCAAACGTTTAAACGCGAAAATTTCAATGGGTTAAACGTTTCGGAAATTAAACGCTTTTTCCCATCCTAGTCACCTCAGATAGTCTCTAATCCCCGCGTTGTTATCAAGTGGTAATTGATAGTGAGACGTCTACGTCCTTGGTTAATTAGCCTATCACCCGGCGTTCCCTTGGCACGGAAAGCAATACACATGTCGGCTGGTCAGCGGATGTGCTAGACATGACGGCGAATCTTGCTCGTCCCCTACTATAGCCGGATGTCGTCGCGAACATCTGGCCACCCGCGCTATGCCCCTCAAGAAGATAACACCCGGATCCTACGGTTTCGATTATGTCGCTCAAACCCTCGGAAGGTGCAGTCTGCTCATATCACTTCCTTCCGGGCTTCGTTTGTTTTTGCACGAAATGACAAAAATGCAAAACTGCGAAAAGTGTGCGAAATGATATTTTTTAGCTTGAAAACTAAACAATTGAAAATAAGACGCAGCAATACGGTCTTTGACAACAAACATGAATATGCGTTGGCTATCACGATTTATTCAGAGTTTAAAATTCGCTTTGAGTTGCGATTATTGTTATTATTATTCCGGTGTGTGATATTCTCTCTCTACACATTAATTACATTTAACAGTTAGTAGGCCCTACTTGTACTTGGGAAAGACAAAGAATAAGTTTGTATACTAATTCACTTTATACATTTTGTACCGGTACAAATATTTTTTTAAACGTAGGGCCTATAAGACTTGGTGGAAAGCGTTTATTTATTTTAGAATAATATAATATTTAATCAACATATAAAAAGGTTGTTTTTAGACTGTCTCCCTGCTGTGCCGAAGCCGACGCGACTTTCAACGTAGGATTCCGCTATTCAGCTACACAAATTTCAATCTAGCTAATAATTTTAGTAGCGTGGTATTTTAGTTGTGACTATTTCTGTCTCTGACGGACTGTTCTCTGCTCTCGGTTCAACGTCTCGTTGTCAGTTGAGCTCGAGTTGTTCGGCCAGTGTTTTTATTAGTAGACCGGCAGCTGATGCTAAGCTGCTACGTTCATGTGATAATTGACGATCCCGATTCACGATCATTAATTATAATTTGTTGTCCATTTCATTAACGTTCTAATATGCATGGTAGTAGTTGTATAAAGGACTAGGAAACTAAAGGGGGTACCCTACCGGTAAAAGTAATTATTGGAAGTTGAGTTGATTAAAGTTGATTCTGCAGGCGGGCGGCGCATTCATTTATCATGATCAAAATGGACATGAGCAAAATAGGCTACTTATGATTTGATGAAGTCATGACGTGTTCTGACCTATTTTCATTGTGATGGGGTTGAATCACGTGTCGACTTTCCAAAGAGGGGTGTGGTTATAGGGGGGGGTGATTGCATTTGTAGCCGTGTGGAGTCAAGGGGCGTAGGTTCGATCCTCGCATATATGGGCTGGGGGCAGTGGCGGAACTAGGCGCCCGCAGGGCCCGCAACTGCGGGCGGGTCCAGGCCCGTTTAGGGGACCCGTTAAAAAAAATTGTAAAGAAAAACAGTATTTCACCCTGTTTGGAAAATATTTTATTTGTTTTCGTTGCAAAAATGACCGTTTTGTGAATCTAGCGGTTTGAAGGTAAAATCTAGTGGATATTTAGGAACTTTTAGCGTCCACAACACAACAACACACAAAAACTACATTATTTTGGTATTGCATTCAGCCCACAACTTTTTTCTAAAACGCACCAAACGCACTCTAATAACCTGATTTTCAAAATGTTGCCTGTGGCGCTATTGTTGGGGGGCTTCGCTCCCCAAACCCCCCCGTACTTGGTTCTTATATGAAACCCCCGGGATATTATTTGAAAACTCTGGATGAAAAGCCTTGAGTCTATGTATGTGTATATCTGTTAGGGGGGTCCCCATACCCATAGAAATTTTGCGGGCGGTCCAGAAACGAGTCCGCCATGAATGGATAAATTTCGTATTTGCCTCTCCTATCACCACGACAAGTCGTCTGGAAGGAGCATCAGGGACGCCGCTAATTATGTAAATATCACGAGTAAGTTCGTAAACCTTTGGGGCGGAACGAACCAACACCTGTGACTCACTCACCACTGTTAAGGAGTGCGTTCATCAAAAGATTGAGAACACGGGAAGGAAGCTTCTTCTGTCGGGACAATGTGTCATCCTTCTTTTTAAACCGCCGCGAAGTGTCGTCAGGGTATCTTCATTGTTTTACATGCTTATTATAAAGATTTGCAATTGTGGTGATCGCTTTTTGGTTTTCCTTGTACCAATTTAGATTTAGAAAGGTAGGTTTCCGTGTGGAAATGAATTCATGATCCTATCGTCAGGATTCGAACCGAAGAACAAAATCCCTAACGGACATCCGCAAGTACTCGGTTCATTCCAAATGAAAAATCCCAAAGAATGTCCGAGTCTACGCAACTCGAAGAAGAAACAGCGCTGGAAACAAGGTTAGACATGTCGCTTGTCACACGTCATTTTTTTAATGATTATTTAGACGCTTTTTTGACGGATAAATGTTTTTCAGAAAAATTTAATTTTTATCCCAAATTCCTGATTTTTGGTCTAAATTAGCCACAATTTGATGTCGGTGAGATCTTCCTCATTGTTCTTGTGCCCTGATCGTGGAATGTTCCCAAAGGTCATGTTCTCGGGTGTGAGTGTGTGAATGTAGACCGTGATGGTTGGCACAGTGCACGCGCGGCTGATCGTCCACATTCTACAAGGAGCATGGACCAGTGGGAGGCGAACCGTAAAGTCAGACGACCCCATCCTCTCCAGTCCAATCCGTGCCCACCTGTTGATATAGTCTACTCGCTGTGAGGAAAGACACAGGCCTTTAGATTAGCATCTGCCATTGCTGAACTTTGTTATAGTCTACTCGCTACGAAGCAAGACACCTTTAGTATAACACCTGACCTTTACCAACTACCGTACTTTTCAAAGATAACAAAAATGAGAATTAGCAAAATTATCCGCAACAGCTTGATATTTGTTCAGTTGCCTTTATCAGTTACACTCGTTGAACCAAATTATGGGGTGCAAAACATTTGCTAGGGAAACTAATTATAAAATATATTTATGTTTGCAAGGGTATTTTCAGTTACGTGTACGTAAGGCTAAAATTACTAACAACGAAATTTTATAAGGCACAAAATTTTGAAATGTATGTTGGCTGATTATGAAAAACTTTTCACGGCAATTCCCCATTGCCATTACCCACTCATTGCCCTTGTCACGAATGCAAATTGAAAATTACTAATTTATCTTGAGTAGGCCTATTATACGGATACCGAATATTTCACTGTAAAATCAATTTATTGTTTGGAGTCACCTTTTAAAAAATAAAAAATAAAATAGCTTCTACTGTAATTCGGGATTCCGCGAAACTGAATTTCACTTGTTTGCCTATTCAATCAAATGTAAATAGTAAATTCTCATTCGGACATTCTCTGCTTGAAAGAAAGCTACCTTAATGTACTGGACTATCGGTTAACTTTCATCATACATTTATTATTATTTTAGTTAAACCCATACATTATCTATTTGGGCGTCGAACACACATTATTTACTGATCCCCAGTTAACTTGTAGTTTGTGGTTAATTAACTGGCCGCACTGATTCCCTTCTTTCCCCGATATACTGAGATAGCAGCGCGTGCTACGGTGGTTCGTCAGATGAAATCATGCACTGTATGCAAAATGTAACAATGCTTAATTTATTTGCAATGTTTTCGTTTTGTCTCGTTAGTTTTCATAGATGTGTATTCTGATGTAAATAGAGAGATATACATTATACGTCTTTCGGTCATTACTGCAGGTCTAAGAAATATTGATGGGCTTTTAAAGCAGTTATAGTCAACATTGCACCGGTACATCTAGGCTTATTATTGCAGAGTGTACATTGCGCCTTTACTTTCAATTAAGCGACTTGATGGAGTTGATTCCGTACGTCACCCTTCCCTTACTGACTTGCACAATGTACCCGCACAGGAGGACACGTGGCTGTTTATAAGCAATCAAGTAGGGGAACGAAACATGCTCTTGCCGGATAATCTGATTGGCCCAATGCATATTTTAAATAAAGCTTTCTCACACTAGTCTAGTTTACCTTTCAAAAACACTGTGTACTGTGATGGTTCACGTAATTCGTTAAATTGGGCTAGCTGATTGACGGGCGTTGTCCGTTGTGCGACCATTGAGTGCGAGCGACTATACAGTGGTGGAGTCGAGAGTTGAATTATCAGAAACGAGCTACCACATTCGCCTAACTCCCTGAGAGTTGCCATAATTCAAACTCAAGGTAGAGGGACAAATCTCCCCAGTCAAAAACAGTATGGGGGGTTTAGGGGTGCCATTTTTTTTTTAAACTAGAGGCTTCTTCTAGAGTACTACGTTCTGAGCGTTTCAGAAAAATATACCGGATTGAATGATCATATGGTCATATCAGGTCATGTCATATCATCATATGGTCGTTTTTATAGTGCAAAAAACAGAAAACTACCGAAAATGCATAGGGATCGAAAAAGGGCCCCAGATCTCTCGCGTGCCTGCCAAGATAACAACCCCTATGCCGACCTTGACTCGAAAGTGAAACGTGACCTCCTGAAAGCATCTTGACACGTACATTTACACGTCGTTAGAGCTCTTTTCTTCTGCCCATGCAAGTCTGGCATTCTAGCGAGTGCATGCTGTGGGAGTGAATGTGGCAGTCATGTTTCGCCATCCGTTCAAATCCCCCATCCGCCCACACCAATTAAACAGGCTGCACCACAGACAGAGTTCACTTGCATAGAGAGGAGAGCCCTATTAACCAACTTTATGGGCAAAAAGTCGTGACGTGACGCTACGCCTCATAGTCGGCGTAGGTGCAGACTGGTTATCAAATTATGAGATTCTATTCAGCTGAAACACGCTTGATTTGATATCTGACTGTGTCAGCGGTATTTTAGACAATCAGCAGTATTTATATCACCTACTAACGTGTGAAAGAAATCACAATGCTGCGTAGGCACAGTCGATAGTTAGTTTCCCATGTGTTTGTTTGTAGGCCTACTTGATATAGGTTACAGAGTTGATAATCTTCGGAGAGAGGGATCTATCTGTAGCAGCGTACTAGTAAATACTTGACCCGCGTAATGTATCCGGTTGTCTTATCATGTGAGGGCAATCGTGGGAGTTGGTTGCCACAGGGCAGTCTATTTGTAAGCAATGTAATGTAGCCGATCGGGTAATTCGTAAGCGCTCTAGTTTATCTCGTCTCAATGAAAGTACTATGCCGACCGATAATGAACAACAGGTGTCAGTGGAGAGTGATGACTGCTAGTGCTACTGCACATTCATCAATCATCGCTCATGAAGTCACCGAAGCTAAAGTATGTAAAATCATTGGATGAGTAGCACAATTTTCTGACATAAATGTGATTCACTATTAGTAGAAATTGCATATTATAGACGTTAGAAAAAAAATGTAGGTCACTCACTACATTGGTAAATGAAAAGTTCATCAATATAAATATGGATGGCGTCAGCGTCGATAAGTTTGGTTTGTACTGAAAATCAGTTATGTGAGTGAGTGGGTAGACTCTGAATTTGGCTGTTAGCCAAATAGCTATTCGCTCGGCCAAGATGCATCCGACGTATATGAAACTTTGCAATTGTCAATTTTAAAGATACATAACAGCCCTGTGGCATAGATTTTCCAAATGTTGACTTAATCAGTCAGGAAAAGACAGAATTGGTCATTTTAGAGTTTATAGCAAAATAAATTTGTGAAAACTTATTTAATTTTAAAATTATTTTAAAACAAAATTTAAAAATGTGATACTTGCAGAGCCCCTATAATTCCACATTTTGACATATTTTCAAAATTTCAGACAACCCTGGCTGTCAGTTGGTGATTAGTGAACAGATGTTTGCCCGTAAAACGATGTCCTAACTTCATAATAATGTGATTCATATTTGTAGAAATTGCGTATTAAAAGACGTAGAAAACAAAATGTAGGTCACTCACTACGTCGTAAATGAAAAAAAGTTCATCAATTATAATATGGATGCGTCAGCGTCGATAAGTTTGGTTGTACGAAAATCATTATGTGAGTGAGGGGTTGACTCTGAATATAGATGATTAAAAACTGTATCTCGAACAAAGAGAAGAAGATTGGTGTGAATGATAAATTTATACATGGAAATAAATCCACGGGTTTTTTACCGATAGGAAATGAGCATTCATAGTATTATGACTAATGGGTAGGGGGGGGGGGGGGGAGCATTCAAGATCGGAGATGAAATCGATACTGACATGATTGTGACACTTAAGTGCGAACCTCGTTCATTAGTTTACTCTGACTTTACACCTGTGACCTATTCGTCTTTGGTTTTCGTCTCCTACACCCACGTTTACAGAGTTTTCTCCTTCTTCAACCCATTTCAAACTTTTATATTTAGAACCAATTTATTTACGCTGGTACCAGGAGTGTGTGAGCCGTGGGACACTTACACTACGATAAGTAAATTCAATTCGTCGAAACCCAACCCTCATCACAATGAGACCACAAAAAACGAGTTATATAAACGTTCAGCTCCGGTTAAAATTAGTTTTATTAGCGTAATAATTCGAAAAGCGCGCGCTCAAAATGCCGAAATTACAGCGCGGACCACCCAAGTTGCATTTGAGTGTATTCACGCGCCGCTATAATTATATTGGGCTGGCCCCTGCAGCTCCCATGGGTGAAGTGGTCCTTCCGATCTTGGTATCCATACCATATTATACCACTGGCACATTTTTTGCCGAGTTGGACAGCGATTACAGATGATGATGAAGGCGGCATAGTTTATAGATAAATAACAAGCGCGCTTAGTGGGTTAATGTGGGTTTATACATGCAAAATAGTATAGCAGTCGGTTGACGTTGTGCTACTTGTGCATACAAATACTCTGGTATCAATAACTTTTATATTTATAGCGTCGGTGCCATGCGACCCTCCCTTGGTTGATGACTAATAATAATTATTGCTCTCATCTAGGGAAATTTATTATATGCCAATTATTTATCGAAGATCGACAAAATATATAAAATATTTCTCAATTTCATTAATCGGTAAACACTCCCGGAGGTGTATTTGATTTCTTTAAAATATAAAATATTATTTGTTTTTTCTGTAGCGTTTGCCTGCCCACGAGGAACCGAAAAATGAAATATCACATGCAGCACTTGCAAGCCGCGTATATCCCGGAATCCTCGATTATGTAAAACAAAAATTTTTAGACCGTTGATTTCTTTAGAATCGCCCACTATGTCAAAGCAGACCGCGCACGTACCCTGTAATTACTGCCAGTGGATTTCATTTTCTGTTGGGATGAATTGCAATGCACATGTACGGAGAATGTGTGATGAGGGCAATTTTAATTACTGCTATGTAAATGGTGACTTCACTCATGATTGGAATGTGCTTGTACTTTCTTGGAAGCGGGGGGCGTGTTTTACTTGTATTATGCTAATAGGAAGTTTGGGTTCGTTCCAAAGTGAAAAAAATGTGTCTTCAACATCAAGTAGAAGTCGTATTATGCTACCTGATGTAATAACGTTTATCTAATTTAATTTTATCGGTCAAACTATGTTTACTCAACCGTCATATCAGAAGCGTAATCAATCAACCTATTCATTTATCTTATCAGGAAAAGATCGAAAATATGTACCATTTACCTGCATAATATATAAAACACATTTTGACAACTTTAGATTCGCACTTTCGCACCATATTATATAGTAGGTCTATAATAAATTATTGATGTGGGCAGAATAGTTTGGGAGATTCTACTTACAAATGCTATGGTTTCGTGAAAAATGAAAAAACATGGAACAGTCCAGGAAAGGTGAGCGTGATGTTATAGAAAAATGAAAACTCTCGGAAAAGATTACAAAATAATTTTGTAGGCAAAGTTTCAATTTCAAACTCCGTAAATTGCCCTCAGTACAGACGATCATGTCATGAACACAACTGTGCCACATGGCGCAAGAGTTGTCTTTAGCTGTAAAAAAGTAGGTAAGTACAAACTGTACCACGCTAAAAATAGATTCCAAACACAACATGATTACACGGCTCTTACAGATGTCGGTTACACAGACAGTCTGGACTGTGGAGTTGCCAGATGAATCTTACATAGCAAGCTTTTATGGTTGTAAATTTTTGTCGAGGGAATTAAACCTCTTATAGGGTGCAATATGTGCCCCTCTTGAGGTGAACTCTAGGTATGTTGAGGATAGGATTGTTAAGATATGTCCGAGGGCGGTTTAAGAGGACTCAATACCTTGCATTTGCTATAACAACCGAGGAAAAACTCGGGGAAATAACCTTCAGTCAGGATGGTCGGTCGCGACCTAGGAGGATTTAGTGTATTGAATCCTCCTAGGTCGCGACGGGCTTCGAACCCGAGACCTCCCGAATCAGAGTCAAGTTAGCAGTGCTCGAGCCAAGACGGTCGGTTATGGTTGTATGTAAACTGTGCCATTTGTTTCTCTTACGTCCGATTGTTACTGAATAAACAATACACAAACAATAATACGCGCGATATTGATATTGTAACAGTGAGAAAGAAGGAAAATTCTTATTCACTCAGTACGTCACCCAAGATAATTATTATTGGTAACCTGATGTACGTGCGTGCTACTACGTATCAGTGTTTTTGATTGAAATCAGACTTAAATCAAATGATTTAATTAATAAAAATCATAGATTAAAATCAAATGCACTTTTTCTTCATTTTGAGCAACAAACACAGAGTTCTAACTGATTTAGGCAAAGTTTTCCATTTAAAATGAGTTATTAGATTTTCTGAAACACTTGTGAAAGTATTTGAGCCGCTCACCAACTGATTTAAAGCGAAACAATCTGATTCAAATCGAAAAGTTGATTTAACATCAAATAAATCCTTATTTTTTATTTTTTTAGTAAACATATAAAAAACACATCTTGCTACGTATACATTTCGTTTATTTTCATGTAGATTAAACACTTCTGATAAATGCGATGAAGAACAATACGTAATTTAGGTGGGTCCTTCTACTTTGAAGTGTTGACCAATACCATCCCAAATTGCACTAATTCTCATGCATTGTATGGTCAATTTGTGACCGCCACACCCATCATTGTTCATGAATCATCAGTTTCTGTTTGTTGTTCTCTTCAACCTTGTTGATTGTTGCCAGCGGCGGATACAGGAGGGGGAGGCGATTGCCCCCCCCCCCCCCATGAGACTCCGGTTTTCATTGCACAGCAAATTATTACTTATTGTCACTTTAGATTTTTAACGTGTAAACTCATTTTTAGACATGTATCTTTTAAAATGTTTTTGTCTCTGGCGATAAGAGCCCTCGCCCCACAGCTAGAACTCCCCCCGACCCCATGGCCTACTAGTATTCAAGTCCGTCCCCGACCTTTCCAGCCCATTGCATTTTATTTTATTCAACGTCTATCCTATAGTTAGGCCTAAATAAACTGATACGAAGGAGGACAACTAAAAAACATTGTCAGTTCCTGGATACACTACTGATTCCAATGTTCATGTTCAAATGTTCTCATAAATATGTCTTATAATAAAAATTATTAATTTAATCAAAAAAAGTTAAATGTAGGCTAAATGGATGGGACCATCCCTGATAATATTGCTACTTCCCTCTTCAAAGTAGAAACTAGCGACATAGCTGTGGAAACCTCCCCCCCCCCCCCATCAGTCGGGGCTAGATCCCCCACTGCTTGTTGCATATAAGCCCAACAGTAAGAGTTAAGACATACGACTAACAGTTTGTTGCATCTCTGTTCTAGATCTACCCCGAGCCGGACTCGGAGAAGGCAATCATGGGTTCCGTGGTGTACTGCATCCACCACAAGGAGGGCTGCAAGTGGTCGGACGAGCTACGCAAGCTGAAGGCGCACCTCAACACGTGCAAGTACGACGCCATCCCCTGTACCAACCAGTGCGGCGCTCAGATACCCAGGGTGCTCATGGAGGACCACCTCAAGTACACGTGCTCGCAGAGACGCACCCGGTGCGAGTTCTGCTGTAAGGAGTTCACCGGACACACGCTGGAGGTACGTCTGTCTTCATTGACACTATGATGCTTAATATAGCTTGGACTAGAGTGCGTTTATAACTACCGTTATTGCAAACCACTCGTTAAGTTGTAATAGGTTCCCTAAACTTGTGGCATCAAATTTTTAATTATATGTAGATAATCACAACAGAAATAATAATTCAATGGTTTGTTTTCTGAAACTTGCAAGTGCCTACGGCCCTTCATAAATAACCCTCTTCCTCTTGTAAATTCTATGGTACCCCGGTATCAAATTGTAACTTTGATGTAGGTCCTACATATGGCCAAGACACACAGCTTATAATTGTAAAATATTTGTTTTCTTAAACTTGCAAGTGCCTACATAAACAAACCTCTTGTAAAATTAGTTTTCCAAAGTGTTGTTGGGCTGTATCTTAGTAGGCCTACTGCACTGCAAGTGCGAAGTGCTGTGGTATCAAATTGTAACCTATTGGCATTTATATGGTCAAGACTCACAGCTTATTATCAAATCTTCTGTTTTCTTAGACTTGCAAGTGCCCACTAAAAACACCCTCTTGTAAAATCAAGTTTTTCTAAGTGCCGTGCTGTATTCAAATAAATTTTGCTCTTCTTGTAATAGGCTGTTAGTTTCTATAAACTGCATTGGAGGATGAGTTTGTATCATAGTATTTTCACTTTTCATACTAAACATGTTCTAACGTGTGTGTTCCCCCTTCCTGCAGAACCACGTGGGCACCTGCAACTTCGAGCCGTTGTACTGCGAGAGCAAGTGCGGCATCAAGGTGCAGCGACGTCACATGGGACAACACAAGAACTCCGAGTGCTGCAAACGTCTGGTGGCGTGTCGCTACTGCAGCCAGCAGTTTGTGGCGGACACGTTACAAGTCCACCTCGCCAAGTGCGGCCGCTTCCCCGTGTCCTGCACTAACCGGGGCTGCGACGTGGCTCCGTTGCCGCGGGAGGAGCTGGAACAACACCTCGTGGCGTGTGGGTCGAGCTGCTCCTTCAAGGACGCTGGATGCAGGTTCAAGGTGAGTGCAACGCAGGGTTTACTTTGTGGATTCGAATATTCAGGCAGGACGACATCACTCCCCCACTCTTCTCAGTCACCAACACCAACGACTGTAGTTGTTATAATTGGCTTTTTGAAGCAGTGTGTACGAAGTTAAAAATCACTAACCAATTTGCCCGAAAATTGAGTAGAAAACATGCATTTTGGAATGTTTCAAACAGTAATTTTTTGGTGTATTCTCATGCCCATCTTCGTATATGGTTTATTTTTACCCAAAATATTTAACATGTTTATGAAGCTTTTGAAATCGCAGGAAAAAGTAGCATTGTACGAGAAATAAGAATTTAGTTTTCTAACCGAGCTTGCAAATAGAATCAAACTACGATTATATTCGTGCATGTATTTACTATTTAGAAAGTACAAACCTATTGCACATTTGTTTTTTACATGTATGTATCACTATCATTTTGGAATTTGTAAACATGCATAGGGCCTAATATTCTGCTTACTTTTCACAGTAAGTTCATAGACCTTTGTTGAATCATTAAAGTGTAGTACTGTATTTGAAAGTCATTCATTGGGCTACAATGAACTTCCAAACTACTGCCTCTGAATATTACCATATGTATGTAGTTACTTTATTCTTATTGGGTAATTACTTGGTGCAAAAGGTTATTCTGTTAATTTAATGATTGATTTATAATGTAAACATAGCTTGGTTGGCTGCACAAGTTAGTTTCCTGTAATCAATTATTTTGTTGTAAAATGTGAAAGTGAATATTACCAGATAACCAGGGAATGGTTTCCTTTTTTGCCCAACAACTAGCAGTGATTAATTCCAAACATTTGTTTTTCAGGGTAACCGTTTTGCACTTGACAAACACCTGAACGAGAGTACAAAACAGCATCTCTCCTTGATGTGTGGCCTCGTCACAAAGCAACAGCACCAGATCTCAAGCCTCAAGAACACAATATCCCGTCTATCCCTCAACTACTCCGGAACGCTAATCTGGAAGATCTCAGACTACTCGTCTAAGCTAGTTGAGGCGAAAACTAAAGACGGCGTTGAGTTGCTCAGCCCCTCGTTCTACACGAGTCAGTACGGGTACAGACTCCAAGCGTCGGTCTTCTTGAACGGCAATGGCGCGGGTGACGGTACCCACATCTCGATCTACATCAAGATTCTACCAGGGGAATATGACGCTCTTCTCCGGTGGCCGTTTTCTCATTCGGTATCTTTCACGCTTTTCGATCAGTCACCCATTCCCGAAAAGGTAATTATAAAATTTCAAGATAATATGTCTTCTTCTTCTTCTTCTCATATGCCCACATTTGGCCTATGATGCCATCATGCTTGATCTAGTCAACCAATAGAGACGAGCCTCCCTTTCCTCCTTCTTCATGCCGTTGGGCATTGCGTCACGCTCATTTGCCAGACTGGCACAGGTATATAGATGTCGTCTGTCATGTTCACCATTTCCGCATAATCTGCAGGTACTGTTTCAAACACGCCTATTCGGTGCAGATGCTTCCCTAGAAGGTCATGTTGAGTCTTCAACCTGAACTGTGCTGTTTCTGTTCGTCTATCATATATTCTTTTGGGTTTACTTGGCTGCGTGGTGTACACCTGCCATGGTTTGTCTTGTCCCTTTTTGACCCATTCTTGTCTAATTTTCTTAGAAACTGCAGCATTTACATGGGCTTTAACTGAGCTGTAAGTTATCGGTTTGCTCTGTTGTAGCATTTTGCTCCCTTTCTTAGCTAAGAAGTCCGCTTTATCATTGCCATATACATTGCAGTGTGATGGTATCCATTGTAGCTTAATTATCTTGTTTGCATTGTGCAGTCTTAGGATTTGTAATTTGCACTGCCTTACCGCAGAATCTGCCACTTCCTTGTTGACTATGGCTTGTATTGCTGCTTTTGAGTCTGTTAAAATTACAATTTTATCACTGCGGCAGTCTTTAACTTTGTACAGGGCTTTAAGAATAGCAGTCAATTCTCCGTCAAAGCAGCTACCATTTTCCCCTGCAGGGTGAGATTCCTCAAACTCTCTGCAATATATGCCTGCCCCAGCTTGTCCCTCACCTGGGGTAGCCGATCCATCCGTGTAAATGTGTAGCCAATCCTTTTCCGGGTAGTTCTTGTGTATGTGAGTTATTGTTAGTTTTCTCAACTCCTCGTCTATGTAGGATGCCTTTGTCTTGCCAGTCCATCCACTGTCAATTCATGTAGTACGTCAAGTATGGCAATGTTTATATTTGGTAGGGGGATGTTTTCTCTCTCTGTCTGTTTCAATTGCCGATGAGACCTTCCTTCACCTCTTTCACTGCTGTAATGAATGTTTTTGTGTCTTGAGATGTTCGTGGGGTTCTCTGTCCCATTCCAGCCGGTCTAGTCTTATCAGCTTCTCATGCAGGCAAACTGCTGAACTGTTTCTTCTGGCCTCCAGGGGTGGTATGTTAGTTTTGGCTTCCATGGCAACAATTGGGGTTGATTTAACACCTCCCGTGATTATTCTGAGAGCTTGATTTTGTATCCTGTCCAGTGCATCTGTGGCTCCTTTGGTTGACGTTATAAGTAGAGAACTGCCATACTCTAGGAGAGGTCGCACATATGTTTTATATGTAGTTTTTTAGGGTATCCTCGTTGGCCCCCCATTGTACACCAGCAACTCTCTTCATCAACCTCAGTCGTCTCTTCCCTGCTGCACACATCTTTTCGATGTGTTCTTTTCCTGTCATTTTTTGATCCATGATCATACCAAGATAAGCGGGGTTATTTTCCTTGTTCAGTACTGTCCCTGCAAACTTCAGTTGGAAATCGGGGATGAGCTGCCTGGTTGTGTGATAGTTGTATACAGTTTTTTCTTTGTTCACCATCATTCCGTTCAGTGTTGACCATTCTTCTAGCGCCTTCAGTGCTTTATTCATCTCTTCCTCCATTTCTTCTGCATCCCCTCCACAGTACCACATAACTACATCATCTGCAAATATCTTCAGTTTCACTTTACTCCTTGCTTGTATGTATTCTGCCAGGTCATTGATTAAAATAATAAAAAGGATGGGCTCATTACTGCTCCTTGAGGCACCCCTGCTTTTGTTTGTCTGTACCGTGATCTCTTGTTGTTGTATCTGACTCGTATAAACCGTTGACTTAAAAAGGTTTTTACCCACCTATATATGTTTTCGGGTACTTTCAATTTGTGCATTTTCTGTAGCAGTTTGCCTCTCCAAACTTTGTCAAATGCCGCTCTAAAGTCGACCAATACTACCAAGGTTGAAAGTTTTTTGTTAAACCCTTCCTTTACATCCTGCATGAGATATGCTATCTGGTCGACAGTACTGCGATTATTACGGAAACCAGCCTGATGTGGTGTTAATAGCCGGTTTGATTCTAGGAAATTCCTCAGTCTGAAGTTCACCATGTGCTCCATTACTTTTGCTGTCATTGTAGTTAGAGAATTGGGTCTGTAACTTTCTATCTTGCTGCTGTCTTTTCCCCTCTTCAGTATAGGGATGACTTCTGCTTTTCTCCAGCTGTCGGGTAAATTTCCTTCCCAGGTTTTATGCATAGGTTAAGAAGAGTGCTCTTTCCCTCCATACCCAAATTCTTCAGAAATTCTGGATATATTAGATCAATTCCAGGGGATTTTTTACATTTTAGTTTATTTAGTGCTGACTGAAGTTCCCACAGAAGAAAGGGCCGTTATATGGGTCCAGTCTGTCGTCCTTGTATTTTTGCTTTTCTACTCTTATATGTTTCTGGTTTGTATGGTTACTCTGCTTAGCCAAATATTCACAGAATGCTTCTGCTTTGTCTTTGTCTGCTGTGAGCTGCTTTTTTTGGTATTCTATTGGTTCATTCTTGTTCTGTTGTTTTATCTATATTACACATGGTAGAAAAAAAATTATGTGCCTTGCTCCCATCTTTTCTGAAGTCTATGTTCTCGGCAAACTCGTGGAAGGCTTTTCTTTTGCATTCGATGACATGTCTCCTGAACATAGCTTGTGCTTTCCTTAGCTTGATCATATCCTGCATGTCTCCGGTTCTTTCCGCTTCCTTTCTTTTGTGATCCCTTTCCTCTTTTAGTTCTTGTAGGTGTTCGTTCCAAAAGGGTTTATATTTCTTCACCTTTCCCCTTGGTATGAATTTTTGCGCTGCTTCTTGTAGTATTTCGTTAATCTCATTGTTCTCTTGTTCTGTGTTATCTGCCACTACTCTGTTGGTAAACCTTTCTTCAGTGAATCTTCTGAATTCCTTCCACTTTGCTTTCTTAAAGTTCCAGCTTATTCTTTTATCTTGGTCCTCTCTCGGAACTTTCTCTCTGGTGATGAGTAACATTTTGTGTCCTGCCCCTGTTGGAGATTCAAGATTTTCTTGTTTAATATCATCATAGATTTTTGAATGGCAGAAGGCCAGGTCCGGTCTTGATTGGTGGCCTGTATATGATAAAAAGGTAAATGGCGAAGGTGTGCCTTCCAAAAGAATAATGGGGTTACTATCCAGAAAGTCTTCTACTAAGTGGCCAACCCTGCTTGTTATCTTGTAATTCCACAGCTTGTTTGGTGCGTTGAAATCTCCTACTACTATAGTACCATCATCCACTTCGATACGGTCTAATATGTTGGTTTCATTGAGTGGCGGGTTATACGCTATGATATATTTGGTTTTATTTGTATTTTTCCATAATTCAAGTTGGGCTAGTTCAATTTTGTCTCCTTCCTCCATTTCATGTAGTATCTTAAACTTAGCTGTCAAATCCTTTTTTACCCCAATAATCATGCCTGAGGAAATTTGTCTGGCTCGTGGGAGGTTATAGATATTAAATCCTAATACTTCTGCCTTCTCCAAGTTGTCCTTATCTGTTATGGCACCTGCTTCGGTTATTGCGAATGCGTCTATGTCAGTGTCATGTAAAACTTTTTAATCTCTATGTATTTATCTTGGGATATTCCACCCGCGTTCCAGAATAGAAATTTGACATTGCCCTCAGAAGGACAGGTTCCATTTTTGTCTCTATTGGTTGTGATAGGCATCTTGTCTCCGATCGTTTAGTATTAACCAGGGGGCACGTGTATGGAGCAGTAGTATTTGCAGTATCAGTGCAGATTTACTCTCATACGGACGCGATCGGAGGTCACCCCCCTAATATGTAGAATACCAATAATTAAGGGGGGAGGTGGGGGAGACAGAACATGTAAGGTTGAAACTTTGTCTTAAATTATTATGTTATGTATTTGAATTCTGTTCAGGTTTTGGAGTTTTACCATAGCTACCCATCAAGGTTTCATCAATATTAAATCACTATTAACTGTTAAATGTAAAATCAATTGGTAACTAATTAATCTTTAAGAAATCTCTTCTCTTTTTACATGCCTTCTTTTGCAAGTAGCCACCACACCCACTATTGTAAAGTATGCATATGCCTTCAAGGATAGGTTGACAAAGAATGCTTTGTAATTTCTTTTTCTTTTTCTACAGTCGTGTAACATAGTCGAGAGCTTCATCCCGGATCCTACATGGAAGAACTTCCAGCGACCTAGCCGAGAGCCGGACTCCCTTGGATTCGGTTTCCCGCGGTTCGTCTCGCACGATATGGTCAAGAAACGATACTTCCTCAAGGATGACACAATATTCATTAGGATAAAAGTTGATCCTAGCAAGATTGTTGCAGTTTAAAATATTGGATTCAATGCTACATTATCAGCAGCTAGGCTCACATTCTACGATTATTTGCGTCAATAATCACATCGCATCACATTCCATTTAGTACAAGTCAGAAAGGACAAATTGAAAGTAGATAGACAAGCATAAGCAAGATAATTTGGCCGTTGTAGTGCAACGAATTCCAAACACAAAAATGTTCAAATTACTGTATGTTACGTTACATATTATAAGTGTATTACCTCGTGTTTTCTTTTTTGTTTGCATAGATACAAAGAAAGTATTCACCAATCATTTTGTTTGCTGATAGTGTCATTCTCATTATTTCACGACTGCTTTTATGTTCTCACATGGTTGTTCAATGTACATAAATTGTAAATATGATTTTAAGTTTAATAATTATTGTAAAGTGATAGATTATGTAGCCAAAGAAGGCAGTAGGAATATATATTACTGTCTGTGTCTAGTATATATAAATATATGTTTATTTGAAAGTCAATCTTTTGTCATAGCTGGAGATAAACCAAAGGACTGTTTAAACATTTCTTTGTTTTGTAAATGTTTGCAATTCATAATATTCTAGAGATAGAGTCAAGAGATGTACAAATGTACGGAGATAAAATAGAAGTTAAAATCGTACCAAGAATGTTCATGTATTGCACAATATTTATGTGTTTCAATTACACTATTTTATACAATAAGTATGAAATCTGCATATACAATAAAATGATTAAATTAAATGTGACAAGACTACACTCTTTTAATATTCCAACCACCAATCGATCGCACAATTCCGTATTCAACTACCCTAACACTAACAGTGTGTTGACCACTATCGACTTAACTCTCATTTTGCTACCAAGGAAATATATTATGTTTGGCTCAAAATTAAAGTCTTATCATCATTGGAAAAATGCCTAAGTAATAAGTACCCACCATTATCGTTAGTTAAAAAAAAAGAGTTACCAACTCTAAAGAAAAAAAAACTGTCTTGATGTTGCAAAAGTGTTGATCATGAATGAGTATACCCATAAAGATTTCCGAGGGTTCGTAGGAGCTAAGGGTCAAAGAACCAGTTGCCGGAGGCAAAATTGGGGAACCCAAATTTTTTATTGGCAATATTATGGTCCACACTAAAGGGCTTGTTAGACTTGTTGACCCAACGTTGTTGATCAACAATGTTGCTAGGAGTTGGTGTGCATTTGATAGGATTCATATTGAAAGCTGTCCGATATGACGGTCATGTCATGCTGTGCAACATCAGAAAAATGTTCCAACAATCTGAAGTACGGTCCGCCTCCTATAGTACTTGAGAACCAGTGTTGTTAAGTAGCGTGCTACTTGTAACATGTTACTTAACATGTTACTTTTTTTAGTAGCGAGGACTTTTGCGATACTTTTGGAAATGTAGTAAAGTAGAGAGTAGCAAGCTACTATTAACAGGTAGCTGTAGCGTAAAATCTACGCTACTCTCATTTTGCAATAGGCCCTAATGCAATTAACCCATTACCAAGATCATGATGTTTTTAGGACTATACACTACTCAAAATAAAACAAAGATTAAGATATTTCAAAGGTTAATCAGCCTCCTTCATCAGGTTTTTAATGACAGTTGAAACAAGACAACAGAATGGGCTTTAAAACAAACAAACAATGCCAACTAAACAAAACAAATTACACCAAGGTTGATTAACCTTTGAAATATTGTAATCTTTGTTTTATTTGGAGTAGTGTTAGTGTATAGTCCTAAAAACATCATGATCTTAAACCTGACCTACTCTAAAATTGCTTCACCTTTGTAAAACCATTACCGTTGCAAAAATCAATCATAATTAGGCGGATGTCTAATAATAATATGTACTCGCAAATTCTTTTCCCATACTTCTTGCCGACCAGCTGGAGTTTGATCGAACACGCACCTTGTTCCGCACATTTTTGGATCTGGCGTTTACGAGATGTATTTCCTCATCCACATGGGCGGCGGGCGCTACTCGCTGAAGAACAGATGGACATAAGGCCGATACAATTGAGAGTGCGCGGCTGGTAAAAACGCATCTTTCGTAGCAAAAGTTAATTTTGTTAACCAATTTTTGTACGTAATAGACGGGGAAAACATATTACATAGGCTGCAGGGGCAGATGGGCTCGCCCCGCGAATACAGGCGCGTTCTTTGTTTGACCTTGAGAGTCGTGCGTTGAGTCACTTAGGCCTACATTGTGCAGAATGTTATCGTGAAGGGCACTCCATAAGTAGATGTGATCTGATATGCATTCTTTTCTCATCCTGGACATACGGCATTAGGAAACAATGTTGCAGGCCAAGCATCTAATTGGCTGGCCATTCTTTCAACCTCCTACAGTGGCCAGTGGCAGTTGTATTGAAGCATAAGTTGAATTTTGTAATTGCTTTATTGCCTACACCCTAATGAACATAAACAAATTTTACTCTAGTTTGTCGTAAAAAAAAACACAAAAGTAGCTGTGAAGTAGCGTCACTACTATTTTGAAGTAGCTGCACAAGTAGCAAGCTACTTTCAAAGGTCATATAGCTGTAGCAGTGCTACTTTTAAAAAGTAGCTTTAACAACACTGTTGAGAATAAAGTTAGCAGCTTCCAATCAGATCACTACAATCACAACAGTACGTGTAACCATTGTTTATTTATTTTATTGCTCGTGGCCATAAATTTGGGCAACTACTACTGGTATATGATCGCTAACGCAAGCTTAAAAAACCTTGTTTTCATGTGGACGAGCCAATGAAATGGCATTAGAGATCAATGGTATATGGGTGCAGCGTATGTAGGTCGCGTGGTCCTAGCATTGGGATTGTGAATGCATTACCATTTACCAGTACTGTACTTGGGTTTTAAAGACAGGTTTTACTATAGTGCCATGTAGTACAAAGCTTTTTTAAATGAGTTTTAATATGAAAAATAAATCCATGTTTTAATTATGGTAGGCTACATAGGTTAAATGGATTGTTGACAATTTACAAGTACGAAGTTTGACCTTAACCAGATGTGAAATCATTTGATATGTACTACAGATAATATACCTTACACTTGCACGAGGATCTGTTTAATGCTCATTCTTGTATCTCAATTTGTGTAATTTTGCTTCTCAATCGTCCCATCGACTCATTGAGTTTGAGAATGAGAGGTGTCCAACACCGACGTTTGATGAACACTGCTCCCCTGTTAACAACAAAAAAAAAAACATGAGTTAATTCTTTATACCTATTGATGATATTTTGTAGTTGTTTGTCGTAAGCTTCTGAAGTCCACGTCGAATCAAGAAGGCCGCCGGAAGAAAACAAGAGATGGTTCTCTCAAAGAGCGACTTATTTCTATGCTCTCTTTGTGCAACGCTGTTAAACATCAAATTATGTTTGACACTTGACAGATTCTCCGAATACGGAGAACGGTGGATCCATTGGTTTTAAATATAAGTGACCTCAATTAGGCACCTGGTGCCCATGTCGCGTATCTCGTTTATGAGCGAGTCTTCTGAAGTGAACATGGTTATTTTATTTCATTTCCCTCATTCATCCCCCTTTCACCCTACATTCAAAAGGCGCACGAGATGGGGGAAATGAAAGACTAGCATCGAATCCATCTCAACCCTTACTTAATAAAATAGTATGAAAAGAAAGTGTCCACACCTGTGTATGCAATACCTCAAACAACAATTCACATAATGCCACAAGCAAAAATTCTCCATAACAGAAAAATATTAATCATTCCTTCTTTTGAAATCTTCCCGATTTAGAAGGTGGTCCATGCAGTTGGGAGCGACCAGTACAACAAGGGTTGGTGAGTGGCTACTTTTCTGAAGAAAAGACATGATTGACAGTTTATGGTCTTGAACAATACCAACTAGTACTACCTCCTTTGAGTTTGCATTTTACTGTGGTTCTGGGTCCGACGGCTTTCTTGATTAAAACTCGAGTTAAGTTTAGTGCTAGTGCGGACTTGGTGGCATATTCTGGTACCTGCGGACACTGAAAATGCCGACTATGGCTTGTATAATTTTTACTTGAATTCACATTCCCACTCCCAAATAAAAGAATTGTCTAATATAGTAATGGGAATTAAAACTACATAATATGATTGATTTGTATTGCTTAACATCTCATATTAATGCATTAAGAGTTAAGACTATTCAAGACAATGAGTGGTGATAGATGAGGATTAAGGGTGAATAGAAGGGAGGAGGGGAAACCCGGTACCGGCAGTAGCCTACTCCTTTCGAAAAGTAGGGAACATGCTGTACCTTGGACATAGTTGTACCTTGGACCATTCAAGATATCTCTGCTATCTTGTGGTAAAAAAAATAGCTAAAATTTCTAGTTGTCAATTATGCCACTAGGTGTCAGACTATACCAAACTGGGATGGTGGTAGAAAACCTAGCATCATTAAAAAAATAATTTGTGTTTTCAACCATTCAAAGTAAATATTTTGCATGTTACTATTTTGCTTTTTAAAGTCTTGAATGATATTCTACTGCTAAAACACTTTATTAAGTCTGAGAACCATGTTTTGATGTATAATTATACCAATTACATAAAACAGGCAACTTAACCTCAAACTAAATTGGAGGGAAATCAAAAAGTTACGTGCTTGGTTGTACCTTGGGTCACCTTATAGTAATGTACCTTGGACCATGTCCAAGGTACATTTAACATGGCATTTCCTTTACCATGGTAGGCCAATTCGTTTTGTTTCTTTACATAATGCTACGAAGTAAAGAGGGCAAGGTAAGGGTGAAATTAGTGGAGTTGGGGGGGGGGGCGCAAAGCGCCGTAGGGGAAGCATAAAATGCGTTGCCGTTGTCAGCTAGGTCCCCCCCTCAGCACTTCGCGCCACCCCCCCAACCTACTATCCACTTTTTAGGGGAGGGGGGGGGCTAGCTGACTACGGCAACGCACTTCATGCTTCCCCCCCCCAACCCCCTAACCTACTTTCCTTTTCGGGGGGGTCTAAGTACCGATTTTTCTTTTTTATATTCTATAATTCAAAATGGCTGGCCTTAATAATATTTTTAGTCAATAGAAATATAACTATACACTCCCACTCTTTAAATATGAAGTACTAACAAGAAAGAAAACATTAAGTAGGCCTATAGACCTATCCTTCAATTTTCTATGTAATTTATGTACATAATTCAAGGCATAAATTACATGGTCCAAGGTACGAATTACATGGTCCAAGGTACATCGCTATGCTGTACCTTGGACCACTTTGCACTAATTATTAAAATGGTTAATTTATAGCAATAATTGTAAAGTGCCATATACAATAAAATCAACAAAGTTTGTACAAGGTATGTTCTAGCAAATACAAAAAAAATAAACCAAAATCATCATCTCATTTCTCAGAAACCATATAAATGTAAAAAGTGGTCCAAGGTACAGCATGTTCCCTACCAAGGGGACCAACGGCTTTACGTCCCATCCAAAAGGACGGTGGTGCCTTGATAGTCGATAGGTTCCTCCACTAACCCGGACTGCCGAGCAGACGTTGAGGAGAACGAAGCCATTACACTAGCTCTTGAACCCTCCATCTGCTCTAACCAGCGGTATCCGTATACGTGTAGTGGCGAAGCGTCCTATGAGACAATTAGACAATGTCTACATTGCATAAAAATTACAGTATGCACTAGTATATAATGCCACGATTTATTTTCTAATACTAGCTGGTCTTCTCTTGTCCCGCGGAAGTTTGAATTTCTGATGACGGAGTGGAATAGCGCGCCATCTACCGTTGCAGTTTGAAACGGGTGGTAGGGCTTAGAGGGAAGGGGCAGTCCTTGGCACTTATGATTTGATATGGAGAGAAACAGGCAGAGGCATTTCAAGCCTGCGCATGCTCAGAGCACTATTTTTGTCATTTTTCCAAGAATCTGAAGGGGAAGTAGGAGTCATGTCTCGGTGTTTTAAGATGCTCAAGGATTGGCTGTTGGCGATGGTCGGAGGGTGTTGGGGTGGGGTGGGTTGGGTTGGTTTCCCTCCCTTGAGGTTGAACACATGCTGTTCTATTTATGCCATGTACTCTCAATTTATCGACAATTAAATCACCAAGTTGACCAGTACCAAACCAAAAAATCAGAATTTATGCTTGGTGGGGGAGGGTCAAAGGTGGAACATCAGCTGATGAGAAGCAAAATTATTTGTCTATGCACTTAATTTTCAAGTGTCAGTTTACTAAAAACTCCTACAGAGGTGGCACCTTTTGAAAGTGCCACCTCTGCTTAATTTAATTTAATAAAATTTATTTAACATCGATCCTATTCAGTTAAAAAAACTGATTTACAAAGGAGGACAACAAAATGTGGCCAGTTCGATACCAGTCACCTGCAGACATGACCAAAGGTGTTTTCCAAGGTTTTTCGGTAGGCTACTTGTTCATTAACGGGACCCCCCTCAATATTTTGTTAATTGGTTCCCCTCATCGTCATTTTTTTACTTATTTCTGTTTACAATGAATAATTACAACTTTCGAGGAGTTGAATATGACTCTGACAGTAACTTGACTCGCACGTTTAACGTGACTCAGGCGAGTACAGTCCATTGGAACGCGTAGGCCTACATGAGAGCAGTCGTCGCCGTGCAGCTGACATTGACGTTCACGGACACCAAATGAACCTTCAAAACCTTTAACGTCGCTATTTTGAACGAAAGTACTTTTCCATTGACAGTCCTTTAAATTTAAAATAGCGACGTTAAAGGTTTTGTAGGTGGAGTATGTTGGCGTAGGCCGTGTCACTCCTGGCGCAAAGTATGTAGCCGGAAAGGATGTTTTCGAGGCTTTGTTCGAAATAATTGTGTTTTCCTGACCTCCTGAAACTCAGATGGAGTAGATGTAGTAGTTATGATTGACTAATGAAATGTTTTTACTTAATTTTTACATTTTTTGGAGGGGGGTCCCGTTAATGAACAAGTACGTTTTCTCACAAACAACACACACAAACCAAACAATACAAGAACCCCTCCATTCAACTTTTAAGTCAGCATGAAATCATTAAAACCAAAATTTCTACTCACTCAATGAAATCTCTCTGCATGAAGTAATGAACAAATAAAAACCTACCATTATCATCAATCAATTATTTATACAGAGTTTGAGGCCCAGCTCATTATATTCTTTTTGTACATAATTTATTATTAATCAGGCGCCGGGAGGGGGGGCAAGGGGGGCGCTGCCCCCCTGGATTTCAGGAAAAATAAATTTTCTGGCGATATCGTTTTACATAAATTAATGTTTCGTGAAACCGAATTCATTGAATAATTTATAATATTAATATATTAATGTCTAATCGGGAGCGAGTGTGCTAGTTTGTTGTTTTTTTATTTCATCAAAGTTGCGGGCGGTGCTGCCTTGATTTGGCGTATTTAAGTGGTAAGCGGCAGTGATATAGTTTGTTTGTTTACCTAGGAGTGTAGACTGTGAAGGTAGGTGAGCTTTAAATCAATCCTACACTTTACCCAGGATACCAACGTTTTCGCTACACTCTACACTAGATTCTACATCGAACTGCACTAAAACATAATAAAACAACAAACATACGTGAAGCACAATGAGTCAAAATGATAGAAAATTGTACTTTGAACGATGAAGTAGTAAATAGACCCCCAAACACGGTAGGCCTACAATATTTATTTTTATTAATAGAATTTGTGTTTATGTTGTAGGCTCTAGTAAGCATTGAATTTCGCATTTTCCTTTGGGTCTAGTCAATCACGCCCGTTTTCCATTATTTATGTTATGGATATATGGATGATTTATTGAAATAATAATAATAATAAGTAACAAGTTACGTTTCTATGATTAGGTGTAATTATTAGTCGATTAAGGGCCTCAAAGTAACGTCCTCTTATGTTTTATTATTTTATTCCAAAAAATTTCAATTCAGGGTGATGGAGGGAACTTACCAAGTTTGCAGCTTTATTGGAAGAAAAGAAATATGGGGCATCAAAAACAATGTACATTCATTATAATTTTATGAACTAAAATATAGCCTTTATTTTAAAAAAAAAGTTTTGTGGTGGGTTGTCACTTCACTCATAGCGCAATTAGTAGCCGTAAAAATGTTGAGAAACAATTTTTTTTCCTGTCTGACTTTCTAAGTTAATTAATTTACAAAAATTACATTTAATTTTGTATCGTATTGAGGGGGCCCAATACGTACTTTTTCCCCAAAACCCACCCAAACATCTAAAAACCTGATTTTTTTTTTTAAAAAAAATTTTCGCCTCGAGATCTATCTGCTGATGATGTCTGCAAAACCACCTGCTTAGACCAACAAATATTACAAAGTTTGAGGCCCGCCTCCTGTTAAATTTCCTGTTGCCCATTTATTAATTAACCTATGTTAATATTAAGAATTATTCACTTCACTCTACTATCTCTCTCATAAGAGGATAATGTGTGTATACTTTTACTATGTATTGGTTAAGCGGGAAAAAAAATTACTCTCTCTCTCTCTCTCAAATAGGTAGACAAAAAATTATACATGTATAGACTCCCACTACCAACCTATAAAATAAACATTCCTTCCTAACTTCCTACACAAATAGCAGTGATGAGAGCGAGACATTTAAACGTGGAAATGACATTAAATACAACAACAATAATGAATAAAAACTTAATTAGGTCTAGGCCTGAACCAATATCTTTCCACTTCAGCAATGCAGACCCACACCGACTCCACTTAAACTGTTAAACATTCGACCATATTACTCAAACACATCACCAGTGGTGGCTCTGCTTTAGCTAATTCTACTCATGAGGTGAAATTCTGATTAGGCCTATAGCGAACGAAGGTCAACGTGACACAGTGTCACACGAAAACAATCGAAAGAGCGTGGGTCCGTAACTGATGCACTGGTACCTAGGCCGACTTCTAAATCTTCCATCACTTCCCTACTACTACTAACCCCTACGAGGTGAGCCAGCCGAACCGTGCAAGCAAACGAATTTTAAGCTTTCAATGCCACACCTCATGGAACTGTTTTCTTTTTCAATATTGGATGAGATCTCTTACGAGGGTTTATCGAGCGATCGAGTAGTTATAGACAGTTATAGTTCATTGGGCAATTATAATAGATATATGAGTGACATGTGTAGATAGATAGATACCTAGATAGATAGATTAGATTTATTTATTTGCATAGGCCTAATGTTTGACTCATGGATGACAGATTCAAGATGACCTGTATTGGCCCTATGATTATAAAACTTAAAATAACTCATTAAAATAACATTGGCTTGATAAAAATTTCCAAAACTTAGACAAGCAAATACGTTTGTTTCCATTGATCTCCAAACAGTATCGCCGGAGACAATTCCACCATCTTTGCCAATATTTGCGTCCGCAACTTTACCGACGCACAAGTTTTTGTGTAGGTCTATTGACCAACTGTCTACTCTAGTTCAAAATAAACTGTAACAATGAGACAGCACAAATGTAGGCTTAGCTTGTTTGCTGCCGTAACTGTTCGATGAGCTGTTCAAGATGCTAATACCAGTACCAGGTGGCAGTTAAGTTTGAAATCTTACAAGAGTTTTACAAGATCTTGTTTTGAATCCAAGATCTTGTTTGTTCCTTGTTTCTAACAAAGTTCTTGACGAGAAAAAAGTTCTTGGCAAGATCTTGACAAGGTCTTGTAAAATCCAAGATTTTCCATAACCAAGTTCTAGGCAAGATTTGTCAGCAAAAAAAAGCAATGCCATAGCTGAGGTGAGATCTAAAATATGCATTATATACCGGTCTGGTAGGCCTACCATGTAGGCCTAAGTTTGATATATTTATTATTTGTCTTATGACAAAATAAGCAGAGTTTAGTTTTTTATAAGTTTTTCTATTTGAGGAAGCCATGATAGAAGCCAGCAGCAGGCCGGGCAGATGAGATATGCCTTGGGAAGCAATACATGCATGGGAAGGGAAAGGTGCTTGAGGGGCTTTCGTACTGTGATGCTGTGCTCGAATTTCCAATAATCGATCACACTCAGAGAAACATATTGGCACGATGCCACTTCCAGTAGGTATTTTAAGCATTAAGGCCTAATTAGGCCTATGCCCTATACAAGAAGGCCCTAGCCTTCAGTGGAGCCAAAGTGGTAGGCAAGTCTACTAGGCCAGCGTTTCCCAAACTACGGGTCGCGGCCCGGTCCCCGGGTCGCCATGTGTTCGATGCCGGGTCGCGGTATAATACTGCCATGCATGGGGTTTATCTTTTAGTACAAAACAGCAAGTCCCACCAAAGATTGGTTCCACATCTAAATTGTAGAAAGAAATACAATTGTGTCAGTCACGTACAGACAGGCTCAATAAATACCAAGGATTGAATCTACAGTGGTCGAACCAACAACCAAGAAGAAGAAGGCTTGAAATTTGGTTTTGCAGACTGAAAATTGTCATGAAAAAAGACATGGAAATTCAAAACCGCAATGTGTTATCTGCTTTGAAGTTCTTTCGTCAGAAAGTTTAAAGATCTCCTCTCACAAGCATTTGCTCCTGCACACAGAAGTAAGGTGGCTCTCGAGGGGGAAAATTCTCTCGCGAGTTTTCGAGCTCAAAGAAGAAATTAAACAATTTTTTGTAATAACAAGAAGCCAGAATATGCAGCACTTTTTGAAATCAACGAGTGCGTTTTGAAATTCGCATATTTAGCAGATATGTTTGCACATTTGAATGAACTTAATTTAAAATTTTAAGGCAAAAACAACAATGTGTTTATTCTTACAGAGAAGATAGAAACTTTTATAAAAACAGTTTCGCTGTGGCTAGTACGCGTGGACACCTAATTTCAGTATGTTTCCAATTTTCAACAAAAGAATGGTTGAAATAGAAGAATCCAATAGATTGGATTTGGATATGGATATGCAGGAAATAGTTCTGCAAATAATTAAAAATCATCTGCAAAACTTGAAAACAAAACTAGAACAATATTTTACTGTGGAGCCCTTCCAAACCATTGAGAGTATGCTATGGGTGCATAACCCCTATCTACTGACAAGTGTAAGTGACATTTCAATAGCTGGTTTGAGTGATAAGGAAGAGAAAGAGATGAAAGGTTTGCAAAACGACTTGTCACTGAAAAGAGAGTTCGATAGTTTGTCCTCATGGGCATTTTGGCTTAAATGTGCGGCCGAGTTTCCGAACATTAGTGCTAGGCAGTTTTGTTTTTACTACCGTTTTCCACGACCTACCTGTGCGAATTGGGGTTTTCAACACTCACAAAACTGAAGACAAAAGATAGGAACCGTTCCAGTATGAGGAGAGTTGCACTGTCGACTGCAGATCCTAATTGGAACGAGCTGACTGAGAATCATCAAGCCCACCCATCCCACTAATCCCACTAAACCTGGCTGATTGACTTTCATGGTAAGCTTGTTTTGCTAATTTACCATAACATGTAAAACGAATTAAAATCTGTATAATTTTCTCATTACACAAACTATAATAATAATTATTATTATACATTGTTGTAGCACGCATTTCAATTATTCTATTCTTTCTATAAAAGACAATTAAAACATGCGTTAATTAAGCCGGGTCGTTAATAGTCGGAGCATGATTAAACCGGGTCGACATATTTTAAGTTTGGGAAACGCTGTACTAGGCCCTACATGGGAAAAAGATAAATCTAGTAAAACTTCACCTTTTGAAGCCTGAAGAGTTGATCAAGAGCATGTGGCAGTAAAGGCCGCACGGTGTTTATTTCCATTTTGGTTAGATGGTCAAGTTTCGCATGAGTGCCACCAGTCTTAATGAAAGCATCCACAGATGAACGTAGCTTCGACATTCGCATATCCCATATGTCCTGTTAAAAAAAAAAAAAAACGATCCAGTAAGTTAGGGTAAGGTATTTGTATTTATTAATTAATTCATGTTTTGAGCTCTTCTGCTCGGATACAGAATATTGACATTTTATATTTCACAGTGCATATTCCTTATAATTACTGTTACAGAGCAAATTACTAGGATTAGTTATAAACATATAAGTATAGTATAGGAAAATATATAGATAGATAGATATTTTTATTCACTTAGACTAGTACAGTGTACAAGTATTACTCTTTGCAGCGAAAATGAATAGTCTATGATTAATAATAATTAATAAAAGTGATAGTAATTATAATGATATACACAGTGTTAGAAGAAAGAATAGTTGAATATAAAGCATAAATGATAATTGATATGGATATTGATATTGATATGTATGATGATTGATAATATTGATATATATATATATGATGATTCATTAATTGATTAATAATGATAAACACAGTGTTTATGTTAAAGTAGAGTAGATGCACTATACTATACCCATAACAGTATTTGTATAAATTAGATTATTTAATTTATAGCCTATTTCAATTAATACATAACCTAATACAATCCTTTCATAACCTATTAAGATTTATTCTCTCCTTGAAATTGACAACACTTGAGGGTTTAGGGTTAAATATGTTTTTGTCTAGGTCATTCCAACTTCTAATTGTCGAACCGACAAATGAGTGTTTCCCAACCTCCGTATTATACCTATGTAAGAACAGTTTTTGATCATGATCTTGCCTTCCTTTATGTGTAGCAGCTTTCAATCGATCTTTGATGTCTGCCCAGGCCAGTTCTCCTGCTAATGATTTATACATTGCACATAGTTTAGATGTTTCCCTCCGTTTTTTAAGTGGTGCCCAACCCAATTCTAAAATCATTTCAGAAGGGCTGTGTCTTGGACCAAATTTTCCTAGCACCTTCCTTGCTGCCCTTCTTTGGACCATTTCTAAGCTATGTACATGGGACTTTGTATGTGTGGGTCCCAAACCAAACTTGCATATTCCAATGCCGGTCTCACTATTTCTAAATATGCTTTTTCTTTTATCACCGAACTACTTCCTCTAAGGTTTCTCATCACGAAATTGAGGCTTTTGTTTCCATTGGCAATTACACTGTTTATGTGATTGCTCCAGTTGAGTTTTGCATTTAGAATAATCCCCAGATATTTACAAGATCTAGGTGCCCGTTAGGGCGCCGCAGCCAAGCCGCGGTGCGCTAAACACTCAAGCACCTTATACACCAAGCAGAGTTGGGGTGATTTCGAGGTGTTACCCAGCCGTCATGTAACGTGATATGAACTTGAAAACTATCACAATCGAGGGGATTTAGGTACCTGACAACACATGCCAAATTTTATTGGGGTACGATTATTCCTTCTTGGTGAAAAAATGGCTTGAAACATGCTCAAAATCACTTTAAGGATGTTAGCTACTGCCTACTACTGCCTACTACTGCCTACTACTGCTCACATCTAATACGTCGGCCCGCGATTCTGACCAGACGGGTGGGACTACAATGTTCATATTTTACATGGACATTAAGGTTATAGAATGATAGTCTCTTTTGAAAAAAAAAGTTGAAAAAGTTTGTTGGAAGGCTTCCAAATAAAGGTTTTAAAATAAGCCTTAAACACTTGGCATACAATCAACAAGTAACCATAGTTACTTGACACTTGTTGACGGTATAAGCAGAGTTAGGCGGGAAAGTGCGATACGTAAACAAATAGCGGACATTTAAAATTTTTCTTCTTTGTGTGGAACGAGAAAAGGTGTCATTATACTCTCATAAAACAAATCAGAACCGTCCCTGGCCTAGGCCCAGATGTGGAAAATTATCTATAATGCAAAAGTGTAGGTCTAAAGTTCCATTTGGCTATAGGACTAGTAAAATTCATACTTACATTACATGTTTGACAAGCCTAGCCAACCCTATGCCAGCACAACATTATGAACTTGCTCAACTGTTTGTTTACATAATTGCAACAATCAAATCATTTCATACAACTTGTCTTTCGATTGGCCGGCGTTTATGAAGGCACTGCCATCTAGAATAAATATAGAACTTTTTCGAGCTCTTTGCTATACGCAAATCTTTTTAAAGTGTTTGGATTCGTGATACTCTTTCAACCATAGACATCCTATATAATTGACTAGACCAGCAGTCGGTGGTCCACTTCCGGTACAATTAGAAGCCATCTTAAAATGACAGTTTACATGTTAATCAAATGGGAGCGATTTGTGGCCAAATAGTTCTCAAGATTGCCGCCAGGTTGACAGGTAAGCATACTAGCCTTTAACACCAAATGATTAGTAAATTCCCTTATGCAATCACTTCGTATTGTTTCTTTTGTTTAATACCATGCTGCACAAGCTAAAACCATATCAAACAATCCAGTAAAATACTTTATTGCATTAAAAAAGCATAAATTAAAACACCAAATCGCCATCTTGAAATGGGCCGGTTGAGTCTTCAATTTGCTACGCTCGCGTCTGTGCGGAGGTATAGGAGACTGCTAATCTAGCCTACTATAGGGGTTTAATATCAATGCTTTCAACTCACAACCCATGACGTTTTCCACGATACCGTTCAAGAATACCAATTCCTTCGAAAACGAAAACGACTTCGTTTTCAAATTGCGTTTTCAACTCATCTCCCACGAACTCAAGAATTGGGGTCCAGTCCTTATACCGTCGTTATACCATGGTTATACCACCTATACCCAGGATGTACATGAATCCGGGTCTAGATATTTTACATCCTATATTGTTACTGCTAATACCATAGAATTTAAATCAACTTTGATAAAAATATTATATTTTAGCAAATAATTTTGTAATGGAACTTGAAAAAGTAATGAGATCACACACATAACAAAAACTTGTAGAAATACAGCCAAACCTTACACACTCAAAAGAAATGAGATCTAAAAAAAGGGCCAAGCTCATCTACCCTTCCACATAAACGTACAGTGTCCCATAACAGCATCCTCGAAAAGCTTGGCAAAATAGAATTTGCATGTTATTACGTTTAAATTAATTAGAAAAAAAGAACTTGGATAAACTATTACGTTAAATTAATAATCGCAAATTCTATTTTGCCAAGCTTTTCGAGGATGCTGTTATGGGACACTGTACGTTTATGTGGAAGGGTAGATGAGCTTGGCCCTTTTTTTAGATCTCATTTCTTTTGAGTGTGTAAGGTTTGGCTGTATTTCTACAAGTTTTTGTTATGTGTGTGATTGCATATACCGAAGGGTAATGCCGTCAATAATATATTGGTACTTGACAGGTTTTAGCTTTGTTGTGAACTTAATCAGTTGGCTTTTCTCTCCATTAAGGCTCATTTTATTTATCTGCACCCATTCAACTATTCTATCAATTGCTGCTTGGAATTTAAGGCAGTCATTTTCATTTCTGATTTCCATATATATTATGCAATCGTCTGCAAAAAGTCTGATTTGATATTGACATCCAATCTCTCTCCTATGTCATTAATAAAAATAAGGAATAGTAATGGGCCTAGAATACTTCCCTGAGGTACCCCTGAAGTAACCTCTAGCTCATTTGAGTATTTATCCCCAACTTTTACTACCTGAGTTCTCCCGTAAGCCATTTATCTATCCATTTTACACTCGACCATCCAGGCCTAGCTTATTTATCTTGTCAAGGAGTACATCATGAGGCACCTTGTCGAAGGCCTTAGAGAAGTCAATTAGTACTGCATCCACCTCACCTTTTCTATCAACTATTTCAGATAAGTCTTGTAGGAGACCAGCAAGTTGTTTTCACACGAGTGACCTTCTCTAAAGCCATGCTGAGCTCTTGATAGACTGTCAGAAATGTTTAAACAGTATCTAATGTACTTGGCCATTAGTGCTTCAAATATTTTACCAATACTACTAGTTAAACTAATCGGTCTATAATTTCCTGGATTGTCTCTACTTCCCCCCTTCCAAATTGGTGACACACTCGCTGTCCTCCAATCTTCCGGAACTTGACTGTTATTTATGGAGATTTGGAAAATAAATTGCAAATATGGAACGATGGCCTTGTCTGCTAGTTTTAGGAAGTCATTTGAGATACCATCTAGGCCAGGTGATTTTTGGGGTTTAAGTCCTCTTATGATTTTACTAATGCTATTATGACTAAAAGTAAATCTGTTGTCAGCATCCTGAATTTTGTTAGAGTCGTATTTTTCCTTTTCCCCATATACTCCTGCATACTGGCTATTCAACATATTTGCTTTGTCTTCATCTTCAGTTACTTCGATATCCCCTTGTTTTAAAACTGATATTTTATTTCTACCCCCTTTTTTATTTCTTAAATGTTTATAGAATTTCTCAGCTATATTCCTATTTCCATCGGTGTTCTGTAATAAGGTCTCCATGTATCTATCACGTGCTTTCTTCTTAAGTTTTAGCAGTTCTGCACTACATTTTTTGAACCTAATGCTATTATATTTCCTGCTTTTATAAAGTTTATTACATTTCCTCTTTAATTTCTTTATTTCAGCTGTGTAGTATAATGGATCTGGGTTATTTTTTAGTTCTTTTGTTGGTATGAACAACTTTTGAGCCTCATATACAATTGACTTTAGTGCAGACCAGTAAACTTCGATGCTATCTGCTGCTATTGATGACCAGTTGCCATATTCATGATTTAGATAAGAGATAATACCTAATCTATCTGCCTTGTTATAACATTTAACTGTTATATTACCTCCTTTTCCATTTTTATGCCTTCTAATATGGGGACAATTTTTTAACACTACATTTAAGAGGACTGCACTGTGGTCCCCTATACCATCAACAGTCTCACACCCCTTTGTTATTATTCTAGGTGTTACTAGAAAGATATCTAGTAGGTTACATATTGCTCCCTGAGAACAAGATCGTGTGCCCCCTCTTACTACTTGTGTCAGATCAAAGTCATTCAGTAAGTTGGAAACCACAGTTTGTGGTACACTACTACTGGTTGTTTCACTATTCCATGATACGTTAGGCAGATTTAGATCTCCTCCTATTATGACACATTTGTCATGGCTGTCAGCCAGATATATGCCTAGCTTTTCAATAATTTCCAGATTATCCCTAGGTGGCCTATACATTCCTATCACATCAACAGTTCTAGTTCCTAGCGATACTCTTACACATAGCAATTCATGAGTGATATCGTTCCATTTCACTGAACTTTCTAGTTCCGTTTTGACTGCGATGAAGATTCCCCCTCCTCTTGAACCTCTGTCCCTTCTATGTATTTGAAAGTCCTTTCCAAATATCTCACTGTCTACAATTTCACTATGTAACCACGATTCCGTTCCAATCACAATATCTGGATTGTGAGTTTCTAGTAGGTGCTGATATTCTAATTCCTTTTTTACTATGCTCTGGCAATTTACTTGAAGTATTTTTAGCAAGTTTGGTAACAACTCTGCACCTGCCCTGTGCCAGATCCACCTCCGTTTCAACCTTATAAGTTTCCCTGACCATGTTGGCCTACTGTTTTAGGAGTCATAGCCAGTAGATGGCCCAGCTTTCTTGATCCCCCTCGGTTTAGATGGAGGCCATCAGTAGCCAGGTCTTTGTCTTCTATCCAGTAGTTTCCATCCACAAAAACACAATGGTTTTGCTTACACATTGAATCCAAACATTGGTTTATTGCATCTATATATCGATCATCTACGTCGCGTCTGCACAGGATTCCACTGATGACCCATTTTGACGTGGGAAACAATGCACGTCCTGCTACGACTAATTTTTTCATTCTTGTAACAATTTCATCGGGTGTTGACGAGCTTCTCACATTATTGGTTCCTGCATGGATTGTTATTGAGGTGAAGCTCTCCCCTGCATCCTCAACAGTCGGAGTTTTTGTTCGAGTTCCTGTATCCTTATTCCTGGATGACACTCGATGCTCAGTTGTGAGTCGCCCCTGTGTGGTGTATTTTCTACGTGTCTAAGAAGAGAATCCCTAATAGTAAGTTAGGTTTACGGTGTGGTGGTGGTAGGGAGTAAACTGTTACTTTTACACTTGTTTCCTTGAAAGTCTCTCTTAGCTCTGCTTTGACTTCAGACCACTGTAGCTCGTCTAGGCCACACCCAAGCCTAGGCAAGGCAAGATTCTTCACGCCATTTTTGACACTGTGATTTTTCATGGCTTTGATGCATTTCTTGAGGTCATTTATTGCCGGTTTTTTCTGTTGCAAGTTTCTTGGTAATTAGGTAGTACCGGTATATAAACCTCCCCCCTTCCTTGAGGACTGCCAAGCCTCCCACCGATTTTTTTTGATTTAGGAGTTCCTTTTTGTTTCCAAATCTCCTCAGGAATTCAGCTGCGATACCTTTCGCCATTAGTAGGTCCTCACTTACACAGTGTGCAAGTGAGTCGCTTTTTGAGGATTGGGTGAAAAGGTCCCCTTCCATTTCAGCTATCACTGGGCTAAGGTTGGGCCTAGGGCGAGGGATGGGTCTAGGACTAGGGCTGCGCCTAGGCTCAGGAACTAGGCCTATCATCTTCTTGCCGACTGGCTCATTATTGTGGCTTAGGCCTTCCATGGGCTCTGGATTATCCCTAGGCTGTTTACCTAGGTCTAGGTCTACCGGTACTTTATGTTTATCTGCTAGGCCTAGGCCTATAGACTTCTCGATTTTCTTTTCATCCTTCTTGTTCATCTTAGTTGGCTTGAGTTCCCTCAGACCTTCTTCCTTTTGTTTATTCTTTGTCCCCTGGATTTCATCATATTTTTCCTCCAACCATTTTACCCTTTTCTCAAGCTCTATTTCTCTTGTTTCTTTTGCTTCTATTACTTTGTGCAATCCTGATACTTCTTTTATCAAGTCGTCTATTATTTTTGTGTTTGCATGTATCTGGCCCGCAATGTGGACAAACGTGGCCAACATGCCTTTGACAATCTGTGATTGCATGCCTTTGTTCTTTTTTGCTGAGTTCCCATAGCCCCATCTCTCTTTCCTGAGTTCACTTAGAACCCATCTCTCCAGCTTTCTAGTTTTAATTACATTTTTTGCTGCCACTTTCTTCTTCTTTTTCGTTTCTGGGCCTAGGTTTGGTAGGCCTAGGCCTAGGCCTACGTCTGGATCTGTGACTAGGCCTAGGTTTACAGTCTTTGGGCCTAGGTCTATGTCTAGCTCTTCTCCCTTCTTTAACAAACTTCTATGATCGTGGGCCTGCATGTGCAGGTCCTCTTCATCATTAAGTTTTTCCTGACTCTTCTTTTGAGTAGGGTGTTCATGTTCCCTAACCTCACTTTTTTCACATCCACACTTCCAGTCACTTTTCTTTTTGTTGCTGTAGTCCCTTTTCTCCACTCCGGCACACAAAAAATGGGCCCAGTTCTCACAATTGATACATTGTATCCCTACTCTGACTACTTTCTGACATCCACTACACTTTTCCCCTCTTTTATCACTTTTTAATTCACTAGGCCTACCAATAGAACACTGACTTACTTCATCCGCCATCTTGCTGCCTAGTCTCCACCATAGGTGACCAAGGTCTAGGCCTACCATTGTAATAATAGGCCTGCAATGTCAATTAATAAAATTAACGAATAGCAAAATACAGCTATTAAATTGAGCTAGGGCCGGGTGGGCCTAGCCCTAGACTCAGTGTTCTTACCTTGATAACATTTCGGATTGCATCTGTACGAGGAATGTCCTCTGCTGCATTACCCAGCAACAGGTGGGCTTCTTCCATATAATGCTCACTGGGCATTTTTGTGAAGAACCTGGACTGCGATTCTTCTTCCTTTACTTGTTCTAACTTTTCCACGTCCATCCAATCTGGAGGAAGGACGCGACACTTTTGTCTTTGGCGCAAGTTTATTGCCATCCAAATAGGAACGCGACAAGGTAAACCAGCTCGAAATGGTCCTAGTTCTCCCGATATAAGGTAAATTTTATCGAAATTAAAATTGGGAACGATGCTCACCATTTGATTCTCGGCGAGGAATTCAATCTCTGCTGGGTCCATTTCCAAACAAGGTATAAACTGATTTTAAATTATGTTGTGTACACTATTTTAGGTTAAACGTGACATTTTGAAACAACAGGTGGACGTGGGCGCTGTCCTCCAACGAAATTTGGCGGAACTAAAATTACACTGCCTCGAGAGCATGCACGCCAACGTTGACAATTTACACACAGCTGACCTTAACTTATTTAATCCGATTTGGTAATGTTAATCGTGATATTTTTTCTCATAAATTAACTTTTTTACAGTTATGAATGAAGTAGTCAATACAACACATGGAGAATTTTGAAGAAATAATGATTTAAGAATTGCAATTACGAAAGTTTATTTTTGCGTAGTTGGTTTTAATGTTCTTAAAATTCCCGCTCGTGTTATGCCAACCCTGCTAGATGTGATGTCAATGTTTAGGAGCATGAATGTCATCATTTTATTCGCAAGTTTCGTAAATACTTTATTACTATGATGTATAATGTAAAGATTAGTTTTTAAATGGTCGTGTTCTCCTTCAAAAAACAGTTTTAGAGACCGTTATTTTATTCACTTTTTGCCGTTTAGGTGGCCATAGTGCGTGGTTTTTGTGAGTGGGCGACTGTGCTGCGATCCCTCGGCGAATGCTACCTTCACTCTTGATCTAGTTCATATTTTGCTAGCTAGAGCGCAGATACTTTCATAATTTTCGAATTCTGTTCTATTGTGCCGTGAAATAGGTGGTCGTCGTTACCGACGTTTAATATGATTTCTTGACGTTCGTTCAACGTGTGCTACGGTGGACAGAATAAAGTAAACGTAAGTAAAACGAGTACTAACGATAGTAAGGCCTACATTTCATTTCATTGTAGTCTGAAGGTAGTACGTGTGGTAAGTGGTAACCCCTCCCCGTAGGGTTGCCAGGAAATTGTGAAAATCTTGTTTTAGAGTTCTGAGTGCGTGTGATGCGTTTTAGAAAAAAAAGTAGAGGGCTGAATGCAATACCGCAATAATGTAAGTCGAAACTAGAAAACCATTGAAAAGAATTGGAAAGAGAAAGATGTTTCATCCGCCGAATATGCACAATTATTTAATGTTCACTATCACGTTTCGCGTCCAACAACAAATTAATGAGTGATGGTGTGGAGCTGTGGGGCTGGCCGGTTAGGGCATGGGCAAGCGTAATCTTTTTCTCATTAGTTGGGAGACGGGAAGGAAGCGTTGTCAGGGGGAGATATCCCCGACAACAACTGCTAGAGCTCGCCTCTAGTTTCGGAGAGTACGTGTAATAAACTCCCCCACTTATACCAACTGTTGTTTGCGAGATGGACTTGGTTTCTTTCCTCGCCTTTTACTATAAACTCTACATAAATAATATTATGTAGGGCCTACCAGTGGTGAAGTGCCAACTTTACCAGTACGTATACGCTTCCTCTCATTTGGTGGGTAGCTGGGGTCTGGGGCGAAGCCCCAGCCGCCGGAGGCCTTTTCGGCGAAGGCGAAAAAAATTTAACATTCTATAGTTATTTCGTCATGTTTTAACTGAAAAATGACAACTCAAGGGATTACAGTTTTGTTTATGGTGGATATACACTTAATTAATTTTAGGTGTAAAACTTCAATTTGATTGCCCACAACTAAACCATCATCTGTATAAAAGTATGTGACGCAGAATATTAGAGACAGTTTTGAAATAAAGTAATTTAGCTCAAAAACTAAAACTATTTCCTTCATTTGGACTCTGTAAACGAGGTTTTACAGCAAGACGATCTCTTGGGCTATTATAACGCGTAATATTGGCTAAACCCATTTAGTATCTAAATTCAATAATCTTTTGTTTTGCAAAACAAGTTTTATTATTTTACGAAACGAATCATAATAGGCCTATAACACACACTTGCACTCTTTGAAAACCACTAAGAAACTAACAGTCTGCAGGAAACGCATCCCTTCCCAGTTCCCCTGAAAGTAGAAATAAAGCCAATTCGGTACCCTGAGTCCAAATATGTTTGTGTTTTTGGAAAAAGGATTTGTCAATTTTCAGTCATTCCTTGACATATTGTTATGTTACTTTCGGCGTCAGACGGTCAGACTAATCGAAAAAAGGTGATGAGATAAAGAATGACATGGTAATATATAGATATAGTTCGCCTACGCGAATAATAATTAGATCTTAAAAAAAACATGGTTTCGACCGTATCATTGTGTATCACTCGTATCACAAGCAAGCGCAGTGCGTATACGAACATTTTTTAGCGCGAGCAGTGCGTATACGCGTATACGCCTGTATAGTGTATACGCACCACTAACACCACTGGGGCCTACATTGTAAATAAAATTATAAGTTTTTGGTTTAATTGGTCATAACCGTTAGGTCATAATGCGTCAATCCCATGCAACATCCCATGCACGGTCAGAGAACTGCAGCCACGGGCAGGGAAAGGGGCAAGTTTCTCACCTCGCCAGCCAGAGCTCCCCTCTAGTTTTGGGGAGTAAAAAAATCCTCTATATACTATAGCCAAAGATTAGTCATGACTAATCTTTGCTATAGCTGAAGTTAGCTAGCTGCTAGATTGAATTTTTCTCTTTTCCTACCTTTTATGATCAGCGAGTCATCATGGGCTAATTTCAACCCCGGACCACAAAACGGAACAATACATTTCTAAAGAAATTCTTGTAAATCAATATTTCTTCAATTTAAAATTAAAAAATTTATTGTCAGAAAGGGCGTTCAGTATGGGGGGGGGGGGGGGGGAATTGTTACGTTTCGTAAGGTCCCGCGGACAGGCTAAATGGCGACATATTTGAAACATTGTTGTCATTGAAGAACATATTATATAATGTGAAATTAAATAAAAAATAATTAATTTGTTTCTCCAAATTTACGTGTCAACAATAAAATTTGAAACAAATTTGATTGAACTCTTAACTTAGAATTTTGTAGTCTAAGACAAGTGATACATATTCTTCCTTCTCCATTTTGGCACGAAATGATCTCTGGGGTGATGGAAACTAGAAAATATGGAAATCATATTTTTAACAAGGAAAAATGACATTGCAGTGTTATGTTGTAATAATCTTTTCATTTGCTTATTTTCTCTTCGAAATGTCCTTGTATCCCTGGGCGTTTTATTGTTATTTCTATCATTATATTTATATTTTACCAGGAAAACGCCAAATTCGTTGTTGGACGAAAGTTAGCCATGTGTTGAGTACCCGGTATCATTCATTCCCTTTTATCCCCCTATACGTAAGACTGGATCTAGACAGCGTTGGTCTTTCCTCCCTAGACTGTCATAGGCTAGAGTGGCGCATTATGGCCTTACAGTTGACGCGCCCTTAAAACAAATAAACTAAAATCCCTATCATTTACATCTATATGTCAATCAACTTGTATGCAGATGTCCCCGCGTATTCAACACATGGCTCGCTCACTCGTCTCACAAAGAATTAGGCGTTTTTCTAGTCTAGTTGGATAAGGGGCACTTATACCCGGAATATGGGAGACCTGGGTTCAATCCCCTGGTCGGGAAAGATATTATAATTTCTGGATTGTATTTAAAAAAATATAAAACATTTTTTGAAATGTATATAACGCAGTGTAGTCTACATCTGTGACAATACTATCCCAAAGATACTATGGAAGACATAGCCACTGCAGTACGAAATACGTGTAAAAATTGCAAGGATTACTCAATCTCCGAACGGAATTTGGGGGTACCTTGAGATTCCTTGGGAAACACCTTGATCACGCATGCAACTTTTATAGCCTAACAAATAATTTAAAAAAAACATTGTTGTTAAATTAAATCCACACATTTGCAGCCTATTTTTTCAATTTATTATTTCTTGTTGTTTTAAGTAGCAATGGATCTAGCTGATTTTGTTAGCAGTTCTCAGTTAACTCGTACCGGATGTCTGTTCAACATTTCAGCTAAATCTATTCAGCGATTCAGCTGATTTTTTTAGTACACACACCCAACCACCCAAACAGCCACACACAGAATGACCGAAGTGCCGTTAGTTGAACTGTAGACTACGTTCGCTGCGCTCACTCGCGTAATTTATTTTATTTTAGCATTTGTATTTAGTTATCTGTGAAAGTAGATACGGATATACCATGTACTTTACTAAGTGTCTTGTATCAAAATTGTTACCTGAATCTAAATCCATTTGAGCAAAATTATATTTACCTAAACCTGGATACTTTTCAAAAAGTATCTTATACCCAACATTAGTTACAACATTGTATTTCCTTTTTAATGATTAAAGATTTCGAAAAGTAGTTGCTGGACGCAGTGCACAATAGCAAGGTATGAAAAGTTTGAAAACCAAAATAATAATTAATAAAAAATAAAAAAAAATGGTTCAAAAATACATATTAAATTAAAAATACAGATATAAATAATTTATATTGACGACATGAGAAACTAGGGTGCAGGTTATACTACCATCTTTGGTAGGGTGCTTCAAACGTGTAGGTCATATTGCGCCGACATTTTTTAAAATGTTATTTAATTTCAGTACCTAATTTATATTATTATATAATTAATAATATATATATATAATATATAATAATATATATACTTAAATTATATTTATTTATAAGATGGGTTGAGAGGGAATGGGAACTGTTTGGCAGCTTTTATTGTTATTTGATGAATTGTATCTGCCCATAGGGCAGGAAGGATAATGCAGGGCACGTCGTGTGGGCCTATGTAGCCTGACACAGTGACGCGCAGTGATTACAGAGTTACAAGTTCAAATAAACATTGCAACAAAACAAAAGACATCAAGAGAACATTACATTTATAGAGCTAGACGACGAGAAAGGCAAAAGGCGGATAAAGGTACTTGAAGCGGGGGCGAGGCCTGAAGACTCGTGGACGCGAAATGAGGTCGAGAAGCTCATTCCCTCCGCCTGAGTGAAGACGTTGCACGTAAGGCCCTGCGAGGGCGTCGAGTCGAGAGCTGATACCGCCGACGTCGGTTTGGGTATACACGTCTTCATTGCGCGTCATCGGAGGAAGCCGCGCGGTGCGGCGAAGGATCCTTCGCTCCAAAGATAAGTATTGCTGGAGACATTCTCCAACGACGGGTGCCAGCGCCGGGGCCACGTATTCAAAGAGGGGGCGGATGGAACTTTAATAAGTGTGCCGTAGAGTACGGAAGCTGCATCCAGAAATTCGCCCACGAAGCATCACGAGTAAGCTTAGTCGCGACCGCGCACGGTTGATGACGTCATGGCAATGAGCACCCCAGCCCCAGCCCATAAGGTACTTGGCAGACCGACTGGGTAGACCTACACCCATGGTACAAGGATATCTCTGTGTGGCTAAGGAAGAATATTGGATCATGGGTACACCCTATAGCGCCTCAGACTGAGACATTTTGTTGGCAGTTGGTAAATAGCTATTAACTCAGTAGTATTAGTCAAGGATTCTATTATATTACAACTACGTTGGTATTAGTAGTTCCGCCAGGAATCCGACGTACATGAAACTTTTTATAGTTGTCAGGAAAGGATACTAAGGACACGCCAAAGTAGTTGTTAAACGAGTGAGTGCGAACCTTGTGTTGAGTACATATGAAAAATCTTAACAAAATGCTATCGATATTTTTTTTATATCTCATTTTTATTTATTGTAGGTTTAAATCGCAATGGACCGGATGTCTGTTCAAAATTTTAGCGCAATCTGTTCAGCAATTGGGCTGATGTTTGATGTACAGACAGACACAGACAGACACAGACACACACACACACACACACACACACACAAACACACATTTGAGTTGACACTCAGTCGCTTCGCGGCTTGAACCCCAGAAAACCCCCGGGCCAACTTTATAGTACTACACCCACCCACCCACGCATGGGCGCCGCAGGAATTTTGGCAGGGGGCATACATCACAATCTGTACTTTCGTTGGGCAAGCACAGGGGTTTGGGGGCGGAGCCCCCCAACAATAGCGCCGCAGGCGAAAATTTTGAAAATCAGGTTTTTAGAATGCGTTTGGTGGGTTTTAGAAAAAAGTAGTGGGCTGAATACAATACCAAAATTATGTAATTTGTGTGCAGTCGATACTCAAAACTAGAAAACCACCAAAAGGAATCTTAAAGGAAACCTTCAAAAAATGTACACCCTTTTTTTGTCCTTAAGTCAAAAGCTTCAGATTCCCAACAATGAGTTTGGGCGGTTTTTCCTTTCTCGATTTGGTTAATCGGAAACACTCCCGTGGGTGTAATTGTTTTTATTTACTACAATTCAGAAATTAAAAAAGTCCGCCCCAACCGGGAATCGAACCACGGATCTCCCACATTCCAGGTGGACGTCTTAACCACTAGACCATCAGGACGGGTACATTTAATCTCTGAATTGTAGTTGCATTATACATCTGAATAGATGGAACATAATAGCGGTTATTAGTTTTTTTGATTACTGAGATAATATGACTTTACCCCACCTCACATCTTCCTTTTCGCAAGCCTTTTATTGTGACGATCAAAATTCGCATTATTCCATGGTGTGGTATTCTTTTCAAAACTCAAGACGAACTATTGCAGGTAAAAGACACAATAAGCTATTAATCATAAATCCAGACATCAAATAAGGGCAAATTAGCACTTCTGCTGGCTCGTGGCCATGGAGGGGGGGGGGAGGGCAACTGCCCCCTTGCCCTCTCCTGCGGGTGCCCATGCACCCACGTGATGGCGACATATTTTCTGCTATAGTGCCCCAAATTAGGTGGCCTAACACACTTTTTCAGGCGAGCCCTTAAATATGCCGTGGCAAACAGCTAAGCATACCCACCGGCAAGGGCGTCTACAGAAATCTTGTCCGGGACGGGCAAAAATCCCAACTTGTACCTTCGCGGAAAAATTGGGGGGGTTTGGGGGGCCTGCCCCCCAATAACTGCGCCGCAGGCGAAATTTTTTTATCAGGTTTTTAGAGTGCATTTGGTGTGTTTTAGAAAAAAGTAGTGGGCTAAATGCAACATCAAAATAATGTAGTTTTTGTGCAGTCGAACTGACATTACCAGGATATTTCGGCGACGTGTGTACCCTTCTCAATTTTTAATATTAATATATAAAAATGAAATGAATATTCTAATTCACAGCTAAACTATTCTTAAATAATATATGCATATAAATAATAGAGTGGAGTTGATTTACCTTTACATTTATTTTATGTCATCGAAGAAGCAATAGCTGGATATACTGAAAAGTATTGTCGGACACTTCTTGGTAAGATAGCTTTAAAAAAAATGACGGACCAGACCGGCCAGTGGCGTAAAACTTATCTCATAGTTTTGGCTTTGTCCTTGATTTTTTATTATAATTAGTAGGTGCCTTACAATTGTTATTTATATTTTTAGGGGTGTTGTAACTTTCTATTTTTAATGTATTTCATTATATTAATTCATTTTCTTACCACAGAGCTAACACAAATCAGTATATTACACTTTTTCTTGTGTCTACTTCAGCCTACGCCAGATAGGTTCATAAACATTGGTGTGGTTTTCTTGTATTAATTCCCATTACAGTGACACCCTCTTTCGAATTGCCGCGTGTTTTCTTTTATCCTCTCTCATACTTTTTCTCAATAATTTCTTTCTTTGCCCCCCCCCCCCCCCCCTCCCAGGCTACTGGAGCGGCCGCTACCTTGCTCCCGTGGGGTGGGCGCTACTGCCCTGGAAGGTCTTGTCCTTGTGCTCGATTGGGGTTTTTAACAAAAATGTTGGCTCAAGAAACCGAAAAATAGGACTATCAAATGTTAAAAGCTTGGCCAGGGAGTCCTGGCCCCCCCCTCCCCACCCCCCCCGGACACCCATATCCACCCGGCACCACTGGTAGTAGTGGTTACAGAAAAAAAATATTAGATGCTTGGTGGTACCGCGCGTTTGGGTGACTTTGTTCTTTTTCAGTTTATTTGGCACGATCTTTTGAGCGCGCATTTTAAAACCATCACAATAATTACATTCCCATCTGACACGAGTATTGGCTTGTTCGGGAAGTTTTCATCATATAGGCATGATACTATTTCTTTAATAGCTCATATTTATGCAGCAAACACTCCTACTTACTTACGTCCACACAACGACCGTCCACCCCCCACCCACCACCTCCATCCACCCTGACCTGACCACCCACCCACCTATTTCTCGCGGGGCCATGGCCCCGAATTTGTATGGTCAGGCCGCCACTAACCCTATAGGGTTAAATTATAAATATATGTTTTGTTAACCAGCTACAGCCAGAAACAATTTGCAAAAATGGTCAACGTTTGACTTTTTAACCAAATCCAAAATTATTAAATTATAAATACAATACAAAACAAAAAATAAAAAGTGTGTATGTTTATATTTTCCGCTTTCGTGTGACGATTGCACAAATTTAAAAATAACTTAGGTGTCTGTTAGTTGTGCGAATAGGAGTTTGCCTAAAACACATGAGGAGAAGGGTATAATAAATAAATTGAAGTCCAGATTATAAAAACAGAGTGGTATATGGTTACATGAATGAGATCAATACACATACATTACACAATACATAATATGGAAGCTTACTGAATACAACGTATTTACTAAAACAATGCATTGATTTGTGAGCAAACGAATATAGTCAAGACATCCGTGAGTATTTTCTTAATTAATCCAACACAGCACGTTACGAGCGTACGACATTTATTGAATACGTCCATCTTAGGCTCTAGAACACATAGAGAGAGTGAGAGAGAGAGAGAGAGCTTGTTTAGAAGTTTACACACGCGTATTCCTCGACATTGAGAAGTAATTAAACGCCAAGAGAGAACGTAGGGTATTTAAAAGGAGCGACGTATTCGGTAATCGACAGAGTCGTTTGAAATGAGACAATAACCACCAGGGACAATGTGATCAATTACGTCCGTCGTCATTGTCTCCGCTAGGGAGAATTGTTAGCTCTCATCCGATGATACTAGATGTTAAGATGCGTGGGTGAGCAGGACACTTTTTTACATGTTGAATGTCATTTTTTAAATCGCTTTATCGACAAAACCACAAAATTCCCACACATGACAACTTTTCGATCCTTTTTTTTTTTTTATTTAACTAAGGGAGGTTCTTTACAAACGATATGTGCATATCGCGATCAGAGAACATTTCCATAGTTCAAATAATTGTATCTCCCTACACAAGCTTTAAAAATAATCAAATATACATCTTTGGTGGTCTATTTACTTTTAAATAATAAAATAACTAAGCGTAATTTCATTAAAAAACTGAGGTATTATGTTTGTTTGGTATGAATGATGACACTACGAGTGGAGATGCGTAAACACGGCGCACTTTTTATTTTCGTTTTGTTTACTAAAATTAATAAAGGTTTTTAATATGTCAAAACGTAATTTTTTCACGAGACTTGATATGGACTTTCTTGTTAAGATGGGAAATTAATATGTGCTAAATCATGTTTGATACTAAAAGTGGGAATGATGTTTGTTTAGAACCAAATGTTAGTCCACGCACCTCCAATATGCCCTGGTAATCTACGTCACACGAGTTAGGTTGTTGTCTGCCGGTTGCGTCGTACTTTCTATCACCACCGAACCGTTTCTCGGCGGTTTGTCTAGTTCTGTCTCGTCACTTTTAGAGAGATCTTTTAAAAAGTTGCTCTTATTACTATTGCTAAACAACAGCTCTCCGACAAACTTTAGGGGGCTCCGCGTTAGTTGTTTCAAGGGGCTGTCTTTGGGTCGATTCGGTTCTGGATCTGTCCCTTCAGAAGACGCTAGGTTCAGATTGTTAAACTTGTTCAGATCACCACTACCGTTGATCACTGGGGGTTTACCACGTTTTATTGACAATTCAGTTCTGTCGTCAATATCCACTTGGCTATTGTTTATCTCCGCCTCCACAATGAGGAGCGAGTTGCGCACGTTTTCGCGATCACCTGTTGATTCGACACTCGAAACCGAAATGCGGGAATCGTGGGGGTTGGCGTTGAGGGAGGGGGTGGGGGTGGGGGGAACACTTGTCGGTAGACTTCTCGTCCCACAAACTACTAGAGCTGCAATATCTGAAGGGTAACTCATCCAAAACGTCTGTCATTGTCGTCGTAGTCGACGGAAGCGTAATCTCTAAAATAGACTCCACGAAGACGTCGTCGTCTCCAAGCTCAAAGTCCATGCTGTCGTCGAGATACGCGGAGTTGACTTTCCCGTCGCTGTAGCGCTGCTGTCGTCCGGCCACGGACCTTAGTCTTACCGGGCCCAGGACCGGTACCCGGTTGCTAGGCAACCTACCAGAGTCCTCGTCACAGGACGGCACTTCAGGTACCGTCCACATGCGCGGGGACGCTTCCGGCGGAAGGGGCGGAATACACGAGTTGGCAACCTTGAAGTCGGCGTAGTGTTTCACGTTGGACGCCTTGATCTGATTCAAGTGTGCGACGTCGCGCAGGGAGTGTACGCTGTTGTTGCGGCTGTTGTACGCGCCGTGGTGCATGTGCGAGCCGAGAGACGCGCGCGGTCCGTGGTACTCGGGAATCTCCTCCTTGATGCCCAGCAACCCGCACAGCAGGTGTTTCAAGGCCGCCCGGAAGTCGCGCAGGTGGTACGCGTAGAGGAGGGGATTCCCCGCCGAGTTGAGATGCGACAGGATGATGCAACAGTTGGTCAGCGTGAGCGACACTTGGCAGGAGGGACAGAACGCCTGGATGCAGTTGATCGTGTAGAGCGGGATCCAACAGATGATAAAGAAGAACACGATGATCGAGAGGTTCTTGGTGGCCTTCACCTCGCGTTTCTGCGCGGCGCCGAAGACGCGCAACATCGTGCCGCCATTACCGGGTCTAGACGAGGGATGTGCGCCGGCGTTGGATCCAGGGGTGGGGTTCATTGTCACGATCTCGTGGACCAGGAGAAATGGAGGGGGAAATACGGGTTTTAAAGGCATAATACAAAAATAATTTAGCTCTAGAATTTGTATTACATTGTTTAAACAGTAACATAAATAAGAATTAATACTCGATTTACAATATGAAAGAGTATAATCTGCATATAACATAACATTGTTCGCAAATGGTGTACGAATAGCCGTTGTGATAATCTTAGCATAGGCAGAGGCCCTCGCTATAATCACAATTTTATTGAAGACCTCTTTCCACGCAACGCATTACATTTGGTGTCATCTCTATAGGGGTAATTAAAACTACATCCATCACTAGGGTTGGCCCTTTACCCCAACCCACCCCTAACCCTTGGTGGAATGAACCCGTGGGAAGAAGGCACTTGTTCGTTTAGGAGGTCTACATGACTGTGTTGTAGGGTCAAGCTCAATACAGTTCCAATATTGAAGTTTGCGGCACATTATAACAAGTGACAAAAACTATAAAATGTGAATCAATTTTAATCACAAAATAAATTAGTGCAAAAAGTTAGTGGAAGAACGTTAAAATTAAATCGGACATTAACATTGACAAAAATAATAAATTTTGAATCGATTTGAATTCCAAAATAAATTTCGAAAATGGTTAGTGGAAGAAAGTTAGGATGATGACCACCCAAAGCGACGAATAAAATAAGTAACTCGTTATGTGTATCACTGATGTGATGTTAATGGTAACACAATTTTGGGTTGCTGTTTTGACATGGATTTTCAAATGTTAGGTAGAATCGAAATGTTTGAAAGACACCTTTTTTGCCAAACACAAAATAGATTGATAAGCATCGTCAGAAGTGTGTAACGATGTTTACTTCCCCACGTGACCCGGCACCTCCACCATAATATTATAAAACACTACGAACTTATTATAAGCTACCTGTCACCCCACCCCCTATTTTTTTTTTAAATTTCGATGTGTCAATATGGAGTTGCGTTATTGATGTTTTTGCTCAGCCCTACTATGGACTGAGTTTTTATCTTTCGACAAACTGATTTTTAGTCGTCAACATCAATATTATTAAGTCCCAGAGTTGGCCAGAAAACGTCATTTTTTATATTTGATGTTTTAATTCAACAATAATAATTCAAAGAAAATGTTTGTTTATTGTTTGTTGATTTAAGTTTTTCTCTTTCTTTAAGTACTGTAAAAACATCTCGTTAGTTAACACCATTACATCTAATTGGCCTAGAAGTGCATTCATTGTTATGGAGCGGTTTTTGTGACGCGTTGCAAATTTATTTTCCGTAAATTAAAAAAGAGAAAAACCACCATGCTCATGGAATGTACAACGGAAAAGTTTCTTCGATGCTAATTAAAATGGAATTAAAAATATGTTTATTTTGTAATTAGATACTTGGTTAATAATAACGCTGACGTTTTGAGAGACTTAAAGGGAAGAAAAGAGAGTTTAGGCTCAGTTTTTTTAATCAGTCGTTACCATTGAACTAATTAAATATTTTCCTCATTCGGAATTTTTACAATGTATATCGTGACTGTGTGAAGCTGTGACAGTAAACAAATTTCGTGATAATCAATCTGTTTCATAGTAAGCAAACATAGTTTATGTTTTTGTTTTACACGGTCCAACTCCAAACTCCTTGAATTCAAGGACATAAAAGAATCAAATTCTTGCATAGATCATAAAACACAACAATGCCTCCTTTCCATTGATTCTATTTTGTTCTTGAATTCAAGAAGTTGGATGAAAAAAATTAGACCCTGTGAAGAAGGCTTTACGCTATAATATAGCAACATCACAATGCATGTAAATTGTCAAGTGACCTCAAAAACTCAAAAACTGTAAAACAACGTCAACAAATTTAAAAACGACAAATGTCAAAACCGCTCAAAAAACGTAAAAAAATTTCAAACGGAAGATGTATGGATGTGTGGTGTTGTATAATAAGTCGCAAGACTTCGTAGTCACTTTTTTGTCACACCCACCGCATCATTTAGCATCACTACAACTCGAAAGTTTTAAAGTAAGAAGAGCAGACAACGTGTCAAGAACACCTGTAAGTGGAAATGAAGGCTGTAGCCGTATTGTCTAGGTTCAATTCATAACCGAAACATATCTTTAAAAGCATTGATTATGGTAAATAAATTGCGAACAAAATACAAAAACTAACTTCATACTTATGACAAGCGTTTTATATTTATAACACGTAACATCTTGATACAGTTTATCCGTTGGATATGGTTATATTATAACTCGCTTAAATCTTCACAAAAATGACCCTGCTTTGAATTTATCGTCATTTTATCGATTGTGGCTTTTCAAAACGTGTGTATGCTTTCCTTACTTCAGTATTTGTGCCTCACTGCTCACTGCTTGACAGTTACACTATCCGAGATACCTCTACCAGACACGATGCCTTTGTTTAGTTGCTTCTGGTTCGTATCACAGCAAAGTCTCTGTGAGAAGTGTCAAACAACTTGTGTTTTATTTAACATCACTGCAAAGGAATATTACGGGTAGTATGCGGTATGCGAGTAAGCCTATGAGGAAAATATCGTCCAAGATTTATAAGGATTCAATGTTTACTGGGTTTGCTTTTTATTTTACCAAAATGGAGATATTTTTCTGAATACAACCAAGTGTCACATTTTAACATTCTGAACAAAACTCTTTGTAAAATAATGTCATCTACAACATCGAGGCTAAAATACACCACAAAAGTTTTAAATCACTAATCTACTACCATAAAATATGATTCTTACAATTTTAATTGATGCCACAATTTCAATTCGCCATATTGACTTGCATTTTCTGTAGATGAGTAGAACCAGAAAGTATTTATACATTAATAACGTCTTCATTCACTAAAACAATATTGTTGATAAAACTCGTGCACAATCAGTTCCAAAATAAATTAATTTTAATTTCATTAAATAATATGCATCATCATCATATGCATATGCATTATCATTAATAATGTGCAAGTGCAACCATATCATGCCTTATTTAATTGCTTGGAGTCAAACTACATAATTACGTACGTCTCATCATCATTCATTTAAGTATGAATGATGGCTTGACGATATTGATATACAGTATAACATTATATTATCAAGTATATATCTCAAGTTCATTGACATCTCAGAACAAGAAGCTATGATTATAATTACTCGTCTACCCATCAGTATGCCATTCTACATCAAGAAAGTGTCAGACAAATCACCCATTGGAGAAACTTCACTTCATGGTGAAATATTATAATATAAGGCACTGGCACTGGTCAGAAGAACGTAGCTTAAATTTATCAATATTCATAAATACATGGTTGTATTGATATGATTTGATATAATTTTATTGTGGAATGTTGTGAAAATTAATAATTGTGTTTATATTTAAACTCTTAAAGAACAAATAAATTTAATTCAAGTAGCGTACCAAAATGTGAATGTAATAAGGTTCGTCTCATATCGTACAAAAGCAGCGTTTAATTGTTTTTGAAAAAGGTGGAAAACTGTAAATTTCAACTTCATATTATAGCTGATTAGTGCATCCAACCCGCGGAAGAGGGGGAAGGTGGGGGGAGGGGGGGGGGGGGGGGACGCCCCATCTCAGTCTCGCAAGTAATTTTTATTTTTTTCTAAACAAATGTTAGGTACTTAATTTAAAAAATAATTAAAAATGTACAATACAATAATTTTAGGAGCTATGTTGTTATTATATATAAATATGTTTAAACTTTGGTTTTACAGTAGGCGACTATGACGCTGCTATGTTAGTAGGCATACTTTAGACAGAAATTATAAAAGTGACTACACCGGGGATCGAACCTGAGACCTTGGAAACAGACCAAGAATTAGACAGAATTAAATTGGTGGCTGCATAGCTTAGTTGGTAAGAGCATTGCCCGGAAAGCCAAGGTCCCGGGTTTGATCCCCGGTGTAATCACCTTTTTAATTTCTGTCTAAAGTACTAACATATATATATGAATAATATGGTTTTTAAGCATAAGCCCGCTTTAAGGACATAGTTATTGATTCATAGCAGTTGTCGTAAAAGTTTGCCCCGACTGGGGTTCGAACCCAGAACCTCCGGCTTAACTGTGCCATAGCTCTACCAATTAAGCTACCGGGACCACAGAAAACCTTTAGGAAACTGCTATTTGTTGTGACTGTTGACTTATGGCGTTTTCCATTGGCCGCACTCAGGTCGCACTAGTGCGCCTAGTGCGCACTGGATTGCCACTTGTCTTTTCATTTGTTCAGTTTTGTAATGTTATTTCAGTGGAGGTTGACAACAATGACATCTCTGCACTCGCCGAGTGCATGCCAATGGAAAACGCCATTACATGACATAAATCCAACAGAAGACGGCAATGTAGCTGTCAAATCTGAAAGATTGCATGGATAAATTCAATCACATCTCATCTCCCATGAGTTGGGTAGTATGAATATATGGTTTTTAAGCATAAGCCCGCTTGAAGGACATAGTTATTGATCCATAGCAGTTGTCGAAAAAGTTTGCCCCGACTGGGGTTCGAACCCAGAACCTCCGGCTTAACGTTGGATTTATGTCATGTAAGTCAACAGTCACAACAAATAGCAGTTTCCTAAAGGTTTGTTCTGTGGTCCCGGTAGCTTAATTGGTAGAGCTATGGCACGTTAAGCCGGAGGTTCTGGGTTCGAACCCCAGTCGGGGCAAACTTTTTCGACAACTGCTATGGATCAATATATATATATATATATATATATATATATATATTCAGACAGCATTGAGTTTAAAAGTAACTAAAATGTCGTGTTATTGCATTTAACCCGCGTAAAAGCGGTGATACGGTGTTATTGCTTTACGTCTCATATTTATGCAACTTGGCTAATCGAGACGTGATACGGTGTTGAGTGGCAAATGAAACGCCACAAAACATGTTTATCAACGACTCGCAGGTCAATGCTATGAGCCCGCGGTTATTCGTCAGCGAAGATTGATATAGAGTGGTATTAGGTTTAACCCCTCGGGAGCCAAGTGAGGGAGAAAGAGAGAGAGAGATGGCCATTTATTAATACCAACCCATTTAATTTAATATTCGCGCAAACACGTCGTCTTCCACAAACAGTCACCGGCTAATAAATTATTGTCGCCCCGTCTCCTTCACCCCCCCCCCCCCCCCCCACCCCTCCACACAACCACCCGACAACATGCGAGCACTAAGTAAATAACTCAATGCTCCCCGGGTGACTGACGTCGCCGAGTGGAATCTGGTGTTCCGAATCTTCCACCTGTCCCGCAATAAGAATAAGTAAACGGACCTTGCAGTTTCCCCTAGGCTAAAAATATAAATCTCATTTAAAAAATTAGCGTGTTTTAAATAGGCTTTATTTATAGCGAGCCGGATCTTTATGTAGAGTTGACTTGTGTCATTCGTAATACGGCGCAATTTTGTGGCAAGGAACGAACAGTAAGAATTCATCCACTTGGACCAGAGCCAAAAGTGAAAGTTTCAATTTTACTTTCAAATTTATATTGAATATAAAGCTGTCTCAACAACGATTCGCCGTCCTCTTATAATAATACATAATGATGTGAGTTACCACAGTCTTCTCCCTTCTTTTGACAAGTATTTTTTTTTCAATGGATAAGCATTGATATTATTCACTTCAACAAACCAAGATACAGAGTAAACTTAACTTAAAATAACTTAACTTAACTTAACGTAACTAAACTTAACTTACTTGTGTACTTTATTCCAAGATGTGACACTTTGTCAAATTTCGTGTCCAAATGCAAATAACGTTTTCCCTTTTCTTGACTTCCCTGTTATTGATTGAACAGCACAAACATATTTGTTTCCCTTTATACTCGGGTATATTTTAAATTAACTCTCAAGCATTTAATAATATTAAGACCCCGAATATTCGTTATATGGCTGATATCAAAGAAATTCGTGCAAGTTAAAACAAGTAACAACCAAGGCAGTGCCTCTGAAAAGCATTACAAAAATAACCAACAAAGATACAATACAGCAGAAAATCATTCAGGATAAGTGGTGATCTAAATTAAACTCTGACAAAAGCAGAATAAAACTCAGATGCATAATATTCTAAGCGTACTATATTTAGTTTTAGTCGCCACTTATTTTACAATCGACTTTATTCCCCGTCAGGAGAAGAATATAATCTCTCAAACAGAGGCCATCCCTCTAACTGGTCACAAAAAAGGATCTCAATCATACTTTTTCTTTTCAACATACAATAAAGTATTGCTCAAATGGATGATATAGATTTTATTGAATATGCATCATCTTTAACTAATTTACCATTTAACCATATTATTATTAAAATTTATAATAGTGAATATATCGAATTAAATGATACATTTTGCTCTGCGCCCTTCCTCACCTATTATACAATATATTGATACACCTTTGTGCACTGTGAGCATGTACACTCCTTCACCCACCTGTTTGAGAACCACCTGGTAGATGTGAGCGTAGAACGCGGCGAGTAGGAGCGCGGGGAAGATGATAGTAGGAAGTAGAGGAACACTAGGTAGTTGTTTCTAACAAAGCAATGTACACTCCTTCACCCACCTGTTTGAGAACCACCTGGTAGATGTGAGCGTAGAAGGCGGCGAGTAGGAGCGCGGGGAAGATGATAGTAGCGAAGTAGAGGAACACTAGGTAGTTGTAGTCCATGACTCGTGTGAAGAGACAGAGCTGGTTCTCCCTCTCCTCCCCGTGCCAGCCTAGCAGGGGTAGGAACCCGATTAGCGAGCCGAGGAACCAGCACAGACCGATGATGCCTGAAACACGAAGCATTCAAATAAGTAGAAGATACTCGACAATCAGCCGAAAGTACCGGTTGATTTTATGGTTATGACCGGGCACCTCCACCATTTGAGAATGAGATTGTTGATACACGTTTAGGTTGATGAAATCACGTTACTCGAGACGATGAGTGGTGATATATGAGGTTGAAGAACAATTATTAAAATATATTCTCTATTCGGGACTCGAACCCACGTCTCTTGGAGTCATATGCATTGGACATGAGCCCCAACTGTATTACCAGACTGGTGGAACTGCAGTCAGTCGAAAATATTGGTTCATTTTACTGTGCATAAACAGAACATTACGATAAAACACTGTGTCTTAAACCTGCCAATTGTAAATACTAGGTAGTAGGTACAGAAATGTCTAGTTTTGAAGCCGTTTCTCGAAGACCCGGCACCTCCACCATTTAAGAATGAGATTGTTGATGCTCGTTTACATTGATGGAATCACGTTATTAGAGACGGTGAGTGGTGATATATGAGGTTGAAGAACAATTATTAAAATTTATTGTCTATTCGGGACTCGAACCCACGTCTCTTGGAGTCATATGCATTGGACATGAGCCTTAACTGTATTACCAGACTGGTGTAACTGCAGTCAGTCGAAAATATTGGTTCATTTTACTGTGCATAAACAGAACATTACGATAAAACGCTGTGTATTAAACCTGCCAATTGTAAATACTAGGTACAGAAATGTCTAGTTTTGATGACGTTTCTCGAAGACCCGGCACCTCCACCATTTGAGAATGAGATTGTTGATGCTGTTTACATTGATGGAATCAGTTATTCGAGACGATGAGTGGTGATATTTGAGGTTGAAAAACAATTATTAAAATATATTCTCCATTCGGGATTCGAACCAATTCCCTTGAGTCAAATGCATTGGACATGAGCCCCAACTGTATTATATACCAGACTGAAGGGGGCTATTCCTGATTTCTTTAGGGGGTAGTCATATATTACTCGCATAGAACTATCCTTTGAACTATTTGTCAGTTGTTATTTTAATTATTATTTCGTGTTATAACTCATGACTAGAGGTACACCCGGCGTCAAAAGTAAATCAAGGGCTGGGTATTGTAGATAAAACGATACCCATTGATTTACTTCTGACGCCGGGTGTACGTGTTTATTGCATTTTCAACTGTGATTTTATAACGTTTTGTAGCAACTATTTTTTGGACATTTTCAAAAACTTGTGTATGATTTTTGTCTCAAATTTTTATTTCGTAATTTGTCATCAAGGTTGATCTAATATTAACTGAATAAAAATGTGTATAAACAAACTATAGATACTATGTAAAATAAAATAAAATAGGACTGGAAAACCATAATTTAAAGTGAAAAAATAGCGCTATTTTCACATACCTATGAGGCATATTATGAGGCGCACACCAAATAAAAGTAGTTAAGTATTAGATCAGTGTCATGTGAAATAGTTTGGTTTTAATATATTATATTCCGGTGGTTCAGGAGACCCTCTTCACTAGTCTTAACAACAGTAATGTATTTGGGGGTGAAACTTAGCCTACGTTCTGCTTTGTTTACAGGCAAAGGTAAAATAATATTCCACAAAACAATCAGTTTTCATAATCATTTGTTTATCATGACTGCGTATTTTAATTATTAGCAACAAAAAAAAAATTATATTTCGTAAATATTTAATCAATCTGCATTATTCTATGCTATGATTTTATTTTAAAATGTTCTTTAAAGGAACACTAGCTATATTTTTAGGAGAGTACAAGGTCTTCCGAGTATTGATTTGAAACTTTAGGGAAAGTTAGCCCTTAAGATTATAGTCAAATTACAGCCATCAAGTTTTAATTGCCAAGATGTCACTCACAGAGTTTTTATGTAGCTACAGGGATTAAAAGTCCAGATTTTATCACAATCCATACCAGTGTTTTTCAAATTCATCATCGTTTTTTACAGGATATATGTTGATTACCCTCCTATAACTTAATTTAAAAATCGTAATTAGGGTATGATAACAAGAAACCTGTTATTTAAAAGCGTTCGCCGGAGCTGACACACAACAAATAAGTTGACACATACTTTAATTTGTGTTTTGTCAAAGGGGTAGTCATCCGCTAAACCCTAACAAAAAGTATCGGTCCTCTTGCCAAGAAAGCGCGGGTGCGTCCACAACTTCCGGCCGATGACGACTCTAAGGCCAAATCTCGAACTTTCATCGCTGTGTTGATGTCCAATCAAAAAAATCATCCATCCACAGTCTGTACGTATAACATTATCTTTCACAAACCAAACTTCATGTGATACGTCATGTTCTTTCACATGTCATTTCACGTTTTTTGTTACTGCCACGTGAATTCACACCAAATCAGCCGCGAAAAAACACTTCGACGAGATTATGAGTACTTTGTATTGGATACATTTACTGTATGCAGCACCCCCACCAATATGACTCTGCTGCCCCCCAAATATATTTAATTCAGGCTAATTTGTTGGGAATTTCCATCGCCCAACTCTGACACACGTCTGATTTTTAGTTATAGGTGCTTCGCACCAGGGACTAAAGAATACCAGGGGAGAGGCTTCGAGCCCCCCCCACAACCATTCCCCAAAACAGACGGAAGGAATGACCCATGAATTGTCAAACTTGGTCCTTTTCGAGTTAGATCCCATCGGTAAGTAATAACATACACTTATTATGGACTTATAATAACTTATAAGTAATAAAATTGCAACGATTTAAGGCCCCGTGACCTTGGATAAGTGTCATTATTGACGTACTTGTCTATCTTTTCTGTACGCTACGTTTTCTTTTTGTAATTTGTGCACGTGATACAGTAAAAATATGCTGATTAACACGAAGATGTGTAATTTCGTATGCATATTTTTGGCATTTAAGTGTACATTTATGAATAAATTGTAATTGCAATTTTAGATTGGTAAAAATGAGCAAGCTAACGCCGATTGAATAAATTCGCCGAAATTGTCCATTTTCCCAAATTATAGGATAAACAGGTTGAAAAATAGTGTATTATCACAATAAGGCCAATAATGTATAATTTTTTTAAAGGAACATTTTAGTTTAGTATAACGCTATAGACTTGTAGAAAATAAGTTTTTGGGGTAGTAGCCCCTTTATAACCACGTGAAAAATAATTAACTTATAAGAAATGGTTTTCTGTAAGAATTATTTAATTAATTAGAGGTATTTTAAAAGTCATATAAATTCGACTACTTTTACTCTACAAAAAATTGACTAGCTAGAGTATAGAAAATAGAATAAATCTCAATTATCAATTAAATTTGTCACTTACGCGGCTGCTCTCTAGCAGCGAAACTCTTATTGCTTAAAATTACTTTTTACGCCTTTTTTTGTTGGAAACATTTGATATCTTGCCAAGGGCGAAACTACCAAGCTTAAGTCTGCCCTTTGAATAGAATAAAATAGAATAACTTTATTCAGCTTGACGTGCACACGGAACAAGTATAACTCCCGGAGGAGAAGGTGAATAGAAAAATTCAAATTAAATATTAAAAATACATTTCTATTGCACGTAATAAATTGTAAGCCTTCTACGGAGATAAAAATTCAAGGTGACACGCAGAGTCCAATGCAGACTGAACGAGTCTGGATTTAGTATTTATTTATGACTGTGCTGGTAGAGGTATTGATTTTCTTCCAATTCATTTTCGATTGTCTGGATGTCATTTTGTACATAGGCTATAAAGTAAAAATTGTCTGGACCGGCACCTCCACCAATAACTATGTAAATCCTGTTTCTTACAATTCATTTTCGATTGTCTGGGTGTAGTTTTGTACTTTGGTATAAGTAAAACGTTGTCTGGACCGGCACTTCCACCAAAAATCTATGTAAATCCTAGACCGGCATCATTTCTCCGAAATATTCTCACCCGAAAATCGGTTACCTTTTTTCGACACAACCCGACCCGAAATTGCTGGTACCCGCACACCAGTGTAAAAAGTGTAAACATGGAGTGAATTCCTGATTAAATTAGATTTACACCCTGCAAGTCCAACTCACAGCTCGCAAAGAGGGGAAGATCTTTATTACACACTAGTTTTTGTTTACTAGGAAAACGCTAAAGTTCCGTCGCGTTCATGGATGAGCTTTTTTTAAAAAGTTTTTAGTAAGCGTGGGATCTCTTTACTTCTACAAGTACCATTGCAAAATCATTTTTGTTAAATTAGAATAATTTTTTAAAAGTAGTACTAATTGCTAGGGTAATTAGAATGTCAAATATCTGTAGACCCGAAGATTGCTTTATGAACGCATTGTAGGTGATTGTTGTCAAGTTTCTATAGTTACTTGTTAATTATTGTTTTACACTTCAAAAAACTCATATTAAAACCTTTATTTCTATGGATTCTGGATAACTTTTTCAACTTTTTCTTTCAAAAGGTACTACAGCACCATAACCTTAATGTCCATGTAAAATATGAACGTCGTAGCCCCAACCGTTTGGTCAGAATCGGCCCAAATGTCACGAAAATATCGCGCTAAAAATCGAAAAAAATCGTAAAAGTACGATATTCATGAGAAATATTTCTTCGATTGTACCCAAAAACAATACAGCTCTAAGTTCAGAGATTTCGAAGGTCCCCTCCAACTTTCATCAAGATCGCATATGCCGTTTGCCCGGTAGAGAGCGAACAAACAGACAAAAAAACTAACAAAAAACAAAACACTCGAGCTATTTTTCTTGGGGTAACTGAAGTAAAAAAAAAAAAAAAACAGTAAATGAAATTGAAGTCTTCGCTTCGCTCATCCCAAAAATATAACTTCTTCCACATTTAACTTGTACTCTTTGATTTCTACTCCCATCATGCAGATATGGAACCTGGCTCAATAATGACCCAAGTTTGACCATTTTCTCGGGTCATGACGAACCAAATACTTTTTATCAGAGTTATAAATAAATAAATAAATAAATAAATAAATAAATAAATAAATAAATAAATAAATAAATAAATAAATAAATAAATAAATAAATAAATAAATAAATAAATAAATAAATTGTATTTAGAGTCTACCCACTCAGTTATATAACTGATTTTCAGTGGGGACAGTAAATCAAAGCGACCAAGCCAACCCTGTAGGCCCCGACGCAATCGACGAGTGAGCGATAACCAACCAAAGATCGATATTTTTAATAGGAAATATAGCAATCAGTGGTATGGACAGTGCGAACACACGCGGATCAACGCCAGAATCAACAAGGCCGATTCAAAACAACTCTGAATTTATTATGTGCTTCGTTGCTAGGACGGCTCCAAAGTCACCGTTTACAAACTCCTAAGACAAGAACTGATGGACAAAAGCTAAAAAAACTTCTAAGTTTGGCAGGAATCGAACCCCGGATCTTCTGCATTGGAAGCAGATACGCTAACCACAAGACCAACGAGCCACACAAAAAATAAAACACAAAATTATTACTAGTTAGCATGGAGGGAAACGGAATGTTTATTTTTGTGTGTTTAGCAAGTGATCTATACTGAATAAATCACGTCACACACCCTCTTCCCCACGCTACATTGATGTATACACCGTAATACGTCACACTGGCTTTGCTTGTCGCTCAGCAGTTAGCAGACTACTACCATACACTGTGGTAATCTCTCTTCACAAACAGAACGCTATAGTGCAAATATTTCACAACCCATTCAAACTTCCCAAAATGTGTTATCTTTTAACCTATAAACGTGGTCACGGCTTTATCAACCGTGTACACGAATGATCTACACCAATCGTAACGAATAGTCTCGTTAAAATTGCCGTTATATTTATTCACCTACACACTAGGGTGGCGTTATCTTTCCGCTGTGTAGTTCGATTAGCCGGGAAACAATCAACTTGAAGATAAAGCTACAGCGAACTGGCACTTGTAGTATTATATGAAACTTTCGATATGCTATGTTATACTATTGCACGGCTGAAGAGAGCCCACCACACTATAAAACACCGCATCCCGGCTCTGATAATTTTTATATGATATAAATACAAGATTTTTAAGCAAAAGCCCGGTTTGAGAACATAGTTATTGCATGATAGAAGTTTGCCCCGACTGGGGATCGAACACAGAACCTATCGGCTTTTCGAAACGATGCTATTTATTTTTCTGTAATCAACGTGATACAATTACACATACAGCAAGGGAGAAGCCGTTATGGCTCGCAATGAAAATTTAAAACTTTCTTAGAGTTACACATTGTTTTGTTATTATGATTGTTATTTAAATTGTTCACCAAAAATGTATAAGATTAGTTAAGGTTTCATGAAGAAGATCGTAAAATAATTTTTGCATTTTGCATTCCTTCAAAAAGAAAGAAAATAAAGTGACCACATGCATTTTAATCACAATATCAAATAGTGAACTTTAAACCTAGACAAGGTGTGTCAACCCACTTGCAAGAAAATAAACATTTAAAAATAGACACTTTGTACCATACTTCCTACGCGACCGGAACTAGACCAACAGACATGCAATTAATTCACATCTTATCTGCGGTTAATAAAACATCCTTGCACAAACCACGACCGTTGTGAACGTCAATATGATAACTATATCGTCGGACAATAAGCTACACGACAAAACTTAATTGCAAAAAAAGAGAAATCTTGATAACAGTTCTCAAATTTGCATAAAGTTCCAACTCGTCGAGCAATGGATTAGAAAATATCCGTGTCACATAAAACATGATTGAGCGTAGTGTTCTCTGTGTATGTAAATGAGTGAGGATACGAGCTCTTTATTCGCGTGTCAGTAGAACGGAACGGCAGTGTGTGATGTGTGTGAATATGGAATCAACGATTGAGAGCAACGTGTTGGAAAATTAAGTTGTTCGGAATATAACCAGGCAATACTTATTATTATGTCAATGGAAGTGCGACGCAGATGGGCGACAAAGGGAAACCTTATAAATATTCCGTGTTAGACACGTAGAAAAAGGAAAATTCATGCTATCCGTATTTAGATTTTCCTAAAGAATTAAAAACAGTTATGGTTATTGTACTTAAATTGTTGATTGGTTGGATCTCATATTAATGCACTTTGGCTATTCGAGAATTATTGTTAAACGTAATTTGTATAAATGTAAATTAATTTCTTTTTGTTATTCTGTGTCTTAAGGCAACCTTAATGTAAAGGCAGAGCTTTGTTTAAAAATAAAGTTGTACTACTATTAGGATAAAGTATGAACAGAGGGAGGAGGAGAAACTCGGTACCGGCACGTAGCCTACTCCTTTCGAAAAGTAGTAAGGGCACCAACGGCTTAACGTCCCATCCGAAAGGACGGTGCAACCTTGACAGTCTAGGTTCCTCCACTAACCCGGACTGCCGAGCAGACGTCGAGGAGAACGAAGCCGTTACACAAAATTGTGATCATATTCTGACATAACAAAAACTATTTTAAATTTTTTGGGGGGTTGGAAGTACGCCCATTATGGACGTTTTATTACTGATATATATTTCAAACTTTTATGAGGGTCATATTATGGCTATTTTACTTTCTATTTGTAATACTTAGGTACCTTTGTCTAAATACTAGGAAAACGCTTAAGTCCCGCCGCGTTGTTGGATGAGCGTAATATTGGTGCATTGAGCTGCCATTGTGTTATGCGGATTTTCTGTTGTTCTGTGAAAAAATTATTACTAAGTCGAAGATTTTTTTAAAATTAAATTAAATTAAATTAAAAATTTACTTAATTTTTTTATTAATCGTAATTTTAAAAAAAGAAAAAAATCGTAAAATTGCAATTTTCATAAGAAATAAATATTCGATTGCGCTCAAATTTTACACGAATATATTAATTCATAAAATTAAGGTTCTGTGAAAAAATCATTACAATAGGATAAAGCATGTAGTTGTTATAAGTCAAAGAATTGTTTTAAAAAAGAAAAAAACTGTAAAATTTCGATTTTCATGAGAAATAGTTTTTCGATTGCGCTCAAAATTCACAAGAATATCTTAATTCATGAAATTAAGGTTCTGTGAAAAAATAATTAAAATCGGATTAAGCATGTAGGTGTTGTAAATCGAAGAAATTTTTTAAAAATCGAAAAAAATCGTAAAATTGCAATTTTTATGAGAAAAAATTTTTCGATTGCGCTCAAAAACGTGGCAGTTCTAAGTTCAGAGATTTCGAAGGCCTCCATAAAATTTCATCACAATTGGAGTATCGGTTTAGCCGGAATCGTGTTAACAAACACACAATAATACAAACAGAAAAAAAAAAAAAAGAAAAACATTCCGGATTTTTTTCTCCAGTGTAGTGAAATGGAATCTTCGCTTCGCTCGCTTCGCTCGCTACGCTCGCTACGCTCATCCAACTAAGATATTTTGATAAGTTTTGTCTTCAATATCTTGCACTCTATCAAAGATTTGGTTCTATCAACTATTTGTTCCATCGATCGGTACAAATATTATCTTTGTACAGGCGGAATAAAATAATCATGTAATGCAAGTTATTTAACTTATTCAGTGGAATCGTCCACTATAATGGACACCAACTTTCAAAATTTATATCAGGGTAAAAGATAGTTTTTTTTCAATTTGACCCCATTTTTATTTATTTTTTCGTGCATTAAAAATAGATACATTTTTTCCCATCCCGATTGGACTAAAAGTGCCTTTTTAAGAGCAAATTGAAAATGCACATCTGCAAAAATGGGTAAAAATGAAGAAAGTATGGTTTGTCCCGGAAAAGAAATTTATTCGTAGTATTGCTACTATTTGAGTTACAAAAAATTTAAAATACGTAAAAAACACGAAAAAAATATTTGAAAAACACTAAAAATCTTAAAAAAAATTAGTATTTTGAAATTATTGCTTAAAAAAAATTAATTTTGGCCAATTTAATTCTCCACTGAATGGGTTAAGACAACATTACATATCAAATATTTTGGAATATAGACAAGAATGGGTTATGTGTCACTGATAATTGTATGAGCGTAGCGAGCGAAGCGAAGATTACATTTCACTACACTGGAGAAAAAAATCCGAAATGTTTTTTTCTTTCTTTTCTTTCTGTATTTTTGTGTGTTTGTTAACACGATTCCGGCTAAACCGATACTCCAATTGCGATGAAATTTTCTGGAGACCTTTGAAATCTCTGAACTTAGAACTGACACGTTTTTGAACGCAATCGAAAAATTATTTCTTATAAAAATCGCAATTTTACGATTTCTTTCGATTTTTATAACATTTCTTCGACTTATAACATCTACATGCTTTATACGATTATAATGATTTTTTTATAGAACCTTTATTTTATGAATTAATATATTCGTGTGAAATTTGAGCGTAATCGAAAAATTATTTCTTATGAAAATCGCAGATTTACGATTTAAAAAAAAAAATCGACTTATAACACCTACATGCTTTATCCGATTGTAATGATATTTTTACAGAACCTTAGTTTTATGAATTGATAAATTCGTGTGAAATTTGAGCGGAATCGAAAAACTATTTCTCATGATAATCGCAATTTTACAATTTTTTTCGATTTTTCGAATTTTTTCATAACACCGACATGCTTTTTTCGATTGTAATTATTTTTTCACAGAACCTTAATTTTATGAATTAATATATTCGTGTGAAATTTGAGCGTATTCGAAAAATTATTTCTCATATCGATTTTTAACATTTTTTTCAATTTATAACACCGACATGCTGTTACTGGCAATCTTACTTATTATTTTTAATTTTTTGGAAATTAATTAAATTTTTATCAGATTTGAAAAAGTTACGAAATGAAAAAATTAAAGGCGGCATTTTGATAAATTTTAATGACTGACCTATCAATTAAAATTCAACGAAATCTCATGGCATGCTAATTATTTAACTATGGAACAAAACATCGTTGTTATTCAACAAAAGATTAAACGTCTCGTGTAATGCTGATGAAACACAATTACGAGAAAGTTGCCAAAATAATGTGTGGCTAGCGTAGGCTAACTATCTCATTAGTATCCATTGACTGATATAAATTATAGAAACCCTAGGCTTACAACAATATTATTTGCTTAAAGGAGAAAATACGGTACTAGGCCCACTAAAAATCTCATTAAAACCTGTACAGTTAGTATTTAAATAGTAAGATAAAATTTGAAAAAAAAACATTTTTAATGAGATCATAAGCTTTTTGGACTAATGCCCTTTTTGAAAATATGGAAATGTTGTATACTATTATGGACAACACTTTTAATGGTTTTAAGTACTGTTAATTTTGTGTCTTGGACCTTACTGTCTGTTGTGTGGACATTTTGGTATTCTTGAAGGCTCGATTGTCACTGCCTTCTGTACACTCTCGCGACAATTATTTTATGTGACAACTCATTTGTTCAAGAAAGGGCACACCGCACAAGTCCATGGACTAATGCCCTTTCTTGAACAAACGAAATAGGTCGACTCATTTCTGCAGCACATGCACTATAGGGACCAATGCCGTTTCTTGTCAAAACGTGTGTATGTATGAAGAGTTGATTTTCATACGTAACTAATTTTCGTCCAAAAGTGGACAACTGCCCTTTCTTGAACAACTGATTCAATTGCAATCAATATAGCAAAACAAAAAAGTAGTAGATTACCTTGGTACAGAAAACGTGATACATTGCTCTTCTATAAATGATTAATACAAAACATGTTAAAGAACATTTCGCTTCACTATCACGTTATCACTTTTCCACTTCATGCCTATCTCTTTAACGAGAAGTGATGCGTATTATAGATGTCTATACTAAACAGATGCCTGTTTTATGTATGCTAATCTGTGTGATGAGAAGGATTTATGGCCTACTGTTGTACCATTAAGTATAGAATGGTTGTACGTTGTTGATAAAAAGTAAAAGGAAATGAAGCAGTTCGTAAGGATTAGATTGATTGATTGGATATTGCTTAACGTCTCATATTAATGCAACTTGGTTAATCGAGACGAAGGGAGGGACGTAAGGGATGACGCGAGGGGGACAAGGGGTGGACAGACCTGTGCTGGTCAGAACCAGCTACAAGCGTATGGGGAGGGCAGGGGTTCCCCCACGTCGTGGTCGTCTCCGTCTGTCATCATCCGTCCGTGTTGTCATTGTCGTCGCCGTCGGGGAGGTAGTCAAAGGGAAGGGGAAAGTTCCCCGACGACGACCCAGAACTCGCCATTAGTTTCAGGAAGAAAAACTCCCCTAATCACGGGCCAAACCACGAGAAGGTTGCGAGTTGGACTTTGATGGCCCGTAAGGATAGAAGAAACAGCCAAGAGAATCTCGTCCGTATGTCTGCGTGGACCACTGCAATCCAATAAGTGACACTGACACATGCGCGGAAGAAGTGCCCAACATAGGGAGCAAAGCTTTGTTGTTGTTGTTCCTCGCATGTTCTTGACTTACGGGCTCATCAATAATGAGTCACCAAAACCATCCTGTATCATCCTTGTTGGAGAGAGATATCAAACAAAAATCGCATGTCAGCGGACTAGGCGCGTAGGAAGTCTATTTTTCCAGGGGAGGCGAACTTTCCCAGGAAAAGTACATGCTTTCGTACATAGTTACATCATATTATGCAACTAATGTTCTTGAATCAGTGGCGTACGGTGAAATGTATTCCGGGGGGGGGGGCATTAGCGTTGCAGGCAATTTTTGAAAATTATGTATATTTTGAAGTGGTTTTTACGTGTTTTAGAAGAAGTTAAGGGGCTTTGCTGAACGAAAAAAGAATTGATAAAAAAGAATTTAATTTTTTGAAGGGATGACTTGAAGAATGTAATATTTATGCTTGTTGGTTTGTTTTTATGGTTAATCCGTCAATTTCTACGACCAAATGCTCAAACAAAATAAGCTCAGGGGGGCAAGATACCACCCCACCCTGCCCCCGCCCCCGGCTCCGACGCCGCTGCAACGGACGTCGTGATCGTTTTTTCCCCGTGACTCGCAACACACGCTCATAAGAATGGACGGACAGAACAGTAATGCTTCGCTCCTCAACAATCTTGCGGGTGTCTGATTTCATTGGATCAGAAAAAGAACCCGACGGTTTCTGCCCCACAGAATTTTGTTAAGTTTCTTGTGGGAAACTTGACCATGGTGCAATGCATGCCGTCTTCAGGTGTCTTAACTTTAAGTATTTTGGAGCTTTGTCCGAGGTCTGCTTGAGAGGTGTCAATCCCTTGCATTCGCCTGCAAGAAACCTCAGGAAAACGGGGGATTTGAAAGTCGTGACCTTCCGAATCAGAGTCCTACACATTAGGGCTACACACAAGCTTCCACTATCGGCTAACCAACATACTATCACTGCATTAAAATAGTATTTGAGGAAGCGCAATAAGGGCGCAGAATTATATCTGTTCGTTTACCGCAATGTTAATAAGGATACTTGTTTCTTCATATTTACATGGTTGAAGCAAATGAGGGATGTTCTCAAAGTTAATGTGTAACTAGACTAGGAAAACGCTAAGTCCCGCCGCGTGATGGATGAGCTTTTAAAGGTTTTAGTTTGCGTGGATATCTTTACTTTTGCAAGTGCTTTGTTTGCTGCCTACGCATTGTAGGTGAATGTTGTCAAGTTTCTTTTGTTTCTTGTCAATTGGTATTATTTACCGTAAAAACTTGTATTAAAAGCTTTATTTCTATGGATTCTGGCTAAATTTTTCCACTTTTTCTTTCAAAAGGTACTACATAACCAAACCTTAATGTCCATGTATAATATGAACGTTGTAGCCCCACCCGTTTGGTCAGAATTGGCCCAAATGCACGAAAGTATCGCACAAAAGTCAAAAAACGTATATTAAAAGCTTTATTTCTCTCGATTCTGGCTAACTTTTCAATTTTTCTTTCAGAAAGCAATACATCACCATTACCTTAATGTCCATGTGAAATATGAACGTTGTAGCCCCACCGTTTTGTCAGAATTGGCCCAAATGGCACGAAAATATGGCACAAAATCGAAAAAAAATCGTAAAAGTACGATATTCATGAGAAATATTTCTTCGATGTACCCAAAACGTGGCAGTCTAGTTTATGAGAGAAACGAAGGCGTGTCAAATTTTCATCAAGATCGCATATGCCGTTTGCCCGGTAGAGAGCGAACAAACGACGGAAAAACAAAAACAAAAAACAAAAAACAACGGAGCTAATTTTTTGGGGGGTCGGTGAAATGAAGTCTTCGCTTCAGCTCATCCAATTAATCAAACTTAAAACGATTATGCGATTGCGTAATGCAAACACAATTATTTAATTTAATAATTTTTCGTAGGAAGCCTGCCCAGGGTGTAGTTCATGCCCCTCTTCAAGGTGCCTAACTAGGTATCTTGGACTTAAAATAATTGTGAAAGGATGTCCGAGGGTTGTTAAAGAGGACTCAAACCCTTGCATTCGCATTAACGACTGAGGAACCTCGAAAAACCCTTCAGTCAGGATTGCCGGTCTCGACGGGATTTGAACCCGGGACCTGCCGAGTCAGAGTCGCGCGCTCGAGCCAACACTGTCGGTAAAAATCTAGACAACAGTGTTAATCTCAAGGTTAATTTTTATTTGTTTAGATTACTCGTGGGGAAACCGTCCAGGGTGCAATGCATGCACCTCTTCATGTGTTCAACTAGTTAGTTATGGAGTTGAAAAATTGTGAAGAGATTGTAAACAAGGGCTACCTGTATGTCTTATCTGTACTTTCTTTCTGTAGATTTTATTTTGGGTTTCTTAAATGCTTGTATTTTTTATTAATTTTTTCACATTTATAAAATATTAAGTTAGATAACTTTCTCTAGATTTTAATTGTGAGAGAATGATTTTCTGGCCCTTGTAGGCCTATTCTGGTTAACAAACTATTTATAAATAAATACAATATAGGCCTAATAGAGAACTTGCATTAAACAACCTTGGAAAAAACTTCAGTCAGAAATGCACGTAGTGGGATTCGATCCGTGGCACATCTATTTGTATTATCTATTATATCCCTAATAGGCAATAAATGAATGGAACGCACGCCACAAGAGTGAACTCTTCTAGTTCTACATTTCGAACCAAGGACACCGGACGAGGTCTGAGCTGTGCATGGTAATCAATCATAGCAAGATTACCATTTCTTGCTTTATAAATTCCACGACAGTTAAAATAGAATATTTTATTTGAGACACCCAATCCGACATAGTACTGCACGAGTGAAGTGCAAAAATGTGGAGATAACTTTACTGTCATGTGATTGTGATTTGTGACCTTTGTTGTCGGAGATTGGTGATTGTAGGAGTTCTAATCTCTGAGTAACTTTGCCATGTCTTCCAGTCTACATGACGAATGTTGAAATTTTAGTGTCACGAAACAGTCTTCGGACGTTCGTTTTAATAGGACATTGGCTACATATCAGCTGATTTTGTTTTTAAGTTTAGCATTTTCACCAAAAGTTGGCAGTAGTGGTACTGCTTTTCCAAATTATTTCCCAAAGTCCAAACACAAATAGCTGACAGCATGGCTGACGGCTTTATCACGCTGTAGTTACTTAGGTTAGGTTATGTTCCTCTATGCACCTCTTAAGCTTACAAAGAAGAAATTCCTACAGAATATACCAAATATTTATTGAGAGACTGTAGGTAAGTGACAACAATATACAATTTCATCATTAAATAAATAAATAGGTTAGAGTCTTCAGTCATATAAGTGATTTCAGTTCATTTCATCATTAAATAAATAAATAAATAAATAAATTCGTAGGCTAGAATCTTCAGTCATAAAACTGATTTTCAGTGGGGGACATTAAACCAAAAGGAACAAGCCAACCATGTAGGCCCCCACGTAGGCTAATCGAAGAGTGAGCGATAATTAGGTAAATTGACTAAAGAAGTAGGTTGCCAAACTGACCGCCCCAACAAAAAGCTTCACGCCCCCCCCCTCACCCCCACTAACCTACTTTTGGGTGAGGCGCTATAGGCTACGGTATAATTACCAATAATTCTTACCAAGTTTGTGGCCATGTGGACCAAAATTGTTCACATGTAGACCTATCTGTATAATAACACAATACAGGGTTCATAAAATTAATGCAAATGGGACATCTAAATGCTTAATTAGGCCTATAGAGCCAATTTAAAAATTTAAAAAATGGTGGTTTTAAACTCACAAAGCTGAGGTATAGAGTAGGGCTAGCCCTAGCCTAGGGGCCTACCCAGCCTGGCTTACCGTACGCCAGGTTTAAGTCTCTAAAACCTAAATCTAACCTATAGCGCCCTAATTAGGCTTAAAGAGCCAATATCCAAGCAAGGATTTCCTAAGGCTATAGGTAAGTTAAATCCTCTTGGTTTAGGCCAGCCATCTATATTTTCATTTAGCCTACATAATACTAGGTAGGCCTACCTATTAAGGGTGTTATTTTCTGCAGGTAACCAACCAGAATGGGTTCCCGAGTGAGTGATGAAATCTTAAAGAAGGCCGTTCAAGAAGTGCGGACGAAGCATTCATGTATATTAGAGGTAGCAAATACTTATAATATATCCAAATCAACATTAACCCGTGCTGTAGAAAAATCAAAAACAGACCGTCGTGTCAAGTACAAGCGAGGACGATATATGCGACACTGGGAGATTTTCTCCGCTTACGAAGAGGGAACGCTGGCATTTTACCTGACGACAGCCTCTCGTATGTGTCACGGTTTGACCACAGGTCAGTTACGTCAACTGGCATACCAGTATGCAATGTCATTAAAACTAACAGTCCCTCAGAAGTGGCTAATTGAATGCAAGTCTGAAGATGAATGGCAACATTGGTTTATGACGCGTCACCCCGAGTTAAGTGTGCGCCGTCCGGAGAACACTAGTGTTACACGAGCAACTGCATTCAATCACAATAATGTTGAGAACTTTTACAATAATCTGGAAAAAGTCATGCTACAACACAAATTTACACCAGAGAGGATCTTCAATTGTGATGAGACTGGGCTCCTGATGGCTTCACAGCCCCTAAGTGTGCCAAGTAATCGTCGAAAAAAACAACTTGGAACATCGCAGGAGAGAGACTTCTTGGTCACAATGCTAAATTTCATAAACGCAAACGGGAATACAATTCCACCCGTTTTTGTCTTTCCGGACGTTAAATTGAAAGATTCCATACTGCTTGGAGCTCCAACAGGAAGCTTGGGTTTGGCCAGCAAGTCTAGTGGATGGATGACAGAGGACAATTTTTACAAATGCATGGTGCACTTTGTAGAATATGCCCAGCCAACAAAAGAAAAACCATGTTTGATGTTGCTTGACAACCACGAAGCACATATCTCAATTGAGATTATTACATATGCAATAGAAAATGGGCTAGTAATGCTAACATTTCCTCCTCATTGCAGTCCCTGGTTACAGCCATTGGACATAGCCATTTATGGTCGTTTTCAAAAACATTTTAGAAGGGCCCAGAAAGACTGGATGGATAGCAACCCGGGAGAAACGATATCGATCAACAATTTGGTAGGTCAGGCAGGCAAAGCCTTCTACAAGGCGTTTACTCCAAACAAAATCAGACGTGGTTTTGCAAAAGGAGGGATATATCCTTTAAATAAAGACAACTTTTCGGAACAAGATTTCCTATCATCGAAAGTGAGTGATCGACCTCCACTAGACCAGGCAGCCTCTTCCCCACAACAAGCCACCTGTCCACCAGTTGCACAGCTGGCCTCGCTGCAAGTCACCTGTCCGCCAGATGTACAGATAGCATGCACCTCCAAAACTATTGTCTCGTCAGAAGATGCGAGGCCATTTCCGCAAGCGCCTCAACAAACCGGTAAGCGCGGTCGGAAGAAAGGTAATACCGCCATAATAACCGATGAGGTTACACCTGAAAGAGATACCCTTGAACAACAACGTAAACCCCAAAAAATCAAAGACGAGAGCAAGTAAAATATGTTTAAGCAGGTCTACAAAAATGTTAGAATGGCGGCATCTTCAAACTTGCTGTGATAGCACCGAAATGAAGATGATTTTGAGATTCGGAACTTGAAGAAAGTGACTAAGATATCGTTAACCATGGTGCCAAAAATGTAATGGCTGATAATTTTGTTTTTGTTAATTTTTGGCCGAAGATGGTAGCTGGAAAAATATTAACTTTGTGGGGCGAATAATGTAAAAGAAAAGTTAGATAATTTTTTTTCAGTGTCAATTTCTACGAAGAAAAGAAGCAATGTGTAGGCCTACTAGTTTTTTTTATACCCTAAGCAAGAAGATTTTGTATTTAATGTTTTTTTATGTGATAATTATGCATAATAATATTTGTGCTAGCGACGCATGATTTAACAACAGATGAGAGACTGCCGGGACAAAGTTTGTCTTGTTATTTGCAACGTCGTTTGAAAAATTTGAAGAAATAATTAGTATTTAAAGATGTTGATTTCCTATAGGTAGGCCTACTTTTTGTTAAATTGGATTGAATAGGCCTGTGTCTTGATTTTCAGTTGATTATGAACAAGTGCCAAAAATTTAATGGCAGACAATTTTGTTTTTGTTAATTTTCGGCCGAAGATGGCAGCTGGAAAAATGTTAACTTTGTGGGGTGAATACTGTAAAATAAAAGCAAACAAATTTTTCTGTGTTGATTCCTACGAAGGAAAGAAGCAAGGTGTAGGCCTACCAGTACTAGTTTTTTCTACCTGTAGCAAGAAGATATATTTCAGATGTTCACAAAGAACAGAAGCTGCCGGGACACAAAGTTTGTGTAGTTATTTGCAATGTCCTTTGATAAATTTAAATAAATAATTGTAAATTGATTTTATGTACTTCTTATTTAATTTTGATTGAATATGTCTGATTTCCTAGGCCCTAGGTCTACCCTAATAGATACGTACAATTTTTAATGGGAAATAAAACTAGGTAGGCCCTACCTCAAAATGGTACTAAAATCATTAAAAGCGGTACAAAAAGTCGATGTTACAAAAAAACACGTAGATAATTGTATGGTCAGCCGGAAAAATAGTGCAAAATTAGTTTAGAGACAATGATTTGATTGGCTGTAGCCATGTTGTAACAATAATAATTGGTGGATTGTTGGTGGCATAGTCCTCCTAGCCTGCCGGAACTATTTTTTGCTGTTTTATTAACAACAAAAAAATTAAACGGTTCTATTTTAAATAGGACTTTGAACCGAAAAGGAGTTTTGCCAAAAATAGAAACGTTAAAGCTTTGAAGGGCCCACCTAGGTTTTATTAACAAACAAAAAAATTGTGCATGATTATTCTTCCGGCTGACTGTATGAATAGCCTACACACTTTGTAAACCAAAATTTGATGAGGAAAGCAGTAAACAAATTAAGAAATTGCAAACGAGGTATCCTACATTTCCTGTTTATCATTAGAGGAATTGAGATATGAGCAGGTACAAAAGCATCTTTGCTAAGCCTAAAGGCCGATGCACAATTGCCCGGTAACGATATAGGCCTAACGGGAAGAAAGTTGAATCACACGTTAACTTACGACACGATGCACAATAAAGCTTCCCGTTGCCGGTTGTTCCCGTATCCCGGCAACGACAACGGGAACATCACCAAGTTTTCACTTTCCGTAACGTTCCCATTCCGTATGTTACTGGAACCAATCGGAATCAAGATGTGCACGTCCTAAAACGTTTTTATCAACTGATTGATGGTTTATACGCGAGTAATATGCGAAATAAATTAAATAGGCTACAAATAGCCCTATGCGGAATAACAAAAAATAATTAACACACTTATTATTTGATTTGTTCCTGTCGGTTTGCTTCACTGCCTATTGTGCATTGAAGCCCTTAACGTTAGCGTCTTCCCGTTCTCATTCTCGGTCAACTGTGCATCGGCCTTAAGGCCTAATGCATACTAGGCTAGGCTTAGGGCTACCCTAGGCTCCTACCCCTGGCATAGCCTAGGCCTAGGCCTAGGTAGGCCTTAAGCACCTACGTAGTCGAGGCCTAGTTCTAAATATAGGCTAGGGCCTATACCTCAAAGCCCCTATACCACTTTCAGTTGGGTGGCCATGTCTACTTTCTTTCTCCCTTCCTGAATTAAATGGGCAGACATCACTTCACTAGAATAGCCTAGGACAGCCTAGGCCCTGGCCCTAGCTAGGCGGGTACTTGTGTAGTTGGTGTGACCCAAAACCTAGGGCCTTTGGGTTAGGGCCTTTTTTACAGCTGTAGGCGTTTCGCTACTTAATCCTATGTTGCCGGCTCAAGATAGGGCCTAGCCTAGGCTAGGCTTAATTCCTGATGATTTTTCAAGAGGAGCTTGGCATTTTAGTGAGCTGAACCTGTGTGCAAATTCGTCATCCTAGGCATGCAGCTGTCAACACTAAAATTGTAGAGAAAGCACAATTTTACAAACTAAGGCTTTTTGTATCTATTGCAGTCACACAAAAAAAAACTCTTAACTCTATATTCGCACGTTTGAGAAAAGGGAACTCTTTATTTTGGTATTTGTATGTTTTTCTTACAGTAATTTGCGATCGCCGACGAAATAAAGGTGAAATTTTAGGTTAGAGAGCCAATTTTAGGATGCAATACAGGCGAAAAATCGATTAGCCCTAGTCGACCTTTTGGTAAAAAGATCGATTGTTTGGGCGGCCATCGAGAATATACATCGAAACTCGAGAACGGTGGGATTTTCAAATCTACAATACAATACAATACAATTCATTGATTTAGCTTCATCAGCTATTACATACACTAGGTAACGCTCAGTTGGACGCGTTGATAAGCGAGCACGGCTATAGCTAGACCCACATTGCACATTTTTTTAAATTTTAAAATTTGCGACGTTGACAAGTGTCACAGGGCCATGTTTCCAATATTATTTATTTTCAAGGTATTTGGGTAAACCCCTTGGTAAACCCGTGTGTACAACCTTTACTTTGTGAACAAAATCCACCGCCATCCCAGAGGACCTTGACTCCTTGGAAAACTATTTGTTGACAAATAATAGACTGTTCCTCGAAAGTAATTTGATTACTTCTAGGTGGCAGTGCATTAGAAACTTCGGCGCGTCTTTTGTTGCCATGCAACGTTAAATTTTGTTATAATGTTTTCCATCTACACTACTTATCGGATCAAAATAAAAATTAACATATTCGTGACCGACGGACATTCTAAATGATTTGGATATCTCAAGATTTTGTCCCCTTAAGTTTTCAAAAAAAAACTTTCGATTAACTTTAATGTAACTTTTTAACTTTGAACGATTTTGCCACAAAACTAATGCATTCAATCGAGAAAGAAGCTTGCGATGGTCAAAATTTCAACTCGATCCGAGCCTCCGTTCGAACGTTATGGCGAGACATAAAACAAAAAAAAAAAAAAAAAAAAAAAAAAATAAAACAAACAAAAAAAAAAAAAAAAAAACCAGTGACTAATTTTTCCGGCAGATCAAATGAAAACGCTCGCTTCGCATCGCTTAATTACAATTCAATTACACTTCATACATTACATTTATTTCTAGTAACTCTTTCTAATTGTACGGTTGGTACACAAATACATATGTTATACATTCAGATTTAATTTTAACAAGTTTTTTTTGGTTATATTTTTTTTTATAAATTTTAGGCAATTTATCAAAACATTCTTAATCCAGCATAAAATATTGATTTTGAGTTGCAAACTTGGTCAAATTATTTATTGACCTTGTTTTATTGTTCATGTACATTATTTATTATATTTATTTGAATTCGTTTTAAAATATGCTGGAAACAATCATTTTTAGTTTAAATATAAATACCAGAATCGTAATGAAGCTCTGTCTGACACACATCAATTCAATGTTCTTAGCATAGTTTTATACTTGTACACCTATTACTCTTTATATAACTCTCATAGCTTTATTTGCAAAACATTGCAATGCATCTTTTTCTCTTTCATTAAAATTTAACATTATAATACTACAATAATATTCAAAATGTGGACGGATTATTGTATTATAGATCAATCAATCAAAAAATAATAAAAAATGACATTTTTATGATTCTAGCGCCGAAATAGAAAAAAAAACATCGCAAAAAAAATACGAACAACACGGAAAAAATCTGAGTCGTGAAATCGAGAATATAATTAAAATCGCCGAAAACAGTATAAAAGTGGCAAAATTCGCGAAAAATCGCGGACACCAAACTGTTGAAAATTGCACCAATTGTTGTTGTTGACATCTGCAATCAAATTTCAACTATCTAGGTTCAATTTAAAAAAGTTTCGTAGAAAAGAACGGAAGCATCTGTCCTAGTAGACTAGGAACGTTCAAGTCCGCGCGTTGTGGATAGTTTTTTTAAGTTTAGTCTGCGTGGGATATCTACTTGCAATGCATTTTGCTGTTTTGACTTCAAGCATTGTAGGTGATTGTTGTCAAGTTTCTATTTACTAAATATGAAAACTGTCACATATATGAACATTCTCCTTAAGGGTTCATATCCCGTTTATGGGATCAGGAGATGTTTTCAATAGCATTCCCTCACGTCAAAATCAATTTTAATCGGCGGGGGCTGGTGTGCAGAGCCCCACAAAATAAAAACTAACAAAAAAATAATAAAGGTTATGGCGCCCCCAAAAAAGAGTAAAGGCCAGTTTGACATTACGGACAAAGTGAAATTTCATAATTTACAACGTTTTTATTTTTCAATTATTTTTTTAATTTTGATTAATTATTAATTCTTTTAAACAAACGGGTAGATGGTAATAGGCAAATATTTTCGTCACTTGAAGTGAATAATGATTCTTTCCACTACCAACGTATCCGCGCATATTCGGCGCTTGAAGTAAGACTAACGTGCATCTAGATTCTAGCTAGAAGAATACTTTGTGTTTGTGTGTGGTGTAGGGCCCACACGAAAAATGCGTGCATTGGACATAGCATTGAGTAGCATCTAATATGATTTTAAATTTATTATCCTAGTACCTCAATGTAAATTGGCAGCAATGCTGTATTTGAGTGAACAAATAAATAAATAATTATAGGACCTTCTATACTCAATGGTCATATAAAGTACTTTGATCAGTAGTAGATCATTATCATTTATTCATTCAAAATGCTACACATATAATGTTTACGATATAGTTTGTTAATTTTTATGTGTCGTATATTGAGCTAATTTTAACGTTGTCCATTATTTGGCACAATCGCAAATATCTTTCGTAAGTTTATTGACAAAAAAAGTAAGTGGTGGTGCTGTTATTTTATGTCTATTGCAAGTCTAAACTTATTCTTATCGTTGTTCAAAAGTGGTTGAAATCAAAACAAAGCTAAGGAAAATAACTGTCCGTAGTTCGTATACTTATGCACGGTACCTGATTGAATTCGCTGCGTAGCATAGTCTGCTACGCGTGCCAAACCGTTCGACGTGACTCGTGAGTTATGTCAAAACAATATTATAAATTACATTTCGAATGACTTACAATAATACAAAAAAAACGCAATTGTAATTTGAAAATAATATGACTATGAAACATTTTAGTATCATCCATTTCATAAGTATACGAGTACTACCCTCATACCGAGACCGACTCAATTTTCCAACCACTAGGAACGTATACCAAAAACAAAATAAGTGAGTCATTTAGTTTCCTGCTTTAGATAGAACTTCTGACTTGAGTCCATTAGTTCTTGGCTTAAGAATGTGTAAAAGGTAACTTTGGAGCCGTCCTAGTAAAAAGCACATAATAAATTCTAAGGTTGTTCCTAATTATCCTTGTTGATTCTGGTGCTGACCGCGGGTGTAATCGTGTCCAGCTTGATTGATCGGTGTTTCCAACGTAAATATGCCGGTCTCCATGGTTGGTCATTGTTCGCTCGACGATGGTGTCGGTGCTACAGGGTTGGCTTGGTCGGCCTTTGGGTTTATGTTTGGCATTTAATTTCATGTCTCCCACTGAAAATCAGTAGGTATAGATTCTTAACCATTTCAATACCGAATTTAATTGGTCTAAATTATATAATTGATATAAACCATTTAAATTTCCGATTTTCCCCCCAAGAATTTAGGTATTTTTGTTTTGTTTTTTATCATTATATTTAAACAATTTTCAAGAAATTTTCGGATTTTAAAATGAAATCTTATTTTTTAATTTTAATTTCAATATCAAGTACATTCCTAAAACTAGATATGTTTTTCTCAATTTTTTTTTAGATTTTGTGTATCTCAAATAACAACAGTATTTGAAATTTATAGCTTTCCCGGGATTAACCAAATGTTTTCCATTTTTAACTTTTTTAGCAGATGTGTATTTTCAATCTTCTCTTAAAAAGGCCCTTTTCGCCCAAAGTCCCAACTCCCAAATCAAAACAGACTTTAATATTCTGCGCGCTAAGGGCGGCTCAAATGTGAAACTACTAAAAGCACCGCACGATAAATACGGTCAGTAGATTATTGATGTGCAGTGCGAAACCTCAAATTTCCATTTTATTTCAATCATAGCCCAGGGCCCTAACCTTTTAAAACGATTTAGTTTTGATTAATTATTATCGTACTTTAAAGTGTGGCGCAGGCGTTACTGACATTTTTGTACGAAATAAATTGAGATGTGCCTTGTTTGAGCATGACGGACGAGTGTAGCCAGAGTCGATAAAAAAGTTTCCCCGTTGGGGAGGTCCTCCAACTCCCAAGTCAAAACGGACTCTATCTATATCTATCTCCATCTAGTTCCTGGTACACTTTGATTAGTTGTAAGCCTAGGGTAGAAAGTCCAAGTCTTCGTTTTTATCATTTGTCTTTGCAAACAAGATGCAAAGGAATACGAATGTGTGTTTTCTCCTCGATCCAAGCCTTTTACTATGCGCTGTTTATTCTTAGATCATTGCAAGTTATACAACGCATCCCCTTATCTTGAGGGTTCAATGCCTTAAACAGTGCACAACGTAATGCAATTATATTCACCTAGGTGCAAGAAGTGATTTGACTAAACGATAGTGATAATAGTCTTTCGATAGTGATAACGATGCACAGCCTGCCCAGTGGAATCTTGCCCTTGTTAAGATGGAATATCCAGAGTTTCTTTCCGGGTTAGACCATCATATGCGAGCAGAAAGAAATGTATTACTTTATTACTTAATTAAAATCTCTGAAGTTCCAAAGTTGATTACAATCACATTAAAACCTGGCCTGGCAAAAACAACCTATGCACACGTCAGGATTTAAATTTCGCGCCTCATGTAACACCAGCGCCCCTGGCGGCGCGGTGTCTTGAGGCTAAAAAAAGCAGCGTTAGCTACAACAAATGAAAAACCCAGACGGCGGTGATTAAAGTATTTGCTATGCATTCGGGCATAAAGTCGATTACAGACGCTCCCTGATTTTTTGACAGGTGCCTGATTTTCAATCGATTGTTTGAAATTTCTCTCTGATCAGCTGTTGTTGTAATATTATGGGAGCTTTACCAAGTCGTGTATACTCTGCATGTAAGAAGATTAATTCATTATTAACAGGTACATATTTTAAGCCATGGCTACATCGGCCGATAAGTCAGCCTGCTGGCAACATCCAAAGCCTCCCTCAAGAGCTGCTCCTCCACGTGTTCTCTTTCCTGACTCCGAACCGAACTCTGCGAGACCGTTGCTAAGGTATGTACTCATTGGGAGGTTTTACACCGAGACCCTCATCTTTACACCACACTCGAGTTCAGAGACGGTGAGGAAAGCACAGAGACTGTCGTTAAGCTCCTGCGGTGGGCACCGTGGCTCAAGGCTCTCACGCTGGTCGACCGAGAAGACGTGAACATCATCCTCGATGAGGTCAGCCGACACAATCACCAAATCCGTGCAATAGTGTTGAATAAACTAAGCGGATTTCCGCACTCTATACTCGGGTCGGCAATGAAGGAAGTACTACAAAACTGCGCCAAGCTACACACCCTGGAACTTTACGGACATTACGTCTCAGGCGATGTGTTTAATGAGATCCCTTACGTTCAACTCCCTCGTTTGAGGACTGTGTATTTCTTAGGAGATACAGTCCTTGTCGATGAGCCCTTCAGTCTCGAGATATTTCAGATATTGAAACAATTGGAATTGGGTTACCACGTGGACATATGCCTACCCGGCACAGAGATAATAGCACTGTGCGAACGGTTTTGTACGACACTAGATTCTATAGCAATAAGTTTTGGCGACTGGTCTCAAGAAGCTTTCTTCGCGCTACAGAAGTGCACCCAAATGAAGACCTTGAATATCTTCAAGGCGCTTAACATCTCTTCTGAGGGGATCCTCGCCGTCGGGGCCATGTCAAGTCTGCGCCATTTACAGATTATTTACGTATATACGTTGTCCGAGAGTACTTGGATCAGTCTGTTCAAGTCCACCGCCTTGGCGAACCTGGAATCGCTCAACCTGTACGGCTGCAACTTGACAGACGAGGTGGCGGTGAGTGTAAGCCGGCACCTCAAGAAGCTGAAGGAAGTGGGAATGTCTGGACGGATGCTTGACCACCCCGAGGCGGGGGAGAACGTGAGTGCCGGCGGGGTGCAGAGTATCATCAAGGGATGCTCGAGACTAAAACTGTTGATATTACACTACATGGATACCACAGTACAAGACGAGATTAGACTCATACCTAAGTACCTACCCAGTCTCAAGATACTATTAATCTATCAGGATACTTCTGTTGACCTACATTGGGAAACTGTAACCGAAATAGTAAAAAGCATGCCGGAGCTTCACGTGCAATATTTCAACTAGATCTAACGCATTTATCACCTATTCACGCAGAAGCCCACTTCTATAACACAAAGTGCCTCTAGGCGGTCAAAAAATTTTCCAATTTCGTTACCAGTCAAGTGAGTCAACTACTAATAATTATGGTGCGTATAGTTAAATCTTTATTTTTGACATATTTTATGTGCCAAATATGTCCTGGAAATTTCTACCACAGTATTATTTACTTCTGTAAAACAGTTGTATTATGATTTCTTATTCCTTTTGATAGTTAGTAAATAGCGGTTTGCTCGGCCAAAAAGCATCCTACGTAAATAGAATTTTGCAAACTTGTCAATAAAGCATACATGGACGTTCCAACAGTCATAGATTTTCAAATTCACGAATATAGTCAATTTTGGACTTTTTAACAAAATTGAAATTCGTGAAATCTAATTTATTTTTTATAAATTATTTCAAAACAAATTTTAGGAATGTGTTACTATAGAAACCTTTATTTCCACTTTCTTGAGATATGTTCAAAATTTCTAACAACTGTGATGTCATTCAGCCGAGCAAACAGAAAATTGCCTAAAAAGGGGTGGTGAACGCTCTTAAAATTGTTTCTGCAATTACTTTAAATCATTTTTAATCCTGTCAAATACGATTTTTTGGAGGAAATAATTGCGATGTCGCTGAATTTTTGCAGAGACCTTCCTTATATAATACTTATCAACATACTAAAACTCCCCTACAATCGGACTTGAGCTTCGGCCGCCATGTTGGAAAATGGCGGCCAAAAAGCGTTTGTTATCGAATATCTCCAAATTGGTTGGAGATAGACAAAATGTCGCAATGGCAAAAACATTCCCCATTTAATTCCCTACAATAAAAGGTGTCTTCTATAGTTTTGGTAGGGGCAAAGGTTACGTCACAAAATCGTGGTATTTATACGTTGCTTATTGGTGTAGGCCTACCAGCAAATTTCCTAATTTTCACGCCCAGCATCAAACAATGCCCGGTAAATCCGTAAGAAATCGATTTAAATATTAAAGAACTTTTGTACAGGGTTCATAAAAGCTTCCTCAGTATTTAAAAAAATCAGGTCTGTGAAATCGGATTTTGCATTTACCCGGAATTTAGGTTTTTCCATTGTTGGCATTTCCTCAAAAATGCCATAATAGACTGTCCATTATTAAGCACTAAATAGCATCGGAGGAAAAATTCTTTCTACGCACATTGAAGTGACTTAAATAACGATGAGAAAACAACCAAAGTTTAAATCCAATATGGCTGCTTATTCCTAATATTCAAAATATGAATACTGTTTTCGTGCTGTTTTTACACCCTTTTTGTTACATCATTCACTTTGATGTTGTGGATATTAGGAATTATCAGCCATATTGGATTAAAACTTTGGTTGTTTTCTCATCGTTATTTAAATCACTTCAATGTGCGTAGAAAGAATTTTTCCTCCGATGCTATTTAGTGCTTAATAATGGACAGTCAATTATGGCATTTTTGAGGAAATACCAACATTGGAAAAACCGAAATTCCGGGTAAATGAAAATTCAAAATTCACAGACCTGATTTTTTAAAATACTAATGGAAGCTTTTATGAACCCCGTACAAAAGTTATTTTGTATTTAAATCAATTTTGTACGGATTTACCGGGCATTGTTTGATGCTGGGCGTGAAAATTAGGAAATTAGCTGGTACTCCAATAAGCAACGTATAAACCACGATTTTGTGACGTAACCTTTGCCCCTACCAAAACTATAAAAGACACCATTTTTGTAGAGAATTAAATGGGGAATATTCTTGCCTTACAACATTTTGTCTATCTCCAACCAATTTGAATATATTCGATAACAAACACTTTTTGGCCGCCATTTTCCAATATGGCGGCCGAAGCTCAAATCCGATTGTAGGGGAGTTTAAGTATGTCGATGAGTATTATATAAGGAAGGTCTCTGCAAAAATTCAGCGACATCGCAATTATTTCCTCCAAACGTCAATATAAGATCTTAATTGACAGGATTATTTTGAATCTTTGATTGTATGTGTCTATGCATATTAATAGCCTAACACAAAATGCTCTATCCTGTTTTCAAATGTTAGATTGATTTACTTGTACAGTATAGTGATGCTAATATAAAAATGTTTAATATGGAGTGGTGTCTATAAGTAAATGTATTGTGAGAAGTATTTTGTATTTTAGAAGCAACAATAAAATAATGTCAAATTTCATTTTGTTTAAAACCATCCGTTAAAAATGCACTTCTGCTCGTCGACGTGCTATACACAACGAAATTACATAAAGTATGCAAACTTCGAACATTGGGACAATGTTTCGAATCCAACATAGAAAGACCGAATTAATACAAGTTTAAAGATGGCTGCAAAGTTGACTGAATGAAAGAAGGACTTGTACACTATCAGCCAATTAAATGCATACTAGGCCGCTTCGCAAACGCTTTTTTTCGTCGCGTTGATGGATGAGCTTTTTTGTAAGGTTTTAGTTTACGTGGGATCTCTTTACTTTTGCAAGTCCTTTTTGAACGCATTTTAGGTGATTGTTGTCAGGTTTCTATTATAACTTGTTAATTGTTATTATATACCTCAAAAACCTATATTGAAATTTCTATGGATTCTGGCTAAATTTTTCAACTTTTTCTTTCAAAATGCAATACATCACCATTACCATAATGTCCATGTAAAATATGAACGTTGTAGCCCCAACCGTTTGGTCAGAATCGGCCCAAATTGAAAAGTGAAAGATTTTCAGCAACGTTTCCACAAACCTTATACGTCTTAGTGTACGATTTCTTTTGTCAAAGTGCTAAATGCTTTACCATTGATATCAACCCCTATAGTATGCTAATTAGCAGTCTCCTTACTCCGCACAGGCCGCGAGGTGAGGCAATTGAGACTCAACCGGCCATTTCAAGATGTGCGATTGTGTCTTTTAATTTATGCTTTTTTAATGCAATAAGTATTTTACTGGATTGTTTAGGTTTTTTAGCTTGTGCTAGCATGGTATTAAACAAAAAAACTACAGTGATTGCATAGGATTTAGTAAATCATTTTGTTTAAAGGCTATATCTACCTGTCACCTGGCGGAATCTTGAGAACTATTTGGCACAAATCGCTCCAATTGATAAATGAAACTGCATTTTAAGATGGTTCAATTGTACCGAAGTGACACGACTGCTGTCTAGCCAATATATAGGATGTCAATGCTTCTACCACAGATAATAGACTACACTACGCTATTATCTGTGCTTCTACAGTAGAGTATCTATGTTCTACGGTATCTATATAATATGCTTCTAAGTCCGTATGTGATAACTAACGTCACTATGGACCTATGGTAAACATACGAAGGCGTTACATTTTAACTTAAAGCAACCCTTTCAGAGAATCGATAATACCGGTATAGTATAGGGTAGGGAATCTACAGTAAATAACTAGTGGGACTCTATAGTCTGTACCTCCACCAAAGACAAACAAACCTAGGTAAGCCTACTAGGAAAACGCCAAAGTCGTTGTTAGACAAGTGAGCGAGTCATGTGTGTGGTCATGTACCCGGTAACATTCCCTTTCATCCCCCTACATAAGGCCGGATACAGCATTGGTCTTTCCTCCCTAGCTAGGCTAGAGTGGCGCATTATGACCTAACAGTTGACGTGTACTTATTCCAAACAAACTCAAAACCCTATCATTTATACCTAATATCAATTAACTTAATGTAAAATGTTCCCGGGTACTCAACACATGACTCGCTCTCTCGTCTAACCACGATTTTGGCGTTTTCCTAGTCTAGTTGGCTAAGGCGCCTTTATTCCCGAAATGTTGGAGACCCGGGTTCAAACAACGGTCGGGATAGATTTTTTGGGATTGTATTACAAAATTATAGAAAATGTTTTGAAATGCTGATATACAGTACTATTTAAAACATATCCAGTACGAAATACGTGTGAAGATTGCAAGGTTTATCCAATCCCCCAGCGGAATGATGAGGAACTTTGAGCGTGTAAGATTCGATACACCTTGGTCACATGCATGCACTCACAGCCTGATAAAAATGATTCGATAAAAATGATAAGAACAAAACTTATGTCGTTAAATTAAATTCTTCACATTTACTGCCTATTTTTCAATTTATTATTTCTTGAGATTATGCTCAAAATAACTCCACGCAAAAGACTTGTACCGGATGTCTGAAATTTCAGCGCAATCTGTTCAGCCGTTCGGCTGTTCTGGAGCGAACTCACTGACAAATTAAAAACAGAGTAAGTCCCGTTTATGTTGAATGGTAAGACTCAGTCGCTTAGCTCCCTCGTCTAATATTAATAGTTTAAGCTTGAAAACAGCACCATTTATCTTAGCTCCCACCTGCCCGACATTGTGCTCATACAAACTGCAAGGTGAGAGGCCTAATGAACCTTTTATCACTAATTTGGAATTTAGAACGATGACGTAAGCTAGCCGCATCAATAGAATACAAATATTACACAATACGCAAACACACAATCCGCGTATACACAATTTATATCATATTACTCAATACGCGTGCAGCGGCATATCAATGTCGGTATCGGATCCAATAACAAAACATCCCGGAAAGTTCAGCTCAGCTTCTGCAACATTGCATCAGGCTGCACGATAAGTGTGCAAATTCAGACGATAATGACCGTCAACTACATCGTTACGACTTACGAGCTTGGTATTGCCCGACCGGGCTGGGAAAAGTAAATAAAGAAGATTGATTTTAAATGATCAGCAAAAGCAGAAATCAAGTCACGATCTTGCGTGATATTTTCTGACCAAGTTCAAAAAGCTTTGTTCGTAGACTTAATTTTGTATAGTTGTTGATTTGGTTTTCGACGATCACGCCTCGTCTACAGAAAACCGTAAAAAGGATTCTGATTCACAATAATTATTGAATGTCAGTTCGTTCGAAAAGAAACACCATAGCCGGAGAAATACTGTTTTAAAAACCATTATGATTTATGTATGTCGTGTTGAATAAACGAGATTAAAATGTATTAATATAAGAACCGTACAAAATGGTAAAATCGTAAGATTCATAATACGAAACACATAAAATCAGAGATGTGTGTTACTTTATTTTCACCAATTCTCTCACGACTATATGTTTTTGTTGTAACCAGAAAGACCTTTTCAAAATATCATTCTCAAAGTTCACAAAAATATGGGGGTGGGGTTCACCACCACAAACAGTTTTCACTACTTATTTTCACCACAAAATGCAACGCTTTGTGCACAACGAAAACGAAAACTATCTTATATGTTCATCATGCTTGCCTCTGGCTATCTACACCACATCGCGGGAAAAGCTAATGATTTAATTCGATATTGATTCTTGTTGTTTGATTGATTTGATATTGTGAATAGAAGGGAGGAGGGGAAACCCGGCACCGGTACGTAGCCTACTCCTGTGTTGACTTCTGATTCGGGAGGTCCGGGGTTCGTATCGCGTCGAGACCGGCAATCCTGACTGAAGGTTTTTCCCGAGATTTTCCTCAGTCGTTAATGCGAATGCAAGGGATTGAGTCCTCTTAAATAGACCTCGGACATCTCTTCACAATATCCTATCCGCAATATTCCTAGTTGCTGAAGAAGGTCACACCTCTGATCTGATGAAATCTGATGTGTATACCCTACGGCGGGCATCCTACACAAATGTATTTATTTTACTCCTTTTGAAAAGTACCAAGGGGACCAACGGCTTTACGTCCCATCCGAAAGGACGGTGTAACTTTGACAGTCATATGGGTTTCTCCACTAACCCGGACAGCCAAGCACATATCGAGGAGAACGAAGCCGTTACACTAGCTCTCGAACCCTCCATCTGCTCTAACCTGCGGTATACGTGGTTGTGTCTCGGGGAAGAACATTCACCCACTCTCCCCTGACCACGCCCGAAGGCTGCTTAACTTCGGTGTTCGAGTGTGAACTGGCTAAACGACCTCGGCTAAACTGCTCTTGTTGCTTAACGTGTCTATTGCAATATTTCTATTCGATAAGATGAGGGCGTAGGCCAGTCACAGAATACTAGTCTGGACTGGCACCTCCACCAAGAAAGTAGGTAACTTCTGGACTTCTGGTATGCATGGTGAAGGGGCCCTCCACCATCCATCTTTTTTGTACCTGGAAATCGAGAACCTTTTTTGACAATGTCAATTTATTATTATTACCTCTAAAGTTAGTAAAAAAATCGAACATTTTTTCGAACTAGAACTTTTTTTCCGGCAAAATTGATTCGATCATATTTTTTTTAAGTTCGAGTTCGTTCAAATTTCGAACGTTCGCACATCCCTACAAATTACCCATACCTTATGCGGAATTCGAGCCCGCGCCCTGCTAGTGTCATACACTTCGGACCAGCGCTCAAGTCGAATGAGACGGCGCGAATTCCATCATCAAAGACACGTGGACAGAAAATTATACATATAACCAATATTAACATCCATGCTTATATAACAAGTTAATTTGTTTACGTGAAAGGAAAACACGGCGGAAATGGTTCTGAACAAGTTTTGTTGCTTCTCATAGCGATATTGATTATTGGGTATGTGGATTACCTAGGATGGGTGGATGACGAAGATAAGGAACGCGAGGGCGGGGGCATCTGCAGGCGCTTGGTTGGATCCACTTTCCATCACAACAACCCACAACACGTCTAATCAATTGCGTACACGTCACCTAAGGAACACACCACATTAATCTCGTGTGAATTATGGAACACTTTATTTTTTGCAGAAAAGTTAAAAATTTGAAAATGATTTACTCAGATCCCCATAAATGGTTTGTTTACCCAAAACAGTCAAAACATTCTCAATTTAGGAACAATAGTCGGTCTAAAATTCTTCAAAATTTTCCTCCTTTTTTCCTTCAATTGATTCACAAAAGGTCTGCAATACCAGTGATTTTTTTCTGGAGCCGTTGCATATATGTTATGGTCAGTTATGTATACAGTCTTCTACAGAAGCACATTTTTTAAACCATCACAACAAAATCTAAATAAATTAAATGGATTTTTAGGATTAAGAATTTTTGTCAAATCATCAAAAGATGTATAGCAGTGTGAAGTTATCTCGGAAGTAAATTTCCCTTGTCGCATGTAGTGTGCAACCTTGTTCAACGGCTATGTGCAATTCAATAAGCCTTTGCTATGTCTCCACACGCAATCTTGACTGCTCTTTCAAATGAAGCATCGACGAGCGGTTTACTATAGTGAAAGTTAATCATTTTGATTTCTTGATCAAATTTGCCTTCCAAGAGTTAATCATAGTTCCACAGAACACTGCCAGAGCAGGAAATTACCATCCAAACCAATCTTTACAAAGTTGTGAAAATGGGGGGTAGGGAGGGGTGATAATTAGTTCTTCTGGTTGTGATTTTCGCGTCATTTTTACCCATTCGGCGAGAAATAATTTGGTTTCGTGATTGAATTGCCTGATTGGGTTGACTTTTCACGTCCCAAACAAATTCGTCGGAATGCCCGCTATAGGGTGGTGACACTCTACAGGTGACTAGCATGTGATGTGATAGAGAATATTTTTTTTAAAAAACTCTTTCAGTTACCATCACCAGTTAGAAGTGCAAGTGGCTATGAAATTGGCAACCGTCTTAGTATAAGCTTTCTTACACTAGTATTTTTCGATTATCTTATCTTCTATTTTAAAGGTACAATATGATACTTTTAAACTAGTACTCTTTTTGACTCATACTATAAGAGGTTAAGTTTTTAAAAATTGAGATGTGCCCTAAATATTGTTTTTACATATATTTGTTTCAACGGACAGTGGTGGCTCAAGCGCAATGAGCGAGACTCTGTATCGGGAGGTCCTGAGTTCTAATCCCGCCACCGGCAATCATTACTGAAAGTTATTACAAGTTTTTTTCAGGCGTTAATGCGAATGCAAAGGGATTTAAACCTCTTAACCCTTTCAGTCCCCCCCGTCTACGGTCATGGACAATAACTTTCTAAATTTATATCCGGGTAAAAGATATTTTTTTCAATTTGATCCCATTTTTTGTTATTTTTTACGTGCATTAAAAATAAATACATTTTCCCCATCCCGATTGGACGAAAAGTGCCTTTTTTAGAGAAGATTGAAAATACACATCTGCAAAAAATAGAAAAAAATGGTTTGTTCCGAAAAAGTAATATATTATAGTATTGCTACTATTTGAGATACAAAAAATGTAAAATATGCAAAACAATTCAGAATAAAATCTTGTTTTAGGAATGTATATAAATTTAACAATCTAAAATAAGTTTAATTCAAATCCCAAAATTTCCCAAAATTCCTTAAAAAACTTAATGAAAAATATTTGAAAAACACTAAAAATCTTAGAAAAAATTGTATTTTGAAAATATTGATTAAAATAACTTAATTTTGATCAATTTAATTCGGTACTGAAAGGGTTTTTAAATAACCCTTGGTCGTGTCCTTTAGAATTGTACAAATATTCAAATACGTAGTTAGACAAGAGGGTTGCATTGCACCCTGGGACAGGTTTCAGAATTTAAGTTAAATTTGTTTCTCCTAAACAAAAATTATTTTTCATAAAACAGTCGATCTATGCCTACGTAAGCAACAAATAAGTTATTAACTTCTTTTGTTACGCATTGAGGAAACACTTTTGAGCCGGATATAGAACGTCTAATAATATTTAATCCCATCAAGGGATAGGGATACTATAGGAAATAATCCCATAGAGCAACTTTAACCAAAATATGATATGATCTACAAACATTAAATCAACATTAAATTTAGCACGTTTCAGAAATCGATTGTATTAAAATCCCCATAAAATCAGTGACTGAAAGCATTAAGATTTATCTCTGTGCTGCAAGTAACTCCAGTATATTCACGTCACTGTTTAGTGTTTCCTCATTTTGAACCAGCTTTTATAGCCTCTTCTGAATTTACTTCTCATAAATTCTTTACTTTGCGAGCATCGTTTTATTGGCGTTGCTTTATTGGTTCGAACATGTGCAAGGGCGATAATAGTATGAAAATAACGTTTAAAGTAATGGCATTGTTATATTATAATAAATGAGAGCGTATGATTGTGTCCCGGAAAAATGATTCCAATATAAATCACATGCCAGATTGGCTCGAGTTTCACAATGGAAGTGAATCAATAAACGATCGAGCTGTTGAATGCTTCATTTCCTCTAAGTAATGATATTTGTTTCATAGACTCGGTTACAGAAAATGACTTACAAAAAACACTGTTGATGAAAATAATTGGTCGTTACCCCTTATATTATGTTGGGCAATAAATAATGAAGTAAATGAACACTAACATCATAATGTGAGTAAACAAAATCACGTCAACGCCAACACAGTTGCTCCAGTAGTAAAACTTTAGATAATATAATAACACTTGCGTGGTGGTAAAACTGACCCCCCCCCCCTTCTACCCATTAAAGGTATGATGATGAAATACAGGTTTAAAACAAAAGTTGAATGCCCTCTTAATGTAAAACAAAATACCAATTTTGCTCATTGAATGTTACCTCCACCTTTAAAATGAGCCTGTTAACCTTCTGGTACTTTTGATGACAATTTTTTTCTGTTTTAATAGTTTAGTTAGGTACACATACGAAATCATTGTAAATGAAATGTTGTTTAAAACAGTAAAAATACAAAAAAAAAACTAATCTAGTATTGGGCTAAATGGCAGCATTTCATTTACACTGAGAATTCACTGTGCAAATCAGTTCGATTTGAAAATAAAAACATATATATTATGAGTTTCTGCATGTTGTTTGTCGTCCGTTATGATACGGTCTTGCTCCTGCTTCAAACCAACAGCACTGAAAACTAAGGCAGAACACGCAAAGTTTTATTACAAAGAAACCATATTGCGTGCTCGCGATTCCGAGTTCCAGAATCCTCATCAATTCATTGTCGGAAGACGGGAGTCAACTGCAAGCTTCAGATAAGCTCCAACGCGTGAGTGTATCCAGTCTGCCGTGCTTTCTAGCAACATTCAAGTTGAAGACTCCGACAAGTGTTTAGCAATACGGTGCGAGAATCGATACAATCCTCATCAGTCATCACATTTCACACAATCATTACGTTCATTCATGAAATAATATACTCAACTATACTTTGTTACGTTTCATACGTTTTAACACGAATTTCAATGCTCAAATTAAATATACACAAACTTGATCTGGTTGACACTCAAAAACCTGCTAGTATATTTTGTATAATACATAAACAGTATGTTTACGTAAATTGATATTTTTTAATCCTATTGGAAATTCCGATTGTATATATTGAACCTTATACTTAATCATCAATTTTTTGTTTTGTTTTAAATATCTGGAGATAGATTGTATGAATTATTTTCATAAAAAAAATGTTGATCTTCTAGTAAAGTATTAAAAACTCTGTATGCATCCCTTTTCTGTCCGTCCGCCCGTCCGTGCGTGCCAAGTACGATAAAAAGTTTAAATCCACACATGACCTGCGATTGGTTTTCGATTTTTGTTAGTTTTGCCCTTCAACAAGGAAATACATAATGTTTTTGGTGACCCTGGTGGTCAGTGGGCGAGATAATTCCCGTTAAAATAGAATATACATATATTTTTGGCACCTCCTCCAAGGGAGCTGAATGCGGGAATATACGCGGTAGAATAGCAGGAAGTTTCGCTCGCTATTTTGGGCACTCGTACCCGTGTTTGTTAATGAACTCGCATAACTTTTGTCACAGAGAATAGATATTATTATCTTCTCTATACAAATGTAGCTTTCTCAACACTGTTGCACATGCGAACTAAACACTTCAGAACAACAAGGCAATTTTGGGAGCAAACCCTGGAGAAAGTCATTGTTCCATCTCTTTCCGTGCAGATCTTTCAGCAGTTGGTGTTATCTTGTGCGATGTTTTGAACGAGGAAATAAGACAATATAGATAGCACGAACCTGTCATCGACTTGGAATTATAACTTTCGCTAGTAAGGTAGAATCAAAATGTGTTTAATGTATTCAAAGTAGGGCTGGGTAAAGATATCGATATTCCAATACTATATCGATATGTGGGGAAATGGACAATTTTCGACATCGATATTTTGACTCCATCAGGGTGATTCTCTAATGTCACCTAATGACTGCTAAGGCCTGCTTTCCTGTTTCATTTTGTAATTTTTGTATTATGTGCACTAACTACGTAGAAAAATAATAAATTAATAAATAAAATGACACTTAGTAACATACCACAGAGTTAAATTTAAATTTTACACAGTTTTTATTGAATCGTCCTACAAATCAAAATGCCGAAATTTAGAAAAAAGTTCAAAATTAAAATTTGAAAACAACGTCAAAAACTAGAAAAGGATAGGAATTTTGGAGAATGTTAATATGTTAGGTCAAATTGCTGGAAATACCTAATAATAACTTATCTATTCCTTCAATTTTGGGTATACGCGTGCTTACGGTGGAGATGCCGGTTAGCCTAGAGTAAATTCGTCCTGACTTTTACTAAAGGTGGAGATGCCGGGTCATTCAACACGAGTGAGAGCGTAAATATAGTTATTAATGTTTGGCGATACCTTATCAACCTGCGTTTTAACTTTGATAGGCCTACAATATTTTTAATTTAAAAATAACTTTAACATGTTTTGCACAAATAATAAATATTTCGATATATCGATCGATGATTGAATGATATGTCATAGCCCAGCCCTAGTTTAAAGAAAGCAACTAAACTTTGTATAATAACTTAATAAGACAACAATATCTGAACGTATTCAAGTAATTATTAAAAATGTGATATGATAATATGAACTAAAACGAAATAAATAGAAATAATGGAAAAGGAATAAAATGGGTTTGATGGGGCTCGTTTGAATCTTGTTTCGTACAAAATATGGGGCGAAGAATGCTTGCAATCGACGAACTCTCGACTGACTGTCAAAATGTTTTGGTTCGGCTTGAACAAACAAACAGTTGCGTAAAACGGTTTGATTTGATGTCATGTTCAAGTCTAGGTTCTGTGCCAAAAACACTTCACTTTTAAGGGTTATGTTTGAAGTCCTTTTGTTAGAATATGGTTTAAAGCATTTTGTAGATCATCTCAGTATGGTTTTTGTCAGTGTCAAAGGATTTCCTTGCCGGTAAGTCTAGAGGTTATATTCATTTGATTAACAACACATTTATTAAAAAAACATGATTTGAGTGGGCAAATTTTAAAGACAAATTCTACCGACTTCGAGAATAATCCCTTTCAAAGTGTTTTTGTAATTTATTTATTTTAAATTCATGTTTATTTTACTGTATCATGTCTAGTTTTCCATACTTTTCATAAGGTGCCTATATATTTTACATAAGTCACCGACACATTCAATGTTTTCTGGTACTTTGCTCTCTCAATATATAACGCTGCAAAATGTAATATGATAAGGAATTTCCACAAAAATACACACATCAACACATTTTGGAAACGAGTCTCACTGTTATGTGACTAATATTACTGATTTATACATACCAAAACCTTGTTCGATTTTCGAAAAATCAATATAATTTTATTTTTGTTGGTTCAAGACCAAAGCTGTCCTTAATTTTGAGACTGGCTATAACAAGTACATTTAGTTACATAAGGTTTGGTTTTTAGTAATTTGTTTGTGTGAATTTAGTGAAAGATACACGCGCCCCAAAATATGTCAATATTTGGTTAAAAAATGTAACTCGTCCAAATAAAGCTAAAAATAAGAAATGTATAAGCTTTTCTTAGTAAGGACATTAACATTTCAAATAAAAGTGTCCTATTTCCTGTAGGCATTTTTTTTTTTTACAAACACTTCAAAGGATAGACTTTTTTATGTTACTACGAAACAGAATAAAACATTAATATTTTCTCAGTTTAATTGGATTTTTTTTTCTTTTACACAATCAGCATAAGACTTTTTTCAAGACATTTGTGGGTGTAGTTTGACTTTGATGGATGGGTGGGGCTGCCATTTGACTTGTATACGTTATTGCGTGAAGTGACATGACCGTACTGTACCTCTGAACACGCAGAGTTGTTTAAAACCGACTTCCTAAGCCCCTCTGCCGAAGTACTTCGCTAGGCCCGTGTGCGAGAGAGGAAATGCTGTGAGATCGGAAGCTGAGATACGCAGTTTTATTTATTTTTATTTTTATAATCAGCTTTGCATAACTGTTTGAAGAAGGTTCTTGACTCTTCGTATACAACATGTGGCATGTTGTTAACTTCATTGATCCATGTCGTGTACAGTACGAGGCAGAAGTAAAGCAACAAGGATAAACTGACGTTTAAAATGTTACAAGGGGAACCAGCTGACTGACTGGAGATCGATGGTTCGACGCCGGCAAGCGACACTTCTGACGGATTGGCTTGTCCTATAGGGTTTTCTTTAGTCACAGGTGGAGGCTGGAATTGAGTTGTACCAACAGCCCTGGGACATTTCTGCTTTAATTAAGAGGGGTCGCTGAGGCTGGAGAGGAGGTTTAGACGCCCAGCTTTCTGTTGTTTTTTGTTTGTTTTTTGTTTTTTTTGTTTTTTTGTTTTTTTTTGGGGGGGGGGGGGGGTAAACGTTTTACAGCATTGGTATCATATTTCACAATAAGGTTAACAAAGAATAAATCTATGAGATCGAGTACGCGTATTTTTAGAATAATCCATCGGTTTTGAATTTTAAAAAAAACGTATAATCTCCATAATTTACTCAATTTTGATGAACTTCAGGAATTTATTCCAAGTAAAAAGATTTTTTGAATCCAAATTTTCATACTGGATATTAACGTTTAATCAACGTTATGGTTATTTGGTTTTATTGTAAGATAAACGGTTTGGTGAGAATTTCAAGAATTGAAATCCATGTTTTCGATTTTCGACTTTTCCGGTTTTGGTCTTACCTCTTGCATGATTTTTTAAGGCTTTTCTTGGCAACCAAGTGTGGATATCAATATAAAGGAACTCGATTAACATTCATGCAAAATTTGCTTATTGTATATCCAAACGTTCAGCTGCAATCGTCAACACCTGAGCGCGCGCATTTGAGTTGGGCCAAGCTCAGTGTCCCCTTAATTCCCAACACTCCTAGCTACAGCCACCTGTAGCGGGTCACATCTGAAGTGAACCTCGCAGTGTATAAATTTTACATGTTTTTTTTTCTAACATTCATAAGGACGATCTATGATATCAAAACGTTTCAGGTGGCCGCAATCGTATGCTCTAAAACGCATTTTTATGATAATGTAAGGATAAATCGTTCACTAATGTTAGCATTGAGTTATAAAGCATAGGTAATTTAATATATATTATATACTCCCCTTGAAATGGAGAATAAACTGTTATAAAAATACGATAGGTTGTAAAATGGTTTTAAAATGTTAATTTCATGCGCGGATTAAATTGATAATATGTTTTTTTCCGACATATCGTTCAATAAGCTGAGGGAATGGGACATATGTGTCAGTTGGCACATAGCTGTTCGTTTGGCCAAGAAGCATCAGCCTATATACAACTTTGCAAATTTTGTCAATAAAACATGTATGGACAGCCCTACAGTCGTAGATTTAAAAAAATTGGTCTTAATCAGCCAAAACAAATCACGTGATTTTGGACTTTTTACAAATCAAAAATCGTGAAAACAATTTTTTTTTATTATTAAAAACAAATTTTTAAAAACTATAACCTTAGAGCCCTATACTTCGACTTCTGTGACAAAGTCCCAAAATTTTAACCACCTACGGTATCAGTCAGCCGAGAGAACAGCAATTTGAGTAAAACTCATGTCCTGTAAATATTATATGCAAATTGCAAATACAACATAATTTATCGATGTATAGGAAACGTAATGTCAAAATCCGGTGCTCAATACGATTACGGTGATAATGTTTAAGTTTATGTTGTGACGTAGTCATAAATATTCTTAACGACTTATTAACCACGCTAACATATTCAATTAGCGTACTCTGCCACTGCTGTGTATAGAGATGTGACGTACTTCTGAGTAACTTCTCAACTTGTGAATGTATATACTGTCATAAAGAGACGTGTGCATTGTATCATTGGATTGTATTGTTCGGCCAGTGACGCTGTGACCAAAACTGACCAACTTCTGCAGAATTTGACAAAGTTGGTTAATTGGGTCGGGGAATTCGAATACGCAGAGGCGAATCACAATGTTTCGAAATGTGCATTTTCCCATTAATCGGTTGAAATTAGTTTACGTGCGTAATGAACATGTAAACACGTGGTACAGGCCTACGTGTAATTGTGTTTATACCTGGACAAGGGACACCTCGAAAACAGAAATTTACCAGTAGAGCGATTGCAAAGTTCAACTACCACTAACCAATAATATATACTTAACACAATCAAAATATCAACTGCAGTATATCTTTAAGTTGTCAACAGAAGATGCACATGCCTGTAACGATGTTCAGTGCAAAGTTGCGTATGTGTGTAAATAAATATAAGGATTTCCTTCTACGTTATCATTAGGGCTATGGTTATATCAAAAAAGAATATCATTATTAGGCCTAAATTTTAAATTTTTATCGTGGGAAACCTGTTATAGGGTGCAATTAGCCCCTCTTCAGGTGAACTAGGTATGTGCGGATAGGAAATTGTGAAGGTATGTCCGAGGGCTGTTTAAGAGGACTCAATCCCTTGCATTCGCCTTAACGACTGAGGAAAACCTCGGAAAAAACCTTCAGTCAGGATTGCCGGTCTCGACGGGATTCGAACCCGGGACCTCCCGAATCAGAGTCGAGCGCTTAGCGCCCGAGCCAACACTGTCGGTATTAGGCCTATAAATATATCTATCATATGTACAAGCCAGGATTAATTTAATTTCAACTACCTACCCGGCACCTCCACCAAAATTACGAAATTTATCATATTTTGTGTAAATTTCGAATGCCAAATATCGATCGTTATTGTATTGAAATATTTTCCTAATAACAAGCATTCAATCTCATTGTTGTTGTTTTACCTCGTTGTTTATCTGATTCACTGATTGTATATAAGAGTTTGAAATATCGTGATTCATACAAATTGCCACTACTGAATTGACTCAAGTCACAGGCAAACTTTTTTTCTGAAAATATCGACACCAATAGTTTTCTTACTCGTCGAACTTATTGTTCATAATACAGAGAATGCTTTCCCGGTGAGTATAGTACACTGTAATTCCTAAAATATGCAGTATGCACTTAATAAAACATGTTTACAAAAATTTTGCATTCTTGTTTTTTGAGCAGTAAACTAATTTATCTCTTGAAAAGAATCAACAAGAAAAACAATATATCTCATTGTATCGGCAAACAAATTCCACGTTTAAACGTAATTGATATGTTATGTATCTGTTACCCAGTGGCAGTGCGCGTCTAGGAAGAAATCCACGTTTTCTGTTATCAACCCGTTTAGCTCCGACTCGACGAGTATAAGCAACGTCTGGAGTTGGGTTCGCTGAAACGTGAAGTGATACGCTGGAACTGTCAAATGCACAAGACTTCATTGCACAGAACACACAATCAAGAAAAAGTGGGGCACACTATAAGACCGTCTGTGATATCTGCCCTTGCAGCCAAGCAGTGTTCACTTACAGCTGCACGGATAGCTTTTGGCGAGTTAGTGAGGAACTCATTCCATGGTGCCAAGAAGAATATGTGAAATATATACAAAGTTGTCGTTGTTAATTATACAAGAAAAAGAAGGAGCAAGCTCAATACACACAACACAACAGATTTTATGTCGAAAAAGGATACAAAATAAATGTTTCTTTCCAGAGATAACATCTCGTTCTAGGTGGAGGTGTCGAGTGTAAATGAATGTGTAATTTTAGAACCGACCTCAGTAAATTTTGTTTCGATTTTCGGTTTTAATTGTTTCCATATTAAGTTTGGCCGTTCGGACTGTTCTGTATAGAAACAACCTAATTTTCATACACAATCTTGGAAACAATTAAAAACGAAAATAGGAAAAAATTAATTATGCCGTTTCTAAAATTACACATTCAAATTGGTATAAAAAAAATAAGTTCCATTTTTCAAATCAAGTTGTTGGTGGAGGTGCCGAGTATTTTTATGTCAATTCTTGATTATGTTAGCCCATCTCCCTTGACACCAGGGTCATCAAAAACGTTCTGTTTCATTCGTGGTGAAGGGTAGTGTCAACAAACAACGGAGGTCAATTGGAGGTCATGTTCGGCTTTTATCGTGAGACGTGACACTCGCACGGACGGACGGAAGGATAAAAAGTAGAGCATGTAGGGTAGCTTCACTCCCAATAAATGTTAGTATATTCGATAAGAACATAAAAAATAGTCGCCTGTATTGACAATACGAAACAAAATGCGAATTGTTCGTGTTTGAGCCTAGTGATGTTCGTCGTCTGAAAATGCCAAACTTTTCAATGCGTTGAGTAATGACAAGTTTAACACCAAAAACGGTAGGGTCTGGTATTTTAAAATTAAAAAATTTCCCATTACGAGAAAAAGCGTTAGTGAAATTCATCCACACAGTTATGTAGACTTGAATTTATTACATCCCAAGTACATAACATTCGTCAAGTGATATACGCTGTACCAGTTTAGATTTTACACGCCGAGAATTAGAAGTGCAGCCAAGTCAGTGTTGACGATTTACATTTTACACGCAACCAGTCATAACACTTTGTTATTCATTTGAATAGTATTTATTTTATTTGAGCAATGTCCTCGTGATAATATTTAATGTAAAGTTTGATTCTTTTCAAGAATCTTTCTCAAACTGAAGCTTGAACAACATAAAACTTACAACAATAAAAACAAACAATATAACCATTAATTTTAAAAATGTAAATTTGTATGTTTGTATTTTATTTTATTTGAATAATTTACTATTTGTTTAACCTCCAGTTTGAGAATATTCCTGAAATAATGCTGATTATTTAATATTATCACAGTGTTCAAGTCCCAAAATACTAAAGCTTCTTATGTAGTATGATATAAATTGATTTTCCAAAAATCATTAACTGAATAGTTCTGAAAAGTTACGCTTTTGATAATATAAAATTAGTTAAAGTTTTAATTCTATATTTCCTGGTGTATAGTTTTATTCAAGTGTATGTTTTTTCATGTCATATTCTAATAATATTTTAAATGACAGAGTTCACACCTGTATACAACTTAACTGGGACATCCTGTATAACGATGTTTAGGTGCAGTGAGCATTCACTACTCGTCGTTACAGCAATACCATCGAGTGCATCAGCCTTGAGTTGCGATCCTCTCGAATCATAGCTTCAGCAGATAGTCTCGACGTTGCACAAACACATTTTGCAACCCCATTTACAGAAACGTACGACTACCAAAGTGTTTTGCTCAACTGCGTCATAAACAAATCAGTCCACTTCTGGATAGGATTCAAACGCACTTAACAACCTGATGAAATCGACAGTAACAAACAATTAAGCTCGTCCTAATTCAGTTCGTTCTACGCCTTCGCCATTTACAAGGACAAAAACACTACGTCGTCATCGTCAGTCTTGCACCCAAGAGGCGTTGAAACTAATTTAAACTTTACAGAACTTATCAAATTAATTAAGTTTCAGGAAACGATTTCGAAAATTGGTTTGTGTAAAAACAAATAGTTTTATCTCTTATCGAACGATACTCCCCCTAACAACTCCAGTACTGCCAGGCGGTCGCTGGGGAGTAAAGGGTGATCAGACTTTATCTGCCAACACTCACCGTAAATTCAACAAGTATCCTCCTATAATCACTGCTATAAATAGGCCTCTCCCGTGGACTTATCTGAAGAGTTACAAGTACAGTTAGTTAGCTTCTGATGTGATAACAGAAAGTTTTCAACATCACAGCTTACAAGTTGCTCTTTTGATAGACTAAATATAGGTCCAGCCATACAGGAGAGGGAATCAATATGTATGGCCTACAAGAGCGGCTTTGAGCTAGCACACAGGCTCTGGTTCGTTATAGGTTGAGCCTTTGATTCCCTACACTGAAATTCTATTGACGTAATTATGATAATATTAAATACAATTCAGAAGTTAAAAAATCCATCCCGGTCGGGGTTCGAACCCGAATATCCCACATTCCAGGTAGGCGCCTTAGCCTAAATTCCTGAATTGTTGTTTCCAGACTAACCAAATCGAGTAGATGTCCTCGGTCATAAAAAGACGAAATGCTAAAACGTAAATAAAAAACCTTCAATCATGGCCACTACTTACACGAATTAATTGAGTGGGTAGACTCTAAAATACAAATTTTTTTATTTATTTATTTTCGGATGAATCTTCCTCATTCATCGTCAGGCTGATGACGACAAGTTTAGTCGGCAGTATAGACATCATCCTAAAGATGGATGAGGAAGGTTCACCGAAAATTCGTGTATTTAGTGGCCTTGGTTGAAGGTCTTTAATTACGTTTGAATCCGTTTAATATAACGCGGATGCTGGCTGCTGGAGATCGATTATTTTAAAGCTCTTTTGTATATTTATTTCCATAGGGACGGTTATTATCAGGTATAATCACTCTTGTTTACAGAAGAACAATGATAAAGCACGATATCTTGTTAATATTTGGTAATAACGACAACTTCGTACTAATATATTATAAATGACAAGCACGGGTACAGTACCCAAATAGGGAGCGGAGCGACTTAATCAACGGATCGTCGAAGAAGAAAACAAAAATAAAATAATTAGTGCGTTGATATTTTGGTGGAGGTGCCGGGTCATTGATTTTCAACTCTATATGAGGCTAAAAACTCCCCTCTTACCACCAAGGTTACCCAACAAAATATCTTGTATCATCCTTGTTGAAAGGCAATACCAACAAATACGCATGTCAATCGGACGTCGTGTTTGGTTTTTATCGTGATTCGTGACACCACGCACATACGGACGGATGGACATCAAAGTGATGATAATTTTAAATATGTATTGCCCCGTGCTATCACCTATCAAACTAGGAAAACGCTCAAGTCCCGCCGCGTTGTTGGATGAGCGTATATGGTGCATTGAGCTGCCAATTGTGTTACACGGATTTTCTGTTGTTCTGTGAAACATTCATTACTTAGTCGAAGATTTTTTTTAAATTAAATTAAATTTAAAAAAAATTAACTTAATTTTTTTAAATAAACTAAATTAAATAAAAAATTTACTTAATTTTTTAATTAATCGTAATTTAAAAAAAAAAAATCGTAAAATTGCAATTTTCATAAGAAATAATTATTCGATTGCGCTCAAATTTAACACGAATATATTAATTCATGAAATGAAGGTTCTGTAAAAAAATCATTACAATAGGATAAAGCATGTAGGTGTTATAAGTCGAAGAAATTTTTTTAAAAATCGAAAAAATCGTAAAATTGCGTTTTTTATGAGAAAAAATTTCCCGATTGCGCTCAAAAACGTGGCAGTTCTAAGTTGAGATTTCGAAGGCCTCCATAAAATTTCATTGCAATCGGAGTATCGGTTTAGCCGGAATCGTGTTAACAAACAGCCAAAAATACAAAAAAAAAGAAGAAGGAGAAAAAAAAACATTCCGGATTTTTTTCTCCAGTGTAGTGAAATGGAATCTTCGCTTCGCTCGCTACGCTCATCCAATTAGATACATTAAAAATGACCAGGAGTGAGATACGCTGTACCGTTAGTATGAACTCGCCGAGAAAAAACGGCAATCATAATGTATTCATCATATAATAATATCATAATATATGTAATATAATGTATTAAGTAAGCACACGACCAATAATAAAATTACACGTGTGTTGAGTGGTATTGTTGCATATTATACGCATTATACATATCTAATAACACCAGAATATGTGTCAACAGAGATACACTTCGGCAATTCCCACCACCTCCCTAAAAACTATAATAAATATGTATGAAATATAATGGCATGTTCACGAAAGATTTGGACCGATTTGGATATTTTCCTAGCGAGCACACCAGTACAGCGAATGCGAAGCCAACAGCTCACTCTCGGCTCGGTCCTTCCCAAAGATTTCGGCTGCAACCACCATGTAATCGTTATCGTTCAGTTATCGTAGCTTTATCTCGTAACGGAAATACATTACCAAGTTCTCACACTCATTATACTTCCTCATTCAATGACTCCGCATTTATAAGTTTTGTAACCACGTCACGCCAAGCCTGCAAGCCCCCAAAAATATTTTGTAATCACATATTATTCTATGGAAAATACAAAACTAATGTAACGTTAAAAAATTATATCATATAATTGTGATTTTGCACGATGTTTAAAAGCTTTTTCAATTTTATTTGTGAAAAATAGCGTTTAGCAAATTTCTTAAATAAGCTATTGGTATTCACCCGCTGAACTCAAAAAATATTTCATTCTGGCTAACTAGTTATGAATTTAGAAACTAACAGAAAAATTTGTGGGTCCACCATGACCCGATTTTTCTTTGTCAAACTTGGTATTTTTCGGGCTTGGTCCCATCCCATCGGTAAAAATCTCCCATAACAAATAACATGGGGACGATCTTCATGCCCCGTGACCTTGGAGGATTTTGATCCAAAAAAATATTGGCCATTATTGACGTACTCTACAGTCTTTTCTGTAAATCCTCTATATTTTGTTTTGTAATTTGGGCAAGTGGTCCGGTCAAAATATACTGATTACCAAGAAGGGGTGTGATTTTGGAATGCAAATTTTTCGTGTTTGAGAGTATATTAATTGTACACAGTTTCAAGACACGATGTTATAAAGAGCCATTTTAGACTGGTACGATGCTCTAGTATCTATGTGGAACAAAAAATAAGCAGGTTAAAGCCGATTTAAGAAATTTCCCAAAACGCAAATTTTCACACGTTCTGGATTTAAACAAAAAAAAAAATCGTGCAAAATCACAGACACAAGATGTAATTTTTTAAACGGTCATTTTAGTGTAGTATTATGCTAAAGATTATGTGGTAAAAATAATTCTTTGGGGGAATAGCATGTTCCAAGTAATATTATTTTACAATTTAGAAATGATCGATCAAAGGGGCTAAAACCCCAAAATTATTTTTTACCACGTGATCTATAGCACAATACTACACTTAAATGACCGTTTAAAAAATTATATCTTGTAACTGTGATTTAACACGAATTTTTTAATTTTTTTGATCCAGATATTGGCAAAAATTGGTGTTTTGGAAAATTTCCTAAATCGGCTTTAACCTGCTTCTTTTTTGGTCCACATAGATACTAGAGCATAGTACCAATCTAAAATGCCCCTTTATAACATCGTGTCTTGAAACTGTGCCCAAATATACCCTCAAACACGCAAAATATGCATTCCAAAATCACACCCCATCTTGGTAATCAGCATATTTTGACCGAACTACTTGCCCAAATTACAAAACAAAATATAGAGAATTTACAGAAAAGGCTGTCGAGTACGTTAATAATGGCCAGTATTTTTTTGGATCAAAATCCTCCAAGGTCACGGGGCATAAAGATCGTCCCTATGTTATTTCTTATGGGAGATTTTTGCCGATGGGACCTAGCTCGAAAAATGTCATGTTTGACAATTTTTTGGGAGGTCATGGTGGCCCCAATAATTTTTCTGTTGATTGCTAAATTCATTACTAGTTAGCCTGAATGAAATATATTTTTTTAGTTTTGCGGTTAAATACCCCTTTAAGTATCTTTACAATTCAATAAGTACTGAAAATGACGTTAGGTGCCATATTTTCCAAGATGGCGGCGTGGAAATTGGGCACCGGGCATTTTCACATAAGGTTACACACACTATAAAATCAAAAAATCAATTTCGGCACGAAAATCGAGCGACAGCCACATAATAATATCATGGTTACAAGAAAAACCCTACCTACTATCAGCACAACCAACACACACACAAAAATTCTAGCTTACTAACAAATAACTAACAAAAATTAATAACTCCGTGCGCTGTGGGTGGCGAGGCGCGAACTAGGTGTACGAACTGTCAAAAAAGACAATACTCTCAGGTTATTTTTTTGTTTATATTGATTAAGGGCGTGTCAACCGTTAGTCGTAATGTGTAAGGTGACCAGACGTACCGGTTTGACCAGAACAGTACCGTTTCAGAACACTTGTACGGTGTCCCGAGAGACTCATTTAAATGACGTATTTGTACCGGTTTGCAATTTTGGGAAGAAAGTGTCCGGGTATTTTCTTAACTATACCGTGCATGGAAGGATAATGTTTTACTTTAAAAATATACTCCTCGTCTGATGAACACTAAAAGTAAAAACAATCAAGTAGTTCTTCCACTTCCAAGAAGATTCTTTAGAAGAAGATTTCTCTAGGGGTGTGCGAGTATTATTAATGATTTTGGTGGAGGTGCCGGGTCTCGCATGTGTGTGAAAACATAAAAATCGTTAGGCCTATACATTTTTGGCGCTACTTTACCAATGCTAATTACTTAGCCATAATAGTAACCTGAGTCTTTTGATACACATTTATATTCATTTTGGAAATTTTGAACTATTTTGGGTACAAATCATAAAAAATGTCACTATAATGTTTGTTTCAACATTTTCATGTAATATCACTTATTGAATGTCATAGCCTAGCACGAATATTTGTGCTTGATGCTTGTTCATTAAAGTGACAGAGAGAGATTACATTTTTAAATCAATTAGCTCTGTCTTCACGTTTGGAGCCTACATTTTTTACCCATCTTGTACCTATGCACAAATATACACCTAAACATGAAAAAATATGCATTCCGAAATTATACCTCTTCTTGGTAATCAGCAAATGTTGACTTAATCACGTCCCAAATTACAAAACCATAACTTAGTCTATGCATGCCTACAGAAAATATAGGCGAATAAGTCAATAATATAACCAATATGTTTACTTACCAAAATCTTACAAGGTCCTGGGGCCTAAAGATTATCGCAATGTTATTTATTATAAGAGATTTTCCATTTTCCAATAACCAAGTTTGAATTTTTTTCATGGCCTTGTAATAGTCAACCCATTATAGTATTTTCTTTTACTCCATAAATTCATGACTAGTTAGCCTGAATGAAATATATTTTGTTGGGTTTAGCGAGTGAAAAGCCCTTGAAGCGAGGCCCCAGGACCGTCATCTTCTTGTTGGATATCATGACTGTCTGTGTCTGTATTGAAAGTAGAAATGAGGGGCTCGAGGAGAGCAAACCCACACAAGAGCGACGTGGAAGAAAAGTCCATTGAAAGATTCGTCTGATCGGGGCAAATCGCATTGAAATTGAATAAAACCTTATTTCTATGAGAACATAACGAGCTCGCTCGAAACATACGGATCCTCTGCTTCGATGTCAAGACGAGAGAGAAAATACTTAGCGTATCAACCGTCCTTATTCACAGACCCAGTTAAAAGTTACTACAAGTAAAAGCACAACATAACGAGTTCGCCTGAAACCAGTGGCGTATCCAAGGGCCCCCACCCAACCGGGGATAGGCAGAAAAAAAAACTTTTGCACAAAAACGTGTGAAAGTGCACTTTAACGTTTCAATGGAGAATATAGAATAACTGTTTTATCGCAAAACTAAAGGCAAATTACCATCTGACCAAAAGAAGATTTTAGTAGATACAAAGTTGGGCATTGTGATGCTTTAAAAAGCACAGATTTTCACCAAAATGACCTTGAAGAAGAAATAAATGCGGGGGGCACCCCCCTACTTAGCCCTCGGTTCATCTATGAATTAATTGGTTGAACCCCCCCCCCCCTTATGAATTCCTGGATACGCCACTGCCTGAAACATACGCCATACATATCAAGACGACGCTTATTCACACTCAGTTAGAAGTTACTACAAGTAACAGGCACACTATGAAAACAAAGCAATGCAACCAAGTCTTATATAAGTTGATGATGATTTTGGTTTGTTTACGTCACTATGGCTATCCAGACGTCGAGTGGTGATAGATGACGATGAAGGGAGATTACAAAAAAGTGCTTTATTCGGGATTCGAACTCACGTCCTCGTAGAGCCATACGCTTCGGACCAGCACTCTAATCGTATATGTGCCACCGCGGACGGAACAACATTTTTTGGATGAGTTTGGACCAAGTTTTTTACACTGTCAAATTCTCTTTTAAAAATCTCTCACAACGCCACGAATACAGTGAATTTCCACATACACTTTAAATCACTTTATGGCCTCCAATTTCACTTTGAGAGGTTTTTAACAAGGAATATGTTCATAGCGCGAAAATATAATATTTCAACATTACAAGTAATTGTCACCTATATACCACACTTTAACAATTACAACAAAAAATTCTCTTTGGTGACCTATTTTAAAACAAGTTACAAAATTTGTTTTACAAATGTTACTTCATCGTGCCAAAAAACACATTCTAACGAGACATACTGGTGCAAACCATAGATAGCGTATAGGATAACAATCGGCGTTCCTCATTTTATGGTTTGTCCGATCTCATATGACAGTCTTAAGTTTCTTATTATTAGCTGGTTATTCGTGAACTCACTAGAAACAGATATTTGAACATTTTGGCTGTGACTATACTCTAGAGCTACAGAAAGCCGCGATCTAATCCGATTACAGTAAGTTTCTCTTGAGATGCGATTCATTTCATCCAACATAATAGAGTCGGCGTTCTGTAATTGGCAACCCTGCCAAAGAAACATATTTCACTATATATTACCACTGAAACTGTCGCCATATGAGTTATTAACAGCAACAATGTTGTAATCAATCGGAATAGTCATTACTTGTTTTATAATTTCACTCAACTAAGGGTCTATTTTATGAATGCGTTGACACTTTTTATTTAGATTATATTTTCATTCATCGAAGTAAGATGAAAGTTGAACAAAAAATAATGGCTGGTAAAAGTAACATAGTCATAGTTTTGTATCGCAACATTTTACATTTTAAATAATCCAACGACTCGTTTTTACAATCTCACATGCATAAGACTTTTGAAACAAATTTTTTTGGTAAACAAAAAGTTGCATGTTGAATATCTTTAGAAAAATGTGTATTATTCTTGCATATATTTTTAGTAGTTCATGGTTTTATAACGTATTTGTAAACAAAATTACAACAATGGTAAATTGTCATGAGCTTCTGGGTCACCAAGTAGTAAATAAATAAAATAAATAATAAAAGTGATTAAGTGAGATAGCCTCTCTAAATTTACTGTTATTTTTCATAAACAATGCTGTGACTTAAACTATGACGTCACATGTCGTTTACGCAGGAAATAGTAAACGTAAAACTTGGTTCCACAAAATACTTGTAAACATTTACTTTGGATTGGTATAAATTGCGGTAATGGTGTGGTTTTCTATACATCCCCCACGTCAATATTTGGACTTATAGAAAGCATTCCCAATTGTATACACGGATTATAATAACAATTGGTCTGGACTTACCGAGAGAAACATCAGTTGCTCCTAATCAGTATCACTGAATCAGACCACGTTTAATTTAGAAGAAGTAAACATATACTCTAGTCTAGTTAATCTTTTAAAACATTTATCTAGTAAAGCACACTCGATGAGATGAGATAAAGTACGATTCACGAGTGTGTATGATAACTTGTGTACTAGGGCCTGATTGTCGAAATGTTTTGCTGGTTGTTACCTTGCAACAATCTATAACCCATTCAACCTTGAACCTAAAAAATATATATACATTTTTTTTTACATATTCATCAAACAAACATACCCAATAACAAATTTTGTATGAACTTTTTTAGTATTTTAGTGTATTGGATAATTTTGGATTTTAAATATGGACCACAGTTTGCATTTATTTTTATTTTTTGTAAAGATTTTAGTTCAAGAACAATCTTCTTTATTAATAATTTTAAAAAAACGAATAAAACATTGCAAATTTGCTATTTTTTCTAATTTTTATATTATTTTCAAAATTCAAGTTTTCAATTTTTACACCAAACAAGTTTAAAAAAAGATATAATGCGTAAATATTATCCTATGTGCATGTGACACAAAACTCCTATCTATCAATACGTAATTTTCACCTCACAAAAAAACCCAAAAACAAATTTTATTTCAACGTTTGACCTGAATAATAACCTCGGTTTTTGATTGTCTGGGTACATTTGAATATAGAGTACCAGGTACATACCCAGCAAACACATAAGTTACGGTAGAGTGATGGCTGCGTGCTGGCACTTCTGGCCACTGTGGCCACTGGCTGGCCAGCAGTGAGAAGGTGTCAGCCTGTCACTGGCATACCGTCTGAAGGCTGGCCAGAACAAAAATAACCCCAGCCCGGTGTTGGTTGGCCGCTGTCGTGTTTATGTCGTTTTGCCGCCACGGGCGTGAAGATGGCTGGCCATCACTTTGCCGGCTGCCGGTTGGCCAGCAGCGGATAAGTCATGGACCATCACTTGTAACCCTACGCACGGCTGGCCACAACATACTAGTTACCTGCCCAGTGATGGTTGGCCGCTGCCATGTCGCTGTTGTTTTGCCGCCACAGGCGTAAAGATGGCTGGCCATCACTTTGCCGGCTGCCGGGGGGCCAGCAGTGGTAATGAGTTGGTTCATCACTAGAAAACCGTCTTCCGGCTAAACATATTTTAACAATCACCCATCCAGTGAAAAGTCGATTTGCTATTGTATGTATAGGTGATTATTCCCTCAACACAGCAAGCTTCTTCCGTAGCGCAACGGTAAGAGGCTAGGCTTGCAGATGGAGAGTCGCCCTGCTGGACCGAGTTCGAGACACCTAACTTGAAACTTTATAATTACTTGCAAATAATACATGTTGTGTACCACCCTACAGATATTTGACTGGTGTCAGAAATGAAGACGAAATACCTTTGTGAGACCGATATTATAACAATTATACTTATTATTTTAATTTTTTTGTTTACATATTTAGATACCAGATCGCGCTGGTTCCAATGATTTCCAAGCAAACACGAATTGATGGGCCATAAGTGGCCCGCAAGCGGCTGGCCAGTTCAGTTCTGGCCAGCCGCTTGCGGGCCGGCATCTTTGGGCATTTGCCTGTTAAGGGCCGGAAGCGAGCCACAAGGGACGGCCGGCTGATGGCCGGTGGGACAAAATCAGAGCGAGCCGTAACTGGCCAAAGATGCCGGCCCACAAGCGGCTGGCCAGTTCAGTTCTGGCCAGCCGCTTGCGGGCCACTTAGGGCCCAGCAATTCGTGTTTGCTAGGTAGTTATAGAAAAATTGGGGGTTGGGTCTTTTCTTTACAGTACATGGCTGGGAAGCAGTGGGACTCAAAAGTCCTGTCAGGCTTATGGAGTTATTTTCCTATCCATATTAATGCTATACCACAATAAAACTGAGGGACTTGGAAGTCCCGTCAGGGATGAAAGTGTAATAAACAATAAAATTACTGTGATGATAGTTCTTGTCAATACTGGTATAAATATGAGAGCGACACTTACTCAACCTTCATTCCCACTTCAGCATACCCCTTCTCTTACCACCGCACTTTCTTGCGACAGTCTATATTATTATCTTCCTACGATTATGATCTAATTCACTGACCATAAAGTCGTAGTAATCAACTCGACTACCAGGTGCAATATATAAGAAGATAATGTTTGTAATTAACAAACTACGTCACAAAAAAGACAAAACGTGTTGTATAAATCTCACACTACGTGTTAAAACATTTTCCCCATTCAACTATCAACGTGCGCCATTTGACCATAGTAGGCTACAACACGCGAAACATTAGATTCGAGCTGATCAGAAGTGTGTTAGGATTTATGTAAATAGGGACTTCTTTATTCATACCTGCTCCGTGCGCGCTAATGTGCTTATTACCATGTTGGATCCACTTCACAATCACGCCAAGTTTGATATAACTCTTGTATTGTAGCGTGTGATTATCTATAGAGTGTAGGCGGCCGATCAAGTAGCTAGTAAATCAACGAAACAATCGGAAGTTTTTTAGAGGAGTCAAGGCCAAGATCACATTCACGCCAGATAAAACCAAATCACAAACCAAATCATCGCCAAATAAACCGACAGTGTTGGGCTCGTTTCGGGAATCCGGGTTCAAATTCCCCTTTAACGGCAATCCCGACTGAAGGTTTTTTTCCCAGGTTTCCCCAGTCTTTTAAGCGAAGCAAAGGGGTTGGGGCCTCTTTAAAAAGCCCCCGGCGTCCCCTCACAAATTTTTTACCCCATTTTCCTATTAGCACCCGAAGAGGGGGATGAACTGCCCCCCTGGGAGGCTTCCCCCAAAAAAAAAAAAAAAATAAATAAAAAATAATTAAATAAATAAATACAACCACTGTAGTATATTTCAAATGAGATAGGTGCAATTATATAAAAGGCAGTTTAATACTTGCAGTTTAATATTAACATTCACAATTATTTATGCTAAATCGAACATTTATTAATTAATTTTAATTCGTTAATTTTATGTTCTCATTAAAACAATGACCAAGAGTAAATTTTACTAGGCCACAGTTACCAGTGTAGTTGACACTTGTACATTCTGCTGTTAATTAGCTTTATAGAAGCAACATTAACAAAATAAATATCGATGGAAAATTAAATAGGCCTACATAGAATTAATTCATGCTTGTGTGTTGTAACTTTTAATTATAGAATTATGTTAAATGTTAAATTGTCTTGCAAAACAGGCGTGCCACGTTGTTAGAGAACGACCAGGCTACATAGTAATTTGCAATCGATGAGAAGAGGGATAGTTCCAATCGTCCTTAGTTAGTTTCATTAGAAGAATAAGTCGTCAGGAAATCAGGCAGAGGACGAGTTAAGCCTAATCCGACCGCCTGTATATACTAAGGACCCGACTCGAATCTTGTGAATTAGCTTCTTGAAACTTTCATGTACTCCGACGTTCAAAGACCTTAACAAATATAAACAAGAAATGTTCCACAAAGTCAATGCAAATCATAGACCTGAAATAAGGTAGATCAGAGTGGAAATATCGTGCGTAGCCCAAGATTCCGGCACGATTTAGGAGTTCAAGTATTTTTGTCGGTATGTCCTACATAAAACACATATTTCATCGCCTTTCTGATCAAGAGTGTGAAAACAGAGATAAAAACTCAACCCATTTTATGATGATAATACACGCACGCAGCGCAACGTTACCTTCACAGTGTATGCATAGAGATTATCTGCTTGTATTAATTACTTTCCATGTAAATCATTTAATTAATTACTTCCCTTATAAATAAGTTATTAGATTACGTAATTATTGTATACTATGCGTGTGTGAAAAATTTTATTCTCGCTGCATTTTGTAGCCGGTTAAGAAGGGAACATTCTATAGTGGTGGTATCCAACAGGGAACAAAGCTACTCTTCTAGCATTCAAGTCTCCATGGTGGAGGTGCCGGGCTAATAAATAAAAAACTTCAAATGAAACTATATACCTCGACCTTAACCCCATAACGGTCACCAAAAACATTTCTTTTCATCCTTGTTGAAAAGCAATGTCAACAATTATGCATTATATGTATTAACTTGCATGTATTATGCAATTAGATTTATTTAGTTATCCTCCATTGTAAAAAAGTTTTTTTATGAAAAGGAAGCGTTTAAAAATAAATAAAATAAAAAAATAAATAAAAGCAAAGCGCATAAAACCAAACTTTAACGTGACAGCCGCAAAAGACGGGGCCGCAAATGAACAAGTGAAGCATGTAGAGAAGTTTTGATCCCTAACTATGAGAGACTCTGCAACATTAAATTATTTAAATATAATTTTCATATTGTCGTAGCACAACCTATATAATTAAGGGGAAAGGTATTGTGATAATCATTTTTAATACAATCCAGGAATTAAACAGTCTATCCCGACCAGGATCCTTTTTGGGTATAATCTATCAGGTAATACAAATTCAAGCTATGCACGAGTTTTGTACCGGAGTTCGAACATAATCTTGCTATGACATTATCACAGAAACCCATTTTTCCTTACAATAGATAAAAGTAGGTTTAATAAAACAACGTAACGAATTACCTCTTAAAACTGAATTTTGTTTTTGACTAATGACTATGAGTTTTATTAAAGACTACTGTATCGCCCTCTCATCAGTATTTTAAAAGTCAAAGAAAGATGGCTGAATGAAAGAGGAAGTCAAATATAAAAAAATGTTAAAGAAATGTTTGACTTCTTCATTTAGCTTCTTTCATCACATTTCTAGCTTTCGATCAGTGTATTTATTTGTAGAACATAGTGCGATGTGACACACATACATACGGATGGACAAAAAATTCCAGAGCTCTCTTACCGATATTTTGAAAGTCAAAGGAAAATGCATGAAAGTTAGTTGAATGAAAGCGGAACATAAATTTAAAAAGAGTTTTTTTTAACGGGACAAAAGCTCTATTTTTGCATTATATGCAATTTCCGGTTAATAAGGAAATGTGAGTTGTAGGTTTAATACTTGATTTTAAGCTATGATATTTTTTATTGTTTCAACACACCTTTGTCTCCGTACTGAGTATAAGGGAAAATAATTTTCTGAAATAACGTTTGATGTACGATTTTTTTCGTCCACCGTTTCAAAACTCTTATTTGTACCATGTGCGATCGGTGGATTTTGCCGGATTGTTTCGTGTCTTTCTTGGAATCTACTTGTGGGCTTTCCGCTATCGCAGTCCGAGGTGGATGCGCCCATCTCAATATAATGATTCTATCAAGTTATCACAGGGATAATTGTTGATCCTTGCTAAGTGACTAGCTATTGCGTGAAGGGTGGCAACTGGTGGTCGTCGACTCCCTGACCGCCACTCGTAACTCACAATTATCTCTGAGTCATTTACCCCGGGTCGTAGGGGAGGAAAAAACCTATTCGAAGTGATGCCCACTATATAGGGTACATTCAGATTTAGCTGATGTGACCGTGTGAAGGTGACTAACTACGGGTTGTTATAGGTGATATTATAAGTCTCACTAACTCTTCTTACTAAACATGTCGATCGACTATCGTCACTAATGTTGTCAATCGACTTTTGTCATTAATGTTGTCTATATATATGATAAAAACAAGGATCTTGGGTAAAACCGCGTCGAAAATAAGATGAACCAGGGCAGAACCTGGGCGTCCACCGACGTTTCGTCTGTACTACGTCAGACATTTTCAAGGTTGACTGTGACTCCAACCTCCGTAGAGTCACAGTCAACCTTGAAAATGTCTGACGTAGTATACAGACGAAACGTCGGTGGACGCCCAGGTTCTGCCCTGGTTCATCTTATTTTCGACGCGGTTTTACCCAAGATCCTTGTTTTAATCCTATGACGGGCCGCGAAAACCTACAACAATCCATATATATATATATATATTTGTCAAATCAAACCCTCACCTTTTCAAATAAAACTCAACTATTCATGACCATGATACACGATCGCAATCAAAAATTCATGTCCCAACTCACAATACAACGCGTTTCTCCAAAGGACCTCATTACCAATGTCTAACAATCTACAATAATATACTCCCAGAAATTGAAAATATACAATCACTAGACTCTTTTAAATATACATTGAAATCATTTCTTATAAAGCATTGCTTCTACACCATCAATGAATACCTTCATTCAGCTGACGTTTAACTTAATCTAGTGCGCCCGAACATACAAATACCCCACCCATAGCTTTACACTCAACTTTCCTTCACACTCCTGAAACTACTATGTATTTTTCTTCGTGAATATAATTTAATATAAACAATTCAAAACAAAAATAAGTATTATGTATAGAAAAATAAGGAAAGAATATTTTAATGTATATTTTATAAAATTATTAACAATATATGTATTACTCTTTACCATAGGCTAGGCTATTCACTTTCTCTAAAAAGAGTTATACTTGTTCAATGTACCAGTCAAGGTGAATAAAGTTATTCAAGTATTAGACTATTGTCACTATAGTGGATAGACCCCAGGTCAGGGCCACAACCAGGGCGCCACGCGCTCAAGTATCACATGATGGGAGACTCCCAAACAATCTCCCGGCCGCGCACGTTGCCTTGGCCAGTGTTGCCTCATCACCAACATCGATCGATCTAGTTAATTAAATGACTAAACGAAGAGTAGAGAAGTTCAATTTCCATGTGGGTTTATATTTTCCTCGCTACCCCGGCACGTGAATCAACATTAGCCCATGGTCGAGTAGAACGGAACTCGCTTTCCCGCGACAAAGTAATATAGATCGGGGTGGCGACCCACGTGAAAGAGGGTACTTTACGCCGACTGCCAAATTGCTCACTTTCGCGGGACTCTTTGTTTTATGGACAAGTTTATGGGTAGGTCTACACTGTTGTGCGACTTTGTGGATAGAGTATTTATGAGTAATTAACACAGCTAGTAACAGACACTGCGGAGAAACAAACATAAAGGAATTTCTCTATTTTCTTCGTTAGTTGCAGTTGTTGAGGAATCGCCTACTTGGAGAAGGATTAAAATACACTTGTATCAACTAAGGGCGTTTTTAATACAATCCAGAAATTAAAAATCTATATCCAGAATGAAATTGAGAAATAAAGGCGTATCCCAAAGTTCTCTTTTGCCGTAGTATAAAGTAACTCAACTAACAGTAATTTAAATGAAACTAATCAACAATTATATCAACAATGAATGTAACGTCACAATCAAGCAGCAGTGGTTCTGTGAGTGGCTGGTTAACTGTGACATGATTGATTGATTTTATTGTAACTTAATCCTGTCCCATGACAGCACAAGTCGGCCAGTGTAGGGATGGAAATGTACATATCCTCTTTTATACATATTTTATAGGCCTAATTAGCAAACAATATTATCAAAATTAATGTTAAATTCACATAATAATATTAAATTATATAATGCATTATCACCATAATTAACACATTAACTTTGTATGAAAAGAATAACTTATGTGGCATTGAAGACTAGAGGTTTATTGAGATTGGCGCTCATCTTTGTATGCACGTGACGTCATAAACATTGTTGGCATTGTTGGACATGGTTGGAGATATTGCCGTACGTCAGGGATTGCCTTCTCAATGTATTAGCAGCCACCAGCATCGTAGACGACGTCTATCGCATATGAAGATAGCCATGTTCTAATCTCAATCTGGAGAACATATCGAGAGAATTGCCGGTGTAGCCAAGACCAAGATACTAAATACAGGTCATTCTTGTGTAGTTAGAAGTTGTTATTAGTAAATTGACATGTGCCCGAGGTAAAGGAGCGAAGATGAGTATACAAAATACAGGTTAAAACAGCTAGAAAGTATGTATCAGATAGTAATGAGATGGATAGTATTGAGGAAAGTGTACCAAGATAAATCGGTTGTAGAGTAGGGTTGCCAGACGTCCCAATAAAATCCCCGATTTTAATGTTATTTGTATCCCGTGTCCCAATTGGTTGTGCCGGGACATTGCTGTTTCGTTTTTATTTTAAATATACCAACTATAGTCATAATACTACAAAACGAATTTACACTTTAATAAACAGATTTACTTTTTTTGGATGTGTACTTACCCTAAGAGTGCCATTATCCTTTAGCAAGTCTACGATCAGCCAAGCAATTACGTGATGCTAGTCTGAACGTAGGGCTATATAGTTATTACTTTTAGGGTAAAAAATGCAAATGCACATTAAAAAGCCAAAATTAAACCCCACGCACCCACACCCTCCCGACTTTTTGGACTGACATCAGACAAACCGAGTGTGGAGTGAAGCAATAGCGATTAAATTATAATTTCGATCTTATTCTTGGTACAGTTATTGTTAATTTTTGGAAACCACTTGGTAATAATTAAAGATACATATTGAGAAGCAAACATAACGTAAATTTTGAATCATTTCAAGAAAGAAGTGTTATATCTGCCCTGTAATTGTCTAAGGTCCAGAATGTCAATGTGTAATTAGAATTTATCTTTCAGTTTGTCCACGAAGTAAATATTTACAAGGCTTCTGATAGGTTGTTGCCATAGTGATAACAAGTTATAATAACTTATATGTGGCGCTAAAATTACTTGCCACTTTAACTGGACATTGAAATACAGGACCTAAAACAGGTAGCTTAGTAACATCGTGATTGCGGTATACTCATTACTTATAATTACTCATCACTTGGCACACCTATCACGTATAGAACATGTGATGCTACACGGCAGCGTGATGAATTTATTATCAAACATGTCTCACAAGGGCATGAAAACAATTAATTATCCATTGCAATATATTATCTTCTTCATGAGTAAGTTATAAGTTGTTATGTTATGATAAATAGCAATGATAGACTCAACAGACACATAAAGCTATCAAGATTTTTGAACAATTATTTGTTCATTATTGACAAATTCCACGCGAATTTTACTTTTTTTTATAATTTTACTTTTTGACCATGTTTCGATTTTGAAATAACTATTAGTTTTGAAACAATAACCATTAGTACCGACAATGCTGGCTCGAGCGATAAGCGCGACTAAATTCAGGAGGTCTGGGTTCAAATTCTGTGAGATAGGCAATCCTGACTGAAAGTTTTTTCGAGTTTTTCCACAGAAAGTATAGTCGTCAATGTGAATGAAAGGGGATTGAGTCCTCTTTGCCAGCCCTCGGACATCCTTACACAAATTGCCCTAACTCCGATATACCTTATAGACAGGGGCATGCACCCTGGGCAGGTTTCCCACGAAACATCATTCAAAAGTTAAAATGATTATTATTAGTAGTAATTATTTATGTACCGACCTGCTGGTTGGTATAACGACTATAGATGTTTGTGTGTATGTGCTGTGTGTGTGTGCTTGCGTATAACAAAGACATTGTTATAAGGGCGGATCCACTGTTGTTTCACACTGATCGATATTTTTACACCCTATGTTTACCTGCTTTGTAGTAAAAACCAAGGCAAAGTATTCTGTGACAAGGAGATGGCTTAATTATAGGTTGGTTCATTATATAGACAGGGTCACAAGAGTCACGTTGCGTAAGGAAGAGCAGTAACAGGAGGTGTGATTGTAGTTTGTGTCTTTGTCGTCGTTGAGTGAAATACCCTCCAAATATTGGGAACATTAAAAAAAATATATAAACAAATGCATTTACATTAAACCTTCACATCAGCTTTACAAATTTACGACAAATTTCTCAACAATCTCTCTCGACTCTGTGACAAAATTAGGGAGCAAAGTTCCCTTATAATCACCACTTTTCTGTTTTGTCCGTCCGTCTGTGTGTATGTCATTCGTATTGATAAAAACCTAACACCGTTTGACCGTTAGACCCGTTTGACATGCGTGTTTTTTTATATTGGTCAAGGATGCACAAGGATGAAACCGAATTTTTTGGTAACCCGCAGGGTCAACGGGGTGGGGCTAAGCATTTTAGGGTGATTTTGTTCGTACTCCTTTCTCCCGCAAAATTTGTGAAGAACACACAATATAACACTGTATCGTACATTAAAATCATTTAGTTTTGAGCGAGCGAAGCGAGCGTCTCCACTTGACTCTTATGGCTCGAATGTCTGTTGTTTTTTTGTTTGTTTCTTTGTTTGTTTTTTTTCTGTTACTGCTTCGATACAGGTCGCACCGTTTTTCTGATCGACCTGAAATTTTGCACACATGTACATACCACCTAGGCGGGTTGCTGTATAGTTTTGTGGCAAAATCGTTCAAAAAGTTAAAAAGTTACATTAAAGTTAATCGAAAGTTTTTTTTTCAAACTAAACGGCGACAAAATCTGAGGTGGCCAAATCATTTAGAATGTCCGTCCGATCACGAATATGTTATTTTTATTTTGATCCGATAAGTAGTATAGATGGAAATTACATTATAACAAAGTCCCGTTACCATGGCAACGGAAAGTCGCACAGCTTTTTTGGCTCATGATAGCGGTCAAACGAAGGCTTCGGATCGAATTGAAATTTTGACCATCCGCAAGTTTCGTTCCCGATTGAATGCCATTAGTTTTGTGGCAAAATCGTTAAAAAGTTATAAAGTTACATTCAAGTTAATCTAAAGTTTTTTAAAAAACTAAACGGCGACAAAATCTGAGGTAGCCAAATCATTTAGAATGTCCGTCCGGTCACGAATATATTTAATTTTATTTTGATCCAATTAGTAGTGTAGATAGAAATTACATTTTAACAAAAGTAACGTTACCATGGCAACGAAAAGTCGCACAAGAATTCTGGTCACTATGTACTGCCACCTAGAAGAAATCAAGAGTAAAATAGTTTTCCCAAAGAAATGATGTCTAGGTCCTCTAGATGGCGGTGGATTTTATCCATTCTCTCCTATTTTACAAATTTTCAGCTAAATCGGTCAAGACCTTAAAGACTTATTGGTATGTAACATTATGGGAATGTCGTACTCGGGTCGTGTTGCACGTACCGGTGCTCGCTCAACAACGCTCCAACTGAGCGTTTTCCTAGTTTATCTTAATGATGATTTTAATGCACGATAAGGTTTTATTTGTGTGTTTTTCTTCGACGGCCTGTTGAATTAAGTCTGCTACTCTCCCTCTTTTGAGTATTCCCCTACCCATGCTTGTAAATATAAATGTGTATGGGATTGAAAGTTTAAAAAAAAACACAAAGAGTAACATGTTACAAACAACACTCATTTAGTACATGTCGCCCGTCCAACACAGACATGTATAACTTTATTTTTATTTATGTCTCATCTATTTGCTGAGTGCATAGACATGATAAAAATAGTTTACCTACTTCAGATCAAAAAATATATTTTCGACGAGGGGCTAGTGTCTGTCAAGTTATAATGGAAATGTTCGTTGACATATATTTTTATTTGGAACGATCGTAATATGAAAATGTATGCTAAGAAGTACATAGACCTACACGTGAAATAAAACGCTTTCCTTGGAAAAGTTTATTAATTCAATTTTTCACGAGAATAAAATTTAGTAATGTTTCTAAAATGCAAGAATTTCTAGTAATCTCTTTGCGTGGACAGCCGAAGAATCGTAAACATGAAACATTAGTTTATATTCTGTACGCTTTAGCTGTAACTCTTGTGGAAGCAGTATAAATATTTCATAATGGGAGTATATGTACGACATAGATAATTAGGCCTCTGCACGCGCATCGCAACACATGCTTCGCCAACTCGTCTACACACATACTCTAGACTAGTCCGTGTTCCGTCCATTGGGGCATAATAAACCAATTTAATTAGTTTCTGTCACCAGGGCCGCTCACACCCAATCCAAACACGAGATTGTATTAAAATGACCAAAGAGACTCGCTAACTCTCGGTATTCTCGCTTTAAGTGTCGCTTACAGTCGCTCTATACTTAAGTGTGCGGTAAACTTAAAGCGGGTATTCCCATTCATGTGAACAGAGTCCCATTAGGACTTAATCGAATCAATTAACTTGACGACCAGAATATAGTGGCGAGGCGACAATAGTGGATGATAATGAAACTATATTACGCAAGCACAGGTTATATTATATGGTTGTCAAAGCCTCACTCTAGACTAGGCCTTGATTTTGTTAGCAAATTTTCCATTGTGTGAATGTAAATTTTGTAATTGCAATATGGTACTATTTTGGAATGTATCGTATTTTAAAATGTGGGATATGTTAAATGAATAAAATGAATGTATTTAAAATAGCCCTATTTGCTAAGTAAATAATTATATACAATTGAAGCTATTTGTTTATTATTTATTATTTTTTCCGCAAACAATATCAATTATTAAATGTGTAATGAGGATGGCAGAAATAAACATAGCTTCAAACACACTTGGTGACTGCCAACCTTATAACAGTAAAAATATATTTTAAAATGTAACAACAAAAATATTAACAACCTTACAACAATCATTAGCAAAACTATCAAACTTTAAAAATAAGTACAAGAAGAATATAAAATTAATGAAGAAATGAAATATTATTTGTTTTGATTAATATTGTCTAATGAGCGAATCTCCCTTAACTTAAAAGGAAGAACATTTCATTGTACAAGTCAAGTTGAAGCCCTTTGGCAAGCTGTTGTTCTTGCTTGAGAGTTAAGTTTGTACCAAATTCTGCTCCTCGACTACAGACTTACAATCTTGCGTACGGGTTTAGATCAGTATAGTACCGTGTAACATTCCCAATAGAAATGGAAGTTCTACTTTCTTCCTGTAGGCTATCACCGCTATCACTTTCCTCGGAACTTTCATGGATGTTTACCGGTTAGTATAGCAAGACTGTAGACGTCGCGAGGCGATGTTCATGTTGCACGTGCGAGACGCAACATTGGGGCGTTGGCTTGGCAAACCAGCGAGGATCTAGTTATTGGGTTAATGGGTGTAGACGAATTGTTTGTCATCACTTGTTATTACAATCCTTGAGAATTGATCCAACAGAAAATATACGGGAACTAAGCCCAGTTGTAATTCACTTCCGCGTAGGATCATGTGACAAAGATTTACATAGATATGCATCTAATTAATTATATTAATAGCAATAAAACAATACTCGTGGGATATTTTGATATAAATAAATAAATATAATAAAAAAATAAAATAAAAAAAATAAAAATAAAAATAAATCACGATTTCCTTCTTGCCTTGAATAAAGTTAAAGGGGCTAAAAACCCCCAAAAATTATTTTTGTCCACGTGATCTATAGCACAATACTACACTTACATGACCGTTTAAAAAATTATATCTTGTGACTGTGATTTTACACGAATTTTTTTAAATTTTTTTGATCCAGAAATTGGCGAAAATTGGTGTTTTGGAAAATTTCCTAAATCGGCTTTAACCTGCTTCTTTTTTGGTCCACATAGATACTAGAGCATAGTACCAATCTAAAATGCCCCTTTATAACATCGTGTCTTGAAACTGTGCATAAATTGTCATGCATTCCAAAATCACACCCCATCTTGGTAATCAGCATATTTTGACCGAACCACTTGCCCAAATTACAAAACAAAATATAGAGAATTTACAGAAAAGGCTGTCGAGTACGTCAATAATGGCCAATATTTTTTTGGATCAAAATCCTCCAAGGTCACGGGGCATAAAGATCGTCCCCATGTTATTTCTTATGGGAGATTTTTGCCGATGGGACCTAGCTCGAAAAATGTCATGTTTGACAATTTTTTGGGAGGTCATGGTGGCCCCAATAATTTTTCTGTTAGTTGCTAAATTCATTACCAGTTAGCCTGAATGAAATATATTTTTTGAGTTTAGCGGTTAAATACCCCTTTAATGTTTGAAGGGAAGCTTATTTTGCTGCGATCAGTTTTTAGTCACAACGCTATACTACTAATAAATGAAAACACAATATTACGAAATAAATAATAAATATAACTGTTCTGTAGTGTAGTCTCGTTGTGCGGGATAGCTACTCTTATTCTTGTATCGTAGATATGTTATTGTGTGTACACAATCAAAATCAGTCCACGTTTTATGCGCAACCAAAGAAAATTATTTCAGGTTGGAGAGATTTACCGAAAGAATACATTTTGTAGGAGTAACTTTACAAAATAACAAAATTCAACTGTCACGATTTCGTGAATACTATCTTTATATTCCTCAATCATATATATAGTAAAAATGATTTTAATAGGAGTTAAGATTCTTTGCATCACTTTTTTGCCCGTCCATCCATAATATGTTCGTGTGTCACTCACAATAAAGATCGAATATTACCTCCGATCGACAGGACTTTATTTGTTGGCATTGCCCACTGCCTCCTAGATGTTCGTCGTAGGAGCCACGACGAACATCTAGGAGGCAGTGGCATTGCCCTTGAACGAGGATGGAATCGAAACTCTCGGGTCAGAGCGTCATTCAATGTAGCCAGAGTTACAACCCGGCACCTCCACCAAAATCAGAGAAAAATATAATTTATATCCTTCTGATGGCGATAACGAAGTTTACCATATTAGATACTGCTGTACCAGTGCTTGTTTCAGTAATATTTGTTAAATATTTTTAGAACGACATGCTTATAATGCATACAATTACGCTCAAAATATATGTGATTTTAAATTTTTCTATAGCTGGTAATGAGATACCTTATATTTAAGATTTAATTCTCTAAGTGACATCTTATTTTAGAAGTTCATCAGATAGCATTGAACCAACTAAGGCAAGCGCTCTTAGGTTGGTAGGTGGGGGGTATCCCCCACCCCCACCATCCACCCACCCCGAGAACGCTCGAAATAATGGACGCGTTTCATTAAATTAGGGCTTATTTCGTCTGAAATTCTCTACGACGGCGACGCGATATCAGTTTTACTGTAGAGATTTAATGTATATTGAATTAAATTGAATTATAATAATCAGATACTTGAGAGCGTTTTTTAACTTTATATTTTGTGTCAAGAGAACTTAAAGTTCATTTCTGTAAGTAAAATATAACAACACAAACACTTAGGAGTGATGGTGCTGCTTCCTCAATCACTGAATATCCCCGGTCCTGCTTCTTACCGGTAAGTATACTTACCACCACTTTTCAAAATCTACACAATTAAATCTGACAGTTTTTCATACTTTTAACCCGGGTAAAAAGCTGCATTGTTTTGTTTGGAATTGGTAGAATTTTTCCATATTAAATTCTAAGAAGGATGTTTGGAATGGTTCAAAAATCCAATTGTGTATAAAAACACTCAAAACACAAATTTCAGTATGTTCCGGATATTTTGTTTACCTGTAGTAGATTCAATCAAACACGTAAAAAGAGGGGTGGGGTGGTGGGGTGGGGGTAAGGAAAATGGCAAAAAACTTCGGGTTTAAACTTTGATGTCAATTTTAATAAAATAAAACTTCGGGTTTAAACTTTGATGTCAATTTGGAATCCAAAATCAGTATTGTATTCTTAAGACCAAGAAAAAAATAAAAAAATTCTAAAATTCTTTTAAAAAAATCACAAATTTCAAATTGTGAAGATAAAAAGCAAAATTTGGGGTCCTACTCTTTTGCTCTATAAAGGTTTAAGCAACTCCATGTAATACTAGTATATCTAGTAGTTTATTGTCTATTCAAGTAGCGATTTTAATTAAATTGGTTGTACAACATGTATTCTGTGGTTATAGAACTAGCACTATAACTACGCTATAGCTCTAAGTTATCTGATGAATAAAGATAAATATAATATATTGTACGTGGTTGTAGTTCGATGTTTTACTGCCGTGATGCGAGCGAAGAGTCATATGGTTGAGGAAATAATGAGCTAGAGATCGTGTGCGTTATTAATGGCATGCCAATCGCAATCTGCAACATTTAGCTAATGAAATCATGAAACGAACAATAAAAGAAAAACAATGATGTTTAGTTTATTTGGATTAATATCAACCGTTAGGTCATAATGCGCCATCTCTAGCCTAGGGGATATTAGGAGGAAGATCCCATGCTGGCCAGAACCAACCACAGGTATAGTGGGAAAAAAGGGGGGCTCTCACGTCGTGGTCGTCAATCGTCATCGTGTTTGTCATCGTTCGTATTGTCATGGTCGTCGGAGTCGGGGAGGTCGTCAAGGGAAGGTGGAGAGGTCCCCGTCGACCGCCAGAGCTCGCCTCTTGTTTTGGGGAGTAATATACTGCCCTACTTACCAGCTGATGTTTGCAAGATGGACTTTATATTTTCCCTTGTTTTTTTACGTTTTTACGATAAGCAGAGCCATGGTCTGGGCCAAATTCTACCCCCGGTTTAGACTGGGAAAAGTATCAATGAATTAGCTTTGGGAATTTCTTACGCCACTGATTTCAAAATTATATTTATTTGTTGTTTTCCTAGTTCTTTGATTGTTTATTGGAACCCACCATCGTAAAATGTCAAAACCAAAAGGTAAGTTTTGAATTTTAACCATCTATCGTGATAGAACGTCAGAAAGATTGATACAACAAAAAACTATTTTCTTTCTGTATCGATTTTTTTATCGCCAAAGTTATTTAATCTTGTAAGTGGCTATCATCGATGTGTGTGATGGTGACAGTTATCCAAAGTTCCGTCCAATCACAAGAAACCGAAATCCTATTAGAATTCCGTGTTTTAAATTCGAATCACGTTAATATTTTGTAGGCAGACGTGTACCATGTAGTACACGGTAATTGGTGATCCCTCTCAGGTTAAGAGGATATTAAGCAAATTCCTATTCGCTAGGCCGACTGACGTACACCACAGATGTTTGAAATTTTGGGTATGTTGTCACAGAAGTGGAAATATAAAGCTATACATTAATACTTAACCCTTTCAGGCCCGAATTAAATTTGTGAAAATTAGGTAATTTTAAGCAAAAAATTCGAGTTTTGCATTTTTTTCTAAGAATTTTAGTATTTTTTTTCATATTTTAAATCCTGAATTTTAAAAAATTTTAGGAAATTTTAGAATTTGAATAAAAGCTTCATTTTAGGTAAAATTCAAATTTGAAAAACATTCCTAAAACTAGATTTTTCCTAGAATTTTTTGCATATTTTGAAATTTTTGTAACTCAAATAATAGCAATACTATAGATTTATTAAATTTCCGGGACAACCCGTTTTTTCTCCATTTTTAGCCATTTTTGCAGATTTGTATTTTCAATCTTTTCTTAAAAATTCAGTTTTGGTCCTATTGGAATGTGGTAAAAAATTATTAATTTATTATTTTCAAAAAAAAAAAAAATTGGGGTCAAATTAAAAAAACTATTATTTACCAAGATAAAAATTGAAAAATGGTATGGGTCCATATATGGCGCCCTTGGGCCGGAAAGGGTTAACAAAAAATTTCTTTAAATAATTTTAAAAATTCGAATTGATTTTCAGGATTTAGAATTTTCGTTAAAAAGTCCGAAATTTACCATATTCGTGGATTGATCCTGTCTAACAACAAAAAATATTGATAATCTACTACTGTAGGGCTTTCCACGTATGCTTTATTGACAACAGAACTATATAAAGTTTCATATACATCGGATTCTTCCCGGCCGAGCGAATAGCTATGTGCCAACCTGTCAACTTGTGTCCTCTTAAGTAAAACAACATCTAGTTTCAGTTCAGAATGTTTTTGGTTTCTCGTCCTCAAGTCCGTCACAGTAGGGTTCATACCTCATAAACACATTGTATGGAACTAAATATTGCTTTTAATAAACAATGTATTTCCGCGCGACAACCCCATACCTTGGTATTCTGCTACTTCGCTACTTCGTGGATTCTGTTAATGTTAATTAGTCGAACCGAACTTATTTACGTTTCGATAATTTTGCTCTAATTGGATGAGCGAAGCGAAGACTTCAATTTCACTGACCCCCAAAAAATTTAGCTCGGGTGTTTTTTTTTTTGTTTTTTTTTTGTTTTTTTTTTGTTTGTTTTTCTGTCTGTTTGTTAACTCTCTACCGGGCAAACGGCATATCCGATCTTGATGAAAATTGGAGGGGACCTTCGAAATCTCTGAACTTAGAGGTGTATTGTTTTTGGGAACAATCGAAGAAATATTTCTCATGAATATCGTACTTTTACGATTTTTTTCGATTTTTAGTGCGATATTTTCGTGACATTTGGGCCGATTCTGACCAAACGGGTGGGGCTACAACGTTCATATTTCACATGGACATTAAGGTAATGGTGATGTAGTACCTTTTGAAAGAAAAAGTTGAAAAAGTTAGCCAGAATCTATAGAAATAAAGCTTTTAATATAAGTTTTTTACGGTTTAGTGCGATATTTTCGTGACATTTGGGCCGATTCTGACCAAACGGGTGGGGCCACAACGTTCATATTATACATGGACATTAAGGTTATGGTGATGTAGTACCTTTTGAAAGAAAAAGTTGAAAAAGTTAGCCAGAATCCACAGAAATAAAGCTTTTAATATAAGTTTTTTACGGTAAATAATACCAATTGACAAGTAACAATAGAAACTTGACAACAATCACCTACAATGCGTAGGCAGCAAAACAAAGCACTTGCAAAATTAAAGATATCCCACGCAAAATAAAAACTTTAAAAAGCTCATCCATCAACGCGGCGGGACTTTAGCGTTTTCCTAGTTAATTATACGCACATAGAACATGGGCACATAGATGCGAATATACATTGCATTATAGCAATACTATGGTACCTGGAACAATGCACTTTTGTGGCGAATAAAGTACTTAATTTCTTACACTTGCTTATTTACTTAGTTACTTACTTAGTTACAAGAGCACGTGTTAAAAAATTGTAAAGGTATATCAAATTATAAGATTATATTAATTAACACAACAAATTGTTGGTCATTAACTGTTCACAAAAATTTTAAAGTAAAACTGGTGACATAAATAATTATTATTTAGTGTTAAAAATTGAACAACATCGTAACACTAACATGGAAATGCCATTCATTAGTTAAATTTCGGTTGACATTTTGGTAATGACATAGTGTATTGATTTGAAAAAACAATTTATTTAATTTCTCTTCATTGTTACACAATATTTTTCCTTTATACAACCTCGGAAAAGATGAGACTAACAGTAGCAATACTTTAAACAACCTCGGAAAAGATGACACTAACAGTAACAATAAAATGAGAATACAAGTGCCAAACATGATATTTACCGTATGAATGATTCGATAACAAGAATGAGTTCCGTTGAGGTGCAACGCAGGGTTATTTTGTTTCGAGTGTTCTGAGCGAGAAATACTCTGAAATCGTAGGAGCTTCCACGCTCTCCCCCAGAAAACCGCTCGTAAACACACTTGGTTATTGGTTATTGATTTAATAATATGATTGTTTGCTCTCTTATTTGCGCGCAATTTATTATTAACAAAGGCCTCATAAAATGTCGTTAGTGTATCAGCATTTAACCTCAGCAGCTTGATCAATAGAATACAAGCTTTGTTTGTGTGTTTGTTTTCTCTCGCTGTTGTTCTCAACACGACTTTTCTCCGCCGGAAGACTTTTCCGTGCGCGAAAACAACCTCAAAGAGGAACATTTATAAACCTCCACCTCATTTGTTGCAGGAAATGAAGAATTCTATAACAATATGTTAGAGTTACATTTCCCAGTTTAATGCGTTTGCATTGTAATAGAAAAAAAACTGCATGCAAACATTGCAATAAACCTCATTGTTGACATAACGAACTTATAAACGAACATAAAAATATGAAACTGGGACTAATGATACTTTCTACAGTGACAACAGAAAAAACCTAGTTTTCATTTTTTTTTTTTCATTTTTTTGAATTGTGTGTTAGGCTTATTGATTGACGATAAACAGATTTCGTTCATCTAATTTTACGCATACTTATTCTTTGAAAATTGTAACCATTTGTTTTGAGCAAATCGAAAATTTTTTTTACAAACCCGGAATTAGACTATTACGTTTTTAATAAAATGGGCAATACAATATAAACAACTAATCGCATTAATGATTTTTTATAACAAGAATGAATTTTTGTTGGAAAGTCGGTGATTTTGTTCGAGTGTAAAAAGTTACTTAAACGTAGGAGCTTTCACCCTTTCTTTCTCCCGTAAACCACTACCATTTTTTGAATTAACTATTTAATAATATGTATTGTTTTTTTTATGCCATTATATTTACAAATGCCAAAGGTCATCTAAAATGTCGTAGTGATCATAATTTAACTATCAAAGCTTGTATAGAAGACTTTTTTTTTTTGTTTATTCAAATACGTGTTGTTAAAAACACGATTTTTCTCGGAATTTATTTAACAAGTCGCGAACAACCTATTTTTTCCAGGAAAACTAATTCCTTAACAAATGAGTTAGAGATTACATTTTCCAGTAATGCGTTTATTTTAGAATAACAAGACCTGCATGCCATACCCTACAAATCCAACTCTTGTTACGAAAACGTAGAACTTCGTGAAACAGCAATACAGAATATTATTAAGTTAACAACTCGCCATATCCCGTCACAAATTGCAACGTTAACGTTTATGGTAACTAAACAAAGAACAATACAGCAATTTCATGATACACAAATGCGCATTGCGCGTTGGTCCTGTGCGTTATTAAATCTCAATATGACAATCATGTTTATCGATGATGACGAAACGACTTCGAGCCGAAGAATGAAGAATACGAAGTGACATTCGCGCCCAAGCTAGGTTTTGAAACTGGTAAACACAACCATTAAATCAACGACGTAACTATTATAAGCAGGAGGTTACATTAAAGAAATCGAAACTAAATATGTTCCTATCGAAGAAGATAGCAGGGGAAAATCACAAATATTGTTGGCTTTTAATTAAAACTGAACACGTTTAAAAGCATATTTTTAAATGAGACAGCAAATGTAATTCACAAACATTCTTGTATTTTTTTTTTAAATTAAGGCATGAGAGCGCATATTTAAAACAAGTCCTTCACAAATATGATTGGATTTTAATATAAGATGATAACATATTTAAAGCACAACTGATCCACCGAATGTTTTTACGAATATCTACCTAGAAGTTAAACGAAATTCAAGTTTCAAGTTGTCCTTCATGTGGCGTCATCATGACTGTCAGTTACAACTAGATTATTCCAGCCCTCCTGCTTTGTGACGACAATACCTCACTTTAAGTAGTGTTCGAAGCTCTTGCAATCTTGCCTTCGTTGACACAGGGCATTTCCTATTGCATTTTCCAGTCAACCTGTATAGTTTTATTTTACTATTGCATCTCTTGTAAAAACGTGTGCTCTGGCCACCAATCCGAGTAGGGCGACGTAGCGCGAGGGGTGCAATTCCACCAACGATCATCACTAATCCGATCTCCACATTCGTTTCCCCCAACCAATCTTTGAGCCACTGTCCAGATTGAAGTTATCGATGGCGTTATCACTGAGCTTTGATCCCGAAGAAACCCACCGTCTCACGATTCCCTATGTGTGTCCACTGTGATCCACGTGAATCCTGTCTGAATCCCCACACAAATAACTGGCGAGGTACATTGTTTTACTCCAGCACAATAAAACAGTCGTCCACGCTTCATGGGGTATTGGATATGGGTCGAGTGTACGACTAAACCACAGGGAACTATGGGACAAGAATTTAAATCCCACAAACAGCAATGAATGTTTGTAATCAACGACTCCATCATTTTGATATCGTACATTTGCGACTCCTGAGTAGCCTAATGTATCCTTATATCAGTATGTTAGTAGTTTCTTAGTACAGCTGTTGATTAGACATGACCTTGATGACATTTCATCCGGATGGGGAGGGGATTGGCAATGGCTTCTTGTCGGGACTTACAACGCCCGTATTCATACACGTCTGCTAGAGATAACGGGGGAGCGTTGTTTCTAAGGACTTGGTTGTTATATGGGATACATAACATATAAATGCATGGCAACAAGGGGAACCCGTGGGCTAGGGCCCGACCATAGATACTAACTAATATAAACAACTGTATACGGGTCTTTAAGCCTGAATTAGACGCTTCAATGTTTCTTTCAAGTTTCCTTGAATTCAACGACAAAACACAATAAAAATGTGTGAAGGAAATACAACACAAGGATATACTTCCTTTGCATTGGTTATATTTTGCCCTCGAATTCAAGGAATCTTAAACCTTATTGAACCGACTTATTCATGCTGACATCCAGGAATGATCATGAGTGTAAGATATAATTTTCCAACGAAATGAGATCTTACTAAAATCAGGGTACATCAATTTTTCGTATGGGTCGTAGATCAATAAAAAATTGACACTTAAAAGATGTAACGAGTGGTTGGGTATAAATCATGTTAAATTAACTAATTTATACTTCTTTAAGAGGTTTTGAGAAGAATTGATTATTTGGAACAATTTTTTTAATTTTTTAATATTTGCATTTATTTGTACTACAACATTTGAACATGTAACATTAAAAATAAACGCGAGAATGACAGAAAGAGCATGTGCCCCATAGTACGTGAGTACCTGTCACCCTCTAATACAATATATAATAAAATACAATGTCAAAGTTAAATGCATGCAGTATTAAAATCCTACATCAAAAAATATCAATATCAATAAATGTAATATCAAAAAACTTATTTCTTCAAATTTTGTTCAAATTTCTCTTTAAGGGTGGATTTGCCGGGGGTTTATAGGGAGTGTGCGAACGAAAACATCGTTATGTGTTTTGGGGATACTTATCATCGTTTTTTAACAACACATAGTTGATAGTAAGTCCACTTTATAAAAATAAATAATATATTTATTCAAAGTTTTATTTTATCCCACAAACCACTTGCGTAAAAATATAATATACTTACTGTTAAAATTCTCACGTTTTGAAGTTAAAACTTAATACAGCGAAATAGAAACGAAGATAGTATTACTCTAAGCTCTGGGTTTCGATGCATGTTTATTGTTTGATTTCCACGTTGGTAATCAAACCTCCAGTGCAGCTTCGTGTCATCTAGACTCCGGCGTGATATATTGCATTTCGTAGTCGGTGCACTGAACATACGGAATGTGGCTGGATTAGTTTCACATATTATCTGTCACGTACCGTGGTTACTATTATATAGTGAACGACGGAATAAACGTTACGTTCCGATATGTCACGGGTCGATGTCTGCAATAGAACTCATCGCATCGTGGTTAGTTGCGAACTCTTGTGATGACAGTGAAGGCGCGTGCAGTATTTAGTGTACTCATAGTTCATATGCATAGGTCTTGCATCTTGATGCAAATATGGTAAGGCTTCTAAATAAAATTAAAAAAACTGTATGAAACATTAGTCGAAAAGTCTTAACAATCAAACGGTATACTACATAGAATATATATATATAAAAATAAAAATATATATATATAATATAGCCACAAAGTGTGGATCGTTGGTCTTGTGGTTATAGCGTATCTGCTTCCAATGCAGAAAGTCCGGGGTTCGATTCCCGCTAAAGTCAGAAGTTAGTCCATCAGTTCTTGTCTTAGGAGTTTGTAAACTGTGACTTTGGAGCCGTCCTAGCAACGAAGCACATAATAAATTCAGAGTTGTTCTGAATCGGCCTTGTTGATTCTGGCGTTGATTCGCGGGTGTTCGCACTGTCCATACCACTGATTGTTATATATCCTATTAAAAATATCGATCTTTGGTTGGTTATCGCTCACTCGTCGATTGCGTCGGGGCCTACAGGGTTGGCTTGGTCGCTTTGATTTACTGTCCCCCACTGAAAATCAGTTATATAACTGAGTGGGTAGACTCTAAATACAATGTTTTTATTATTTATTATTTGTAAAATGTATTGTGGTTTATCTTTACTACAGAGAACGGCATCACGTATGACGTTTATTAAGTAGTTATGACTATTTCCCCTTTATTAAATTTTTTAACAACGTTATTTTATCTTATTTTATATACAAATTACAATTTATCCTATGCCGTTTAAATACTATGAGGACATGCTTATAAGTACATTCATTAAACATATAGACTAAAATGAATTACAATCATAAGGAGAATGTACATTATTATAAAATGTTTCATGGAAATACAAATTTGCACTGACAATAATGGATTATACAAAGGTAAAACTTGCAGCAGCTGTACGTCCCACTTCGTTTCTAAGTTAAAATGTAATAATGTAGCAAAATCAACACGAACTAACATTTCGCCTCGTCAACTCGTTAATGTTCATTCTTTCTCAAGCCATCATTACAGAGTAGACGTAGCAGAGAGACTTTTTCATATAAATAAAAGTTATGTGGTTGATTAATAACAACATGGCACCGCTATTTGTCTGCTTATTGGAACTGACGAAGAGTTCAAGGTGTTTGTAGTTTTCCATTTTGTCTTCTTCCGTACGTGCTTGAGGATTTAATAAGATAAAGAAGAAAAACCCTTAACCATTGGATGCGAATCCGCGGTTATTGGAAAACTTCAACAACTTCGCTCTCAACTATACTAGAGAGTCATTACCCTAATTACTCTTGTTTGTTTGTAGCCTACAAAGAAACACACAACTCATTACAAAGTAAATAAAAACCTACGTAGTTAGATGACAGTCGCATTCTCATGTCACTTTATCGATCAAACTTACATAAATGAAAGCAATTTGCAATTCGAACAAAGGTTTTCTCTGAATTGCGTGTGCTGTAAAATTACCTCCTAGTATGGGAGTGCGCATTGTCTATTTAAATGAGATGCCTCAAAGGATTTTAATCCAATTTTGTTGAAAGCAACAAACGAACTATAGAGGATGTAATTAAGAATGAAATTCAAGTAAAGGCACCAACTCTTTTGGTATTCTTTGTGAACTCGATTGTATTGTGAATTGATTTAAATGAACTGAATTTTTATTTATAGTGCACACTTAATGAAATAATCAATAGGACATAGTTAAGTAAGACTGTGGTTGTGTGTGTTCTCAAACTTAAGTGGAGAGAAAGAGTAAAGCCAATATTGACGTTTGCACCGCGGGTCTATCTGAAGTTAGTTGTCCTATAGTATATAGTAAATATTGACAAACTGTCCAACACATTTTCCAAGGACTCGTTGCCCACACAAACTAGGCTAAACGTGGCTGCTGGTGGTTCAAGAAAATATGTAAACATATGTATGTGGTAACATCGGAACAACAGAAAAATATATATACTGGATTCAGAACGACTTAATTCTATCAATAATTTCATTAGTAACAGGCTATAGTAATATTAAGTGACTGCATCATCAATAATGTGTTTGTGCCTCGTTAATGCATATCTATCAAGCAATCAATCAGAACTCCAATGAACAAAATTATTTTTTTCTGTACCTAACAAAATTAATTTAGTATGTTATTTTAAAGTAAGGGTCATTCACAATCTGTATATACCTAAGTGAATGAAGAGACACAAGATGATTTGCTGAACATCATTCTCAATCGCCAAGACGTATGGAAAGCAACATTGTTTCATTTAATAAAGAGCATCGGTGTTTTAATTGCTCTTCATCCTCATCATGCATCCACCCATCGTCCTGACAGGCGGACGTGTCGGCTGACATTTGTCACTCGAACTTTGCATATCTCGCACTGACATCTCCCCATGTCACTAGTTCAGAGTTTTCCCCATGGTCCATACAATTCTCCTCTTAAAACTCCACAAACTCGGTAGGCCTATTGGAACACAAAGCATGAGCAAAACAAATTAGCCTAATGCACTCGACATAGGCACAGGCATAGACATCGCGAACGAACATCGACTAATCGGTTTAAGTGCCATAAAATTCTGAAAATAAATATACTTGGTCATTACTCAAGGGAACTTACAACGGAAGAACTCTTAACAGGAACTGAACAACCATTAAACTTTTAACAACAATCATAATATGAAGGATTCTCTTTGAACTAATATATACACGTCAAACTGTGCATTCAGCCAATACTAATTATACGTCGCACAATTAGGTCTCGACCCAGTTGCTGAGTGAGTCCTTTGAATGTATGCATCTTTCATTCTATATTTAATAGAAATCTAGTTTCTATCGCATATTCTTTGAGTAACGTTCCATGTCAGAGCTAACGACGTTATTCAAATAGGTGTCAACTCGATTTATTAAATATGTCGCGCGTTTCTACACGACGGAAATTCAATATATTCTCGAGTCGATGATTATTATTCATAGACCGCGTAAGTTGATTTAAAACTCTTATGGGGCGTTTCGTGTGTAGCATGATAATAGTATTATATCAATGCCATCAGAATGTATAATATGAGATAATAAAGAGATGTTTAACGACATAACCCCGTCTCAGTGCCGTATTTATAGGTAGAGACTATAATATTGAGCGCCAAGCCAAGCATCTGTATGATATAGTCAACTGATCCGATGTATATTGCCTATCTTCTTATTTGGCGGATTTTTATAGAGCAGTTTGCATGAAATTATTTATAAATTCACATATTTTCAGTTTTTTTAATCAGAGTTCCAGTGAATTTTAGAGTTCCTAAGTTATTAAAGTTTTGGTGGAGGTGCCGGGTCCAGTCATAATAATAGTAGGCCTACTTGTTTCCAACCAACTAGAACTTGAAGGAAACCTAAGGTTCACCTAAAATAGCTTTAACAATTTCACTTTTTTGGCATAATTTTTGTCCGACAAATAGCATTAATTATTATTGAGTAACACTTCACCTTTCAACGTTGGAAACATTTCTAAAAAGTTTCTCAAATTCATCCCAAATTCAATTATTTTTAAATATTTTCTTTGCAATTAAGCTAAAATCAGCTCATTCTGGGGAATTAGCATTAAGTGTGCCATTTTGCTACAAATTAGCAACAACTAGCATTTTTAGCGTTAATGAGTAGATTTAAAAAATCTTTAATAAGCTTAAACAAATTTTAATCTTATACCTGTAGATAAAAAAAATGTATCGCTCCTAATGTCTCAAATGCACTGACCATCTTGGTCGGTACTGACGCCTTCGAACCACACGGACACACGGAGGTTTTATGGTGAAGTGAGGGGATATCTGTTTAAATATGTGAGAACGTCCACGTTTCGTAACTGTTTATCCTCTCATTAGATTCATGAAGACTAAGAAATGATTTACGTTTAGAGTTCAGCAGCGTTTTGCCGGGGTGTCTTGTATATTATGAAACATGTGTTTTTGGTGGAGGTGCCGAGTAGAGATTTTTAGAATTCAAATCACACGTTGTGACAACTGTGTGGGGATGACAGTCTGTTGAAGTATTCAACTGTCGTTGAAAGAGCTTTCTTCTGTAAATAGAAAACATGTCATACGAGGAAGATGACGACTTGAGAAACTAGGACGCTTCAACCGAGTAGGTCATATAGGCCTGTGATATTGTAAGTGAATAAATTAATTCTTTCTAGTTTAATCTATTTGATTTTTTTATATAAAATATAATACAACGATAAATATGATAGTTTAAAATGAGAATGATAAAAATGAGAATTTGGGGCGTAAAAATAATTTGGTTAAACAAATTACTTCAAATGAAAAATGTATAAAGTTTGCCGCCATTACCAAAATGTGCGATAATGATCAGGAAGATCACATTGCGCTAACATGGCATCATATTTGGTACATTCATTCAACAAGTCATGGATATTTAGAAGTTTGTGTAGCCTTTAAATAACATTTATTTTTTTAGATTTTTGTTCAATTATTTTTTAGTAAGAGATGAAGGTTTAAGATTTCAACTAGATTCAAATACATGGGCTTAAACACAGTTTCAGCAAAATATGATCTCCTACAGACAAGGATGAATTAACCTTTATTTATACTGTAAAATGCTGAAAGGATACAAAATTGTTTTTATGATCCATAAAGATAAAATATTTATCACATAACTTGATGATTGAAATTGAAGACTAAGAGAATTTGTTATCCGCTCCTTACGTCTACTCGCTCACCTGCACTTCTATGCCTTACATATTATCGTGACCTATCCCGCTCTGCATGTACATAGATATATAATCAAAGGTCTGTGAAGGATTACCTCGTTCACCGACATCTCGTGGTCACTCTTGGTGCCATATTAATTGCCCTGTAGAAACAGTATATCGATCGATGGAAGTTCCAGACTATTTAATCATGGAGTGGATGATAAGGGTCTAGCCAAATGGACACACGTACACGAATTGTTTAGTTGTTTGAGCCTATCCATATTGATTTTTAACTCATAGCAAGTTAAACTTTGCGTACATGAACGGTAGGCCCTAGGTTACCTTGGTTACTCAAAGTTAAACAATCAAATTATGCAATTTGATATGATATATGGTGTTAGTAACACCGTTTTTTTCCTACATCCTGTCAACCAGTCGAACATACGTGATTTATAACTTCTGTTTGATATTTTAATATTTTAGGAGGCTTAGAGCCTTGGTAACAAATAGTCAATCTAAAGCACTTGACAGAAAACATAAATTTTATTTAACAAAGCAATTAACAATCTTTGGTGTTTGCAATTAAGATCTACAGCTAAGTAAGATTGCGCATCAGAAAAACTAGAAATAGGCAAATAAGAACTAGAATAGTCTTATGTATGCTTAGGCCAGGTAGATAATAATGTCTCTTTACGTTTCAGTTCATTTTTTTATGGTTTAAATAGTATTCCTGGTGAATAGAGATTTCCTTTGCATTATCAGCCATGTTTCTTATTTATGTCGACAATGCAGTTCACAGGGCGATATAAATAATGACACCAAGAGTTGACCACGAGATGTCGGTGAAAGAGGTATCTTTCAGACCTCTTGATTTATATATGACCCTCCCACACTCGTGGCATGTATGTATTGTGTTGAGTGTACAACTGTGACATGGTTGGAATGTGTTGTCTGTGCAGGCAAGTACATGGGTGTAACAAGGTGATAACAGCCTACAGATAACGTAAAGTTATATTGTCACATTGTATGTTGCAGCTAATAATAAAGTGTGATACTGATTACTGCCCTGAACTGAAAATGTTAAGTAATTAGTTCGTAATCTATCAGGTCAATGATAAGTCAGTGCCAAATTACTATTGACGATATTATAAGTAAATGTTTTCTTGGGGCTCTTATTAAGTTTCGTGTAGTCTTGAAGTTAATATTTATGACTATGGATATAGTGGTGTTAGTAAATAGTTTTATTTTCCTTACATTTCGTTTAAAAGTGTAAACGGTGGAATTATACGTTTGTTATCATATATTTTCTCATTGCAAAACAGTGACAATGCAGCCGTTGGTGAAAAAATGGGAAAACACCTTTGCAAAATGATAAAAATTTATTATTTACAAGTTAATTGATATTTTTGTTTTGGTTTTAGTCTGCATTTTATTACTACGTACTAAAGTTGCCAGCAATCAAGAGTAGAAATAGGTGAAATAGTGCAAATAACGATGATATTATGGTTTTGTTTGATGACTATGGCTATTTGGTTTTATTACCATTTTATAGTGCTATTTTGGTTTAAAAACACTTAGAAGTAAAAATATCACCTCTAACTATGTATGGGTGATTATGGCGTGTAGCGTAGGATGTGACGTAGGCCTGGGTAGTGGGCGTCTAGACGCAGCCTGTGAGATATGTAAAGCTGCAGGTCACGGTGTATAGGTGCTGGGATTAGCCAGTGTTGATATAGCCAGCTCGTTATAATGGCGAGCGTGAGCACTGTGAGAACGGATGATAGCGTACGTAGATACAGAGATAAGTGGAGGGATATCAACGACGCTACTGAACTCAACGAATAACGAAATAATGGTTTTATGACAAAAGCCTTGGACACCGATAGTTGCGGGTTCCATCCCCATCGCAACACTTCTAGCCATTTGACCAATAAGTGTCTAGATGTCCGTTGTTAGGGAATTGCCCCGATAGGAACGATCCTGATGTATTGTCACTCTTGCGGGGAATCGTTTAAAAACAATGCTGGATATATCTATTTTTTAAATCTTGTTTTTATACAAGTAGAATAATATGCAGAATGTGATCAATTTGTAAATATTAAACCCACTGTATCAAAAAAGCTGATAATGTTAAGGCCGTTCTGTACAATTTTATGCTTCATGCATGAAAGTAAAAACATATTTATTTCCTTATTTACCTGAAGAGCGGAATATAATAGATATATTTTATTTTTATTTAAATGAGCGCAGTGAGCGTAGCAAAGACTCCAATTAAACCCTGAGCAAATAGCTCGTTTTTGTATGTGTATGTTCGTTTCATCTCTATCGAACAAACGGCAAAGGAGATCTTGGTGAAAATGTCAGGGGACTTTCGAATATCTGTTCTCTTTGACATCCCATAATTATGTTTTGATACAATCAAATAAATATTGAGCACTTTCTTTGAAATAAGTTTTGTTTACTTTTTCGCTCTCTACCGCACGAACTGCTACTCTGGTCTTGATGAAAGATCAAGGAAATCTGTATAAATATCTAAAATTACTCATACAGCGTTTTGGTTACAATCGAAGAAATTTTTCTCGTGCATATCGCGAAATTACCATTTTTCCTATCTGGGAATGCAGAGAAATATAGGGGATATTTCGCGCAGTCGCGAAGCAACCTAGCTACCTTATAGCTATTGCAGACAATCCCAGTAAGTCTGTCTTTTAAATGGGTGTATGTGTCTACTCGAGATCGATAACATACATAAACAAACGATGCGTATTTTTGTGTTTGTGTTTAGTAATAACTAATTGTGTGAAAACAAGTAAATGATTAACAAACTGGACAATAAAATAGCCTTTGGCGTGCATCTTTTAAGGTACGTTGTTATTTTTTATTAAGGTGCACGATCATCCTCAGTGATAAAGTAATTTGATTGGACGGAAACGCACATTATTAATCAAACTATTATTCAAATGCAATAGGCACGAAACATTTGTGTTTTCTCTTCCTGAATAATAAAGTCACTTTTAAAGCTTTGGAATATAATCAGAGCAACAACCTTCTATACGAGTGCGTGCAAGACAGGAAAAGGTCAACTTTTATGTTATCTCCTATCTTGATTGAGCACCTGCAATCATCCGCGTCCAGTCCTCCTTCTCCTTCTCCTTCTCCTTCTCCTTCTCCTTCTCCTTCTCCTTCTCCTTCTCCTTCTCCTTCTCCTTCTCCTTCTCCTTCTCCTTCTCCTTCTCCTTCTCCTTCTCCTTCTCCTTCTCCTTCTCCTTCTCCTTCTCCTTCTCCTTCTCCTTCTCCTTCCCTCCCTCCAACACCCATCACACAATAAGTTATGAAAACGTAAAGCATTCGACATAGAAAACCAATTCAGAGAGGCTGCAATTTCTAAAGGTTAATTTCCCGGAATCCATTACCCCTTGCTTTTATGCCGCTCCATTTCACCGGCTAATTAATTGCACTCTGTCTGCCGAGTGCAACTGCATCGATCACGATTAATGTGAGAGAGACGGCTTCCTCCAGTTTGCACGCTCAATTGATCTCTCAACTTTTAACGCTTTATTAGCATGAAGTTCACGTTTGTAATCTATTAGCATTCAGCTTGACCTCGCGTTTAAGAGTCGTGCTTTATGTTGCAGTATGCGACACGAGTGGGAGGCGATATAGGAAGCCGTAGAGGCATAAAAGTTTCATCCGTGACGACGTGCGATGATGGGACAGACAATTTAATGACGATTATGAATAGAACCCACACTTTGTACGTCAATCTGCCGGGACCCAGTCTCAGGCGAATCAAGAGACTCAACAGGTAGACGTAACTGAACAAGAAAGTGGGTGCACGCGGAGAGGAAACGTCATTTAAGATGTGAACCTTCTTTACTCAAATCATGGACCCCAAAAGTAAAAAGAGATAGGGAGCGAAGCTGCTTATTACAATAATTCGCCATGCGTTGATGTTTTTGGTGAAGGTGCCGGGTCATGATTTTACAAACTTTTTGTGTGGCTAGCAATACCTCCCCCATCCTAATAGTCCTAGGGTCGTGGAAACCATATTGTATCATCCTTGTTGAAGGGCAATGCTAACAAAACAACGCATGTCAATCGGACGTCGTGTTTGGTTTTATCGTGATGTGACACACGATCAAACGGACGGACACTCAGAAAAACAGAAAAAGTGCTAATGTGAGAGCTTTTCTCTGTAAAACAACTCTTCTACAGTTTACAAAATCTTGTAATCCAATTTGGTGGAGGTGCCGGGTCATGAATTTTTCATCTTTCTGTTTGGTTAGCCACCCCATCCTATACTCCTTCTCCCCAAGGTCACCAAAAACGTTAAGTATCATCCTTGATGACGGAAATTACTTAAAAACAACACCTGTCAATCGGACGTCGTGTTTGGTTTTTATTGTTTAAAGTGATGCCAATATGAGAGCTTTGCTCTGTAAAAACAGCTCTTCTGCAAAATCATGATATCCAATTATTATTGGTTGCTAATAGTTAATTTAATTAATTACTACCTTCTTAAGATTTTGTTAGTGTTTATGAAAGCAGGCAACTAAAATAGAAATTAACTAGACACACGTATATCAGGGGGGATCGTTTTAGTAAAAACTGAGAAGGTAATGACATCATCAATGTACAGATGACGTCACGTGTCAGCGTTGAGCATATTACCACGTGACACCGTCCTCTTGAAGCGACTTGTGATGATGGATGAGCAGTAAAATAAAGCTGCGTTAAACAACATGTCTCATGTGTTGACTGAGGATTCAAGCTGAAAGTAATTTGACTACAGTTATCATTACTGATGTGTTAGCAGGCTAGCTGAGAGAAGAAGCCGTGACGAGCTGAGTGAGTACGTTAAACTATAAACAGTATTTGAATTGTCGGAATGACGCCATCAAGACGATGACGTCATGTGTTCTGAGCATTAATGAACTCGTCAAAGAACTGTATATGAAAAATAAATAAATTAACTTTTCCTCATTGCTCAGTGGTTATTAAGATTTTCAAGCATAAGTAATGAACGGATCAATTCGACGTTAAAGGTTCTAGTTCGAAGTACCCCTAGGAAAATAGTAAGAAGTAAGTAAACTAGAAGATAATATATAATTAAGATGTTTCGGTACTAGAACGTAATAACCAACATGTATGTTGTTTTGTATTCTAACTTAATGAACTGTTTAATGTATATAAAATAATCGTCAAATAAACTTGCCTATTCTTTTGTAACTAGGCGTTGCGAACGCTTTTCCAGCTTGATGGAGTTAAAAAATTCTTCAATAGTTAAGGGGTTCATACTGTTTCTAGTTACTTGTATTACTTTTCATTGACACTGAAAAGCTATATTAAAACCTTATTTCTATGTATTTTAAACTAACTTTTCAAACTTTTCTTTCAAAAGACATAATTATCATAATATTTATGTCAATGTCGGCGGTCAAAATCGGCCTAAATATCACATTAAAAATGTGGGGGGGGGCGCGGGGGGGAAATAGTAAAAGTACTATTTCTATAAGAAATATTTCTTCAGATGTCGCTAAAATCGTAAAAAATATTTTCAACAGTGTTTAAACGTTCCCATAAAGTTTAATCAAGATCGGAGTAGCCGTTTGCCAAATATCACAAAATATCTCATTAAAAATAAAAATAAAATCGTAAAAGTACGATAATTGGATGAGCGAAGCGAAGACTTCAATTTCACTGACCCCCAAAAAATTTAGCTCGGGTGTTTTTTTTTTTTTTTTTTTTTTTGTTTGTTTGTTTTTCTGTCTGTTTGTTAACTCTCTACCAGGCAAACGGCATATCCGATCTTGATGAAAATTTGGAGGGGACCTTCGAAATCTCTGAACTTAGAGGTGTATTGTTTTTGGGTACAATCGAAGAAATATTTCTCATGAATATCGTACTTTTACGATTTTTTTCGATTTTTAGTGCGATATTTTCGTGACATTTGGGCCGATTCTGACCAAACGGGTGGGGTTACAACGTTCATATTATACATTGACATTAAGGTTATGGTGATGTAGTACCTTTTGAAAGAAAAAGTTGAAAAAGTTAGCCGGAATTCATAGAAATAAAGCTTTTAATATAAGTTTTTTTGATTTGTATGCGATATTTTCGTGCCATTTGGGCCAATTCTGACCAAACGGGTGGGGCTACAACGTTCATATTATACATGGACATTAAGGTTATGGTGATAAAGTACCTTTTGAAAGAAAAAGTTGACAAAGTTACCCAGAATCCATAGAAATAAAGCTTATAATATAAGTTTTTAACGGTAAATAATAACAAATTGACAAGTAACAATAGAAACTTGACAACAATCACCTACAATGCGTGGGAAGCGCAACAAAGCACTCGCAAAAGTAAAGATATCCCACGCAGACTAAAAACTTTAAAAAAAGCTCATCCATCAACGCGGCGGGACTTGAGCGTTTTCCTAGTCATAAGAAATATTTGATCGATTGTACCCAAAAACGTTGTAAGTCTAAGTTCAGAGATTTTGAAAGTCCCCTTTAATTTTCATCAAGATCGCATATGCCGTTTGCCCGGTAGAGAGCGAACAAACAGACAAAAAACTAACAAAAAACAAAACACCCGAGCTATTTTTCTTGGGGTAACGTAAGTGAAAAAAAAACACGCAAGTGAAATTGAAGTCTTCGCATCGCTCATCCAAATATTGCTAAACTAAAATGATTTTTTTACCCAAGAACGGAGCAAAAATTCATATTAACATGTTCTATTAAAGTACCATTTAAAATAGATAAATATAGTAAATAAACAGAAATAAATAAATATAATTAAATGTTTCGTTTTGAAAATTTAAATAAACCGAACACAGCAAAATGACTCGTAAAATATACAATTTATCTTATATTTATTTACTTTAAATGTATATTCTGATGGGCGCGTTCATGATTACAGAAATACTAACGTCAACCGTCAACTTCAATATTCAACCCGGACACGGCCCAGCTTTCCAGTTGACGTAAAAGTTCAAGTTGGCGCCAATCGTAAAGTAGGCGTAACCTTCCAGTCCATTCCAGTCAGTCGCTTGACAGTTTCTGAGAGTGACATGACAAGAAGGAATAATGTTCGTGTGATCACGAATCACGACAGTGAGGTGGAAGAGAAGGAGGGAGGGAGACACGAGACGGGCAAAGAGAACATCCTGGCCACGACTTCAGTATCATATCATATCAAAAATGACTTCACTATCCACGTAAATAGACGATAAGAACCACGCCGTACAGTCTTAAAATATGTTGTAAAACCATAAAACTGTCTAAAAAATTATAACTATTTGATGACAACAACGATATCAACATTGGTAATTACTTTTACCACTGCTACTTTTAATTTAAATTGATAACACTCCATGTTTTCTTTTCTTTTCAGAACGATGTTTGGAAAATATCCGTATTTTTCGGTGGTTTACGCGGTTTGGTGCAGTTCCGAAGCTTGTGGCTTTAAGAGACGTGTGTTTCAACTCCGAATAAGGTAGGGATATTTCTTATTTTCTTCATAATAGAGACGGAATCAATCATTTAATGGAAATCATGTTTTGTATGGATATAAACATTAACCCATTTCTATACTACAGCTAAAGAATTGCAAGGGCTACCAAGTTTAAATATGAAATGATTTACATTTAAACAACTCTCCTACGGGAAGTGAATTCGTTTGGTATATGACCTTTAATAGCGTGCACATATATAATACAACCCCCAATATAATGCCATATATATTCCATGACCCAGTTTCCAGTAACAGTCGAAACCGAGCGACGCAGAAAGATTTTATGTTTTTTGTATCAAGCACGCACATCTTGTACTCATTTTAACTAATTAACAAACCCTTTCAAATATCAAACTATACGGATTTCATATTTTTATATCGATAGTGTTTCGTGGTGTAGATATTTCCTCGTTTCTGACCAATGATTGATTCAACATTAGATAATATATTACACTAGACCTACGCTCAATGGGTTCGAACTTCAAAATTCATTCAACTTGGGTAAATTTCTGTAATTTTCTTTTACAGCTAAAACGTATAGGCTATATTTATCCGTCATGGGATAAGAGAAGCAACCTGTCAACAAAGGAAATACACATAATAAAATGATTCCTGGAGCATACGCATCCGTGTCGTCCATGAAGAGTGAGAGCATTTTTATCTGCTTGTAGCTATTGAATGTCCCTCTCCAGTCTCCACATTACACTAACTCGGTCGATCAATGTACATAATAAGCGAAGAGGACCACTTTTAAGACTCGTTTCCCCATGTAAATGATGACTTATAGAACAATCACAATCTTTATGATTTACAGTAACGATAATAGAACATGTTCCTCTTAATCTACCACTATTCGTTGCTGACGTTGGCCAAAGCCTCACTTAGTCCATCTATAAAGAATACTCAACTCAACACAAAGCCTCACGAGAACTTGAATCTAAGGACGCCTGTCAGACAATTTTCAACCTTCACAAAGCCTTGCCCAGTGGCGTATCTAATGGGGGATTGTAGGGTTCAACCCCCTTCCCCCCATGCACTTACTATTTAAAAAACGTCAAATATGAAAAAAATTCAAACGTTTTCTTGCTACTGTATGATTCTAAAACGTGTTTACATGCATTCAAAAAGTCACACGTGGAAAAAATCGCGTAATGGCCTCCGTCGGCTAGGACTTTCGCCCCACATCCCTTCCCTGTTTGTCATGTCGACCCCCCCTCCTATTGTACATTCCTGGATACGCCACTGGCTTGGACCCCGAGAACTTGAATCTTAGGACGCTGTCAGACAATCACCACCTGGAGAAATATTTACACGGACACATTTATATATCCCATACGCATGTGCGTAAGTAAATATACAATAACTGTTTGAATAGTTTTATAACAGATATAAATTATAGTGAAAGACAGTGAAAAGTTATTTTTACAAACATTAATATTTATGTTGGGACGTGAATGTCCTTGATTATGGTATTTATGTTGTAGGATTGATGTTCAAAGCGATCTGGTTCTTATGTATAATCAATGGCATAATATAACATCGTGTATTGAAATAGATTGACTTACCCGAAACCACAGGAAGCGTAACAATCGTCTTTCTTGGGAAAGCTGCCCGTCGTCTTTAGTAATACTAGGAAAACGCTAAAGTCCCGCCGCGTTGAAGGATGAGCTTTAAATAGTTTTTGTTGCGTGGCATATCTTTACTTTTGCAAGTGCTTTGTTTTGTGCCTACGCATTGAAGTGATTGTTGTCAAGTTTCTATTGTTCTTGTCAATCGGTATTATTTACATTAAAAAAGCTTATATTAAAACTTTATTTCTATGGATTCTGGCTAACTTTTTCAACTTTTATTTCAAAAGATACTACATCACCATAACCTTAATGTCCATGTATAATATGGACACGTTGTAGCCCCACCCGTTTGGTCAGAATTGGCCCAAATGGCACGAAAATATCGCACAAAAAATCAAAAGCTTATATTAAAAGCTTTATTTCTATAGATTCTGGCTACTTATTCATCTTTTTCTTTCAGAAAGCAATACATCACCATTACCTTAATGTCCATGTGAAATATGAACGTTGTAGCCCAACCGTTTTGGTCAGAATCGGCACACGAAAATATCGCACTAAAAAATCGGACAAAAATCGTAAATGTACGATATTCACGAGAAATATTCTTCGATTGTACCCAAAAACGTAGCAAGTAGTTCAGAGATTTCGAAGGTCCTGTTATATCAAGATCGCATATGCCGTTTGCCCGGTAGAGAGCAAACAAACAGACAGAAAAACGAAAAAAAAAAAAAAAAAACACCCGAGCTAAATTTTTTGGGGGTCGGTGAAATTGAAGTCTTCGCTTCGCTCATCCAATTAATAATACCAAATAAATAAACTATTTACTCGATGGTTGTACAATCTTGTATTTATAGACGTGAAATTGTGATAAAAGAGGATATAATTACATTAATATGCGGAAGCGGAATACGCGGGCTTCAAACCCACGTCCTTGGAACCAACTGTTGCACTCTATACCGTATGTCACCGTAGGCGGCAACTTACTGACTTATAGATTACATTAATGTTATTAAGCGAGCGAAGCGAGCGTTTCCATTTGACTCTGCCGGAAAAAATAGTCACTTTTTTTTGTATGTCTCGCCATAACGTTCGAACGGAGGTTCGGATCGAGTTGACTTGAAATTTGGACCATCTGCAAGCTTCGATCTGGATTGAATGCCATTAGTTTTGTGTCAAAATTGTTCAAAAAGGTACAAAGTTACATTAAAGTTAATCGAAAGTTTTTTTTTAAACTAAACGGCGACAAAACCTGAGGTGGCCAAATCATTTAGAATGTCCGTCCGGTCACGAATATGTTAATTTTATTTTGATCCGATAAGTAGTGTAGATGGAAATTACATTTTAACAAAAGTAACGTAACCATGGCAACGAAAAGTCGCACGAGGTTTCTGGCAATCAAAATACTATCGAGAAAGCTGAGTATTATTTGTTACCAAAGAGTTAAAATAGTTTTCCCAAGGAAATGATGTCAAGGTCCTCTAGAAGGCGGTGGATTTTATCCACAAAGTAAAGGTTTACCCACGGGTTTACCCAAATACCTTGGCAATAATAAATAATATTGGAAACATGACCCCGTGAACAGCAAACGTCGCAAATTTTAAAATTTTAAAAAATGTGCAATGTGGGTCTAGCTATAGCACGTGCTCGCTTATCAACGCGTCCAACTGATCGTTTCCTAGTGGTATAATAATTGGATGAGCATAGTGAGCGTAGGAACGAAGCAACACTCAGGCGTTTTATGTTGATGAAATTATCATTGGACCTTCAAAACTTCTGAACTTAGATAAATATGAGATGCTTTTGGTACAATCGAAGAAATATTTCTCATGCAAATCGCACTTTCAAGAATTTTCCGAATGTAGGAAATACAGCAAGATAGGCCAAATATAATCACTTGTCCATCAACGAGTACCGAGAGTGTTGACGCGAGCGCTAAGCGCGCCACTGTTCGGGAGGTCCCGGGTTCAAATCCCGTCGAGAGCGGCAATCCTGACTGAAGGTTTTTCCGAGGTTTTCTTCAGTCGTTAATGTGAATGCAAGGGATTGAGTCCAAGAAAACAGCCCTCGGACATCCCTTCACAATGTCAGGTGTCACCTGAAGAGGGGCATGCATTGCACCATTGCACAAAAAAAGTAATAATTAAAAAAAAACATCAACGCTACTGTTAAAGCTTTTGCTACGCTGTTTTGTTTGCATCACGTATTGTTTAATTAGCATTATATTCTCACATTCACCATGGGATGGGAGCGTTGAAGAGCGGCGGGGGGCTTTGTGTAAGTACTTACAATTACTGGGAATTCAATATGATAAAATGATATTCACTCTAATTTTATAAAGCCGTTGATAATATAGATACTTCTATTGGCATATACAATCGAAATCAAATAAAAAACTCCCAATTGAAATTTAGCACGCTGTTATTCATAATAAGGCTTAATGTGAAATGAAAGTGGTGAGTGAACCATGCCTGGCTACATTGACACATCGCTATGAAAGTCGAGTAAAGGTGTATTGAGCAGAATGGGGCTTAACGACCTGGTCGCGTAACCAGTCACCCTTCCTTGGGTCATTAGAACAATTGTGTCATATTTCAATAAGCCGACGTGTGTGAGAGTCTCCATGGGAATTATTCTTTTTGTTCTTTTCGAATTGAAATTATTGATTAATTTCGATCTAGGCGTTCCCTCGGCATTGTGATTGCCAGGTCGTAATTATCATGAACCGTGTCTGGTATCGCGTGGGTGGCGTCGGCTACACCGCACAGAGAGGGCACGTGTATGGGCAGACATGGCCGGCACATTTGATCTGTGAAAACATGAAGTAGATTTATTTTTGTAATTAATCATTTGTATACAAGGTTTGTAAGCATAAGCTCGTAGGGTTCGATCCCCAGTCGGGGCAAACTTTTACAATTGTCCATCAAAAATAAATAATTTAGTAATTTAATAATTTGTTTTCTTATAATTCCTCGCGCAGGAAACCTTCCATGAGTGCAATGGATGCCCCTCTTCAGGTGTCCAACTTCTCTTCAGGTGTCCCAACTATAGACCTATTTAAGGATTTGGACAGTGGTGAAGGGAATATCCGAGGACTGTTTAACAGGACTCAATCCTTTGCATTCGCCTTAACGACTGAATACATAATTGAAAATCACTTTTAGTCAGAATTGCCGGTGGCGGGATTCGATTCCGAGACCTCACGAATCAGTGTCTCGCGCTATACGCTTGAGCCAATACTGTCGGTCTTTATTCAATACTTGATTCTTTGTTATTTTTGTTTTACTCTGGCAAATATGAATAAAGTACGCCTTGCCGCATCGAAATGATTTTTTATTTTATCGTTATTATTCACGGGACATAACTACGGCACTTCTGCAACATATCCCAAGAGAGTAAACGTATTCAGGGCGCGACAGCCTCCATGAGTATAAGTATAATCGTTATCCTAACAAATACTACTTCAGGAGTAGGTACCCAAAAAGAAGGAGCGAAGTTACGAAAAAATAATAATAAAATAACAAAATCAACATATCAACGAAAAGAATACAAAAATAATATAATTCGCTTTGAGCCTAACGTTTTGGTGGAGGCGCCGGGTTGTTAAGAAAAGCATACCATAAAAAATGTTCATCACTCATTCTTGCATTTAATAATGGTGGAGATGCCGGGCACATGACTTTTTAAACTTACTGGGGGGCTTTCACCTCCCCTCCACCTATTTTCACGTTCACCTAAAGCATGTTGTACTATCCGTGATGAAGGGCAATGCAACAACAAAACGCATGTCAATGTCAATGAGACGTGATAAGCTTTCATCCTGGGAAGTGACACTCGCACAGCGGGACGGTCGGACTCCAAGTGACCTTATAAGGCAGCTTTGGCTCCTCAATAAATACAAATACAAATCATACAACAAAATAGATATTATTTAACAATTATTCCATGTATCTAAATCTATAGCAATTAAAACATAAAAATTGGGTTGTAGGTCCCATATTTTGGCTCATGCGTTGGGAAGTTATATAGAATATATCAATTCCCGAAACTAGAGGCGAGCTCTGGCGGTCGTCGTTGTGGACACTTTGCCATCCCCTTGACGACCTCCCAGACGATTAATAGTATTGTTTTGATTGTGCTCGTGTAACGAGAAAAAAATCACGCTACATATTTTCAACACCTCAGTACTTTCGTGGCATAATAAGAGGAAGTTTTATTTTATAGCAGTGGAGAGATGTTGTGCATCCTGGTTGGTCGCGGGGACATGTCTTTGTTAGTTAATTATTATACCCTTTGTTTAATTACGTACCTAGCTTGAACAGCTTTAGAAAATACCTATACATAAGAAAATGTCCATAATTTCCCTTCTAAATCAGGCGTAACATCCCTCGCAAGATCTCGGTAGGGGATGACAAGGGGTCAGCGGCGAAGGCTGTGGAGCGACAGGGTTGATTTAATATTACCGAGCGCGCTTGTAGTCGATGCTCGCCAGTACCACGGGACAGCTGCTCTGACATGGCCTCTCAAACAGGCCGCGCATGAGTAACTCAGATCCACCAAGAGTGGGGAAGAATGTTACTGCAAATTCTTCGACAGAGAAGTTTTGTATTCAGATTCCGGTTAGTCGTGATCTTTAAGTTGGAACACGTGTTTGTTTCGTATAGTCGCAATGCTATTTAGCACCAAAAAAACAAACAGTTTCGTTACCATGTCCGTAGGGTCCACATTATTTTTACTTGGTATGATCCTCATCAGGTGACTTACTAGGTTATTAGGGTGTTAGTGTAACAATGAACCTGAAAAGAATGTCAAGGGGCTCTTAAAAACGACTCTATCCCAACTGTCAAAAATTTCAAAAATGTTTCAGTCAGGATTGCCGATGGTGTGATTCAAACCGTGACCTCTCAATCAGAATCTCACGCGTGATGCATTAGCTAGCTACATCTGTCGAATATGCTATGTAAGTTATTGGGAGACGTTTGAGTAGATCGATTCTATATAATGATCCCGAGATTTTGCATGGCCTACTTTCACACGATACTCCAAGTGGGTTTTTACAGCATCCCATCTTCCAACCGCTTGTACTATTATTTACTTGAACTTAAAAAAATAGTAAAGATTAAAGAAAAAAATTAATTCTAAGAATTCAAACGACATATGTATTGTTTACAAAAGATCCCTGTTTGTATAGTCTATTTTAGTTATTTATTTTCTATTATGATGGTAGTTATAGTGTAAAAATAAACCAACATTATCCGTTCGTGAGAATTGGTTTATTTTATGCGTACTAAAAAAAAGTGTTATCTAAAAAATACCGTCGACACGTATATTGCTCATAAATTTTTCATCACTGCATTAACATGTGCTCGTTCATATTACTCACAGCAAAGTTAAATATAGCACAAAATAACACTTTACTTTAAAATTCATCAATCCCCATGAGTGGTACACATACAGGAATTAGGAACTAAACTTTTAATACAAAAAGAACTATCAAAATATCAATTTTTACACAAAAACATATTATTTTCCTAAAAACTTACGTTACAAAACTAAAGGGGGGGGGGGGGTAGAAACTCAACAGGGGAATAAAAGGATTTCTCCAGAAAGTACTCTTTGAGGTCGAACTATGAAATAAAGTTTGTTTTTCTTGTGGGAGATTATTGTAGAGAAAAGTACATGTATACCGTGGTCTATTTTGTAAAATGAGTGAGAATACGACGGAATGAAAACATTGGTTATATTTTTTGTAGGATTATTGTGATGGGTTCGATGTGGAATATTTGTATTTATATCTTGATGATCAATACTCATCCTTCAACGTGGTTGTGGTTGGCCTTCATCGTGCGGAAGACATAGTAATTAGCAGGCTCGCTTATAGACGTGTGCGTAAACAGTTTTATGGCTGGAGTTGTTTCATCTGACTTTATCGGTGTTTAAACCTTTTGTTCTTGTTCTGTCCAACCGCCGGGTTCGCAATGACCTTGACGGTTGGGTTTTCAGCGGAGAGGATATACCTGATGGTTTTCACGACACAGACATGATGAAGTTATTAGTTGCACGATCATCGTGTATTGTATTGAACGTGTTATATCGGCACCGTAAGGCTAATAATTTTTTTAAAGATCCTGAATCGGTGAATGTATATTTTTTAAATCACTGTTAATTTTACTAAAAATAAGTTTTTCTGGTACCTTTTGCACACTTAGTTAATCATTTTGACCTTGAGTGTGGCGAAATATACTCGCATTGGCTTTATTGTGCCTATATGACGTCATTTTCTATTTGAAGTGCAAGAATCTCCACATCAAAAAGAAGGTGGAAAATTTGAAAAACATCAAATAAGAAAATCGAAAAGATAAAACTGATTTATTAGACGATCCCACGGAAACAAACATGAGGTTTGCCAACAATCAGGGAATAATCAAACCTGAGACTCTAATTCGAGAGGTCGCTGACTCGATACCAGTCGCTGGCTATACTGACTAAAGGTTTATTCTATGCCCCATTCAGACAGTCAAATTTTTTCTTTAAAATTCTTAAATTCAAGTACAAAATAGAATCAATAAATGAGATGCATTGTTACGTATTTAATTACCAATGCAAGATTCGATACATTTTTGTCCTCGAAGTAAATAAGTTTGATGTTAAATTGGACCGTCTAAATTGGGCCTCAGTCATACCCGTGATGGGACTAAATCTTACTAAAACAACAACTTTTCCACCCAAAACATTAGAACAAGCCACATTCTATTGCGGCACTGAAACTGCAACTGGTACCACTGGATCAATATTTATTAAGTTCTGGTATTACTCAACATCCTTCCGATATTATTGCCCAGAGCGTCGGAAACACAAATATCTCTCTTGAATGCGAGTTCTGAGCCAGATTTCATCACAACCCTCTAGGCTAGACGCGATATTGGATGGAATTCGAGTCGAGCGCCACCGAGCTTTCATATACCAAGCAAACAGGGAGCACTTCCTCTCATTTGTTTGTGAAGAATGTAGCCTTCGATTTTGTTATTTATACGAACGGTTGATCTCAGCTTTATAATTTAATTAAAGTATAATAGGGAATCTGCATAAGTTCCAGATATCGGAAAAAGTATGTGCAATATATAGATATTCGTCTAAAAATTATATAAACGATAATTTAAGGTTTTTTTAAGTTAATCGTTCAATATCTATTGAGGGTAAAAAAAAATTTAGTTCATACAACAAAGGCCAACAATAAACAACAGTTGATGTCCTTTTCCAAGTTTTATAATTAACATTGTGTTTTTAATTATTATCAATTAAAATGCGGTTAAAGCTACGTTGTGATATCGCTATAAATGTATAAAATTAAATATTAAGCATACTAGAACAAACTGGATGTCAAAATATGCTTCCACAGCCAAGATAATCTCCGAAAGCGAGTACCACTTGATATATCGTTACGTCGTGATTGGTTGATTGGTATCATGAAGGCTGGTGACGTATGACCCGTTTTTTTTCGCCAAAATATGTAGGAAAATTTCACCCTTATTTTTAAAATGAAAATATTATCAAAATCAAGAAAATGATATATTTTTGTGTAAAGGAAGGAGCCTTTAACCCAGTAGAACAATAAAATGATGTTATGCAAATTACCTATGTGAAAATTTGGTCAAAGGATCTAATATCTTGTGGGCAGCGCAGTAATTTAATTTTTCTGTATTTTGATAGTTTTTCTTAGGCGAGTGCCAACCGACCAGCTCACGAGTCAACTTTTGATTATTGTCTCAGACAGAGCAACCAGCTTAAATTGCCTATTTAATTAATATTCATCGTAGCCGTTACTAATGTTGAAACGTGGATCTCTTTTTTCAATTAATCTTAGTGGTTTCTATGATGCACATTGCCAAACTAAGATTTAAAAATGCATAATATAGTCAAAAAGTCATCATCATTAAGCTAGTTGGAGAGATACTATGTTGTTGAAATATTGGAGATTTAAATTTAAGTTCAATTTGCAAAAAAAAAAATTAGTCTAAACTGCGATCGAGTAATCAATATTGTGCATTTGCTCATCTGTATTAAAAATTATATAATTCTTATTTAAAGTTTGTAGTTTCAAATAGTGTTCCAGTTTATTGTTTTTTGATTTATTATTTGTATATTCTTTGTATGTATGGATAATTTTACATCTCAAACGAAGATACCTCTCAACTAGTCTGTGTGGTGTTGATGGATATTGGAGATGCCGGCACGTAGCCTACTCCTTTCGAAAAGTACCAAGGGAACAAACGGTTCAACGTCCCATCCGAAAGGACGGTGTAACCTTGACAGTCATAGTTTTCCCCACTAACCCAGACTGCCGAGCAGACGTCGAGGAGAACGAAGCCGTTACACTAGCTCTCGAACCCTCCATCTGCTCTAACCAGTGGTATACGTGAGTTTCAGGGCAGAGCGGTCACCCACTCTAGACAATCTCAAGACCATACAGGATTCGAACCAACGTTCCTGAATTTTATTCTTCGGGACCAGCTGTATGAGCCATGCTGCGGACGAGGACCACGAAGTGAAATACCCATAGATATTAAACACCTATAGTAGGCTAGATCCGCAGTCATTAATCCACTTCCGTGACAATTTGAAGCCATCTTTAATATGGCAGTTTGCATGTTAAGGGAAGCAGGAATGAAACTTATTGTCAAAGTTGATTTTTTGTGTTGAATATGTTATATTGTTAATCACAATTAAATTTAAAATAATTAATATTTTTTTTCTTTCTTTTTGTTTTTGTTTTGCAAAATTTTATTATTTTATGTTGCTTTGACAACCATCGTATATTAACGACTCAAAAATATAATGTAAACAAAAAACATTTTTAATTTTAATTTTTTTTAATTTTTTTTTTACAATAATGTTAGCAAAAACTCCAATGTGCTGAATTTAAAAAAAATCAAATCTCCAAGTTGAATACCCTCCGAAAAAATGGTACCGGTAATGTAATATCTGCACATGAAGTACACCTTATATATTAACTTTAACACCCGTTTACTCAGATCTTGGTTTTTCTTCACTTCGGAACACATAACTTTAGTAGTTTTCAAGCTAGAGCCTTGAAATTTTCAGGACTAATTCTTTATTGTGTTTTAAAGAAACTGTGTGTGGGGAATTTTGAAAAAATATCATCATCCAATTTTAACCCATAAATTGTTTTGAAAAATGTCAATTTTCTGTTTTTTTTTTATATAATTTCTAAAATAAATCTGGTGACCACAGATTTTCAAAATTCAAAAATCCCCACACACAGTTTCTAAGTAACAGGCTAATCTAGAAGGGGGAAAAAAATTAGTCTCTAAAGACTTATAATGCCAGAGAGTAAATTGTACCGGAATTTAGGCAATTTAACATGCGCGACATAGGCCATTCCTGCCCCCCTTAAGTAAATGGGAGCGATTTGTAGCCCAAATAGTTCTCAAGATTGCCGCCAGGTTGACAGCTGAGCATACTAACCTTTAACATCAAATGATTACTAAATTCCCTTATGCAATAACTTCTTATTGTTTCTGTTTGATCATTATCATGCTGCACAAGCTAAAACCATATCAAACAATCCAGTAAAATACTTAAATGCATTAAAAAAGCATAAATTAAAACGCCAAATCGCCATTTTGATGATGGCAGATTGACTCTTCAATTTGCTACGCTCGCGCCTGTACGGATAGGTATTGGAGACTGCGTATCTAGCCTACTATAGGTGTTTAATATCTATGGAAATACCCCACCCCACGCGCAACTCGCTGTTGCGTGCAAGTCACTCATAAACAGCTATAAAAATTAATGTTGCTTTATTGTCTACCCACTCTGCTATAGTACAGAGTTGGGTATCACTATCACTTGATGGCTAGCGATTTCTTGAAAACATTTACAATGCATAGCCTCAAGGACTGTAGGCCTACTGTAAACTTGATGATATGTTCAGTTCAGGTAGATGACTCGTTTGTGTATATTATTCAATGAGAAGTAGCAATACAAATGGTGGAAATTACGAGAATGGACGTCTTCTTACAAAACAAATTTATAATATTCGACTTATATATAGAAATGTTTTAGACTTTTCCTTATACATTTCAAACGAATACTCACTGTTAAATGGTTTCGACCCATAAAACACTTAATTTGCGAAAAATTAGCCGTTTACTTTTTATAATTATAATAAATACTTTCTACAATAACTCAAACGAATTGGCTGATTGCACAAAATGTAGTATACCAAACAACAGGCTGAGTTAATGTGAAAGAGGCAACGATCAACAATATCTAATTATATTACATTACTATAGCAATGCAATACAGATACGCTGAAGGAGGACCGAAGAATAATGTGCCAGACTCTGATTCGGAAGGTCCCGGATTCGTGTCCCGCCACCGGCAATCCTGAATGCAAGGGAAGGGAATGATTACTCTACAACAGCCCTCGGCCATTTCCTTAAAAATTGACAAACAATTCAAAATATCTATAAAAACACACCTAAAGAAGGGTATGCATTGCACCCGGTACAAGTTTCCCACACGATAAATTTAAATGTAATGTTGCATGAGGATGGTTTCTCATTTCGGGCACATTTTCCAGCCAATCAACCCGTATTGTTATAACACAAGGAGGGGTGTGTTACCGAATAAACATAAAAGTTATGTTGTATTACACTGACTACATTTTTTTAAATCAAAATGGCGTTATTTATGAAATTACAAAGATTTATAATATAAAATTAGGTAAGTTGAAAGTTGAACCATTGAGACTAGAACTTTGGTGGTTGAACTAATCGATTTGTCACGTAAGTTATTGTTTTGCAGATGGTGTCAATGTCACCAAAACTCGTTACTAGTTAGATTATGATGCAAACAAGTTTTGTGCCCGGGACTATAAAAAGTTTTCAAAGTTCAATGTGCAGAAACAGCCAATTAGCACAACATAAAACTTGCAACCATTTTGGTAAATACATAACTTACTATTCTTACGTGTGAATTTGTCTTCATGACACTTGGTAATTTTCCCTGAGGGCAATGGAAAAGTGCAAGTGCTCACATGTTACAGATGATGGCAGCTGAACACGGTTTCTACTATTATATTTACCATATTTCGAAGAACCACCCATAAAAAATAAAAATCGAAAACATGATTTCCAATTCGTGAATATCCATTTAATAGTGTAACTTACGATTTACAATATTTAAAAAATTCAATCCCCCAGGAATTTGGTATAAATTTCCAAAATTAAAGAAAATCGAAAAAATTATGAGATATCACGAATTTTGTATTCGATGTTGATGAATTTGTCAAAGACAGTTCGTACTGGAATAGATTGATTCTTCGTCAAAGTTAACGTTAAATGTTATAAATATAATATTACCTGGAACACTGAAAGGCCGTTTCCGCGCCAGCTTAATTCAGTAACTCCTTTGCAGTATTTCCACATTTTGTATTACCACGATTGTAACTCCGGCGAGCGAGTGGAGCAAGGAGATCTAGTAGACCTTGTTTCACTATAGACTTAGAGTCACGTAGAATCAATAATGACACACACGGGGCAAACCGTTCAACAGGTTTATATAAGACCCTATCACTTACCGTAAAGTAGCGTATTCCTCATAACTAAGGGCAAGATTAAATGGTAAATAAAACTTATGAATTTCGTTGAAATAAATTCCTAATTTCGTGTTAAAAATGGACCAAAATATGCATATTTCGGTAAATAAAGTACCAATTTTGCTAAAATATTAGATCCTAAAAGCAATACTTTACTCTTATACAGTGTTAGGAGCGGACTTACAATATTGATGCAGTGTGTGTCAGTTAAAAATGCAAATTTAATAACATTAATTTTCTAATTCAATACGATGAAATTAATATTTCTTCAGTTGCATTACAAATGCTTTGAACAAGGTGCCATAACGCGTAATTTCACCATTTGTATTGACAATAAATAGAGTTTTCAGTGAATAATTGGATGAGCGTAGCGAGCGAAGCGAGTGGAGCGAAGACTTCAATTTCACTGACCCCCCAAAAAATTTAGCTCAAGTGTTTTTTTGTTTTTTTGTTTTTTTGTTTGTTTTTCCGTCTGTTTGTTCGCTCTCTACCGGGCAAACGGCATATGCGATCTTGATAAAAATTTGACAGGACCTTCGAAATCTCTGAACTTAGACTTGCCACGTTTTTGGGTACAATCGAAGAAATATTTCTTATGAATATCGTACTTTTACGATTTTTTTCGATTTTATATGCGATATTTCGTGCCATTTGGGCCAATTCTGACCAAACGGGTGGAGCTACAACGTTCATATTTCACATGGACATTAAGGTAATGGTGATGTATTGCTTTCTGAAAGAAAAAGTTGAAAAAGTTAGCCAGAATCGAGAGAAATAAAGCTTTTAATATACGTTTTTTGACTTTTTGTGCGATATTTTCGTGCCATTTGGGCCAATTCTGACCAAACGTTTGGGGCTACAACGTTCATATTATACATGGACATTAAGGTTATGGTTATGTATTACCTTTTGAAAGAAAAAGTGGAAAAATTTAGCCAGAATCCATAGAAATAAAGCTTTATACAAGTTTTTTACGGTAAATAATACCAATTGACAAGAAACAAAAGAAACTTGACAACATTCACCTTCAATGCGTAGGCAGCAAAACAAAGCACTTGCAAAAGTAAAGATATCCCACGCAAACTAAAACCTTTAAAAAGCTCATCCATCAACGCGGCGGGACTTTAGCGTTTTCCTAGTACAGATATATTTGTATTTTTTGCACTTAAAAATCATTAATTTCGGTATAAAAACCAATTTTATCTCAATTTCGGTATAAAAAACAAATTTCTCCCAATTTCGTTGTAAAAGCTATTATACCGCCACTTACGAAAAATGCGGGGCTCTCATAACACTCTAAGATCAACCAAGTACAGTTTTCGTGGTGAATCATTGGATGAGCGTAGTGAGCGAAGCGAGTGAAGCGAAGACTTCAATTTCACTGACCCCCAAAAAAATTTAGCTCGGGTGTTTTTTTGTTTGTTTGATCTTTTTTTTGTATTTTTGTCTGTTTGTTCGCTCTCTACCGGGCAAACGGCATATGCGATCTTGATGAAAATTTGACAGGACCTTCGAAATCTCTGAACTTAGACTTGTCACGGTTTTGGGTACGATCGAAGAAATATTTCTCATGAATATCGTACTTTTACGATTTTTTTCGATTTTTTGTGCGATATTTTCGTGCCATTTAGGCCAATTCTGACCAAACGGGTGGGGCTACAACGTTCATATTATACATGGGCATTGAGGTTAAGGTAATGTAGTACATTTTGAAAGAAAAAGTTGAAAAAGTTAGCCAGAATCTATAGAAATAAAGCTTTTAATATAAGTTTTTTATTTTTTGTGCGATATTTTCGTGCCATTTGGGCCAATTCTGACCAAACGGGTGGGGCTACAACGTTCATATTATACATGGACATTAAGGTTATGGTGATGTAGTACCTTTTAAAAGAAAAAGTTGAAAAAGTTAGCCAGAATCCATAGAAATAAAGCTTTTAATATAAGTTTTTTACGGTAAATAATACCAATTGACAAGAAACAATAAAAACTTGACAACAATCACCTTCAATGCGTAGGCAACAAAACAAAGCACTTGCAAAAGTAAAGATATTCCACGCAAACTAAAAACTTTAAGAAGCTCATCCATCAACGCGGCGGGACTTAAGCGTTTTCCTAGTATTAATTTAAATTTGTTTGAAACAAACACTCCACCGGTAAATCAAGATAATATTTCTTTCTTAGGCCAGGTCATGTGTATTATAGCCCTGCGGAACTACAATATTTTATAGCCACCGTTAAGTCGTTCTTCGCGTGGTATAGAACACACGGCACACAGCAGAACAATAATTTATACAAGAGTGCTGGTCATGTTATGCTAAGTCCGATCTACTGCTTTGAGGAAACTATGCTGAGGGATGTGCGCCTTTAGGCTTGAGTCGATAAGGCGACTACTGTCGACTACTCCAGGAAGGTTGTTGAGGTGATCTCAGACGATGCCAATCCTAACCCGGACATAGGACCGAAATTATTCATATATTTTCGATTTCCATTTTCATATAACTAGGAAAACGCTAAAGTCCCGTCGCGTTGATGGATGAGCTTTTTTGCAAGTTTTTAGTTTGCGTGGGATCTATTTACTTATCAAGTGCCTTTTTTACGCATTGTTGGTGATTGTTGTCAAGTTTCTATTGTTACTTGTAAATTGTCATTATAAATCTAAAAAAACTAATATTAAAACCTTTATTCTACGGATTCTGGCTAACTTTTTCAACTTTTTCTTTCAAAAAGCAATACATCACCATAACCTTAATGTCCATGTGAAATATGAACGTTGTAGCCCAACCCGTTTGGTCAAAATCGGCCCAAATATCACGAAAATATCGCACTAAAAATCGAAAAAAATCGCAAAAGTACGATATTCATGAGAAATATTTCTTCGATTGTACCAAAAAACGTGGCAGGTTTAAGTTCAAAGATTTCAAAGGCCTCCATAAAATTTCATCGCAATTGGAGTATCGGTTTTGGCGGAATCGTGTTAACAAACACACAAAAATACAAATAAAAACAAAAAATAAAAACGAAAAAAATCGTAAAATAAGGTCCCCTCCAATTTTCATCCAGATCGCATATGCCGTTTGCCCGGTAGAGAGCGAACAAACAGACAGAAAAAAACACAAAAAAAAACAAAAAAACAAAAAAAACACCCGAGCTAAATTTTTTGGGGGGGTCGGCGAAATTGAAGTCTTCGCTTCGCTCATCCAATTATTTCGGTTCTGTCCACTAAAACCTAAAACTATGTTTAGATTTAAACCAATGCTAGCACAGTGTTACCCATGCAATTAACAGCAATACACATATTGTAATAATGACACTGTTTTGGTAATTTAATTTTTTTGATGTATTAGACATGATAAGTTGGCAATGGTAAATAAACCAGTGCAGAACGGTTTGAGAACTGAACTCGCGGTTTATTTGGGGGATAAAATTTGTTACGAACAAGTATAGTGCCGCAAAGAAAACTTTATTTTAGAAGAAAAATGTTTTGAATATTTTGTGAATTGTGTAGTTCGGGATCGATTGAATACTATTAAAAATAAGTAGGCCCTACGTGTTGTGCCGTTGGCAACGTGTTTTGTTAGATTTAGAAATGTATGCATGGTTTACGCGAAGAGTGATTTGCCTTCTCCATAATTCAAAACTTACGAGTATAAATGGCTCGGCTTCTAGAGGGCGAGATAAAGTATGAGCCTGCCTACGTGCCAGCATGAAAATACGTATGGAGAGCATGCAAATCTGAATTCTTATCTTGAACAGCACCATGCATATCGCTCGCTATAAGAACGTTCAGTTTGTGAGCGATACAACTATAAACGTAGAATGTGATGGGAATATAAAATACATCGTTCCTGTGACATTGTTTTGTACCTGCCTGTATAGATCAACAGGTATTAGTGTGTTTGGGTTTCACAGATTGTAAATAGAGTGCAACAGGGGATTGAAAGCTCGAGTGATAGGGTATGACTTGCGTTTTAGGCAAATTCCTATTCTCTATAAGCTGACTGACATGCCAGTTTTTTAGTTTATTTTGATTAAGGGTGCGTCAACCGTTAGGTCATGTTTTTAAAAAAAAAATTTTTTAAAAAAGGTTTAAAAATTAAATTTTCACAAAAAACTAAAAAGATTTGGTGATTGCAAAAAAAGGAGTATACCAAACAACAGGCGGTTAAGAAAAAAGGGGCAACGATCAACAAAATCTAATTATATTACTTTACTTAGAAATGCAATACAGATCGGAAGGAGGACCGAAAATAAATGGCCAGACTCTGTTTGGGAAGGCCCCCGGATCGTGCCCCGCCACCGGCAATCCTGAATGAAAGGGGAAAGGGAAAAAAATGAGCCTTAAACAGCCCTGGGCCCCATTCCTTTAAAAATGACAAACAATTCAAAATATCTAAAAAGACACCTAAAAAAGGGATGCATTGCCCCCGGTACAAGTTTCCACACGATAAATTTAAAAGTAATTTTTGCAGAGGTGGTTTTCATTTAGGGCACTTTTTCAGCCAAAAAACCCGTATTTTTATAACAAAAGGAGGGGTGTGTTACCGAATAAAATAAAAGTTATGTGTAACACGATTTCTTTTTTAAAAAACAAAAGGGCGTTATTTATGAAATTAAAAAGTTTTAAAAATTTAAAAAAAGGGTAATTTTGAAATTTAAAAACCATTGAGACAGAACTTTTGGTGGTTAAAACTAATCATTTGTAGTAATTATTGATTCTCAGATGGTGTCAATGCCACCAAAATCTTTACTAGTTAGATTATGAGCAAAAAAAGTTTTGTCCCCGGGACTAAAAAAAGTTTTAAAAATTTCAATTCATAAACGAAAATTTTACCCAAAACAAAAAAAGGAAAACCATTTTGGTAAATACATAACTCATTCTTACGTGTAAATTTTGTTTCATGACATTGTAATTTTCCCTGAGGGCAATGGAAAGGCAACGTAAATGTTACAGAGATGGCAGCTGAACACGGTTTTACTTTTAAATTTTTCCCAAATTTTTCGAAGAACCACCCATAAACTAAAAAAACCAAAATCGAACACAGATTTCCAATCGGAAACCCATTTAAAGGTAATTACGATTTAAAATATTTAAAAAAAAATTCAACCCCCCAAGAATTTGGTATAAATTTCAAAAATTTAAAAAAAAAAATCAAAAAAAATTATGGATATCACAAATTTTTGTATTCGATGTTGAAAATTTTGTTAAAGACATTTCGTATTCATGGAATAGATGATTTTTTTTCAAAATTAACGTTAAATATTTTTAAATAATATTTTCCCGGAAAACTGAATGGTCGTTTTCCCCGCCCGTTCAGTAAATCCTTCGAATATTTCCAAAAGTTTTTTACCCCCCCACGTAATTCAGCCGAGCGAAGGAGACTAGTAGACCTGTTCACTGTAGACTAGAGTGACAAAGAATCAATAAAGACGATACCACGGGGGTAACCGTTCAACAGGTTTAAAGGGGCATATCATTTCCGTAAAATAGGTATTCCCCAAACCACTCTAAAATCAACCCAAATACAGTTTTTGTGGAAATCAATTTAATTTTAAATTGTTTTAAAAAAGAACACTCAACCCGGGAAACAAGAAAAATTTTTTTTTTAGGGCCCGGTCAAGTGATTTTAGGCCTGGGGGTACAATATTTTTTAGCCACCGTTAAGTCGTTCTTCGCGTGGTATAAACACACGGCACACAGCAGAACATTAATTTTTACAAAAGTGCTGGGCATGTTATGCTGAGTCCGATCTACTGCTTTGAGGTAACTATGTTGCAGGATGTGCGCCTTTAGACTTGAGTCGATAACGCGACTACTGTCGACTACTCTTGGAAGGTTGTTGAGGTGATCTCAGACGATGCCAATCCTAACCCGGACATAGGACCGACATTATTAATATATTTTCACTGTTTTGGTAATATATGTTATTTATTGATGTATGGTAGTGACATGCTAAGTTGGCAATGGTAATTAAACCAGTGCAGAACGGTTTGAGAACTGAACTCGCGGTTTATTTTGGGGGATAAAATTTGTCACGAACAAGTATAGAGAGGATAATGCCGCAAAGAAAACTTTATTTTAGAAGAAAAATGTTTTGTTCAATATTTTGTAAATTTGTGTAGTTCGGGATCGATTGAGTACTATTAAAAATAAGTAGGCCCTACGTGTTGTGCCGTTGGCAACGTGTTTTGTTAGATTTAGAAATGTATGCATGGTTTACGCGAAGAGTGATTTGTCTTCTCCATAATTCAAAACTTACGAGTATAAATGGCTCGGCTTCTAGCGGGCGAGATAAAGTATGAGCCTACGTGCCAGCATGAAAAACGTATGGAGAGCATGCAAATCTGAATTCTTATCTTGAACAGCACCATGCATATCGCTCGCTATAAGAACGTTCAGTTTGTGAGCGATACAACTATAAACGTAGAATGTGATGGGAATATAAAATACATCGTTCCTGTGACATTGTTTTGTACCTGCCTGTATAGATCAACAGGTATTAGTGTGTTTGGGTTTCACAGATTGTAAATAGAGTGCAACAGTCGATTGATAGGATATGACGCGTTTTAAGCAAATTCCTATTCGCTATAGGCTGACTGACATTAAGGGCGCGTCAACCGTTAGGTCATGTTTGAAACTTTACACAGAACTACGAAAGCGCCAATCAGGGCCCTATTGTCACATCTATTCTAGAAATAATAGATTTTTTATATTTAGGACGTTTCAAAGGTCAAAGTCGACCATTTTCGCGATGTTTTTGCTGCATGGCGATTTACATTAAAATATGGGTTTTGTTTTTAGGGATATCAAATATTCTTGCTTGTCAAATGTAACGTTTAATATATACATTACGTTTTTTTAGGGCGTAAAATATGATTTTGAAATAAATTAAAATTACATGTAATATTGTGCTAAAATCACTATCATAGATAGAATTTGGTATCGGTCTAAATTTAATGATTTATGTTGTGTTTTATAGTCCATGATAAGTTATTGAATAAAAATGCTAACATTATACCAAGGTTGCGAAATCGTATTTTAGCACTCTGTTGCAGGCGCCTATCACAAACACCACGATGTTAAATATTGACCCGGCCGAGTCTGGAAACGACAACAATGCACACGCGCGATTTAAAGTGACGAATCACTTCCTGCGGTGATCGAAGTGAACATCCTCGCGCACGGCCTAAACTTCAAAGCAATTTAACTAAAACATCCTGAGAGCCTTCTGTGTCGGCAACGGGCGATAAATTCCAGCTGGGGGCGGCCAAGGCTGTCTATGCGAATCTCGAGCCCGAACTTGAAACACGATTCGAGTTTCGTGCTTTGCATTAAAAGTTTTAATTGAACGTACTCCAAGACAGTCGATTGCATTTGTGTGAACTTGATGAAATACGCGGAATTTTACATTGCTGCAATGCAACGGTGAACATTATTCATTAACAGATATGGCATTGGTACAGCGGAAACTTGGCAAGTTTCTCTACAGTGTGTTTGAAAACTCATTACGAACTAGGGAAGCCGTATATATTCAGTTGGATGGGGTTATCTTATCATTAAATTAAAATTAAAACTAAACTAAACCAAAAGAAACTATTAATAACAAACCATAAAAATAAAAGTGTATTTTATTCTTTGGATGAAATATCCACGACTTGTCTAAAAGCAACATCATTATCAATGACTGCGTGCTGTTTGTGTCCAATTTTACAATGTTAAAAGTCTATTTAAAAAACTGCTTGATCGCCAAAATTGAAGCATGTTTCATGTACATTCTAGACCACACATACAACTTTCACCAATTTCTTTTGAAACTTAGGGAGTTGCTATAAGTTGCTAAGGATTTGATTTTGTTTTTCAAATAATTTTCATATGCACTATCTTTAATATTTTTTTTTACAAAAAATCCTCTTTTCTGAACTTTTACGCTCAGAGAACTTAAAAGGAAGTAATATTTTGAAAATGTACTTTGATCGCACCAAAGACATCAAGCCACAGCCCCGCAAGACACTACATGAAGAGCTCCAATGTGACCCAGACTAAATACTTGCGTTTCTCATTACGAGTTTGTACACAAGGCCTTTCTCACACTATGAAATTAGGCTCAGCGTTGATGGAGAGTAAAATAATATGTACATCTAGTTTTCGATTACTGATTGTTTTTTTAAATCTCTCACGAGGCGAACTATTGATCACAATACATAACAATATTTCATTAGTAATTCAAATATATTTTGTGAGGGTATGTTTTTTACTATGAGCAAGATATAGGACGAGCTTGTAGTGTGTTATGGCTTATAGTGAGGGCATTTAGTTGAATAATAGTTCAAAATGTGATACTTATTTTTCCTTATAAGAAATGCCCTTCTCATTAAATTTGGTATGGATTTAAAAAATTATGCCTGTAACTTTTGGGCATCCAAATACATGTCTTTTAGAAATGAAAACTTTAAAAACAAAATATCCGTCTCAAAATTGACGCCGATATGTTCACCCTTTACCTGAAGAGGATGACAGAAAACATATTCTACACGCGCGCATTTGATTCCCGGCGAAGAAATTCTTCTCCGACGTTTGACGCAATATAAAACGAATTTCCCTAAACTTGACTCGATCGTGTGTGAAGTCTTGCGAGGTGATTTGATTTATTACATCTTTGCGCCACCTTTGAACTTAGAGACGGAGATGTCCATGTTTAGAGGGGGGGGAGGGGGGGGGGATATTTATATCACACTCTCGTGTTTGACGTTGAACTGAAACACAACGCCATTCTGTCAGTAAGTAGATATGTCAGGTTTTTAGAAATTTTGTTTCGTATTCATCAAGTCGAAAGTGGGCAAATTTTCGAATATTTGGAAGAATACTTTTTCAAGCATTTAATGGGATTTATAAATAATATCACTAAAGAATGATGTAAAATTAAGTTAATTATTACTGTTATTGTTAGTTTATTTTATGATTTTTTTTTACAAATTTAGTATTTTAGAACGTTTTTGCTACTTTCTTCAAAACCAGTATGATAAAAAAACTTCTGCACTTGAAATTATATATTATGTAAGTTGAAAGTTGACATATATCCAATGAATGATTTAAATTCATGAATACGTGAAAATGTGTTATGGTTAACGTTATTCTCAATCACTACGAGCAAAGCTCAGTGCAACACAAATAGCAATCACTGTCAAAATAGGCGACGAGGCTAACGATGGCGGAGGGGGGGGGGGGGGTTAATATAACTTAGTTACTACTTGCAATCCAGAAAGTCCCAGGATCATCCCTTGGCCATCTCGATCAGACTTTACTTTCAAACCTTCTACACATAAATGTGGCTAAATGCTAGCTCACGAGATTCTAATTTGAATTGTCACCTATTCGATTTCCACCATTGGCAATCCTTCCTTTTCGTCAAATCATCAAATACATCAAATACGTCAGATAGGCTAGGAAACCTTGGGTACTTGCTACAAACGGTCTTGATAGCAGTAATGAACTATGTGCATGCAATCCGTCGTCGTTTTCATCCACCTCTCTTGTTATCGCAATCGTAGGTGAGTTGCAGTGAATATAAATTACTGTTAAGTTACGTAAAGCATGCGATACAGTATAAATACACAACAATTTGTAGTCAATTTTAATATCACCCATTGTAATATCGAACAAGAAACGGGTACAGGAGTAGACAAAACTGAGTACGAAGCTAATCTATATACAACGTTCATTAATATTGTTGGTGGAGGTGCCGGGTTGACAGGGATTCCTTATATTTAGAGCTAGGCCCTTCTCACAAAAACGTTGTGTATCATCCTTGTTGAAGGGCATTGTCAACGAAACACGCGAGCCAATCGGGCGTCATGTTCAGTTTGTATCTTAAGACGTGATACACGCAGTCAGACAAGCTTTGCTCCCTTAACCAAACCAACAGATTGTCTTTCTTATTGTGTGACTTTACTTGATCATAGTTTATTTTTATGTGAATCTGCATTAATTTTATGAAATAAGTATTATTTAGTTGTCCTTGTAAATCAGTTCTTGTAACTGAATAGGACAGACGTTAAATAAATAAATAAATAAATAAATAAATATATAAATAAATAAATAAATAAATAAATAAATAAATAAATAAATAAATAAATAAATAAATAAATAAATAATATTGTATCGTCGAGATTTCCGTATCAAAACTTGAATATGCTTTTTTAGTTTATTTTCCATTTGAAAATAAGTAACATAACCGAATAAAATTGAGCCATTTAAAGATCGATTTTGCAATGTGCATAGTCATAGGATGATAACCGTGAAGTGCTAATAAAATCATACTGAAGAGAGGAATAATCTCAATTGCAATATTGCCTGCACTTGTCCGAGAGGCGCCCGGAAGTTGAATTCATATTGCCAGGCTCTATATTGCTTTCTACTTCAAACAGAAATAGAAAAGTGTGCAGTTGCAGATTAATTTATCTTTCCATTGTGGCGGGATATGAGATAACTGATTTAGAATTAGTAGATAAGTACATAGTCGAGGTACAGTTGCAACCTCATAATCAAGGATATCACGGGTAAATGATTGACACTTGTAATCCTTCTAGTGTTCTCTATCAGTGTTTACGTTCACGATATTGACTACCGTAGAATATAGATTTCGTGAGATAGCCACGCACACGCACACGCACACGCACACGCACACGCACACGCACACGCACACGCACACGCACACATGGGATAGAACAGCGAAGAAACTCGTCTACTCTTTCTATTGATTTTCAGTCTTTAGTTAATTTAGTCAGGTTTTCAATTTAAATGTCAACATGAAAAGTAATTTCTTTCCTTCACGTTGTTTAGACTGTGTACAACACAACATGGAAACTGAAATTTGCAACGTTGCTAATCACGCGATGTCACAGTTAATAACAACGACTTCCTATGCAGACTTCTCTTATTCACCTTTTCCGTTGTCCAAAGCATTCTACTTCAAAGAAATTAATTAACAGTGACTGATTAGCAGTGGTTAATATTTTAGTCCTTACTTTGCTCGATTTTTTTTTAAATCATGCTCATCATTCCAGGAACATATTCATACCAGGCATACCAGGCATACCGGCAGTACGAAGTGTACAATATCAGTGGTTTTTAGTTACTCATTGTTTATTTACATTCTAGTTTCATCATATAATTTGCTTACAATGTCGCCATAGCCATCGTCATTTCTCTGTGTGACCAATCATCAGCGCGACGTTTGACACGCTATTTCTAGAATTTGTTTTCTTTGGACATACCCCTTGTACACCAAGTAAATCAAGGAATCTAGATGTATATTCTATACCTAGCCCTTGATTTACTTTTGGTCGTGGGCATTGCTGAATGTCTGTGCGAAGAAGCCGACCCACACTTGAAATCGGGGAACGAATCTTCTATATAAGCGTCACTTTTCTGTCCGTCCGTTTGTCTGTGCGTGTGTCACGTCTCGCAATAAAAACTGAACACGACATCCGATTAGCATGAGTTTTCTTTTTAACGAAAACGATACAGAATATTTCTGTGACCCTCAGGATCCCCCCAGAAAGATTGGAAATTATTGTGACCGGCACCTCCACCATTTCTCAATTTCATTAATCGGGAAAAACACTTCTGTAGGTGTTTTGATTATATGGAAATCAATACAGAATCAGTCCACCATTATTGCATGAAAATAACAATCGAGGAACAATTTAAAATGGTAATCTTGTCTTAAATAACCCTGCGCCGCCACCAAAAGGATCACCTCACTGAGAATAGTTTTTTCTTCGAGGATCTGTTGCTAACGTAAAGCTTCGCTCCTTCTCGTGGGTGCTCCAGTATGCCCCTGCTTGTTATACAATATTGTAATAACCTAGGGGAGAGATCCAAATATGCCTGGCTAACTAGACATCGAATCTCTGGTCATCTCTGCTGGGAATTGGGAGTAGCAATAAATTCGAAGGGCTGACCAGAGAAGAGTCCTGTGAAGTCTGAGATTCTTTGAAGAAGAGATCGGTATAAACATAGTAGGTTACGCTTGACCGATACATAATCGAGTGAGTTTTACAAAATTAATAGAGGCATTGAAAATAAAATCTTAATTGAAGATGATGATCGACAATATACAAATCATTCACAAAGTAAATACCAAGAATATGCAGCTCACATACAAATGTAATAACAGATCTTAGATGACTATTAAATAAAGTATTTTTAAATATTGAATTAAATAGAATTAAATTAACTACAACACAGACATGAAATGAAAAAATGAAATTTTAAGAGGAAAACGGACATAGAAAAGTACAAAGATAACAATTAAATTTTAAATTTTAAATAACCTTTGCCTGTGAATGTACTTCATGTCCCTGAGCACCCTTCTAACACATTTCAAATAAAGATCGGTACATCTTAAAGCTATTTAAAAGAGGCCTAAGAAACTCTATGTGAAAACGTATGTTTTATGCAACCACGCAAATATATTTTCAAATCCAAACTGGTTCACTATATATAAATGCCGAATTATTCGGTATAACCTGTAAAACTAATGTTTAGCGTTTTGCCAAGGCACTTGGCTTAGTGAGTTACAACACAAGTTGCCAAGAAGTTTATTTCAAGTTTAAACTATAGTCGGTGTACATATCTAGTAAATGTGTTTAATTTGTATCAGATGACGACGATCACGCCGAACAACTTCGTATTGTTTGTGAATTATAAAATAAACACGCCGTCAATGGTACGTGTTATGATTTCTTCAATTGGTCTAATTTGTATCAGATGACGATCACGCCGGAACAACTTCGTATTGTTTGTGAATTATAAAATAAACACGCCGTCAATGGTACGTGTTATGATTAATTCTTCAATGTGTCTAATTTGTATCAGATGACGATCACGCCGGAACAACTTCGTATTGTTTGTGAATTATAAAAAAACACGCCGTCAATGGTACGTGTTATGATTTCTTCAATGTGTCTGATTTGTTTTCAGATGACGACGATCACGCCGGAACAACTTCGTATTGTTTGTGAATTATAAAATAAACACGCCGTCAATGGTACGTGTTATGATTTCTTCAATGGGTCTAATTTGTATCAGATGACGACGATCACGCCGGAACAACTTCGTATTGTTGTGAATTATAAAATAAACACGCCGTCAATGATACGTGGTATGATTTCTTCAATGTGTTTAATTTGTATCAGGTGACGACGATCACGCCGGAACAACTTCGTATTTTTGTGAATTATAAAATAAACACGCCGTCAATGGTACGTGTTATGATTTCTTCAATGTGTTTAATTTGTATCAGATGACGACGATCACGCCGGAACAACTTCGTATTGTTTGTGAATTATAAAATAAACACGCCGTCAATGGTACGTGTTATGATTTCTTCAATGGGTCTAATTTGTATCAGATGACGACGATCACGCCGGAACAACTTCGTATTGTTTTGTGAATTATAAATAAACACGCCGTCAATGGTACGTGTTATGATTTCTTCAATGTGTTTAATTTGTATCAGGTGACGACGATCACGCCGGAACAACTTCGTATTGTTTGTGAATTATAAAATAAACACGCCGTCAATGGTACGTGTTATGATTTCTCAATGGGTCTATAATTGTTTTGACGTCTTCATCAAGAGCTCATACCAAACTTTAACCTTTAACCCATAGTACGACGAAGATGCTAAAATTAATTGATCACGTTTTAATTGTTTTGACCTTGGCCTCTGTTACAGAAGTCAACAAGTGCTCATCGAATTATTTGATTTTCGGAACGTTTTCCTCTTGTTTGAGCTGAGTCTGTGTGGAGCAGTAGGGTAGCAGGACATTTTATGATGTAACAAAAATTATTAACTATATTCAATTGAATACGAGGAATTTCAAATTACTGTATAGAATGATGTCGTCAAATACCTGGTTCATAGGTTGGTCAAGTTTGTAGATTTCCTTTGTCCCTCTACTCTAGATTCTAACACTAATGCTGACCCTGAAGATACGATGTAATTTTCCAAAAGTAAAATGGTATATGAAATAAACGAACGGACGTGTGTTCGATTTTCTCCTACGCCTTTCCATGTATATAATTTAATTCAAATCAACACTCACCGTCTCATAACATAATGATTAATGAATACACTTACATACAAAGTGTAATAAAAATAAACAGATTATTCGGTGAATGTGTAAATGTAATAACGATTACAGACGAAGAGGAAGAGCAAACGTACCGTTTTGTCCGCAAACCGTTTGATAAACTGGAAATTTGATTTGTGATAATAATTTTTTAATACGTCAGGAGACAGGACCCCAGACCGGGTCTTCTCCATTCTATTTCACGTTTCAACCTTCAGTCCCAATCGGTTGGAAATTGGAATGGTCACTCGGGAAGAAACAAGTTGCTATGCTCAGGAGTGAATAATCAACAGCAACGATAGTGAGACAGGTGTACGGCGGACAATTAAATTCTATAATCCTATGCGAAATATAAATGGACTAGACTCGGAAGGGGTCGTCCCCCACCAACCCACCCCCACCCCCTTATCTAGCACTACGCACCATATGGTCAGTTATTTTACTTTATTGTTTTAATTTTACTTAATTTTTAAATTGATACAGGTACGTCAAAATGTTGCAAGATCGAGGAAAGACAACGTCTAATATTAAAACCACGCAAACTTACTTGCTTTTAGAAATATCTCCCAAAACGCCAAGCAAACTCGAAGGGGATTTATAGGTAAGTGCTATATATTTTCGTAAGAACTATAGGCAGCATGGACTAAGATTAAAGGAATATTATGATCAGTATGACTTTTAGAGTTTATATATTTAATTTATTCTGTCATTAAAAACAGCAATCATAATATTTTAATATTTTGTCATGAAAATAGCTCTTTAACGAAACAACATAGGCCATCACTTTTTCGAGGGTTTGTGAGATTTTACTCAAATCGGGTAATTTGGCAAGGTTTTAATATTGGCGGTAGTGTGTTCTCCTTACCGATGGCTGTCTTGGTGCGCACGTTCCTGGAGTAGGCCATGGGGTGCAGGATGGCCCAGTACCGGTCCACGGACACGGCCACCAAACAGAAGATGCTGATGGTACAGAGCACGACGAGCAGGCTGACGGTGAAGAGACAGGCGTAGAGGTTCTTGGGCAGACCCACCGAGGCCAGCACGGCGAAGGGTATGCCGAGGAGGCCGACGAGGAGGTCGGCCGTCGCCAGGGAGATGATGTAGTAGTTGGTGCGTCTCCGGAGGCGTCGCTCGCGCCTGAAGACCAGGATCACCAGGGCGTTGCCGACCACGGCGAACACGGCTACCAACGCTTCGCACACGGCGTAGGGGACGTTCAGTTGGAACTCCTCGTGAGCAGCCTCGAGGTTGACCGCCGTGGTGTTGTCGTACTCGGTGGCGTTCGGGTACGACCGAGTGGAGAACATAGAGTCGGATTCCACCTCGGACATGATTACAACGGGTGTAATATCTTACTATCGGTAAAACAATTATGCTGCCTACATTTAAAACGATCATCAGTATTACGAGATACTTGAACCGTTTCATAAAGAGGTATTAAAACTATCGGATCACTCTGTTCGATTCACATTTCACACGCACAAACACTCGACATGAATAGTCATCAAAGCTTTCTCGACTCGGCTTAATTGATTAAACACGCGCTACCTTCATTTGCATAGAATCATAAACACCTGTCGTATACATATATAGCACGGGACCTTGAACTTCACGTTAAAACACCACACTGGTGAGTGTGTCTACAGAGGAATTTAGAGTAAAATATTTCACATAATGAACGTGGTGTGTGTCAGGAGAGCGCGCGAACCAGCTCGTCGGCCGCGACGCCGGGACACGCAGCATGCTACTTGCCGCGGCGACGGTCGAGTGGCGTGTGTGAGCGAGTGTTTGGCGCGCCGGCCCGAGAGCGATGCCTCAACGTGGTTGGCTAGTTGAAGGCGTCGTCGTCGACGTCGGTGGGCGGAGGGCCCGCAACAAGTTGTGAGTGTGTGACCTTAGACCGGGAACTGACCCGTCCGTGGCCGACGAGTTGGAGCTGGAGATCTAATCGAGCGGTGAATCCAAGATGAAACGAGGACGTGAGAATCGGACGTGGACGTGGACGTGGACGTGGACGTGGACGTGGACGTGGACGTGGACGTGGACGTGGACGTGGACGTGGACGTGGACACGACATAGAGAAACTATGAGAGGATAAGAGAATCATGAACAGCTGGGTGTCTAAACTTGACACTTGTAGGTGGATTAGATGTTCAAGGAGAAGAGATGATTGTTGGGGTACGGAACTCGATCTTGAGTAGGGGCGATGAGTGGTGATAGATGAAGGGTGAATAGAAAGGAAGAGGGGAAACCCGGTACCGCCATGTTGCCTACTTTTTTCGAAAAGTACCAAGGGGACCAACGGCTTTACGACCCATCCGAAAGGAAGGTGTAGAGACTGTACATTTAATCAAGCACTTGGGCTCCACTCCCATCTGGATTGGGAGGGACAGTTAAAGAAGTAATAAATAAAACTTAGGTCTCGGCCAAGATATCGATATTTAGATATCGATATTCGATACATGGGAATATTTTCGGTATCGATATTTAAACTCCATATCAAAATATCGAAATTTAGGAAAAAACAAATTTAAAAAAAACTTTAACTTCGTGATGAAAACTTTAAAAGAGTCAGGAAAAAGATTTGAAGGAGCTTGCATGTAAAGTTAGTGAGACCATCATCAATGGCTCCCGTCTGGGCCCGGGGTAGAGTAGGCCCAGAGCATGGCTCTGCTAATCGTAAAAGGCGAGGAAAGAGGTGAAGTCCATCTAGCAAACATCAGTTAGTGTGTAGGGGAGTGTATTACTCCCATAAACTAGAGGTGAACTCTGGCGGTCGTCGACGGGGACCCCTCCCCCTTCCATCAACGGCCTACCCGACGACGACCATTACAACTCGAATGATGACAAATACGATGACGACCACTACGTGAGAACTGAGAACCCACCTTTCCTCCGCTTGGCAGGATCTGACCAGCATGGGATTTTACTCCCCATATCCCCTAGGCTAGAGTGGCGCATTATCTAACGGTTGACGTGCCCTAAATCAAAATAAACTGAAAACAAGACCCACAATGGAGTATGTTGGAACAGTTTGGGCTCGGATTTAGTCGCAGATTGCGAGGTGTGACGTGGCGTGACCTTGATATATTTTGATCTCTGCTTCCAATGCAGAAGGTCCAGGGTTCGATTCCCGCTATAGGCAGAAGTTTTTAAACTCTGATTTGGATTTAAGTCCATCAGTTTTTGGGTTAGGAATTTGTGAACAGTGACTTTGGAGCCATCTTAGCAACGAGGCACATAATAAATTTAAAATTGTTCTGAATCGGCCTTGTTGATTCTGGCGTTGATCCGCGGGTGTTCGCACTTCCATACCACTGATCGCTTTTATTTTCTATTAAAAAATATCGATCTTTGGTTGGTTATCGCTCACTCGTCGATTGCGTCAGGGTATACAGGGTTGGCTTGATCGCTTTGGTTTAATGCCCCCCACTGGAAATCAGTTATATCACTGAGTGGGTAGACTCTAAATACGAATGTATTCATCTTGGTATACCGATAGAAGTAGTGTATAGTACATCAGGTTGTAGCTCGGAGGTCGCCGGACCGATCCAAGCTACCGTTTGTCACAATATTTTGCCCACTCATATCGGATAATTTTTTAGATTTGGTATAGTCTGAGTCAGATGCAGATAGTTGTGGTGCAAATGAATTATGTCAATATTCTTTCAAAATGGTGGAGGTGCCGGGTCATGAATATTTGTTGTTGATTCTGGCGCTGTCCGCGGGCGGAATCGTGTCCAGCTTGATTGATCGGTGTTTCCAATTAAATATGCCGGTCTCTAGTTGATGTTCGTTCGTCGATGGTGTCGGTGCGTACGGGGTTGGCTTGGTCGGCTTTAAATTTAATGTCCTCCATAAATCAGCTACGTGACTGAGTGCAGGGTGGACTCAATATTATACAAGTTTATTATATTTATTTATTTTTGTGGTTATATATTAAAATAGCACATTAGGTATTCAAAATGTACAGTAAAATAAATCAATAATTAGAAATCAAGAAAAGAAAGAAAGAAGAAAGCCCTTCCCTTTGACTACCTCCCCGACGGCGACAACAATGACAACACGGACGGATGATGACACAGACGGAGACGACCACGACGTGGGGGAACCCCTACCCTCCCCATTGCATGCCCTTGTGGCTGGTTCTGACCAGCACAGACCTGTACACCCATTGTCCCCACGCGTCATCCTTTACGTCCCTCCCTTCGTCTCGATTAGCCAAGTTTCATAAATATGAGACGTTAAGCAATTTCCAATCAAATCATCAAGAAAAGAAGAAAATAAAAAATATGAAATGAAAATCATCAATGGAAAGGAAAAAAACTTGTTTTATTATACGATTCTACGCAACACGAGGTAATGAGAAATATGAGTTTTTATTTACTACAATTCAGAAATTAAAAAAGGTTGGGGCGGACTTTTTTAATTTCTGAATTGTAGTAAATAAAAACAATTACACCTACGGGAGTGTTTTCCGATTAACCAAATCGAGAGAGAAATATGAGGTTTGTCAAAAATCATAACCATAAAATACATCACAAATGACACTCCATACTATTGCCACACTTAAATAAGTAGCTTTTATGCGATTGTATGCACAAAACTGTAAAAATACTTGCCCGGGACATGACTAAAAAGTAAAGAAAAAAATACACCTGCACCTACACAAACGAAACTTTTTACATGCACAAACAATAATTTGCAATAATTTATTTTGCTAAATTTCAAATGATGGTGCCAGTTACATAGACCCACGTGACTAGTTATAATATCTCTGTTAGAAACGAAATAAACGCTTGTTTATCTGCATGTAATGAGGTTATCTTTTAATCGATGCATATAACAATAGATTTAACTACAAACAATTCTTAATCTGATGTACTGATGAATGGTGATATTATTCTTCGATGTGGGTAGGACCAAGATTTGATATATCGTTTACAAATTCTGCGAAAAGGGGCATTTAGGTTTTATTTTTATTTTATTTTTCACAATCTCGCAAGTAGATGATGCTGATGCTGTTGTGTTGCTTTAAACAAACAGCATTAACCTTTAAAAGGTGCCTCGTTAATTTATTTTCCCCTCATCTTAAAAATATACTGTGAATTTTTCAACATTTTAATTAAAAAACGTATACACACACTCTCCCATGGGTAAACATAATTCTTGTAAATGTGTGTATAAGAATGTATTATGTTTACAGAGTTTACACGAACGCTCGGATTTCCAAGGAAATACGAGTTTTCCCGCAAGACCAAATTAGTGAGCACGCTCGCCACAGGACACGACAGATGCGCCCCGAACATGACGCGAGGACGCGTTGTTAAATGGGTGGCAAGGCAATTAAGAATTAACAAGTATTGAGGCGAAAGTGACTTGAGCCCGCGTGGTGTGTAATTAATTGTGTCGGAGTCAGATAATACGGTGATGGTTGGTATATGATTACGAGGAGGACGGTGATTAAAGTTTGTCTGACTGAGGCACTCATCTCAGTTTGTCAGTTTGTGTAGGGATGTGAGAGACGGTATAAAATGTTTGGTTTTATAGATGGCATTAGTTTTGCATTTAATTCAATACATACACTTGAGGCAATTGTAGGTTATATTACTATGTATACGACTAGCTTTAATGTATTTAATTTTGGGAGAAAAAAAACATCGGCAATTTTGTTTTAACTCACTTTCACCATATATTATTATGTAATGCGCAATACATACAACCACGTCCACGTCCACGTCCACGTCCACGTCCACGTCCACGTCCACGTCCACGTCCACGTCCACGTCCACGTCAAATATATTTTACCATTAAAATCAAACAATATTTCCACGTCCACGTCAAATATATTTTACCATTAAAATCAAACTATATTTCCACGTCCACGTCCACGTCCGATTCTCACGTCCTCGTTTCATCTTCATCTTCATCTCCAAACTTATTTTGAAATTTTGGAATAATAGTTTTGAATCGTGAAATATCATAACGAAATAAGTTATTTTTGGATTAGAGTTAATTGACAAAGTTGGCATACCTTCCCATTGTTAAAGGGATCTAACAGCCCCTAAGCCCAGCCAAGCCCAACCACCATCCACTCATAAAACTTGTAACCTGAAAACTCTCATAAATGGGGGGGGGGGGTTGGCAGTGGTATAACCGCGTAACTATACCGGGAAGGGGTGATGGGGGGCAACCACCTCCGCAAATTTGGTCAGTGGGGAGCATATTCTTCTTATGTTGCAATTTTTACATACAATTTTTATAAGGGTTTTGTCAATAAAAACTCATTAAAATACTCCAATCTCACTCTAAGGATCGGAAAAAAACGGGACTGTGCGCCTCGGATCCTCATTAGCTGAGAGGCCTCCCCACCGGACCTCCCAATCCCATTGTACACAATCCAATCATGTACTGAACCGAGGAAAGAGCGTATACCCATCAATTATTTTTTAATGTCACCACTGGGCATTGACTATACCCACATAACCCTTTCTCTATGTCGTGCTGACCATTGATCTTTTGAGGGGTCAAAAATGTTCGCCTCCTAAATAACAAGGACTAGTTATACGCCACTGGAGTTGGGTACCTGTCAACACAATACTAATTTTGAATCAGCTAGGCCAGTTTCATTCAATTTCATTTGCCCAGCGATTCTGACTAAACGAGTGGGTAGGCCTATACTACGTTCAAATTTTAAATGTACATTCTAGGCTAGGAACAGGGTAATTGGATGAGCGTAGCGAGCGAAGCGAGCGAAGCGAGCGAAGCGAAGATTTCATTTCACTACACTGAGAAAAAAATCCGGAATGTTTTTTTTTTCTTTTTTTTCTGTATTATTGTGTGTTTGTCAGCACGATTCCGGCTGAACCGATACTCCAATTGCGCTGAAATTTTGTGGAGGCCTTCGAAATCTCTAAACTTAGAACTGCCACGTTTTTTAGCGCAATCGAAAAATTATTTCTCATGAAAATCGAATTTATACGGGTTTTTTCTTTTTTAAAACAATTCTTTGACTTTTAACACCTACATGCTTTAACCGATTGTAATAATTTTTTCACACAACCTTAAATTTATGAATTAATATATTCTGATGAAATTTGAGCGCAATCGAATAATTATTTCTTATGAAATCGCAATTTTACGATTTTTTTCTTTTTTAAAATTACGATTAATTAAAAAATTAAAAATTAAAGTTTATTTTTTATTTAATTTAAATTAATTTAAAAAAAAATCTTCAACTTTGTAATGATTTTTTCACAGAACAACAGAAAATCCGCATAACACATGGCAGCTCAATGCACCAATTACGCTCATCCAACAACGCGGCGGGACTTAAGCGTTTTCCTAGTAGAATAGCATTGAGTATAGCACCATTTTCTATACTCAATTGTAGTAGTGATATTATGCCTTTTGAAATAATAAGTTGAACAAGTTTATTGGAAGTCAGGCATGGGGCGGGAGGTGGTAGTTATTTTAAATTATTGTGTGAATACCGTAGCAATTAATACTAACTACTTTAATAACATTATTTAATTTTGCCAATTTTGTAATTTAAATTAAAAAGTAATGGAATCTTACGCATACCTACAAAAACTTGTAAACAAATACAGTCAAGACTCTGCCTTTACACACTCAAAAGCATTGAGATCTAAAAGAAGGGCCAAGGTGTTGTACGCTTCTACGTTATGGCAATTTGCGTGCTATATTACGTAAAATCAACCTGCCCCGTGACAGAATCCTTGCAAAGCATGGCACATTGAATTTGCAACTATTAAAATATATATTATATTGTTTTTTTAAATCCTACCTCCAACTTCTTTGAAATCAAAATAGTTCGTCCAAAAACAAATCTCCCGCCTACTCCACTGTCCACCGCCGTCTGGTTGTAAATATTCTAAAATTTACATCCAGACGGCGGTGCTACTGTCATAACAAACAACACATGAAGAATGGACGCAATCACCGTGAATGCAATGATAATCGAGGAAGTTCAAAAGTACCCTGCGCTTTATGCAAAAGGTCTCCACATAAGCAATAGAGCAGAAGTGAAAGAAAATGCGTGGAAAACCATTTCAGATTACGTGGGACTACCAGGTAAGGCATATATACCTAGATAGAGCCTACTTTTGACTCTTCCCTTGTAGGCCTAGGCCTAGGCTTGTCGTTAGGGGCCAAGCCTAGGTAGGGGCCTAGGCTAGGGTTTAGCCGTAGTCACCTATTTATAAAATTTAACTAGCCTACTAGGGTAGGCCTAGGCCCTACGCTAGTAGACATGACATTCAGTCGTTATCTATGCCTATGCTAGGTCTAGGCCTAGCATAGGAAGACTTAGGTTTATGGCCTATCGGCTAGTAGGTCTAGGCTAGGCCCTACTAGGCCTAGGCCCTAGGCCCTAGTAGGCCTAGGCGTAGGGGTTAGCCCTGCCTAGGCCTACGGCATGGGGGACTATGAGGTCAAGGAAGGAACCACATCTGACCTAGGCTAGACCCTGATAGGGCCTATGATAGGTTGTCTAGGCATAGGTTCATGGGGCTACCCTAACCTTACTTTTTGCTAACAAAAGCTAGCCTACTTGCCCCTTTTAATGTTCTCATTACAAAATTCAAACATCTAAAAGGCTAAAAGCTTAAAACCCTTCTTGGAGACTGCCTTGACACGATCCTCCCATTTGCACTTTGTAGGTAGCTACCTACTCTCCCAGATATTTCATTATCCCCATGCCCCACCTTTTCCAAGTCCCTTCCCATGATTGAATATCCTTCCCCTAATCCTTGAACCACCTTCCTCCTAGTGAATCTTATCCATTTGGCATTTACATTTATCAATGTTAAAACTCATTGTGTTTCCCATTACCCATTCCCCAGTCCCCACAAATATAGTCAGATCTTGTTTTAGGTCATTTAGGCCCTACTATGTTCTATGTCTATGTTCATCTGTATATATCACACAGTTCGGTAGTAATTTGTTACAGTAACGCGTTACTTCCGTTACGTTACTACCCAGGTCTGCTAACAAGGGTCACTCCTTCCTAATATTTCCCTTTATTTCTACTACAGCCTGATAGATAACCTCACCCAGCTTGTGGACGCCCACAAGCTCCATTGTTAGGTGCACTCCATCACCTGCTACATCTCCAACGCCAACCCCAATTTTGCCCTCTGATACTTTGCAAGCCTGTTCTATGCGACTATGTCCCCATTTATTTCCTTTGTCACCCATTGGTTAATTGTCTTTCCTTGGCAGTATGCCCATCACCATTATTGTTTCAATTGCATGTCCCCAACTTCCCTTAGCACCCTGATTAAGCTTCTATTTCCTTCCTGACTACCCCCCTATGCCTCCCTTTACCCTTCTTGTCATTAGAGTGTTGTATTTTTACTTGTTTTACAATTTCCCATTTTAGTGGAAAATGTAAAGTACAGATGGGTCCAATTACGAGATAAATACGGGAAGGAAAAAAATGCGGCTGCATTACAATGTGAGGCAGGACTAGGAAGTGATAGCAAATGGGAGCTTTACCAAGACATGCAGTTTCTCGATAACCACAGGCGGAAGCCTAAAAAGTAAGTGGTCCTGCAAGAATTTAAATTGAATTCCAACTTGTATCAATAGGCACTATTTGGAATCATCAATAATAATTAATAATCATCAAAATATTAGGGCACAATGAAAATGACAATTTTCTCAAATTTCTGGATCAAGTGATATAATTTGAAATGACAATTTTTAATCAATTGAAAGTTCAAAATATTAGTTGTACCATAATATATTTTCTTTATAAATTATTTAGGTACCCGGTAGTCCTATTTATTTTTATTTTTATTTATTTTTATTTATTATTGCTCCATTTTATATAGGCCCTACCTACAGTTCTTCAGACATCTTGTCAGAAAACTATTTTGAACCTTGAATAAAAATCTAAAGTTGGAATCAAAAACATAGCTGATTTTATATTTTTGTCTTCTCTTTTAGTGGAACAGCTTGCAATATAGGGCTCAACCAAAAACCAAGTTTTTACGAAGACGTGGAGATTCAAGATATAGTACATGACCCACTCTTCGGCGATGTAAAGTCTCAGAGTACTCCTGAGCAGCAGCCAAGAAGTAGCAACCATCAGCACACAAAGCAAACAATTAAAAAGATGAAAATTGAAAATACCAGGCCTAACCCCAATGACGTATCTTTTTTTGAAAACTTTAAAGGTGTTATTGATTTTATTCCAAAACCACAACAAAATCAAAGTTTGGACCTAACAAATCCAGATGTCACTTTTTGCTTAGGTGTTGCATCCGAAATGAGTACAATGTCAGAGGAGAAAAAGAGGGAATTGAAACGTATTATATCCAACTACTTGTATTCTTAAATAGACATTTTTATTTTTATTTATGTATATATGTATATGCCTACTTTAGACAGAAATTTAAAAAGTGACTACACCGGGGATCGAACCCGGGACTTTAGCTGTCCGGGCTATGCTCTTGCCAACTGAGCTATGCAGCCACCAATTTAAAACTGTCTAATTTTTGGTCTGTTTTGTACATTGTTTATAAAGTGTGTAGAGCAGATTGCACTACCTATTAGACTACATACAAAATTAACTTGGAGAAATACAAACCATCTCTGTAACCCTAGAGTTGGGATATATTATGATGTTTTACCTTGGCTTTATTCGCGTTTAAAAGCAAAGTGGCTGACATCTGGCGGTCAAGTGGAGAACTGCTCCAAGGCAGATACCGGGCGGCTGCATGGCGGCATTCAATGTTAAACCAATGCAATATTGTAGCGCCACGGTCAACTCCGGCACTTTCTACCACTGTTGTTATATTTCCTAAAAAATATCGATTTTGGTATTATCGCTCACTGTGATTGCGTCGGGGCCTGCAGGGTTGCTGGTCGCTTATTTAAGTTCCCCCACTGAAAATCAGTTATATAATGAGTGGGTTATGATTCTTAAATAAATTTATCATTTAAATTATAATTTACTCGATCATGTTATTATTAAGCAGCAAGAAGGACATGAATTAGTATACACATTTGAATGCGTATGAACAAATCGAATTTATATCCGTGCAATACTGGGTTAATGATTCCTATTCCTTGAGACACATTTTTCACAACTTTCATCAGTTTCATCACAGATATAGAGTACGTATGTACTTGTTATCTTGGTTCATGATCCACCAACCGATAAACCATAAACCATAATGATAATTAATTTATTACAATGATGTGCTGTAGGCGGTATAGGGCCAAATCGGGGTAAGAGCTATGTACCGTCTTTGGGTTCAACATTCCTAACCCAAAGATACTGTGATCCATAGTTTATATTATGCAAGTCTCATTAATAATTGGTATAGATATAATATGGAATTTTTGTAATTATTATTTATTATTAATAATATATGTCCATAATTATAGTTTTTAAATTTGTGCAGCGCATTGAATGTAAACTATCCTACCTTGATTTTTTATTCTTATATACCAAGAGATGTGTACCAACTGCTGCCGTGAACAGCAAATAATTATGCGTAGACATAATTATTTATGGGCTCATATTATTCATAATCTCAACCAAAACAACAACAAAACAATTCTAGGACTTAACTAGGCGTAATTTAATTAGTTAACTATGCGTGTTAATAATAGTAGGCCTAAAGTTTAGTGAAGGCCGGTGCCATCCATATAACTTATAACTTTAAATTTTTAGCCGCATTGGGGGGGGGCTTTTTAAATGTGAGACAATGTTTTAAGAGGTTTCAATGGCGTGACGAAACACAAATTTAATAACAAATCGAGTTTGATAATCTATTCGCGAGGAACCCGCAAAAAATTACTTCCGCGGGGGGGGGGGGGGGGGGGAAGAATAAATAATTTGTGACATAATATTATATTACATATCATATAGGCCTAAGTAAAGGCCAATAATCATAAGAAATTCGCGGTATTGCCATCAAGCTAAAATTACTGAAAATACACGTCTCCAAATTACGAGATAAAATTCCTTATTTTGCTAGTTATTTTGCAGCTGAGGGTTACAAAATATAGTGATTGTCCTACCCCATCGTACCCAACTACTGGAAAGTGGAAATACTTCTAGAACTGACGCTTATAATGAAATATTATGCTTTAAAGCATGAAAAACACACTTGCTCCCTATGCAGCCCGTGCTTTTATCTGCCTTCGGACGGCCATGTTGGCATACGACCGTGCTGCTACCTGGTTAGGTTTTAACCGCGAATAGTAGGCGACTATGACGCTGTTATGTTACTACTTTAAGACAGAAATTAAAAAAGCGACTACATCGGGGATCGAACCCGGGACCTTAGCTGTCCGGGCTATGCTCTTACCAACTGAGCTATGCAGCCACCAATTTAAAACTGTCTAAATTTTGGTCTGTTTTGTACATTGTTAATAACGTGTGAGAGCAGATTTCACTGCCTATTAGACTACATACGAATATAAACGAATACGAATACAAATCATCTCTGTAACCCTAGAGTTGGGATATATGATGTTTTACCTTGGCTTTATAGTAGGCGACCATGACGCTGTTATGTTAGTTCTTTTAGATAGAAATTAAAAAAGTGACTACCTACACCGAGGATCGAACTTGTGACCTTAACTATCCGGGCTATGCTCTTACCAACTGAGCTATGCAGCCAGTCACTTCTTAATTTCTGTCTAAAGTACTAACATATCAACGTCATAGTCACCTACTATAAAACCAAAGTTAAACATTTATAAATACATTGATCTTGTCCGTTACCTTTTATTATTTTACAAATTGTGACATTGTCACACCGTACAAACCGCATAATATACACTTTATACAGTGTTCATCTTGTAGTATTGTACAAATATAGACAATATAGTTTTAATATGGATGGGGTTCCCAACAATCTTGAAAGTTTGGGAAATAAACACAAATTACTTGTATGCAGTGTTGGATTTTTTTAAATATCTAGGTAAGCTTATTGGTAAAGATACTTTTGCCCAAATGGATTTAGATGCAGGTAAAGATAAATGTATTGAGGTAAAGATACAAGATACTTAGTTAAGTACCTGGTAGATACATACGGTAGGTCAGTGGTTCCCAACCAGGGTGCCGTGAAATCCTTGTATATTTAAGTAAAAACAAGCAGTTTTTGAAATATAGAAAATACAGTAAATAATTAATTTTACAAAAAAAAACATATATGATACTAATCGACTCAATACAACAGTTTTTATTCAAAATGGTCCCAATTGAAAAATGGATATTGCGTAATCTCGCAGCAACGATGCTGATCTCAATTCCTATGCTAGCTGCCACTACCCCCCAAATTGGGCGAGTGAATGGACTGAAGTGACGTGTAAAAACTAAAAACTAATGTTCAAAACTATTGCATAAATAAGTTGAATCCGCCAGCAGTGATACTATTAAGAATCTGTGAAAACACAGTTGTATGAGGATAGCTACTCAGCTATGGGATTCATTCACATAGTGCAGTGTTAAAAAAGGTCTAGCCCTGAGTGTATTGTCTGTGGTGAAAAATTAGCAAATCAAGCTATAATTCCTAGCAAATTGAAACATGATTTATTTTTACTCAACATATTGAGAAGAATTACATTGGCGGAGGGCTTCTACTAATCAGTCAGGAAGCTACTTTGGAAAGAAGAAATCCCAAGGAAATGTAAACTTTTGATCTATATAAGCTATATTTTCTACCAATACTGACATATGCCACAGTGACTTGGACCTTGGGACACAAAGCAGAAAGCCGCATTGTGGCAGCAGAAATGAAATTCTTGAGGAGTGTACTGGGGGTGACAAAAAACGACAAGATCAGGAGTAGTGTTATAAGGGAAAAACTAGGTGTTGAAAGTGTGCTAATAAGGTTGGAGAGAGAACGTCTACGTTGGTTTGGGCATATGAAAAGAATGGATCCGGCCAGGATACCAAGAAGAGAGTTTGAAAAACAAGAAGGGTTTAAGAAGAAAGTGGGCAGACCGAGGAGAGAAGTGGGTGGAGCAGATTAAAGACAGTGTTGAGAAGAGAGGAATGGCATGGAACGAAGTGGAAGCAGGAAGACTGTGGGAAAACCGGGAGAGATGGAGGGAGCTTTTAAACAGACCTCTGGTAGTGGAGGAGGCGAGCAAAGAAGAAGCTGAGGACATGATTGTGTCAGGCCTGGCTAGCCGACAACGAAGATGTTAGCCCAAGAAACGGAGTAGTGTGATACTGCAACCCGATTTAATGTTGGAAAAGGGTTCAAGACATATAATATATATATATATATATATATATATATATATATATATATATATAATATATATTAATGAACTAGGTTTTTCGGTTATAATGCCACGTTTATTCACATTAGGCCAACGTTTCGATGAAATTTCACTCATCTTCTTCAGGGCCAATACAAATTAATATATAAAAAACGAAAACTACATTACATTGATAAATTCAGAACAAAACTGGGAAAACAAAATACAACAAAATATAAACAATAGAAATCACTGCACATGGCAAATTAAAACAACTCAAAGAATCACTGCAAAGCTTGACGTTGCAATATATATATATATATATTCAACAATTGACATCAAATTGCTGAATTTTTTAATATTTTGTTTACCAGACCTGCTAAATTTCTACTTGGTTGAGAGGGTGCCGCAAAAATATTAAATGTAACAATGGGGTGCCTTGAGTTAAAAAGGTTGGGAATCACTGCAGTAGGTACTTTTTAAAAGAAATACTGATAACTAAATAGTAAATAGGCTACATATACTAATTATTATATGAACATTATAATAAGATAGCCAGGGATAGCCTATGTGAGAACATTTTTAAGGGAAAATTTTTAAAAATGAATTTAATTACTTAATAAAACAACACTACTGCACTGTCATTTCCTTGCGATTGTAGACCTAGACAGTAGACACACACTAGTCTAAAATGTTTTCCATATTTTACTTTCCAACATCACAGAAGACATTTTTTTGTGCCAAAATGTAAGAATATGTACTCCTCGTCTTAAAAGTACACAATTATTCCCCTGTAAATTTTGAGAATCAAATTAGAAAATACTTTTATTTTTATTTAATTCACATTTTGTTCTTTAATAGGTACCAGCAGTTCTAAACATGTCGTCAGTTAGCAGTTTCAGACTAAAAGTAAGAATTCCCCCTTCCCACCACGGGCCTACTGAATGCCCTTTCTCTACTAGGGCAGAGGATTTAAAAATGATAGTTTCCTTGATTTTTTATTGAAGATTTATTAATTTAGAACAAATAATTTAGAATTTTATATTGAAAATATAAGTAAGTAATTTGACAGAAAGTACCTTAATTGTTTATTTATATCTAAGCACGCTGAAGATACACAATAATAAGGATCTATAGATACAGGGACAGGTACAATTTATTATTTGTATTGTATCTAGGTATTGATGAAAGGTACACACAATGTATCTAGATTCTCCCCAACACTGCTCATATGCCAGTTAAAGTCAAGGTTATAAAATTATGTTGTGTGGTGTTACTAGTACCAAGCAGTGGTTCCGGTATTCTAAAAATGGAATACATGTACAGGTGCGGCTAATAAGAAATAGTATTATAATAAAAAACAACACTTTACTTGTAGCTTATGTATAATACAACTTGTGAATAAATTATAGGCTTTATGCACACTGAACTAAATTGTTAGTAGTCCCTACATTTGATTTAGGGTAGGCCTAGGCCTCATCACAATAATTCACTAATCACATTTACATTTGTTGTAAGAGTCGTACCATCGCAGTAAGGTAAATTTGGTGAAATAGCTTTAATGTTGGGAACCCTGTATAGATATCATCTACCTTTAGGTATGTTCTCTGGATATTTCTCGTCTTTACTCAAATATACTTTCATTTTTTAATTTCAACGTACTCCTAAAAATAAAAAGTAAGAAAATCATGATCTCTCTACATTGTAACTCTAGATAATGTTACTCAATTCCAGGAATACATTATTGGAGTAAGATATGAGAGGAACTGCTATTACTTGATCTAAGTAACTTGTAAACAGTATGTGGAGTAGGATGGCCAGTAAACAGACCTTACATGAAACCACTGAACAAAATACTATTCACTGCTAGTAAAATTGTTTACCAATGTCTATAACTTTGTACTTTAATTAAATGGAAGTAGGCCTAAAGAAAGTTGGGAAAAATACATTACATTCGTTCGTGAATGAGGACATGAGGAGATTAGGAATCTATCGAGCAGAGACAAAGTTTTGTGAAGACACTATGAAAGTGCAAAGATAAAAAAACAAAACAATATACTATGCATTAGAGTTGTGCAAACCCACTAGTTTTACTTCAATCTCAAACTTTCAGAGTTTTGAAAATCGAACTTCGAACTTCACAAAAATTTTGAACCGAGTTTAAGAGGATATCTAACGGTTATTAGATAAAATAATAATGTCTGGACCGGCACTTCCACCAAGAAAGTATGTAACTTCTGAACCGGTCACTCCACCATAATTTTTTTTTGTTTTTGAGTTTGTACCTGTAAACTGAGAACCATTTTTTGACATGTCAAATAATAGGTGCCCGCACACAACTACAAATTAGCAAAAAAATCAAACTTTTTTTGGTACTTTTTTAAAGTTCAAATTTTGAACGTTCGTATATCCCTACTATGCATGCCTTTATCCACTAAATAGATAATTGTACGTTGTTTAACCCTGTTTACTCGCAAGGGGTACATATTATATTACCCTGCAGTGCTGCAAAATCTTATGTTTCTCAGTAGTGTTCAACCTTACTGCCCTCTCCTTTTATGAATTCTCAAGTTACCTACTCTATATTTGATGTTTTTCTACAACTAAATGTTCAGCGGGGTTCTTACTTCTTAGCAGAAAAAAGATTAAGTTGGTTCGGTTACGGTAGACCAATGTTTTTTTTTAAAGGCATGAACAATGGTAATGAAATTAGATTTTACCAGTATCCTAATAGTACAATATAGATGTGTCATCAAATCAAAATGAAAAAATAAACTAGGAAACGCTCAGTTGGACGCGTTGATAAGCGAGCACGTGCTATAGCTAGACCCACATTGCACATTTTTTTAAATTTTAAAATTTGCGACGTTCGCTGTCCACAGGGTCATGTTTCCAATATTATTTATTATTGCCAAGGTATTTGGGTAAACCCGTGTGTAAACCTTTACTTTGTGGATAAAATCCACCGCCATCTAGAGGACCTTGACTCCTTGGGAAAACTATTTAAACTCTTTGTTGACAATTAATAATAGACTGCTTCCTCGAAAGTATTTTGATTAAATTCTAGTTGGCAGTGCATTAGAAACTTCGCGCGTCTTTTCGTTGCCATGGCAACGTTACTTTTGTTATAATGTAATTTCCATCTACACTACTTATCGGATCAAAATAAAATTAACATATTCGTGACCGGACGGACATTCTAAATGTTTTGGCTATCTCAGATTTTGTCGCCGTTTAGTTTGAAAAAAAAAAACTTTCGATTAACTTAAATGTAACTTTTTAACTTTGTGAACGATTTTGCCACAAAACTAATGGCATTCAATCGAGAACGAAGCTTGCGGATGGTCAAAATTTCAACTCGATCCGAGCCTCCGTTCGAACGTTATGGCGAGACATACAAAAAAAAAAAAAAAAAAACAGTGACTAATTTTTCCGGCAGAGTCAAATGGAAACGCTTCGCTTAATAAAACATAGTATGAAAATTTGATATTTTTCAATATTAGGTCCTAAAACATAATTTCAAATGTAAATGTGAAAAGTTTCAATAAAATACCAATACAATAATTAGTGTTTTTGTCTTAAAATAGTAGGTAAGGACATCCAATTTAAAAAATATATGAACCCAAAATCCAAACACAATTTTAACGCCAAAATACAGGTACTAATTCAATTTGGGATCATATTATATAGTACCCCATACGAGTACTGTACATGACGCGCAAGTAATGCAATGTCTACGTCCCAATCTTGTTATAGGCCTATAATCACAAGCCTAAGTGTCGGAAAACTAATATAAATTAGTCAGTCTACTACATAACATACATCCTTTTTTTTCTATTTACCACAATTCAGAAATTAAAAAAGTCCGCCCCAACCGGGAATCGAACCACGGATCTCCCGCATTCCAGACAGGCGTCTTAACCACTAGACCATCTGGACGGGTACATTTTAAACTCTGAATTGTAGTTGCATTATACATCTGAATGGATGGAACAGTACTGCAACGAATAGCTGCTGCCTTTGAACTGACCACCAAACATTAATTATAATGTCATTACCTTTACGCAGGTATGAGTGAGGGTTTATTTCTCGATTTGGTTAATCGGGAAACACTCCCGTGGGTGTAATTGATTTTATTTACCACAATTCAGAAATTTAAAAAAAAAATTTAAAAAATTGGAGATCCGTGGTTCGATTCCCGGTTGGGGCGGACTTTTTTAATTTCTGAATTGTGGTAAATAAAATCAATTACACCCACGGGAGTGTTTCCCGATTAACCAAATCGAGAAATGCATCCTGTGGTAAAATAAAAAATAGTTACAGAATTTTTAGTTGTATTTCTTATATTTATAACTAAGCAAACTTGACCATGCAGACTGATATAACAAATATGAGTCAATGTTAAACACAATACTATTAGTCTTATTTATTATTCTTTTTTTATATATATATTATATAAATGTTATAATATTAATATTAAATTGTATACCTACCTACGTACTTACGTTACGATTGCTGATTGCTACCGTGTATAATTAGTATTTAATTACGTGGGTATAGGTGAGGCTTTAATGGCTAGGATAATAATTGTACTGAGAACACAAAAAAACATGTTCACCCTCCACCTGGTATGTCGCACATAGACTCGGCATTTTGACCAACTTGTGGTCTTTTTCACTCAGTGTGACCAGAGGTCAATTCAATTCAATTTTATTTGTATCCTTCTGACTAGTATTAAGATTCTGTCACTCTTGCATTTATTTTTAAAACTAGGAAAACGCTTAAGTCCCGCCGCGTTGTTGGATGAGCGTAATTGGTGCATTGCGAAAAAATGCAATATTTCTGTTGTTCTGTGGCAAAATCATTACTAAGTTGAAATTTTTTTAAATTAAATTAAATTCAATTAAAAATTAACTTATTTTTTTAATTTTTTTAAATTAATTGTAATTGTTAAAAAAATCGTAAAATTGCGATTTTTATATGAAATAATGTCTCGATTGCGTTCAAATTTTACACTAATATATAAATTCATAAAATAAAGGTTCTGCGAAAAAATCATTACAATCGGATAAAGCATGTAGGTGTTATAAGTAAAAAAATTGTTAAAAAAAGAAAAAACCCGTAAAATATCGATTTTTAAGATAAATATATTTTCAATTGCGCTCAAATTTCACAAGAATATCTTAATTCATGAAATAAAGGTTCAGTGCAAAAATAATTAAAATCGGGTAGGTGTTATAAGTCGAAGAAATATTTAAAAATTGAAAAAAATCGTAAAATTGCGATTTTCATGAGAAAAAAATTTCCGATTGCGCTCAAAAACGTGGCAGTTCTAAGTTCAGAGATTTCGAAGGCCTCCATAAAATTTCATCGCAATCGGAGTATCTTTAGCGGAATCGTGTGGACAAACAGACAAAAATACAAAAAAAAAAAGAAAGAAAAAAAAAAAAAAAAAAAAACATTCCGGATTTTTTTCTCCAGTGTAGTGAAATGGAATCTTCGCTTCGCTCGCTACGCTCATCCAATTATGTTCAATTGATGTAGGTACAAATAAATGCAATTATTAATATAATAAAAATTAAAAAATACCTAACATTTAAAAGGTAAGCTGTTGTCCTTGTCTATCTTTCCGCAAACTAGAACATGTTTTATTTGTGTTTAGTACTGTATTTATATTTTTTATATTGCCACAGGTTAGGTGGAAGAATAATCCTGGATTGATTGAACATTGCTACTTTTGTTGTAACAATATCCATATATTGTATAATTATTGTGTGTTATGTGACAATATACAGATAATAATACTAGGTACTGCTACATACATACCTAATCATTTGCATGATCAGTTCGCTGATAAAGAGAACGTAGATAGTAAATACTACAAATTCATCTTATATAAAATGCTATCTCCGTAAATCATAACTTCTTTGGCTTTGACAACGGCGCTCTAAAACAAAAGTGTTCTCTGTCACTGTTTTGTAAATCATTTGTGCTGATATGAAGCATTGGTAACCATGAATAAATGTACAATCAATCAAAGTCTTAACTTTGGAAACATAGACGACAATAAAATACCTTAAACATATTGTTTTTGAATAATAAAAGAAACGTCCAAATATCAAACTAAAATGTACGTATTAGTATGCTGATGCTAATATGTGCTTCATATTACGTATATAGTAATGCCGTCTCTATGAGGACGTGGGTTCGAATCTCGCATAAGCCATGTTTTTCTTTCTTTTTGGTAATCGTTTTTCACCCTCATCTATCACTACCCATTGTCTCAAACAGCTTTAGTGCATTTATAAAGACGTTAAGCAACAATTCATCAATCTTCATAATGTATATCACCCTCATAGGAGAAATTATTTGTTACAGTACAAGTGGTTACAGGACACACTTTGTACATTTTGAGCAAATCAAGGTCAAAGGTCACGTGATCCAATCAGATTTACACAATACGTGATCACATTCTACAGTTTTAATTAAAATATAGGTTTGAACTTTGAAGAAACTTAAAGTGTTTGTTTGTATTCTATTACTTAATCCCCTACCATCCCCTAAAAGTAAACACTCTTAAATTTAGGTGATCTCTTAAAATTTGTACTGTACAATATTTCTTAATAGGCCTATGCAAGCTTAAATTCATGACTACATTCATGCCTATCTGAGGCAATCCAAGGTCTTGCCATGTCTGCATTCAAGAGAGCTATCAACTGCTACTTAAGCTTGCTTAATTTAATTTCATATTGCTACTATATTATGAATTAATATTCTGTTATATTTGTTTCTTCTATGTTTAATTTTAGTTTATTCTCACAATTTGTTACAAAGAGGCTGGCAGGCTTCAGGCATACTGCCCTATTCTGCCAACCTTCCTACTTAGCCTAGTGGGAAAATAAATAATAAATAAATTAGATTAATATTTTACGCTTATTCTTAGAAAAATGTGTAGAGTAGTTTATTTGCCAATCAACATGTACACTTAGCGTCAGAAGTAAATCAAGGGTTGGGTATTGTAGATACACCCCTTGATTTACTTCTGACGCCAGGTGTACATATATAGGCTTTGTTGATAGGGATGTATGATACAAACTGACTCTTGGAAAATGTACCTACCCAAGGTGCTAAAACAATATTTGCATAAAAAAAATTATTGGTTGAATTTGTGACAAATAGTGGTCACACGTATTTTTATTTGTACATACCTACTGTATTTACCTGATTGCAAGCCTACCTTTTTTGACACATTTCTGCAGTTCAAACTGACACCCCAGCTTGGAATCAATGGCAAACTTATGAGTATTTAAATGCTACACTTTTTTTGTTAGGTGAACTTTTAATCAGGGGTCGGCTTGCAATCGAGTAAATACGGTATGTATTTTGTTTTCGCGGCACTAACAACATTATTCGCTCGGGCGTCTCTAAACTAAGCTTACAATATCAAAAGACCTCTAGCCAACCGGAATCAATGATGCGGTCTTTGACAACCAATAATAGAATCAGAATGCGATTATCAATCCCAGAGTACTTTTTGTCTGCTTGATGACGTTATTGACAAGTCAGCTGATTTGCCAAACTAGGTCGTGTAACGTGGCATACCCTGACACGCAACAAGTTTTCCCGGGAAAAAGAGAACACTTGAACCCAGCTTGGTGCAGTCAGACTATAAACTAAATCTAAAACATGTTGCTTTGCTTCTGAAATCAAATAGTTTTTTCAACAAGCAACCTTACAGGCACTTGAGCCCCAAACCCAGGAACCTCGCCAATGGTATCCGAAGCCTAAAACTACCGGATATTTTCTCCCGCCTACATTATATTTGGAGTTTCTGAACCATAAATACGGTACTGTATATTTACTAGATTATAGTCCCGACATTGAATAATGGCCGCACCCTTATTTTAAGCACTCAAATTTAAACAATATGGTTCACTAAACAAACACTATTAAAGAATTGGTTTGCATAATGGTTGAACTTGATATTTAATAAAAATGTACCCAAGGCCTATTTGCCTAAATATTAAATAGGCCAACAGTATATAAATATGTGTATCATATAAAACCGTTGTGCTTCACACACGTTAAATCCTGTGTGTGGTACTGGTTACAATCACTCAATCTCATATGTTTTTTTTTTTAACCATCAAACAGGGTAGGACATCTAAGGGTTTGATGGTAGAAATGAAGAAACATCCCAGTATTAAATAATTTAGATATATTTTTTTAATCACAAAAATGGATTTTTGGAACTGACACAAAATAATTCCTGGAAAGTGGAAGCCAAAAACTCAATTGATTAGCTTTTCAGAATCATTATAGATACTCAGTTATGATGCAACATTATGAACTAGGTAGGTAGTACAAAAGCATAAATAAATTGCATACAGTATTTCGCATTTTTGAACATCTATGACAAATTGGATTTTAAGTAGATTAGGCATGTCATCACCCAGGCCAGTGGGGAAAGAGTGTTATCTTATCAACTAGGATGGTAATTAACACCGACATAATGATAGTACGTAAAAATAAATAACGTATTAAACGTGTACTCAGAGTCTAGTAGTACGTAAGCGACTTTAATTAAAGCGGCTACGAACCAACCCTGTCGATGAACCCCAAGGTAAGCCACACCACCTTGTAAATAATTATACAGTTTAGACTGTAAAGACTATAAATTTATTTGATATACATTCAAACTTGATGACATAATTTCAAACAAAAAATATGACAAAACTTCATAAACTAGTTTTTAAAGGTGGCCAAAAAATAGATGCTACGAAACGCTATAAAATGACACTTGAAATGCTATATACACCTACCTTTAATGATACTATATAACAGGTAGTCGCTGAATATTGGCATGTGCCTCTCGTGAGTTGCGACGCTTTGTAAAACAATCAATAGCTGTACATCATCCTTGGGTATATTATATTGTATATTTCTATCCAAATCCACGGCTAATCTTGCCTGCTTCCGACGGGAGTAAACGACGTAAATGTAAACACTTTAATCGGAATTTAAAACTAATACTCCCTTAAATCAAATTCTAAACAACCTAATGGAAGTAGTCACTACACATGGTTCCAACCCGACCAACACTGTGCCATCATCAAACTGAAAAGCGGTTGGTGGCTATTGTGAATACGAAATTATAAATCCTCCCCATTACGTAGCCTCCATGTTTTGAGCTTTCCACCTTGGCCGGTATCGACAGTTTCAAAGTTCAAACCAAATGGAAATTCAAGGCATGCAGGAAAATCTGGTGCTACACTTGTATTTTCATTTGTCACTATGTTCACCCAATTAGGCTTTGCACTACCTCTTTCTCACACTCGTAGCGTCACCATAGTACAAGCCCAGTCTAGATGATCCACACTGCCGTGCCCAAAGTACTATGAGGGTGAGTCCATAGACATCCCATATAATTGGCTAGACTTGCAGTCAGCGGTACACTTCCGGGACAATTGGAAGCCATCTTGAATGGGTGAGTTTGCATGTTAATTAGATGGGAGCGATTAATCGAAAAAATATTTTTAAAGATGGCCACCAGTTTGGCAGGTGAGCATATCAGACTTTAACACCAAATGATTACTAAATTACCGTATGCAATAACTTTGCATTGTTTCTGTTTGTTCAATACCATGCTGCACAAGCTAAAACCATATCAAACAATCCAGTCAAGTACTTTATTGCATTAAAAAAGCATAAATTAAAACGCCAAGCCGCCATCTTGAATGGGTGGGATTGATGCTTCAATTTGGTACACTCGCACCTGTGCGGAGGTATCGGAGACTGCGCATCTAGCCTACTATAGGTGTTAAGATATCTATGGGCGAGTCATTCAGTCACGGCCGACTACGTTGATTCATAGCGGTTAAGGCCGGTACTACGGTGGCGCGACCTGCAAAAAGCTTTGCGTACAAACTGCAAAGCCCAATTTACTGGTACATGAAGATTGTTGATAAATGGTTGACATTTACAAGTTTTAACAAAGAAGGCGAGAGGCAATAATACAATCTGCTTCTTTTCAGTTTGATGATTAGTAGTAGGTTGGGTAGAAAACCAGGTTCAGTTAGATTCATAATACTGTATATTCTTATAGCCATTCTTCATTCCTTGAGACTAAGAAAATACTATTGGGGAGAATTTTGAATAACAAGTTTAAAATCTAATATTATAGGTGCCCCCTGGCCGCTAAGACATTTCTGGATACAATTTGCTTCCTTGGTTAATTTTTAGGAGTTACCTATGAGAAGAGTCCAAACCAAGATGTCTTAATTGCAAGAATAATTGTAGATGTCATTCACCAACCTATTTTCATCACTTAATGTAGCAAGGATCAAAATTCAAAAGTAAAAAAAAACTATAGTTATGATTTTAGATATCATACATTTTCATCAGCCTCTTGAGGTCTCTCGTAAGTTACACTTCACTGATACTTCGTAAAAGCATCAAATGCAATTCCCAGAACCATTTAATTAAAATCATTGTAAATGTAAAGCTTACAATAGATACAACCCCAATTGCCAACACTGAGAATCTGGATGACAGATGCAATAAAACACGTTTCTTGCACCTTGTGTCAAAACTTAAAAAGAATACCAAAAACAGTGGACCTACTAATAATAAAGTAATAACATTTGTCATCAAAAAATAATTTAACAGCAAGATTAATTACCAATATGTATATCTACTCTATGTAGATAAATACAGGCGATGATAGTCATTGGCACCGAATGCCGCGTTGCACTTGGGGCACTTCCTCTGTCGGGTCTCGTATCGCGTACGGAGACAGTCCCAACAGAAGACGTGGAAACACTTGGTGAGCACGGCGTCCTTCCTCTTGACCTTGCACGACGGACAGGTGAGCGTCTCCTTGTACTCTCGTATCTCCTCCATCATGACCTCGTCCAACGTTCCCGCCGCCTCGATCTTCTTCATTCGCTCCAGCTTGCGCCGCAACTGAGCTATCTCCTCTTGGAGTCTCTTCGTCTTGTACGCCTCCGCTTCCAACGAGCTGGTCTTCTCAGTCACAACTTGTTGCGCTTCCTTCATCTGGGCGTGGTATTTTTCTAATGAGAAGAGATTGTTTCATTTCAATTAGGCAAGTCATTATAACAAAATATAACCAACATATTATCACATATTAATCAACATTAAAGTACAAAATAATATGAAGGCCTAGAAGCTTCAGATGAAGCCTAGATGAAGCTGAAGCTGAAGGCCTACATCAAATGCTAGACCACAAGTCGACAACATACGACTGCCGTATCTAGTTTAATACAGTCAAATCTCAAATATTCGTTTCTCAACACAACGTTTTTAACATATATTCGTTTTTTTTGTTAAGTCCCTGCTTTTCTCCATAAGCGCATGTGTTAATTTATTTCATATACACGTTTTGCATATATTCGTTTTTATCATTTATTCGTTATTTTTACGAGTCCCCATAGCTGCACAGGGTTGCCGTTTTTACGGATTTTATCCGTTTTAACGGATTTTGAGGGTGCAAAACGGATACACGGATTTTTAGTCTAATTTACGGATTTAAAAAAAAAAAAAAAAAAAATTTTTTTTTACGTTTTACACCGTTTTTAACTAGGGCTGGTCAAAAAACCAAATATTTCAATGCGATATTGATAAGTGGGAATCTTTTCGATGTATAAATATCAAAATTTACACCAAAAATGTAAAATTCGGAATTTTGGTGGAGGTGCCGGGTAGGTAGTCTAAATTAAATTAACCTGGCTGGTGCATATGGTGGAGGTGCCGGGTCATAACACGCGGTTGTGAGATCGTAAAAATAGGCATTTATGGTGATACCTTATCATTCTATCAACCCTATTTGGCCTCGAATCATTTTTTTTTCCCGATTGATTCGGGGCCTACAGGTTGGCTTGGTCGCTTTGATTTACTGTGTCCCACTGAAAATCAGTTATATAACTGAGTGGGTAGACTTTTTATACATTTTTAAAAATTTATTTATTAAAAATAGGCCTACCTACTCTATAAAAAATTATATATTCAATTTTTTTACAACAATTACATTATGATATATCGATATCGTATTGAAATTGGTACATTTAGGCATTTTAAGGATTTTAAAGGATTTGGGTGTTTCATTTAAGGATTTCTAAGGATTTTTGATCTGCTCAAACAGGATTTTTATTTTTCTTGGTGGCAACCCTGCCATAGCATATTTTATTTCAATAATACGTTTTTTAGGAAATAAAACGATGTGTAGGCCCTACGCGAGAAAAAGTACGACGTCTTTACTACGCAAGCCAGCCGCGCCAGCAGCTGTGGTAGAGTGCAACGACACCTACTCTCTGCCCCCCCACATATGAGTTCCAGCAATGGCCGACGGAGCGCGAGCGCGCTACGAGTTCCAGCCATGGCCGATAGAGTGCGCCACGAGTGCGTTGTAGTACTGGTTTCTAGCTCTGTTATTGGCTAGGGAGGGTCGTCTCGTCGACGCTTGGTGTGGTGAAATGAAGCAAAATGCAAAGATGGAAAATGTCAAGCTACGCAAACTACGATTTTAAAATACGTAAAAAGTGCTTAAGTGGAATAATCTCCGGCATTCATTCTTCACGATCGTTTATCGAAAATATTAGTGATATAGACGCAACAAATGGCTAGGGAAGGTCGTCTCGATTCCATCCAATAGCGACGCTCGGTGTGGTGAAAGGAAGCAAAATGCCAAGATGGAAAATGTCAAGCTACGCAAACTACGATTTTAAAAATACGTAAAAAGTGCTGAAGTAGAATAATCTCCGGCATTCATTCTTTCACACGATCAAAAATATAAGTGATACAGACGCAACAAAACCAATAAAGGATATTTATTTTCGACGCCGTGTATTCACGCTCCCTGGTTCCCGCATCCAAGCCTCTTTATTTTGAAAGCTTTTACACCCAGTTGACAACATACGAAGATTCGGAATTGAATACACACGCAGACTAGTGCCTAGGCCTACTTTTTGCTATCACATTACACACGAAGTAGGCCTAGCATCTGCATAGGTAATCAATGATGTGACGCTCGGGCCGAGGCCTAGCCTAGCCTAGGCCTACACGCATGCTAGGGCTAGGCCTAGGCCAAGGCAAAGTCCTATAGGCAGTCCTAGGGCTAGGCCTAGGCCTAGGTCAAGTGGGGACTCTCTAATTAGGCCCCTATCAATAAAATAAGAAAAATGCTTGCCAGATTCAGGTAAAAATCAAGATATAATGCCTTTCGAAACAGTTCATTTTTAATTTCTGGGAACTGTAAATCCCTCCCCCTCCCACCCCCCAAGGACGCGGCGATCTATTTATAACTCCATGCGCCGATAAGCGCTCGCTAGTTACACTACACCCAAAATCAAAATAAAATAACTTTAAAATAGACTATTCAAAGCCATAAAAACATTAATTCATCACAACTGTATTACCAGTATAAAATTTGAAAATTTATTAAAAAATTTCAATACAACGTTTTTTGCATTTATTAGTTTTTTACATCTTTCCCCTGAAAAACGTATACTGAACTGAGATTTGACTGTATTATAATATGCACTTCAAAAACATCATGCACTAGCTACATATTTGGAATAAATATAAATTTGGAATACAGATCACTATTTTTGCTGGCAACTTAGAAATTCCAAAGAGGTTTTCACAAATAAGTATTAATATTAACAGTGTACTTCAATTAATGGAAAAATAAACTTGGATTCAGCCTACCTAATTTGAAGCTTCATGGTCGGCAGCAGACTGGGCGCTTTCAATAGCCTTGCGTTTATGCATCTCCATGGCTTGTTGTCTCAGGCCAACTCCTTTTCAGCAGTTGCCCAGACTATTCTGCAAGAGACGTCTTGTTCCTTCCAGTTTCGTACAACCACGTTCGTGAGATCCACTTGAGCAGTAAGCGTCACAACCTAGGCACATTAACAAGGAAGTTATATGAGCAAGACTTAGAGAGACTGTGCAACTGTTATGAATTTTGCACTGCAACCCAACACATTAAGGTAGATTATGTGTTCTAAAATGTTTGCAAAAATAAACCTTTCAAACCGAACTTCATGTGGCTCACTACTAAGTTTGAAAACGTCAATCAATTGGGTTATTGAGTGACCTATTCCGCTAGAGACTTCATAGCAGGCGCTGGCATGACTCGTATTTTGTACGCACCATAAGCTCGGTACCGTTTTACGGTTATCCAATGGTTTTGAGGGTGAAAAGTAACGGTATATGGCAATTTACGATATGTGTTATCTTTGTTTCTAAACTTATTTCGTAAATTTGACTGCGTCTATTGCTTGAAAATATTAAAGGATGTATTACAGTGCAGTATCAAACGACTGATGCTGGTTGACTCCCATGGCAGGCCAATGACATCATACATGTTGATCAACTTAATTTGTAATTAACTATTTTGGGCAAGGAAAAATTAAAATTAACAAAAAAATTTAATTGCGGGTTTTTTAAGAAGAAAAATTTTGGGTTTTTGGGAAACCGGCGGGGAAAGGGGGTTTTAAAGTTCGTTTTTTTATTATGGGGTTTGGGCCCACTGGGCGGTAAAAAAATATTAAGCGTATGAAGTGGGAATCTTTTCGATGTATAAATATCAAAATTTACACCAAAAATGTAAAATTTTCGGAATTTTGGTGGAGGTGCCGGGTAGGTAGTCTAAATTAAATTAACCTGGCTGGTGCATATGGTGGAGGTGCCGGGTCATACACGCGGTTGTGAGATCGTAAAAATAGGCATTTATGGTGATACCTTATCATTCTATCAACCCTATTTGGCCTCGAATCATTTTTTTTCCCGATTGATTCGGGGCCTACAGGTTGGCTTGGTCGCTTTGATTTACTGTGTCCCCACTGAAAATCAGTTATATAACTGAGTGGGTAGACTTTTTATACATTTTTTAAAAATTTATTTATTAAAAATAGGCCTACCTACTCTATAAAAATTATATATTCAATTTTTTTACAACAATTACATTATGATATATCGATATCGTATTGAAATTGGTACATTTAGGCATTTTAAGGATTTTAAAGGATTTGGGTGTTTCATTTAAGGATTTCTAAGGATTTTTGATCTGCTCAAACAGGATTTTTATTTTTTTCTTGGTGGCAACCCTGCCATAGCATATTTATTTCAATAATACGTTTTTTAGGAAATAAAACGATGTGTAGGCCCTACGCGAGAAAAAGTACGACGTCTTTACTACGCAAGCCAGCCGCGCCAGCAGCTGTGGTAGAGTGCAACGACACCTACTCTCTGCCCCCCCACATATGAGTTCCAGCAATGGCCGACGGAGCGCGAGCGCGCTACGAGTTCCAGCCATGGCCGATAGAGTGCGCCACGAGTGCGTTGTAGTACTGGTTTCTAGCTCTGTTATTGGCTAGGGAGGGTCGTCTCGTTTCCATCCAATAGCGACGCTTGGTGTGGTGAAATGAAGCAAAATGCAAAGATGGAAAATGTCAAGCTACGCAAACTACGATTTTAAAATACGTAAAAAGTGCTTAAGTGGAATAATCTCCGGCATTCTTTCTTCACGATCGTTTATCGAAAATATTAGTGATATAGACGCAACAAATGGCTAGGGAGGGTCGTCTCGTTTCCATCCAATAGCGACGCTCGGTGTGGTGAAATGAAGCAAAATGCGAAGATGGAAAATGTCAAGCTACGCAAACTACGATTTTAAAATACGTAAAAAGTGCTTAAGTGGAATAATCTCCGGCATTCATTCTTCACGATCGTTTATCGAAAATATAAGTGATACAGACGCAACAAAACCAATAAAGGATATTTATTTTCGACGCCGTGTATTCACGCTCCCTGGTTCCCGCATCCAAGCCTCTTTATTTTGAAAGCTTTTACACCCAGTTGACAACATACGAAGATTCGGAATTGAATACACACGCAGACTAGTGCCTAGGCCTACTTTTTGCTATCACATTACACACGAAGTAGGCCTAGCATCTGCATAGGTAATCAATGATGTGACGCTCGGGCCGAGGCCTAGCCTAGCCTAGGCCTACACGCACGCTAGGGCTAGGCCTAGGCCAAGGCAAAGTCCTATAGGCAGTCCTAGGCCTAGGTCAAGTGGGGACTCTCTAATTAGGCCCCTATCAATAAAATAAGAAAAATGCTTGCCAGATTCAGGTAAAAATCAAGATATAATGCCTTTCAAAACAGTTCATTTTTAATTTCCGGGGAACTGTAAATCCCCTCCACCCTCCCATCCCCCAAGGACACGGCGATCTATTTATAACTCCATGCGCCGATAAGCGCTCGCTAGTTACACTACACCCAAAATCAAAACAAAATAACTTTAAAATAGACTATTCAAAGCCATAAAAACATTAATTCATCACTGTAGGCCTATTACCAGTATAAAATTTGAAAATTTATTAAAAAATTTCAATACAACGTTTTTTGCATTTATTCGTTTTTTAGCACCTTTCCCCTGAAAAACGTATAACTGAGATTTGACTGTATTATAATAATATGCACTTCAAAAAACATCATGCACTAGCTACATATTTGGAATACAATACTAAATTTGGAATACAGATACACTGATTTTTTGCTGGCAACTTGAGGGAATTCCAAAGAGGTTTTACAAATAAGTTTAATATGAACAGGTCTTCAATTAATGGAAGAAATAAACTTGGATTCAGCCTACCTAGATGAAGCTTCAGGTCGGCAGCAGACTGGGCGCTTTCAATAGCCTTGCGTTTATGCATCTCCATGGCTTGTTGTCTCAGTGCCAACTCCTTTTCAGCAGTTGCCAGACTATTCTGCAAGAGACGCTCTTTCTCTTCCAGTTTACGTACAACCACGTTCGTGGCATCCACTTGAGCAGTAAGCATCACAACCTAGGCACATTAAAAGGAAGTTATAATGAGCAAGAAGTCAAGAACTTAAGAGTAGGACTGTGCAAACTGTTATGAATTTTGCACTGAACCCAACACATTAAGGTAGATTTTTGTGTTCTAAAATGTCAGCAAAAATAAACCTTTTCAAACCGAACTTCATGTGACGTCACTACTAAATTTTAAAACGTTAATCAATTGGGTTATTGAGTGACCTCAGTTCCGTGTGCTAGCGACTATCGATAGCAGGCTGAGGTTGCTGGGCATGATACTCGCGTATTTTGTGCGTCACTGCGTAATGGAATAGCTCAGGGTTACCGTTTTTACGGATTTTATCCATTTTAATGGATTTTGAGGGTGCAAAACGGATCAACGGATATTATGGTCAATTTACGGATATTTTGTTAATCTTATTTTCCAAGCTTATTTTTGTAAATTTGAATCTGCGTGGGCTAATTTGCATTGAAAATATTAAAGGCGGTGAGGTATGTGCACAGTGCAGTATCTACAACGACTGGAAATTGCTGGATATGAACTCCCAGAGGCAACCGACCAATCAAAGATGTGTCCCAGGCATTGTAGATACTGCTAAAGTAGCAATAAGTGACAAATTCAACAAAGATGGGAAAATATGGTGTCTGTGAATTTATTTCGCTTCGTATTTGTTGTTTAAGTTTGGATTTATGATATTGTTACTTGTCAACGTGATTGAACATTGAAAAAATTCAAATGTTTATGATTAAAAAGTTACATAATAGGAAGTTCTACAATGTTATCTATGGGCCTAGGTCAAAATCTTAGTGCATCATTCATCAGGCCTTCATGCCTAGGCCTAGGCTTGGCTTCTTTTAACTAGGGCCTAGAACAGAAATGATGATTTTAAGTTTAAAAAATGAATTTTTCTGTAGAAGATACACGATCGATTACCTATATGCATTTTAGTCACATTTGAAGCAATCGCAGGCGTTTTTGGTACACATATTCAAGTCTGGAAGGTAGGCTATTTTGTAGGTTATGAATATGATGGTAAAAATGGAAATATTGCCATTTTAGCCTTGCGTCAAAGAAATTGACGTTTTTTGTTCTTTTCATGGATATTTGCGGATATTTCACGTCCAAACTTCAACGGATTTTTAAAAAAAAGTCGGCGGTAACCCTGGAATAGCTTATTTTGTGCCCAGGTGCTTTGTATGTCAAATGAAAATTGTTTTCATTTTGCTTCGAAGAAATGATTATAATTTTTTGACTATGGGCCATTACAGATACTAGGAAAACGACACAGTCGTTGTTAGACGAGTGAGCGAGTCATGTGTTGAGTACCCTGGAACATTCCCTTTCCTCCACATAGTATATGTAGGCCTACCTAAGGCTGGATCAAGCATGGGTCTTTCCTCCCTAGCCTATCATAGGGTAGAGTGGCGCATAAAGGCCTTGCAGTTGATGAATAAAAATAATTTTGCCATTAATTAATGTTATCCATCCTTTCCTTTTATTTTTTGCTTATAAGTTATTATTCAAACAGCAAAAGATTCAAATTTCGGTTCGGGTTTGAAAATTTGCTCGAGGTTCGGTTCAAACAAAAATATGAGGTTTGCCAAGTAATACTATAAAGAGATTACAATTTTCCCTAAGGTAAATGAAAAAACAACTGGTAATTAATTATACTTTGCAATACACAGTAAGCGTAACAATGAGACAACGACGAAGTAAATGATTTGTACGGACTTGATCAAAGGCAAATACAAAATCAGGTGTAGCCTAGTTAAGTACTCACCTGTTCATGAAGAACATCCTTCTCTTCACGTGCCATCTTATGGAGTTGATTTGATTTTATTCTCTCAGTCATCAACTTGAAGTTAGCATCATCTTTCTCTCGGAGTTGTTGAATCAAACGAGAGTTTTGTTCTTGCATGTCTTCGAATGCTTGGCCAGTCACTTCCATCTCGTTCAACAAAGCTTCTTCTTCCTGCAAAGACAATCCATATCAACATAGTCAAAAAAGACATTACAATAATATACATGAAATGAGAGTTTTGTTCTTGCATGTCTTCCTAATGCTTGGCCAGTCACTTCCATCTATCTACGCTTTCCCAACCTACCAACCCTTCTCGAATCTAAACTGTATAATATGTTCCAAAATAATTCCTTCCTAGTTCTTTGTTAAGCTTAAGACAGTTTCAAAATCTACTAATAATTTGTAAGTAGTAGATCTACATAGCAACACAAATTTCAACATGCTACACAGGATCATGATATGTATTGTGGAATGGAAGATCAGTAGGCAATAGGCATACATTACAATCCACTGATTAAAGTTGGGTTGGGCAAAGATATCAATATTTTGATGCAATATCAATACTATAAGGGAATAATATATTTTTTGGTATCAGGGGGAAAAATATTTGTACCTAACAAGTTTGTAAAAGGCACACACTATACACTATAACACTATACAGTAGTAAAATAGTATAACTGTTACACATGGTAAAGTTGCCGGATCATTAAGTGACTGTGAGAACATAAGCATCTAGTTTCCCAACTACTGTAGCCTGCCTACTATATATTTCGATTTTAAACAATCTATTTAAAAAATATTTTGTAGAGTATGCCTAACAATTCATTTGTATTTGCTTTACTTATTTGAGTTATTTTATTTATAACACTGTAACGGGTAGCCTTGCCCCCTCTGTCCAAATTAAATTTTTCGCAATTAATTTCCATAAATATGCAAATTAATTAGCCATCTAAAAATAAATCATCATCTTCAATGATCATTTATTTTCATGATAATGTATTTCTATGTGGGATGATAAGTCTAAGAGCCAGGGATTGTGTCCTAAACAGGGGCATAATTTCCACTGTGTTAAATTTCATGTGACCTTGGTCGAGAATAGGGCTAGTTGGCTGAGTTTTTGGTGAAGCCTCGGCAACTCAGTTCTGAGAATCGAGAGAGAAAGAAGTCGATTCCGAGCGGGAGTTATGGATGCACCAATAGCAGGGGTGTAGGCCACGACGATTTGGCAAACGTAGCTTGCTGAATTGCAACGCTGTGCACCTGTACCGTTAGTTTTGAGCTGTGTGCCACGAGCGGCGGAATCTGGAAGAAAAGATGCTAGCTGGTGATTGGGACAAACGAGAGCACGCCGAGCGCTGCCCAATAGGGGATGCGTATTGTCCAATCATGCGGTGCTAGTTGTAGTTTTGCCAGCTAGGGAAGCCAGCCGACCTCAAGAACGAGCGGGAGGGCCGGTCACTAGTGCTTTTGGTTGTGTGGAGCATACAGGTGCTTATACCTACGTGCGCGTTGCGAATCAGTACGTGTGAATAATCGCGTAAATAGCCGCAATGGCAGTGTTTGTGCGAGCCAGAAAGAGGCCTAGGGAACACGCAAGAGTATTGTAGTGCGTTTTTATAAATTTCTTCGATATTTAGCGCGTTTGTGGGAGAAGAAGATAGCCACGCCATGTGGTACTAACCCAAGCCCGCTCACCATGACGACCACGCTATCCCTAGGGTCCACTCTACACCCATCAGGCCTAATCAAACCTATCTAAATTCATTTCTATTGCAATAGCAATAGAAATACACTTCAACCCATCCTTTTAATTCGATAATGTTCGAATTTCCATCTAAAGCCGACCACGTGGTAACACACGGAGACCTCAGGACCCACACCATTTGTACCTGCTAGGTCCACACTCCTGTTGGAGTTCTCCTTTGGTTGAGTCCTGTGATCATCCATATGTCCACCCTATTGTAATCGACACCGTTGGAGCGCCCACGCGAGCCAGTGCGTGAGGAGAGGGAAGTGCCGGGTAATCCGCTATCCGACGAGCAGTGCGGGTCAATCCACCCACTTGGGATTTCGACGCCGACGCGCAACCGGTCCGCCTTCCAAACCAAGGGACGCCGACGCCAGGTTTCCGCCTCAAATTCAACTTTTCCCTCCTTGCAACTACGCCTCGTACACGTGTGAAAGACGCGTCGTCGAACAACAACCATGCGGTCAGCATACCAAAAGGACAGTGTTGAGTACTAAATTTATTTAATCATAGGGACAAAACACGGGTAACAGACGTACCTTCGGACAACATTTTTGTATTAACAAACCCAATTATATTGTTATCCATTCATTAAAAAGACATTGTAAGTATGTGGATGAATAGGAAATAAGATGAGCTTTCTCATGGTATAAACATTTTTACTGTACGATATCAACTTTTCTCGTGACAGGGATCGCAACAAGCGGTAACAGACGTACTTTTAATGGACGCGTTGTTTTTACAGTATGTTAGAAATGATTAAAACTCTGTGATTATTGCATGCAAAATAAAAAACCTTCTCATACAAAATAGCTACAAGATAGTACTTAATCAGATTCACAAGTCACTTCATGTGTATTTTTAAGTATGTTGCCTACTATGCAAGAAGTAGGCTGGTAACAGACGTACCAAGTATGGTAACAGACGTACCTTGTCTGAATTAAAACTGGTATTTTATACTAAATATCATAGATCATGCTTCTTTTTGTGGTGACAGTTAATCAAATCTTCAAATATAATTTCTCTGTTCATTATTGGTCAGTTACATCCAGATATTCTTTTTTTGACAACTGTTTAGACATTACCGGTAGGCCTACGTTAGAAATTGGTAAATGTATGTGATTGCTGAATGAATACAACAGAACAAACTTTCTCATGAATACAAAATAGGTACAAGATAGAGGACTACCTCATACTTATATACTAATCACTTCATTTCATATGAATTTATGAGGATATTGTCTAATCTTAAAGAAATAGGCGGTAACAGACATACCTTGTAGGAATAAAAATTGCATTTTTTAATACATTTCCTTTGCTACCTGGTCAAACCATAACATAAATTTATTCTGCTCCATTACGTTGATCAGTTAACATCCCTAGATATGAAACATCAAACTTTGTTACCATCATTCAGTAAAATTGAATTTCTAAAGCAGTACAGCAATGACTTCTGTTATATCCATCACGGGAGGGGGAGAATTTCTACAATGGTGTCAATATCTGTGTATGAAACTGGCTCCTCAACTGTAAATATGTAGGCCTACTATGATTATGGTATATGATTCTCAAGTAAATTGTAATTCACCTCAACTCTAGCTTCCAAATAATCTGTAAAATTTTGGCTACCAACAGTTGTGTAGGTACCACCGTACAAGTTATTTTATGATAATTTGACAGTTACAAAGGCACAAATCTAATTATTGGTGCATCACTGATATTTAAATATCTACCAGGTGTTAAGATTCTTCTAGTGCAACATCTTGACCAACTTCACTTCAATTCCAGTGGAATAATCTTTGATATTGGGATACCCTTTAATTAGAAAATTTGAAATAATTAATAATGTACCATACACTGTAGGCCTACCTAAAACATGCTGATGGAAGCAATTTTTTACAAGAAAGCTTTCGACCTATCACTCCAGTGGTATTTTTACAAACTTTTATGGACAAAGACTAAACAATAATATCGGATATGAGAAATAACAGTGGTAACAGACGTACCATGGTACGTCTGTTACCGTTCAAAGTACGTCTGTTACCACAATTTATCAACTAATCATAAAGTTAGACAATTGAAAAAATTACTTCAAATTCACATCCATAATCTAACTTATAAAACAAATTTTTGAAGTTATTGAACTGTTGAGTCACTCAGAACAAGAACTTTAGGAACTTTTAGTAACAGACGTACCAATCCAATTTTCAAAAAAGATACAGACCTGCCATATTTTAATAGCATATGATGGGATATATAGTATGCTGGTAATAAGTTTGTGCATATATGTAGAACCAAATTAGGAATGCATTTTGCAGCAATCTAATTTTCTTTAATCACTTTCCTTGGCTTTCAATTGCTATTGTAAAATGTAGAAAAAAAAAATTAACAGAACATCATTGCACTTCTTGTGTCATATTATAAAATATATAAATGCCATTCCATTGAACTTTGGCAATTCTGAAAGAATAAGCTGTAAGCTTTAATTTGATGTATGACACATGTATGTAGCTTTAAATTTATATTTTGGCTATGAGGTTGATGAAATCATGTTTTTGCCCCATACCAGGTTTTGTTTTTATCATGTATTAATTATGAATGTATTCTAAATGGGGGTTTTTCTTGTTTACCAATGCATTGGAAGTTAAAATCGAGTCATTGTTTAACCTTGTATCACATGTTATTCAAATTTCATTATACTACGGAATTCCAACCTTTACAGTGTACGAATGCATTGCCCGGAATGTCCTTCACATCACCTTTAACTTCCTATTACAAATCTCAGGCCCTCAGCCACCCTATAAAACCAAAAAACCTAGAATATAGATCTAGGCTAAGCAGGTACGCCAGCATCCAGGACTACGGAGGAAGCAGCCAGCCTCGCCCCACCCCTGTGGAAGTCTAGCATCCGGTGAGCTGAGTGTACGCTGTGGTGCAAGGGTTGTGCCCTACAGTGTACACGAAGTGGTGAGCGCATGTCATTGCATTGTAGGTCAGTGTTATTTTGTGTCGGGATATTTCCTTGGTCTTCAACATTCCTTGTACTAATGAGTAGAACAACTCGTAATAACCTAGAGTTATTACTGGCGCCCAACAATCTAGATAAGAAGGAGAGATATCTAACGGCTAAGATAGAGACGTGCAATTTGAAAGACTTAACGTTAGTGGATGAGCTTAGAGGGGGTAAACGCCACAATTGGCGACCCAGAACGCGGGGCAGTAAAGTCAGGTGTACCAGAGTCGAGTGGGCTTAGTAGGAGTCAAACGCCACAATTGGCGCCCAACGTAGGGGCTCGAGCGTTACCACGACACGGGAGTAGGCGTTTTGTGTTGACTGAGTTTAGGCGTAGGACGTGAGTGGCACGATCAGTCACTACGACGCGAGATAGGAGCCGTGAACTAGATATCTACTACTCGAGTTAGGATTGTGTGGACGTTGTGATCAGCCCTAGTAGGCGCACAGTACACAATAATAGGCAAACCGACCGATAACGTGTTAGACATGTCAACGGACAAGGACACCACGGAGAGGGAAGAGAGCAGGATAGGCGCGGATCTAGAGGTAGACCCGGAGGCGGGAAGCAGCGTTGCCACCACCGTCAGCGCGGAGAGTAGGCGCGACCGTAGAACCATCGCCGTACCAGCTATGATCGCGGAAGAAGGAGCTTGCTATGTCAGGGAAACTGAAAGTGGAACCCAGGAAGTCCTGAGGGACAGTTCGTTCATCGCCAGTGATGAGACAGAATCAGAAAGCTTGTCAAACGACGCGGAGGTTGTCACTAAAGGGGAACTGAGGGTCGAACAACAAAGTTTCGAAGAGAAATGGATGAATATCCTAGAGAAGGCCATGAATAAATATAGTAAGCAGGGCGAAATCGATAGGGCCAGAGAGCGTTGTGAGTTCCGACTCGAGTTCCGCGCAGAAATGAAGGAAGCACAGGACAAATTCCTAGAGAGATTGTGGGCAGATCATGATGCACGCCAAGCCGTACGCGATACAGCCGAGAAAGAACGCGACGCTAGGATGGGAAGCATAGAAGCCAGGATTGTCACGCAGGCGGACATAGCTCGGGACAACCTGAACGCTACAGCGGACAGACTGACAGGACAGGTGAAGGCCGTCGAAACGACCGTAGGCAACCTGAAAAACAGTCAACGCAGTGACCTAACCAAACTCGAAACGAATGTACGCGCGGAGATAAGCCAACTGACGGCAACCATAGCAACTGAAAAAGATCGCGCCGACCAATCGGAACAAACCAAACTAGCTAGGTTAGGCAACCTAGAGACAGGGCTACAAGAATGTCGGACAGAGACCCGAAATGTCGTAGCAGGCCTCGTAGCGGACGTAAATGTCATATCGGGCAGGCTAGACACCGTCGCCGATAGGATAATCACCGAAGATGATCGGGTGACGGAAGCAAGTGAGCAGTGGCGCCGAGAGTACGATGCGCGAACCGCAGCACTACGCGCCGAAATGAATAGAGCACTGCAACCGACGCGCGGACCGAGGCTGGGTTCGAACCTGGTCGACGAAGCCGACGAAGAAAGGGCGTCTCTACGGTATGAGATGTACGTAGCCGAGCATGTGACAGAGGATTGCAGGGATCCTGTGGGGGTGGCTTTGTTGCCAGCAGAGCGAGCTAAGACGAGTCTGACAGCAGACGTGGGGGTAGAGAGTTTATCCCGAGAAGTACCCTACGTGCTGAAAACGAAAGCACAAGAGACTGGTGGGGGTAGCCAGGTCCGGGTAAAAATGAAAACTTGTAAGATTTTCCCCCGCGGACAGACAAGAGTAAAAATGAAATGTTGTAAACACACAAACACCACGAATGCCCCTAGAGCTGTGGCGGTAAAAGGAAGAATGTGGCCAAAGGTAGTGTGGGGGTAGAGGCCAGTTCAACAGTTAAGAAGGCCTAAGCGCTCACTGTTGACCGAGGTGTAGTGGAGTGTGTCTGTAAATATAAGTAGTCCTAAGAAATGTAAAATGTAATTTTCCCTCGTGGTATATATGTAATGCGCGCGAGTTCGAGACAAGGTCGAACCAAGGACCGCAGCGCGAGCCGATACGGCAACCACGGGAAGAGAAGCTATCAGCTGTTCCAGCGAGAGAGTGCCGAACTAGGCCAAACGAAGAGCACGTGCAGCGTCAGACGAGGCGTGCATGTTTGACTACGTCGATCACAGCTGGGCGGGTAGCCCGATCGACAAAACACGCTCGCTAAGCGCAGGGTATTGACCCCAGTAGTCAAGAAGGACAACGCAACCTGAAAGCAACAAGTGGTTGACTGGCGCAGGACCCCACATCAACTCGAGGAAGTGTATTGACTTGGGACTATGCCACTGCAGGGCTTCTGAAGTATTGTCGTCAGTCAAAGGACGCGACTGTAATTGTGTTGGTAATTGAATTACCCAATCTACGCTACATCGAACACCTCGCCAGGATCAAGCATCTTTTGAGATCTCGTGTGAGTTGAGCCAGGACGTACCTCCGCGCTAGACAGGGTCGCGCTTAGAAGGACGTACCTGTGACACTACAGCGAGATAATTCGTTTATTTACGCGATAGAATCTAGGATAGCCTCTGATCACTGAGCCTAGGGTTCCGATGTTATTTTGTCTGTGTGACGTGAGTGTGCGTAGGGTTGTTATTTTTGTGTGGAACCGCCACACGCGCCTGCAGCGCAAGTCTTGAGTTTCCGTCGCGAATAGTGCGTTTTGAGTCAAGTGTTGAGTTTTCCTTCCGAGTTTGAGTTTTAATTTTGAGTCTAGCCGCGTCCAGTGAGTCAACCGGTTTGTTGAAGTTTGTTTGTTGCTTTTGATGCGCGATAGCTTATTTTGTAAGTCGTGAGTGGGACACCCACATAGTAAGTGTGAGTAGTAGTCGGACGGAACGCCTCCGTGTAGCTTCTTTTGTACGCAGAGCCGTTGAAGTTACTTTCCTCTGTGGAGTGTTGGTGAAAGGCGTGTTTAATATTAGTAATTTACGTAAATACCATGTCAAAGGGCCGAGCGAGCCTCATGTGTAAACGTAAATTTATGTATCTTTATAAATCGCGAGAGCGTACCTAAATGTCATTTTAATTTATAGTACTGTATGTGCTTACTTCTTTATAAATCGCGAGAGCGTACCTAAATGTCATTATAATTTGTGAATAGAGCGACGAGCGTACCGTAACAACTAATCGGACGCAAGTGTAAATGTTGGTTCAGCTAGTGGTTTATTCTGTGTTCTGACACAAGAGCTGTGTATACGTAACCAAAGCGAGATTGTAATCTCAGAGCGCCAGAGTTCTGTGGAAGGAGCGAACGAAGCACGGCACAGGGAGTCGAACCTGTAGCCAGGGAGGTGTGGCAATGCACGGAACGAAGCAAGCGGAGGCAAGACACCGTGGAATGAAAGTGAAAGGAGGGGTAGCGAGTCGCTCCACCCTACCAGCAGCAAGACGGCGCGAGAGGGGAAGGCAAGCAGACGAACGGATGCACTGACAGCCAAGTGTTGTCAACGAGGCGCACCGAGGAACAGTGTTGCCAGATAATGCACACAGGGGTAGATGGACTCATGCGAGGGTCATAAGGACCGGCGTGTTGGCGCTACGAGCGCATGTCGTGACTGAAACTCAGTCTAGTTGTGACGGAAGCTATGGCAACCACGGTTGACCAAGGTAAACTCAAGAAGAAGTAGACTACGTGTCTGTGACCCATATGGTAATCAAGTTAGCCACCCTGCGTTAATCAGCACACCCGAGCCAGAGCTGCACGCACCCATCCACAAGACATGCTGCGTTGGTTTAGAGACCGTACCGGGCTGGGAACGGAGGCCGTCCGCGCTTAGCGAGATTGTCTTTATCTCGAACCAGTCAACCTTCAGTTTAGGGTATTTACGTTGCACTATTGTAGGATCTGGTAGCCTTTTAGCCCTCTGAGTTTTGTGGGTGCCCTACGCCAGGCAACTGCAGGTTCAAGTAACCTTTGTTTTAGCACTACGGGTGCGTTTTGGAGTTGAGAAGTTTTGTTTTGAGTTTAAGTTTATTTTTGCTACGTCACAACTTTTTAGTAATTTATCGCCTTTTAGTACGCGGAGAGTTGTTCCTGCCCTGTTCAATATGTTAATTTTGTGTGCGTCGCCTCGTTAGTGTTTAATTGTCCGTATCCGTGTTTGCATAGTTTTAGCCACCCGTGAGCCGCGTGCGGTACCTTTACTTATCGGTAGCGAATCTATAATTTTGTTTTCCTGTTTTGGGGCATCGCCCATGTTTTATCGTTCTTTTGTTTGTAGCCCAGTGCTATCCGAGTTCAGTTGTAATGTTTTTGTAAATCACTAAGCAGACGTGTGTAATTAGTTAGATGCTAGGAAGCGTCAGTGAACGAGACTACGCCAGGTTAACACACTCACGGAGTGATGTAGGGGTGATGTGTCACCGTTGTTTTGTTGGGAACACCGAGGTTCGAGTCCCGGGTTCGAGAGAGAGTTGTTCTTCGTCATTAGCTCAGGAGCCTACAAGTAAGAGTAGAAGCAAGCTCAGCGCTGCTTAGCGCCAGCTGTGCGGAGGCAATGCAATGACAGGTGTACTGACGGCCGGAGGGCTGCCAGGGGGGTGTGGCGCGGTAGGCATGCGGCCGCCGGGCGCATCTCGCTTAGTCGGTGTCACGTGGATGACAGTGGCGTACCGTCAGGGGTACAGCAGAGAAACTACTTTTGTTTCTCATCTCGAAGTAGGTGATAATTCACGCTTGGACTTCCATATGAATTCCCGGGAGTGAATTATACTTGGCAACCAGTGAGTGGGTTGTTATAGGACCACCTTGGGTCGGGTTTTTCTTTTGTTGTACTTAGGGAAGGTAGTTCCGTGGATGTGCCAGGAGTACTTTTAAATTGGACGAGGTTCACCTTACCCTAACTACCCCTATACTAGTTTTTAGGAATGTGGAATTCCGTCGTGTATGGGAAAAATGTTAATTTTAAGGACAGATGTATGCTGTCGATGCCTGTGAGATAACTTTGTACTTTGCTTAGGGGCCTAAGTCCAAGTAAAAGTAGTGGGGGTAACTGTAACGGGTCGCCTTGCCCCCTCTGTCCAAATTAAATTTTTCGCAATTAATTTCCATAAATATGCAAATTAATTAGCCATCTAAAAATAAATCATCATCTTCAATGATCATTTATTTTCATGATAATGTATTTCTATGTGGGATGATAAGTCTAAGAGCCAGGGATTGTGTCCTAAACAGGGGCATAATTTCCACTGTGTTAAATTTCATGTGACCTGTCGAGAATAGGGCTAGTTGGCTGAGTTTTGGTGAAGCCTCGGCAACTCAGTTCTGAGAATCGAGAGAGAAAGAAGTCGATTCCGAGCGGGAGTTATGGATGCACCAATAGCAGGGGTTTTAGGCCACGACGATTTGGCAAAAAGTAGCTTGCTGAATTGCAACGCTGTGCACCTGTACCGTTAGTTTTGAGCTGTGTGCCACGAGCGGCGGAATCTGGAAGAAAAGATGCTAGCTGGTGATTGGGGGCAAACGAGAGCACGCCGAGCGCTGCCCAATAGGGGATGCGTATTGTCCAATCATGCGGTGCTAGTTGTAGTTTTGCCAGCTAGGGAAGCCAGCCGACCTCAAGAACGAGCGGGAGGGCCGGTCACTAGTGCTTTTGGTTGTGTGGAGCATACAGGTGCTTATACCTACGTGCGCGTTGCGAATCAGTACGTGTGAATAATCGCGTAAATAGCCGCAATGGCAGTGTTTGTGCGAGCCAGAAAGAGGCCTAGGGAACACGCAAGAGTATTGTAGTGCGTTTTTATAAATTTCTTCGATATTTAGCGGCGTTTGTGGGAGAAGAAGATAGCCACGCCATGTGGTACTAACCCAAGCCCGCTCACCATGACGACCACGCTATCCCTAGGGTCCACTCTACACCCATCAGGCCTAATCAAACCTATCTAAATTCATTTCTATTGCAATAGCAATAGCAATACACTTCAACCCATCCTTTAATTCGATAATGTTCGAATTTCCATCTAAAGCCGACCACGTGGTAACACACGGAGACCTCAGGACCCACACCATTTGTACCTGCTAGGTCCACACTCCTGTTGGAGTTCTCCTTTGGTTGAGTCCTGTGATCATCCATATGTCCACCCTATTGTAATCGACACCGTTGGAGCGCCCACGCGAGCCAGTGCGTGAGGAGGGGGGAAGTGCCGGGTAATCCGCTATCCGACGAGCAGTGCGGGTCAATCCACCCACTTGGGATTTCGACGCCGACGCGCAACCGGTCCGCCTTCCAAACCAAGGGACGCCGACGCCAGGTTTCCGCCTCAAATTCAACTTTTCCCTCCTTGCAACTACGCCTCGTACACGTGTGAAAGACGCGTCGTCGAACAACAACCATGCGGTCAGCATACCAAAAGGACAGTGTTGAGTACTAAATTTATTTAATCATACCAGTTTTTGTTATTATCATGTATTAATTATGAATGTATTCTAAATGGGGGTTTTCTTGTTTACCAATGCATTGGAAGTTAAAATCGAGTCATTGTTTAACTTTGTATCACATGTTATTCAGATTTCATTATACTACGGAATTCCAACTTTTACAGTGTACGAATGCATTGCCCGGAATGTCCTTCACATCACCTTTAACTTCCTATTACAAATCTCAGGCCCTCAGCCACCCTATAAAACCAAAAAACCTAGAATATAGATACTAGGCTAAGCAGGTACGCCAGCATCCAGGACGACGGAGGAAGCAGCCAGCCTCGCCCCACCCCTGTGGAAGTCTAGCATCCGGTGAGCTGAGTGTACACTGTGGTGCAAGGGTTGTGTCCTACAGTGTACACGAAGTGGTGAGCGCATGTCATTGCATTGTAGGTCAGTGTTATTTTGTGTCGGGATATTTCCTTGGTCTTCAACATTCCTTGTACTAATGAGTAGAACAACTCGTAATAACCTAGAGTTATTACTGGCGCCCAACAATCTAGATAAGAAGGAGAGATATCTAACGGCTAAGATAGAGACGTGCAATTTGAAAGACTTAACGTTAGTGGATGAGCTTAGAGGGGGTAAACGCCACAATTGGCGACCCAGAACGCGGGGCAGTAAGGTCAGGTGTAACTCAGTCGAGTAGGCTTAGTGGAGTCAAGCGCCACAACACTCTCTGGCAATAGCCAGAACTTGAAATACTGTTACTATGTATTATATTTAGAGATGGATGTTTTTCGCATATGCAATAGATGCGAAATGGCGCTAAAACTGCAGTTTTTTACACTTGTCGACGTTTTGGGGTTATGGGTGCGGCGGAAAAGTGTTTTTGAATTTGCGATAAAGTGCCATGCGCGTGAATAGATGCGATAAATGCGAATATTTGCCATGAAAGCGCGATTTAGGCTATTTTTCATTGCCATCATTGGTAATTCTCGGCCCGCGGACGTAAGTTTGTGCGAGTTGCAAATAACCAACTGTTTCCTCGGCCCGCGGACGTAAGTTTGTGCGATGCAAGATGCACTTCCAAAATCCAGCCTCGCTAATTTTTATAAAATATAGAATGCTAACTTGCAATATAGACCACGCTTGCCGCACGGGAAAGCTATGCGATCGCGCGTAAATGACACTTGACTAGCTTGCCAACCTATACAATCGTGACGTCACGGGAAGCCCGACTACATGACGCGCACGAAGTGTTACGAAGTTGTACGAACCGAGCCGAGCACCAGACTGAGTGTGTGGCATACTCCTCAAAGATGGCATCTCCAAGTGCGCTGCAGGCTGTGTACTTCGCTTTGTTTTCGTTCGCAAATGTCATCGTAGGCCTAACCGCCTATAAATAGTCCAGTCCTTGCCTAGTTATTTGTTTCTTGTATGGTGTTGAAATTCATTTGAAATGCCTCGCGTAAAATTAGCTATTCACGACCGTGCTAAGGTGTACACGAAGCATAAATTCTATGTCGGAAAGGGCGAAGCAAGAGAAAAACACTCCTTAGAACATGGTTGAAATGAGCAGGCGGATAGGCCAATGTTTATTGGAGCCTAGGCCTACACCTATGCAAATTGAACTACATTAGGGCATAGACCCTAGGCTTATATATGGAATTGTTTTGAAATATTAGTCCTAGGGCTCCCTTCAGGACTAGGCCTAGGACCTATGCCAAGGTTGCTCAAAGCTAGGCCTAGCCTAGGGCCTAGGCCTAGCCTACCTCAACAAGTAAGTAAGCATAGGGCCACTAGGCCTAGGCCCTAGGCCTACTTACAGGCCTAGGACTAATATTTCACATCACAATTCAAAACCATAAGCTAGGGCCTGCCCTAGCTAGGCCTAGGCCTAGGCTAGGCTACCTTAACAATAAACATAGGCCTATGCTTATGTGCGCATGCACATTTATAACTACAAAATACTTATGTAGGCTACACCATTGTAACATGCATATATTACACTTGGTTGAATAAAATGTAAACATTTGTCTCTTAGGCCTACATTTGAATCTTGAATTATCCCAATTCCGATGTTCTTTGGACATATAAGCAACGGTTTAATAATTTGCTACAAAACGCTAATTTTTAAATTTGAAAACGCTCCAAAATGCTATATTTGAAAATCAAAATGCTAAAATATTGATTTGAAAATGCTCCTAACATCCATCTCTATCAAACAAAACAACCCTGGACAACACGAATTAACTTACAAAAGGTCTCATAAGGTAGTTGTTGGGATGTCCAGCTCCCATCCATTTGCTTTTGTGATGCCACTTGCTTTTGAAGTTGGTACGTTTGTTCTTCTAGCTGTTTGATTTTCCGCATTGCATCATCGTCGCACAGCTTTTTGCGTTCTTCTCGTTTCAATTCCTGCAAGCAGATCATGAAGGTGGCTAGTTATTAGTTAATAGAAAAGTGATATACATATGTGGTATGGATAGCACTTTGTTTGAACTTGAAAATTATTTAGGCCTAAACATGCTAGTAATATAAATAAAATATGTGATAACTGATAACAAAGCTTTGGTTCACAACAGAAGTGCAAAAATGTTTATAGGTTTTAAGAAATTGTAACTGTACAGCCCTGGACGGCCATGTTGGTCCCTATTTTTCAATTTTTGAACCCTAAAAGTTACATATTTTTCAAATTTACATAATCAATAATTTTCAAGTTCTACATAATTTTTGCATAATTTACATGTCTATGTAAATTAAGCTTGTCCTAATAGGAAAGCTAGTGGTTATGGCTAAGGTCATATGGGAATAGCTAGGCTTGTGCGATAAGTCTAAAAGTGGCTAATGGTCAGCAATGTTATTTGCTGTACCAACGGGGTGAATTTTGTGCGTCTAAATCTGTGCAAAACGAGGTAGGCTTCAATCGGTATGCGGGCTAGCAGCCTGGATCGGCCGAGTGAAATAGTTGGTTTCACCAGTAGTCGACCAATCAGCGAGCGGAACGGGGTGGATGTGCCAGTGGACAATGGTCTACGTCATCACCTAGGCCAGCAGAGCAGGCGTTTTTGAGGCGAGGAAGCACAGAGTGTCATCGTCCACTTGAGATTCAAGCCTTCAGACGAGCAAGTCGTTTCCAAAGAATCTTCCGAGGCGGCTCTATCAGCAGTCGAAGCAGGCATTTTAGGCAATGGAACCACACTCCTCTCCACGTATAAGAGACGTTTTTCAAGTGCTAGTTTTTGCGGTTTTGATTAGTTTCAACTCATTTAACACCATTTCGGTAAATCGGAGTGTGTGTAAGCCGCCCACCGTATGTGGTATCTATCATCGACCGACGCCGACGGCATCGACGACACCAACTTAGACAATGGACATTCTATTTAAAAGTTCACCATTTTTCATTAGTCCGCGGGAGTGGGCATTCCTTTATGCAACTAAATGAATATCCCTGAGTTGCGGGCATTTTGCCGTCGAACTATAATGTTGTACACCACGTGGTCCAGTCGTGCTAGGCATCTAATCACCAATCATCATTTAATTAGTACCAATTTCAACTTGTGAATATATCTTGCCTAACCCCTGTCTACATAACTGAGTAAGTACATTTCTACATTTACACTTCGAGTCCCCCCAGTTACGCCAAGATGGGAAGTAGGGTCAATCCGCCACTGCTGAATTCTTCCGCGAGGGTCGAAGCGCCTACAGCGCGCATACAACCACCATCGAAACGTTCCAAGTAGAGGGCCACGTCCCACGCCCACTTCACTCACAGTATCGTAACTCAAAGATAACGTTTACTACTAACTTTGGTTGATTTAAGAGTAAGACTTATTGTATCATTTATGTATGTTCACGGTAATTTAATATTCAAATCTTTGCTTTGGATCCAAGCTTTCACACTAATTGCACCTTTTCATGCATTTGTTTGCATAATTTAGAATCATTAAAGCAACCTTTTTTGACATCCGAATTACACTTCTCAATTCATTAGGGGATGCTAACGACCTTCAATCCCAGTCATTTCACAACCTCAACATTTCCAATTAATGCCGGCCTTCAGCTCGTCACTATGCTGACGCATAAGCGTTTTGTTTAGTCCATAGTGGGTAACTTTAAGAACGTGTGGAGAACCACCCAGTGTTCCGAGGACGTGGGACTCCGCGGCGAGCTCACCACTTAGCGCACTGGGGTAAGGTTGGGTACATTCCTAAACGGGGAATCGTGCACAACAGGTCACCGGTTCCTGACATCACCACTTTATGTCACATGTTTTTCTAGGATCTGTATTTATTTGTGTTTTCCCGACGTAGTGAGAGGGCCTCCCCCTGAGTTAGTTAGGAGTGCTTACTTAGTTAATTTGCATAGTACGTGCCGTGGAGCAACACATAGGCCTAACCCCGAAGGGGTCTATGCTTGCATAATTACCAATAATCCTCGATCTAACTTCGAAGGTTAGGATACAGGTACGGTCTGTTCCGAACTATAGGTACATAAATCACTAATCGAGTGAAATTGCGAGTGTTAGGGCTACAGTAGGGTATCAGTAGAGCCTGTACTTAGGACTTTTCGTTCCGGTAGCTTAGAACTCGGGGGTTATTTTAAGTGTTTCGTTTCAGTGGCGCGACAACGTGGGACACGAAGTAATCATCACGGTCAACTCGAGATTAGTAGTTTTTGTGTTGTGGAAGTGTTGCAGGACAACGAGGTCAATCGTCCAGCCGATTGGTAGGCCACGGGGCTTGCCAACTGCAGCACGCAGTGTAAACAAAGTAGGACGCTTGTCACCGGACAAGATGCGGGAAGGAAACCAGGAGAAGCGCAGCAGTGCTAAGGCTAATCGTGGAGCCAGGCGTGGAGTATGTGCGATAACGGACTGAGGGTGGACACGAAGTGATTCCGGGATGGTTCGTTCACAGGCTCAGCATCGGAGTCGGGAAACGAGAACCAAGGCGAAGGCGACCATCCTGGCATCAGTACCTAGAATAGGGAATTACTCCATCCATCTCCTCAGAAGATATGCTATGTAAGCAAACAAGAACTGGTATAAGCGTTAAATAAAAAATGCGGAGCTAGTGGAAGAGAGAGTCACAACGGTAGTTCGAACGCATGTTCTTCAGGGTTCATGGACAGGTGGGATTCGAGATACGGCAAGCCGAAAAGCATGGGAAGAGACTCCGAATCCGAGACCTCGAGGCAGCGCGGCTGAGAATCAGCTGAGACGTGAAGAGTACCTGGCTGGAGAGTACGGATAGTGAAAGGCCAGCGAAGAGCGTAGGGGGCGTTACAGAGGAGGAAATAGCCGCCCAAACAGACATCGCTAGGATGAATTGGTAATGTGCAGCAGACAGAGGGAGCGGGCAACCCTGCTCAGCGCGAGACGCTGAGAGCAGAGCGAGAGGAGTGCAAGAGAAGCCGACAGATTCAGCTGAGGCACTACCGCTACGCCAACTTTGAGCGAGGAGCCCGAGGGCCGCGTCGCGAACGTCTTGCGCCGACGAGTTTGGACGCGCTCAGTCAGCAGAACGACAGAGTGTAGCTCTAGGGGAAACAGATACCATGATAAGACGAACCCTGTAGAGAAAACGGAAGTTGACTGATTAGGAAGTCATTACCGATGGATTGATAAGAATATCCAAGAAGTACGTATCAAGCAAGGCGCATCGAGACGTTTGGCACGGAATGCGCCGAATAAAGAGAGTACTTGGACTGTCTGTCACCCACCGCGAGACGTGTAGCGAGCTCACACAAATAACCTTGTGAAAACTGTCTATGCTTGACCACAAAACCAGGGTCGAGTCGGCACGGAGGACGCGGACACCACCATAAGTTGGTCGATATGTTGGTTTGTTTTGTCGGTAAACACGTCCCAGTGTATGGTCCCGGGCGAGCAAAGTATACCAGGACGTTGGGTCGGAGCAAGCCAGCCCTGTGAACCTGGAAAAACTGAAAGCATTTTCATGGCACAAATAAAAGTGAAAATGAAAGTGTAGTACTGAAACAACGGACGCGGCTCTAAAACGCAGAAGGAGTCAGGGGGCAGGAGCCGCGCAGTACAACTACCCACCTGTTTAGCCAAGGAGTGCTACGGGGGCTAGAACCCGGTCCTGTGTTAGAACGCCAGGGAGCTCCACCAAGATCGCGGAGTAGTCATTGTCTAAGTTGTATTTGTTGTTATTTGTGTGTTCCAGATCCCGAGAACTTTTGTTAGTTTTGTATAAGTTGTTTTAAGGCTCAATGTGAGCTTATGCCATTACCGAGGCTCGAACGGGAGCAGCCCCGGCAGCGTCCTGCGGACGTTTGGGGCCTACGCAGCGCGCGCAATCCTGACCACAGTGCGAGGCCGCGCTGTCACGTGGAGCGAGGCCCCCCGACCGAGGGGCGATCGTATGCGCATCGGCACGGCGCAGCCCAGAGCTGGCGCAGAGTAGGCCATGCCTAGCTAAGCGAGAGCGAGTCAGCCACGCACAGTTACGTGGGCTGCAATGAGATGTAGGCGCAGTGTCGGTTCATCAGAGTGAAGACGATTATTTTCAGGAAATATTACCGAACTAGGGCTGCGACGCAGCACGATGGAGCGCGAACTACAGGGGTGTATACTACAAGTATTGTATCACCGCCGCCCAAGCGTGGACCGTGACACCACTTGGAAAGTATTCGTACCATCGAGTATGGAGAAGGAGATAGTGTTTGGGGCGTACCACCGAGAGTTGGGGCATTTGGTTCGACAATGTTTGGCGGCGATTTCAAGAAGGTTTTATTGGAAAGTATGGCGAGGACCGTACGCAAGTTGCGTCCGCCTGCGACCATCTGTCAGAAGAGTAAACACAGCAACTGTGGCGTTTACACGGCGCGTACCAAAACCCATCGGTCCACCAGAAGAGAGAGCGAAGTACTCACGCTACAGATCTCTTTGGTACCCTACCTAAAGGACAGGGCGCTGCTTTAGTACATACTTTGTCTGCTCGACGTGTTTTACGAAGTACGTCCGCACTGTAACGTTTTGCGTACCATCCTACGGCGAAAGCTTGTGTTCAAAAGCTAAGAGCATTACTTTTGCTAACGTTTTGACCCGGAGGGTGATGCTGAGCGATCATGGTACCTCATTATACGTCGCGTACTGGTAGAGACCCTAGAGGCTCACAACATACGTGCGTACCATTCGTCCATCACGCCATCCGCAGATCCGAATCCTAGTGCACGGATAATGAGGGAGATCGGCGCTTTCTGCGAGCCTACTGCAATCAAGAGACACGCTAGTTGGGTGAAAATATGTTCTCCCAGATCGAGGTTATGTTTTAAACACGACCGTAGCACAGAAGCACAGCGTAACGCATACCGAACTTTACTATGATAGTTTACCGGAGAGGGGTTGTCAAAACTGTTTTAAGTATCCTGGGACGGGAGCCGAGCGAAATCACTGCGAGATGCGTGAAAAATGCTAGTTAAAGCCCGTCTAGACAAGCAGGGAGAAAGGAGAAAGAAGCTCCATGCGGGTAAACACACGACGCACACCACCTTGAATGTAGGCGACCTGGTCCTGTTGAAAGAACTCAACGTGTCTAATCTTGCCTATAAGGAAGCGAGGAAGATGGTTCCTATTTTGTTTTAAGTGAACCATTACTCGTTTTCAGTTGCGATCGCGAGGGACGAACTCGTACGAGCTGTCCGACGAGCTAGGTGTAGTAAAAGGATGTACAATATTAGTAGTCTTAAGTTGTACATAGTCCGAGGAGAAGAAAGAGTAAGAGCGGGGGTGTATTTGGAACTACAGTGTGGGTGTAAATAAGACGTCGAGGGCTGGAGTGAATCGAACCCAGTACCGCAGCGCTAGCCAATGCTGCAACCCCACGCGAGAGCAACTGTCCAAGTCGGCCCAACCGAGAGAGTGCGCGCCAAACGAGCCGGTAAGGGATGGAGAAGTGTCACGGAGCGCTCACGAGTGTGTCCTTCAGCACGACAGCTGAACGGGGGTTTTCCGTTCAAGGCGACGCTAGTTACTCCGCGGTCATCGACCTTGAACTGTCAGCAGGACAGCCCAATTGGAACAGTAAAAAAAAAAAAAAAAAAAAAAAAAACAAGGGTACAAATTTAGAACCTTTCCCCCCCCCAACCCGGAGGAACTCCACAACAAACTCAGGGAACTATGACTTGAAACTTTGCCTAAGCAAACGCCTTATATTATCGTCTGTAACAGACGGTACCACGATAATGAACCGTAACTGTGGTTACATACCTATACGCTACATCGTTGTTTCACCTCGCCAGGTTCATGCATCTTTTGAGATCTCGTGTGTCGTGAGCCAGGACGTACCTGTGTACCTAGACTGATTCCTCACCTAGAAGAATTACTGTGGACAATACAGCGATCTGAGTCGAACTGGTATCACGCGATAGAATCTAGGATAGCCTCTGTCACTGGAGAGCCTAGGGTTCCCCGATGTTTTTCGTAGCCTCCGTGGCTTGTGAGATGGTACGTATAGGTCCTTTGGTTCGTGTGGTGGGCACACCACAAAGGCACGCGTTTTGCAGTGCAGTGTTTCGGTTTTTCGTCGCAAGTTTGCGCATCTGCAGTCAGTTAAGTTACCGTAGAGTTTAGAATTTCATAGTTTAAATTCAGTGAAGGCCCAGGCCAGTGAGTCAACTTGTTGATGATTTGTTGCGATACTCGTAGTTACTTTGCCGTCATGATGGGCACGCCCACTCAGTGTAGTTGTGAGGAAGTAGGCGGGTCGGAACACTTCGGTGTGAGTTTCTTTGCGAGCCTAGTCTTTTGACTTTGTAACGTCACGGGACGTAGGGACTTTTGGTTTTTTGTAATTGTTTTTTATTCCGCCGTCTTTCTTTCTTTTGTTTCCTTCGTGGCACGGGCGTGTACTTAGTTTTAAAAGTCCGGGAGACCGCACTTATGCGTCGATTGTAATTTTTAGCCTACGTGGCTAATACCGTATTAGGTCAAGGAGTTGTGTCAGTTAGTGCTAACTTACTAGGGTCTTACTTTGTGTAGGCAAGCGCGTAGGCGCGTACCGAATCAGGTTATAGTAATTGCTATCGATGCGAGATATGCAGTTTGGCTACTAAGCGTAGTCAGGAACATCGGGTACCAGAGAGTTTTGGTTTGGGGCAGGTAGTGGGATGTAGACGCGCACCACTATCCTGGTTGTCATCGGGTAGTCCGCCGTATGTACTCGTCTTGCGAGGCGTCAGCGTCAGGTTGTGTGGGAAAGCTAGGTGGTGATGACAAGTGAGCGGGTGACAGCCCGGCGCTGGTGGATGGCGCAGCGCAGTGGAGTGGCCCGCGGCCGAGGGAGCCGTTGAGCGGGTCACGGCGCACCTTGCAACTACAGTGGCGTAGTGTAAGGGTGTTAGAGCGAAACCGTTGTTTTCTCGTTTCTGATACAAGTGCAAATAACTTGTCAAGTTTTTTGCATCATGGTTTCAGGGGGGTACTTCCTTGACTGGGAACTTGTTTTTATTTTGTGTTAATTTGTTACTTTGCCGACCACAAGTCAGTAATGTAACGTTAGTTAGGATTTTAGGGGTCCGGAATAAAGCCAACAGTTTGTGTTTTTTTTATGTTAAACGTAATATGGCCAAGGACAACCCAGCTATGAATGTACGCACACTTAAGTGCCTGCGTATTTTGAGAGTTTAGGTCGGATTTCAAAAAAAAAACATGTGTGTACTTTTGTGTTAGCCTGCGAGCTTGCACTTATTATGTATGCGTGTTGTGATGGTAACTTCCTGCGGGAGGACGTGTACCAAGTATCCGCATGAAGTTAAGGGGCACTGTAACTGTACACCCTGGACGGCCATGTTGGTCCCTATTTTTTCATTTTTTGAACCCAAAAAGTTACATATTTTTTCAAATTTACATAACAATAATTTTCAAATTTCTACATATGTTTTGAGGCCTCAGGATTTTCCAAATGAATCTATGTTAAATTCAGAGCTTGTCCTGAATAGTACATCTAGTGAGTTATGGCTAAGAGTGCATATGGGGACTGCCTAGGTTGTGCCGATAAGTCTAAAAGTTGCTACTGGTCGAGCAATGTTATTTTCTGTACCCAACCCAATGGGTGGACTTTTTTGCGTCTAAATCTTTGCCCCCACATCGTATGCTTCCAATCTTTTCTTCTTTCTAGCCTCCTTTATCTGCCGCTTGAACATCTGTTGTTTTCACCCTTAGTCGCCCAATCAGCGATCGTTGCCCTGGTGTGTTGTTGACTGTTTGGAACCAGTTACCCTGGTCTACCACACTGTCATCCCGCTTCATGCCAGCAGATCCGCAGTCTTTTTTGTGAGTCTCTTCCGCCACCTGCGAATGCCTCTGTCCCCAGGAATGGTCCTACTTCCCGCCTTCCTCTCCGTATCACCGTCTTTTCCGCCCTGTCATCCTTCTCTCCCTATGTCTTGCCTCGTCCATCCTATATCTCCTCCTGTCCTTTTACACAGTGCACTTTTCACCACACCTCCTGCCTCTCCGCAAGGCATCTCAACATCTTTATAGATCGTGTTGTCCCTTTTGCTATGTTTTGCGTTTTTGATTTATTTTCACACTCCTTTTCCCCCATCCCTAACTTCTGTTACACTCGTTCTTTTTTGTAATCCTCTCCACAGGTGACCTATTTTTTGGTAGCTTACTCATCAAGTGGGGGGCCTCCCCTCCTCTCCAGTAGCCGAGCGAGGGTGTGTTTTCATTCTCCGACACCACTAGGCAATGGACTTCTATTTAAAAGTTCACAGTTTTTCATTAGTCCGGGAGTGGCTAATCTTTATGCACTAAATGAATATCCCTGAGTTTAGGGCATTTTGCACGTCGAACTAATAATTTGGACACCACGTGGTCCAGTCCGTGGCTAGGCCGGATCTAATCACTGCCAAGATCAATCATTTAATTAGTACCAATTTCAACGTGAATATAGTCTTGGCCTACCTGGTCCTCCATACTTGATTAAGTACATTTCTACATTTTACACTTCGAGGGTCCACCAGAGCCAAGAGGGAATTGTAGGTCAATCCGCCCTGCGGAATTCGCCCTGAGGGTCCCGAAGGCGCCTACAGCGTCGGGCATAACCCCCATCGAACGTGCCAAGTAGAGGGCCACGTCCCGACCCCCACTCACTACAGTTCCGTAACTCTCAAGATTAACGTGTGACTACTAACTTTGGTTTATTTAGCGTAAGCCTTATTGTAATCAATTTATATGTAATGTTCAACAGGTAATTTAATAGCAAATCGTTTGCTTTGGATCCAAGCTTTCACACTAATTGCACCTGTTCAGTCATTTGTTGCAATAAGTTTAGAATCATTAAAGCAACCTTTTGACATCCGAATTAATCACTTTCATTCATTAGGGTCATTGCTAACGACCTCAATCCCAAGTCATTTTCACAACCTTCAACATTTCAATTAATGAACGGCCTTCAGCTCGTCACATATTGCTGACGCAAATAAGCTTTTTGTTTAGTCATAGTGGTAACTTTAAGAACGTGTGGACCACCCAGTGTTCCGAGACAGTGGGACTCCAGCGGCGAGGCTCACCACTAGCGACCTGGGTAAGGTGGGTACATTCCTAAACGGGGAATCGTGCTCAACAGTTCACCGTTCACGGACATCACCACTTATGTCTACCCTGTTTTGCTAGGATACTGTATTTATTTGTGTTTTCCCCGAACGTAGTGAGAGGGCCTCCCCCTGAGTTAGTTAGGAGTGCTTATCTTGGTTAATTTGCATAGTCGTGAGCCGTTGGAGCACTAGGCCTAACCCCGAGAGTGTCTATGCTTGCATAATTACCAATAATCCGGTCGATACGTCAGAAGGTTAGGATACAGGTACGGTCTGTTTCCGAACTATAGGTACATAAATCACTATCGAGTGAATTGCGAGTGTTAGGGCTACAGTAGGGTTCAGTAGGCCTGTACTTAGACTTTTCGTTCCGGTAGCTCTTAGAACTCTGGGGGTTATTTTAAGTGTTTTCGTTTCAGTGGCGCAGACTAACGTGGACACGAAGTAATCATCACGGTCAGCCTCGAGATTAGTAGTTTTGTGTTGGGGAAGTTTTGTAGGACACGAGGTCATCGTCACGGATTGGTAGCCACGGGGCTTGCCAAGTGCAGCACGCAGGTTCAAAGTGGAACCTTGTCACCCGGACAAGATGCGGGAAGGGAAACCAGGAGAAGCGCAGCAGTGCCTAAGGCAATCGTGGAGCCATGTCGTAGGAGTATTTGCGAGTAACGGACGAGGGGGTAGCACGAAGTGATTCGTGAATGGTTCGTTCACTGCCAGCATCGAGTCGGGCGAGACCCCAGGCGAGGCGACCATCCTAGGGCAGGCAGTAGCCTAGGATGGGAAATTACTCCATCCATGCTCATCAGAAGTCATGCCTATGTAAGCAAACAAGAAATGGGTGTAGAAGCGTTAATAAAAATGCGGAGCTATTGGAAGAGAGAGTCACAACGGTAGTCGAACGGCATGTTCTTCAGGTCTGGACGGTGGGATGCGAGATCCGAGCAGCCGAAAAAGCATGGGAAGAGACCTCGAATCCGAGACCTCGAGGCAGCGCGAGCTGATAATCAGCTGAGACTTGAAATAGGAACTGGCTTGGAGAGTACGGATGTGAAGGCCATCGAAGAGCGTAGGGGCTACAGAGGAGGACATAGCCGCCCAAACAGACTCGCTAGGATGATTGGAAATGTGCGAGCAGACAGAGGGCTGGCAACCCCTGCGCAGCGATACCTGCTGAGAGCGAGAGCGAGAGGAGTGCAAGAGAGCCGACAGATCAGCTGAGCATACCGGCTAGCGCCACCTTGAGCGAGGAGCCCGAGGCCGCGTCGCGACGTCTTGCGCTCGACGAGTTGGACGCCTCAATGTCAGCAGGAACGCCAATGTGTAGCTCTAGTGGAAACAATACCTATAGAATACGACCCTTTTAGAGAAAACGGAAGGGTTTGACTGTACGAGAGTCAATTACCGATGGATTGATAAAGATATCCAAGAAGTCAACTTAATCAAAGCAAGGCGCATCGAGACGTTTGGGCACGGATGCGCCGAATAAGGAGAGTACTTGGACTGGCTGGTACCCGACCGAGAGACGTGTAAGCGAGCTCACCATAAAACGTTGTTGAAAACGGTCTATGCTTAGACCACAAACCAGGGTCGAGTCGGGCCACAGATGACTCGGACACCACCATAGTGTTGGTCGATGAAGTGTGGTTGTTTGTGTAGGTAAACACTCACCAGTGTATGGTCCGGTCTAGACAAAGATACCAGGAAGGTGGAGGGTGCAGCCAGGCCCCGTTTGAACATGGGCAAATGAAAGCAATTTTTCATGCACCAATAAAAATTGAAAATGAAAAAGTGTAGTCTGAAACACGACGCGGCGTCTAGAACGCATGACGAGTCAGGGGGCAGGAGCCGGCCAGATTACAACGGCCCCACCTGTTACCCAAGGAAGTGCTAGGGGCAGAACCCGGGTCTGTGGTTAAGAAACGCCAGGGAGCTCACCAAGATCTCCGGAGTAGTCATGTAATAATTGTATTTGTTGTTTATTTGTGTGTTCCGATCCCCGAGAACTTTTGTAGTTTTGTATAGTTTTTTAAAGGCTCAATGTGGTGGAGTCTTATCGCCAGTACCGAGGCTCGACGGGGCAGCCACGGGCAGCGCACTAGCGGAGACGTGGGGGCGTGCAGCGCGCGCATCCTGACACGTGCGAGGCAGGATCTAGTCACGTTGATCGACGGCCTCGCGACCGAGGAGGCGATCGTATGCGCATCGGCACGGTCGCAGCCCAGAGCTGTCGCAGAGTAGGCCAGTGCCTTAGCCGAGAGCGAGAGCGATTCAGCCACGCACAGTGACGTGGGCTGCAATTAGATGTAGGCGCATGTCGTTCATCGAGTGAAGCGATTATTTCGGGAAATAATTACCGAATCTAAGGGGGCTGCGACGCAGCACGATGGAGCGCGAACTACAGGTGTACGACAAAGTATTGTACCTCACCGTCCGCAACCGCGTGGACGCGTGACCCACTTTGGAAAGTATGCGTACCAGCGAGTATGGAGAATGAGGATAGTGTGGGCGTAACACCGAGAGTTGTGGGATTTTGGGTTCGAGCCAAAGTTTGGCGGCGATTCCAAGAGAGGGGTTTTTTATTGGAAAGGGTAGGCGAGGACCGTCGCAAGTTGCTTCGACGCGTGCGACCATCTGTCATAAGAGTAAACACAGCACTGTGCGTTACACGGCGCGTACCAACCCATCGTCCCCCAGAAGAGCGGAGTACTCACAGCTACAGATCTCTTTTGGTCCCTTACCTGAAAGGACAGGGCGCATGCTAGGTTACATACTTGTCTTCGTCGACGGTGTTTTTTTACGAGTAACGTCGCACCTGGTACGTTTTGCGTACCGCCACCACGGGCGAACAGCTTGTGTTAAAAAGCTAAGCATACGTGCTAACGTTTTTGACCGCCGGGGTTTATGCCTGACGATCTATGGTACTCAGTATAACGTCGCGTATCTGTACGAGACCCTAGAGGCTCACAACATACGTGCGTACATTCGTCCATACGCCCATCCGCAGTCGAATCCTAGTGAACGGATAATGAGGGAGTTCGGGCGGCTTTCCTGGGTTCTGCGAGCCTACTGCAATCAGAGACACCGCTAGTTGGGTGAAATATGTTCCCCAGATCGAGTTAATGGTTTTTAAACACGACCGTGCACGTGAGCACAGTCGTACGCCATAACGAACTTCTACTAGATAAAGTTACCGAGAGGGGTGTGTCAAAACTGTTTTAAGTATCCTGGGACGGAGCCAGAGCGAATCACTGCCGAGATTGCGTGAAATGCTAGTTAAAGCCCGTCTAGGACAAGCATGGAGAAAGGAGAAAGAGCTCCATCGGGTTAAACACACGACGAACACCACCTTGAATGTAGGCGACCTGTGTCCTGTTGAAAGAACTCAACGTGTCTAATCTTGCTACTAAGGAGGCGAGGAGTGTTCCTATTGTTTAGTGGACATACTCGGTAGTGCGCGATCTAAGGGACGAACGCGTACGAGCTGTCCGACGAGCTAGGTGTAGTAAAAGGAGTGTACAATATTAGTAATCTTAAGTTGTACAAGTCCGAGGAGAAGAAAGAGGAAAGCTGGGGTGTATATTGACTACAGTGGTGGTGTAAATAAGCACGCGAGGGCTGGAGTGAATCGAACCAGACCCGCAGCGCGAGCCAATGCGCGGCAACCACGACGCGAGAGCACTGTCCAAGTCGGCTCCACCGAGAGAGTGCCCGCGCCAGACGAGCCGGTAGTGGAGAAGTGTCCAACGAGCGCTCACGTGTGTCTGCAGCGACCACACTGGACGGGGGGTTTCCGTTCAAGGCGACGCTAGTTTACCGCAAGGTCATCGCTCTTGACTCATCAGCAGGACGCACAATTGAAGCAGCAAGGGTAGAAATAGACTCAACGACTCCACAACCACTCAGGGAACTAATGACTTGACAAACTTTGCCTAAGCAACGCCTTATATTATCGTCTGTACAGAAGTACCCAACGATATGAACCAGTAACGGTGTTACATACCCTACGCTACATCGTTTTTCCCTCGCCAGGTTCAATGCATCTTTTGAGAGCTTCGTGTGTCTGGAGCCAGGAAGTACCTGTGGTAGCTTAGACGGAGGGTCGCACTCAGAAGGACGTACCTGTGACAATACAGCGAATCTGATTCTGACTGGTATCACGCGATAGAATCCTAGGATAGCCTCTGATCACTGATCCTAGGGTTCCCCGATGTTTTCGTAGCCGTCCGTGCTTGTGAGATGGACGTAGAGGTCCCTTGGTTCTTGTGTGGGGCACACCACACGCGTTTGCCAGTGCATTTTCGAGTTCTTTCCGTACGCAATTTGCGCATTCTGCCAGTCAGTTAAGTTACGCCGTAGAGTTTAGAATTTCATAGTTAAATTCGAGTCCATGCCCAGGCGCAAGGACTCACCTGTTGTGATTTGTTGCCATACGCGTAGTGACTTTTTGCCGTCATGAGTGGCTACACCCACTCAGTGTAGTGTGAGAAGTAGGCGGGCGGAACACTTTCGGTGGTAGTTTCTTTGGCGAGCCTAGTCTTTGACTTTTGTAACGTCACGGGACGTACGGACTTTGGTTGTGTAACTTGTTTTTGATTCGCCGTCTTTCTTTCTTTTGTTTGCCTTCAGTGGCACGGGCTGGTACTTAGTTTTAAAAGTCGGGAGACCGTGTAACTTATGCGTCATTGTCCTTTTGTTAAGTCCTCCGTGGCGTAGAGACCTGTAGTAGGTCAATGGAGTTGTGTCAGTTAATCTACGGACTAGGGTCTTATTTTGTGTAGGCAGCGCGAGGCGCAGTAACCGAATCAGGTTAGAGTAATTGCTATCGATGCGAGATATGCAGTTTTGGCTACTAAGCGTAGTCCAGGACATCGGTCCAGAGAGGGGGGTTTTTGGTTTGGGCAGGTATTGGATGTAGACCGCACCCCACTATCCTGTTGTCTCGGGTATCCGCCGTATGTACGCGAGCGACGTCAGCTGTCGTGGGTGTGGCAGCTAGGTGGTGATGACAAGTGAGCGGGTGACAGCCCGGCGCTGGTGGGCGGCGCATCGCAGTGGATTGGCCGGCGGCCGAGGAGCAGTTGAGCGGGTGCACGCGCACCTTGCAACTACAGTGGCTTAGTGTAAGGGTGGTTAGAGCGAAACCGTTGTGTTTCTGTTGTTCTGAGAACAAGTGGCAATAACTTGTCAAGTTTTTGCATCAGGGTTTCGGGGGTACTTTTCCCCTTCTGGGAACTTTGTTTTATTTTGTGTTATTTGTACTTGCGACCACAAGGGTCAGTAATGTAGCGTTAGGTAGGATTTTGGGTTCCGAATAAGGCCAACATTTGTGTTTTATTTATGTTTAACGTAATATGGCCAAGGACAACCCCCCTTATGAATTACGCACAACTTAAGTGCCTGCGTATTTTGAGAGTTTAAGGTCGGATTTCAAAAAAAACATGTGTGTACTTTTGTTGTTAGCCCCTGCGAGCTTGCACTTATATATGTATGTGTTGTGAGGGTAACTTCCTGCGGGACGTGTACCAGTATAACGCATGAGTTAGAGGGGGCACTGTAACTGTACAGCCCTGGAACGGCCGATGTTGGTCCCCCTATTTTTCAAATTTTTGGAACCCTAAAAGTTACATATTTTTTCCAATTTACATAATCAATAATTTTCAAGTTTCTACATAATTTTGTGCATAATTTACATGTCTATGTAAATTAAAGCTTGTCCTAATAGGCCAGCTAGTGGTTAATGGCTCAGGTCATAGGGGAATGCCGAGGCTTGTGCGATAATCTAAAAGTGGGCTAATGTCAGCAATGTTTATTTGCGTACCAACGGGTAATTTTGTGCGTCTAAATCTGTGCAACACGAGGTAGGCTTCAATCGGTATGCGGGCTAGCACCCTGGATTCGGCCGAGTGAAATAGTTGGTTGTCACGAAGTAGTTCGACCAATCAGCGAGCGGAACGGGGTGAATGTGGCCATGACAATGTCTACGTCATCACCTAGGCCAGCAGAGCAGGGCGTTTTGAGTGCGAGGAAGCACAGAGTGCATCGTCACTTGAGATTCAAGCCTTCAGACGAGCAAGTCGTTTCCAAAGAATCTTCCGAGTGCGCTATCAAGCAGGCGAAGCAGCATTTAAGGGGCAATGGAACCACACGTGGCCTCTCCACAGTATAAGAGAGCGGTTTCAAGTGCTAGTTTTTGCGGTTTTTGATTTAGTTTTCAACTCATTTAACACCATTCGTAAAATCGGGAGTGTTGTAAGCCGCCCACAGCAGTATGTGGTACTGCATCGGTAGGCGACCGACGCCACCGGGCAGTCGACGACAGAGGGAGGCCGGAGCTGAGGACAATGGACATTCTATTTAAAGTTCACAGTTTTCATTAGTCCGGGATTTGGCAATCTTTATGCAACTAAATGAAATATCCCTGAGTTGAGGCATTTTGCACGTCGAACTATAATTTGTACACCACGTGTCCAGGTCGTTGCTAGGCATCTATCAACAAATCAGGGGTCATTTATCTTAGTACTATTTCAACCGTGAATATATCTTGCCTACCCTGTCTACATACTGAGTAGTACATTTCTCTACCTTTACACTTCGAGGTCCCCCAGGACGCCAAGAGATTGGAAGTAGGTCAATCCGCCACTGCGGAATTCGCCTGAGGGTCCGAGGCGCCTACCGCGCATAAACCACCATCGAACGTGCCAAGTAGAGGGCCACGTCCCACCCCACTTCACCACAGTATCGTAACATCAGATAACGTTGACTACTAAACTTTGTTTGTTTAGAGTAAGACCTTATTGTATCAATTTATGTAATTGTTTCACGGTAATTTAATATCAAATCTTTGCTTTGGATCCAAGCTTTCACACTAATTGCACTTTTCATTCATTTGTTGCCATAATTTAGATCATTTGGAGAAAGCAACCTTTTTGACATCCGAATTCAATCACTTTCATTCATTAGGGCTGCTAACGACCTTCCAAATTCGAAGTCGATTTCACAACCTCAACATTTCAATTAAATGCACGGCCTTCAGCTCGTCACATATTGCTGACGCATAAGCTTTTTGTTTAGTCATAGTGGTAACTTTAAGAACGTGTGGACCACCCAGCTGTTCCGAGGACGTGGGACTCCAGCGGCGAGGCTCACCACTAGCGCACTGGGTAAGGTTGGGTACATTCCTAAACGGGGAATCGTGCTCAACAGGTCACCGGTTCACTGTCATCACCACTTATGTCTACCATGTTTTGCTAGGATACTGTATTTATTTGTGTTTTCCCGACGTATGAGAGGGCCTCCCCCTGAGTTAGTTAGGAGTGCTTATCTTAGGTTAATTTGCATAGTCGTAGCCGTGGAGCAACATAGGCCTAACCCCGAGAGGGTCTATGCTTGCATAATTACCAATAATCCGGTCGATACTTCGAAGGTTAGGATACAGGTACGGTCTGTTCCGAACTATAGGTACATAAATCACTAATCGAGTGAAATTGCGAGTGTTAGGGCTACAGTAGGGTATCAGTAGAGCCTGTACTTAGGACTTTTCGTTCCGGTAGCTTAGAACTCGGGGGTTATTTTAAGTGTTTCGTTTCAAAATGTTCTAACACAAATTACGTGATTTTGGTGTCAAACAAGACCCTATGTCTTGGGCTAAGTGAGGTGATACTTAGTCCGATTTTACCTGAACTTTCTTCAGCTGCTGACGTAGATCTTCCACCTCAGCGCGAGATTTCTTTTCGGCAGCCATCAGTTGGACTTTATCTCTCTGTTCTTTGCTGACTCCCTTGTACATGTCTAGTAAAAGTTTCATCTCTTTCTGGTCATTCATTGCTTTTCTGAAATCAATACAGAATTATAAGTTGGATTGAAAGTCATTCTACAAGGCTGCTAGTTGTCAAGCGTATCTAGTATATGGTGAACAATTCTAAATCCACCACAGAAGAAGAATGTGGAGATAAGCAATACACAAATAGGCCTAGTTTAGTTTAGTAACCTGACTGAGCTACACAAGCAGATACAGGCTACACTGACTTACTTTAGCTGGGCTTTGAGGTCTCGCACCATTTCGGACTCGGCCAGTTTGGCCTCTTTGGCACGATGTAGTTCTCTGTGATCTTTCTCTGTCTTCACTTCCTTCTTGACGTCTTTCTCTTTTTTCTCTTTGGGGTTCTTGTTAGTAGGAGATGTAGACTTATCACTGGATTCTACTGAAAATGATAAGATTTAAGTTACCTGTTAAGTTGGGTCGACAAAAGTGTTTGCTTTGGTTCTAGAGCACTCTTGGGTTGTATGGTAAATACTTAGGCTGCCCAACAATATCAATAATTCAATGCAAAATACATATTAAAATCCTTATTGCACTATTGAAATTGTTTTATTTTGATAAGGAAAATGAGAAAAAAGTAAAAAACGTCAACTTTGCTAATACGTTGACAAATAAATTATAAAATCTCGTAAGTATTACATAACATTTCTTAAAAAATAATGTACTATGTCCGAGATGCGATGAACCGCATGTGTCCCCAGAGAATAATGTTATCTCGTCTAAATAGCTGCCGGCTGGTGGTTCGCTCTAAGCCTGCTTCGCTTTCACTACTCTTCCCGTCACCACCACCGCCGGTCAATGGCAGCTGGTACAGTCGGCGCTTTTGCTCAGTAGGGGCCAAGACTGAGTGGCAGTTTAAACTTAGTGTATAGTAAAGTGAAACAAGGCCTACCAGCAACTGCCTCTTCTCCCTCTCGTTCCTCCTCCTCCTCCCCTTCCTTCGCTGTTCCCACTTCTTCCTTGACAACCGGAGTCCCCGCCTCGCTTGGTTCCTCCTTGCTGGGCTCGACTGGTGCTGCCTCTTTGGCTTCTTTAGCCTCCTGCTGGTGCTGGCCAAGCTTGGTAGTCACGTCCTCAAGCTCCTTCTTTATCTAATAAAACAACAAAAGAAATCTTCTGTTTAGATGTTGATCTAATAAGCTATGAATAAGGTAATGATTAATGAACCAAAGTGATTTCAAAACTAAATTTCATTTTGTTAATTCCAAATTTTGCAACTTATTATGGTTTAGCCAAAATGTGCAATTAAGCTAGTTTGGTTCATTAGAAAAAGTTATTTCTTGTCTTATAAGTTGGATGAGTGACAGTTAAGACAATGTAATGTAATGTGCAATGTGGTAAGACAGTGTAACACTAGTAAAACCAAAACCTGGGAAACTTGGGTAGAGAAAGTTAATAAATGGAAATGCTCCGTCAACCATTGGAAATTAAAATTATATTTATTATTTGAATTACTTTCAGTTAAGAATGCTATCGGTTGACGGAACGCATTGCCGTCGCCATCGCACTATCAGCCAATTCAGCAAAAATAACATGTGACTGCTCTCTAAAACCATCAATAACAAAAACATTACAACATTCAATATATTATGTGTTGTCTGCATAACATTTTTTTTTAAAAGTTACATTACAAGCTTTAACACCAGGCAAACAAAATAAATACAGTGAACATCACACATTTTACTTGTGATTTAAGAGTGTGGTGGGCAAAAAAGATTTAGCTAAACTATACAAAACTATCTGAGATTTGTAAAATTCAAATGTTATGGACTCAATTTAAAATTGCTGGTCGGTCAGTACTAGAAATCGGCAAAAGTTACCTGTGGAATTTGGTTAATATTGCTTAATAATTAGGTGTAGGCCCTACCTAGATTTACAGGTACAACTAAGGTTCATACTATGGCGGTTTAGTATGTGGACTAAAAGCTCTTCAAAATGTTTATAGTATTTGGATTTGCTGACAATGTACATCCTACAAAATGGAAAACACAACATACTTTTGGGATCTCGGCATTAGCTTCCTTATATTTCCGTTTGTAACGATGCACCTCTCCCTTGAGTTGCTGGTTGTGGTTCTGCAGGGAAGTTATCAGATGACGCATCTCTCGATTGATCGGTCCAGTCTGCTCGTTGGCGGCCAGGTTTTGCTCGAACTCGATACGAAGCATCTCGTACTCCTTGCGTAGTTGAGCCAGCATGTCCTCCAATTGAATCAGCTCGGTGCGACTCTTCTTCTGCGACATTAGCTCTTCACTCTGCACAAGATACACGCATGACGATAAGAGTAGGCCTATGAGATGTTAAGAAAAAAGCTAGGTTCAATGAAAACACAAACATTCACTCTTATGCAGCTTATTTTTACATGACATGTGTTCGATATCCCAAATATGGGGCCAGGTAGTCTTAAAGCACCCGGCCAGAGTTGTTACTTTGCTTCCGGAAAACATGTAGGCTTTTCCTGTTACAATACACAGAATGATAAAGGAACTTAATTTAGTCAATAAGTGATGCTCAGAAGGAAGATAGAAAGAAGTGGAGAAACTTGGTTGCTAAACCTAAGCTGACCCTGCCAGAAGCAGAAAACGGGAATGAATAATGATGATGATGTTGTATGGCAATTTTGTTACAACAATTTCCGTCTTACTTGAGATGGTCTTTAGGCGACTGTAACTTTAGGCGTTCATGCAACTCTTATGGCATACCTGCGTATTTTGATCTCCTTCATAAAATTGGCATATTTGCAGGATGTACAGGCACGGTACGGATCAAATTTGTAGGTCCCGAGAGTCCTGTCTACAGGATATTTGTTCTTGGGCCTACCGACTCTCAGTATCTTCTTTTGGGCTCTGAATACCATCATACATCTGTGATATGTGACATTACAATACGTACCAGAAAACCAGACTAAACAGCAAGAAGTTGACCACAAGGATTAAGAGCTGGCAGACTCAGTTTTTCATAGCATCGATATTTAATTTTCCGTGCATTGCTGGTCGTGGCGCACTGATAATAACTCGCATTGCACATGTTTGCATCTAATAGCCGCATGCAATAATGGCAAGGTTCGCAAAACTTTATGACAACAACAATGAGTGCGTAGTCATGTACTAGTAGTTTCATAACAAATGATTCTGAGAATGGTTTATAGTTTATAATGTAGGTAATGTGTTTTGGCTAATATACCTTTAAACCAATACCAGATTTGAAGTATTCCAATTGTATCATAGTAAATGATCATTCATAATGCTTTCTAAAGAGACATGTTATTGTACACATAGTGCTGTCTGTCTTCTTGGCAAAGTTTTACCCAGTGGAGCAATCTGATGTTTGAAACCCAGTTTACTACATGACAAGCTCGAAACCCTATCAACAGCATCGGTCCGAGCCCGGCCTGAAGTTAAAAAGTGCAGCCCACACATCCTGAATAAAAATGAAGTACTACATACTACTATTGATTTTGTGCAGCCTAAGAATTATGACAATCTTATTGAAATTTCTTTCTTTCTTTACAGTTTACACACCTCCATCATTTCAATTTGTCTGAGATGAATATTCTTGGCTTGGAAGAGTTGCTGCCGAGAGTCGTCAAGCTGGGTTATTAACTGCTTCGACTCATTATACAAAACTGAGAACTGGGACTGAAGACATTTATATTCGGTTGTCTCGACAATCACACTTTCGGGCAGCTGGCGAATCTGAAACCAAGTACAACCATATATTTTCTAATAATTAAGTATCTTACAAGACAGACACATGGAAAAATAAAAAAATACCGAACCATGGGGGCGAGACTTGACGCTAAATCTGCGTGGTTTGGTTGATTTCCGTGCTGTATTCCGAAAATCGGTAGACTCGACGAATCTTTCGATTCTGTCTGCTATTTGGTTGTCGGAAACACTTCCGACAATTGAAAATTTGCAAACAAAAAAAACTTGATTTTTATTTTGATAACATAGCATTTTTCTTAAATGCCAAAATATTTATTGATTTATTGGTACACGGTACACTAATTTGATACTTTATAGGTTGTTTATTGTTGAACAATATTTTGTTTTCATTATTATTTAGTTTAAAAATAGTATTTCTCGATTTGGATAGTCGGGAAACACTCCTATAGGCCTAGGTGGCATTGTTAATATTTAATTTCTGAATTGTATTAAATATTATAAAATAGTAATAAACAATTATTATACCTTGAATTTGACGTTGTTTGCGTTCACAAGATAGAAATACAAAACAAGGTTGCAAAAATACTCACTGCCAGTCTGCCTTATAAATATGCGGCTGTCTGGTTTCTTCTACACCGGGTAGGGTATGCATGGCGGTGTGGACACTAATAATTTTATAACCAAGCTTCCCATTGGCTCAAGCCCTAACAATGGTAAAATCCTTGCCACAGACGCAAGTCACGGATTGATTTCGACGATCAGAAACAAAACTCGCACGCAGCTGCATTGTGACAATGTTAAATAATGTTGAGTTAAGTAGGTAAATAGAATGAGAACATAAGGAGGAAAAGGACTTGCTACAACTATGCAGTTCTACTTGCTACACTACCGTGGGTTTAATGCACAACTTCCCCGCTACCTACTTAACAAACTTAAATATGAGACGTTAAGCTATCAATATTGAAATGCACTGTTAAGTACTTATAAACTGGCTTACAACTTGCCATATAAATACTAGGCGCTTTGCAACGCTTTTTATAGGCATGATGCATGAGCTTTAGTTTATAATTGCGTGGGATCTTTTTCTTCAAGTTCATTCAATCATTTTTTTAAATTAGTAATTTTATAAATGTACTAACTTGGAACCAATTTTAATTAAATGTAAATCCATATTTGCTTTTACATTAAGTGAATGTTCAATTTCATAAGTAATAATTTTTATCACTCGAATTTCATTTAAGTTCTACTCAACTTTTTCTTCAAGGTCCAGTAAATCACAGTAATGTCCAAGAAAATTATGGTAGCGTAGACTAATTGGTGCATTGAGCTGCCATGTGTTACGCGGATTTTCTGTTGTTCTGTGAAAAAAATCATTACTTAGTCGAAGATTTTTTTTTATAAATTATAATTAATTAAATTAAAAATTAATCTTAATTTTTTTAATCATCGTAATTTTTAAAAAGAAAAATCGTGAAATTGCAATTTTCATAAGAAACAATTATTTGATTGCGCTCAATTTTTACACGAATATATTAATTCATGAAATTAAGGTTTTGAAAAATTATTACAATAGGATAAAGCATTAGCAGGTGTTATAGTCAAAGAATTGTTTTAAAAAAGAAAACCCGTAAATTTCCATTTTCATGAGAAATAATTTCCCGATTACGCTCAAATTTCACACGAATATCTTAATTCATAAAATTAAGCTTCTGTGAAAAAATTATTACAATCGAATAAAGCATGTAGGTGTTATAAGTCAAAGACATTTTTTAAAAATAAAAAATTTTTGTAAAATTGCGTTTTTTATGAGAAAAAATTTTCCGATTGCGCTCAAAAACGTGGCAGTTCTAAGTTCCGAGATTTCAAAGGCCTCCATAAAATTTCATCGCAATCGGAGTATCGGTTTTTAGCCGGAATCGTGTTAACAGACACACAAAAATACAGAAAAAAAGAAAAAAAAACATTCCAGATTTTTTTCTCCAGTGTAGTGAAATGGAATCTTCGCTTCGCTCGCTACGCTCATCCAATGAAGGTTGTAGACCCACGCATTTGGTCAGAATCGGACAAAATGTCACAAAAATATTGCATTAAAAATCGTAAAAGTACGATATTCATGAGAAATATTTCTTCGATTGTACCCAAAAACCTGGCAGGTCTAAGTTCAGAGATTTCGAAGGTCCCCTCCAATTTTTATCAAGATAGCATATTATGCCGTTTGCCCAGTAGAGAGCGAACAAGCAGACAAAAAAAGACAAGAAAAACACACACGAGCTAATTTTTTGGGGGGTCAGTGAAATTGAAGTCTTCACTTCGCTCATCCAATTATACCACAGTTAAAAAACCAACATTAAAAAGCCCCATCATAACTTCTTCATTATCAGTCATTACTCGAGTCATAGTCATAAGCCACCAGTTGATAAGACTGATAGTAAGGTTAATTAAATGTTTCAATTAGTAGGCCTACTATAAACTTACATCCATCTTTAGTTTCTCATTTTCTTTGAGATTCTCTCGATGTTGTTGATGAAGCTTGTCAAGCTCTTGAAGACGATTATTAGCCAACTCTCTCATTTCTTCCGCTTCTTTCTCGAGATCTTCAATCTGCAGAAATCACACATTTTATAAAATAAATTTGTATCTTTTTCCTTACCATTGTAGTATTATACCAACCATACACATGTTTGTTGTTTAACCTGCACAGTTATGTTTACACAATCAAATATCTACCTTCAATGATTTCCCATACCATGAAGGTATATGTTTACTACAAACAATAGGAAAGTATTAAATGGCAAACAAAACTACTACAAAATGAAGATTTTCAGGCACAATATGTAGAGAAATCGAAAATGTCTATCAAAGTATTGGGTTAGGACTAGGAGCAGTCATAGCTGCCAAATTTGATAGTAAAAGTAACATGAAATAATACACAGGACTCAAAAAAGCAAGACGTTTGACGAGATGTCGTTCAACATCTTTCAACAAGATTTTTAATGTAACTTTCACCCGTCAAACTTGGGAGCTTCCCAGAGGTTCGTTCCCAGCACTCAATACTCCCGCCAATTAGCATTCTATCAACATTACCAAGTACCAACCAAATATTGCTGCCTAAACAGAAACACACATCAGTGCAGATTCTATTTTATTTTATAGTTTATAGCATAACTTTCTCTACTGCATTTTTGGTGCTATCAGTAATGGAAGTCAGTAAAATTTGCATAGAATTTTACATTTAAGAAGTCATCATTACATTAGCCTATATTTGCCATGTACCCTAAATAACCCGAAAAATAGTTGCTAGATCTGTATAAGCTTACTGATGAATCAGCATCCCCAGAAGAAGACACATCAGATGCAGAGGCAGGGCTCCTGTGAGTGGGGTACTAACTATGGGGGGGGGGGGCGACGGGGGCACAAGGGCTAGTTACGCCACTGGCTTCTTTTCTGTCTGTCAATGTGTGTCATTTATGAATAGTGCACACTAATGCTAAATAAATACATTATTATTATTTATTATTATGGAAGTTAATTATGATGGAGAAGTCAGAACAGCTGTAGGCAAATTGAAATAAACATTTGAAAACAAGATTTGTTTCTTATTTTGATTCCAGGACAACCACTCCAAGCACCCGGAAGACTCTGTAAACTGCAAAGTTGCACCTTACGAATCCAGGATCAAAATTTTGTTACTATAGAATATATAATATTAGATATCGCCCCACTGTGGCATCTACAGTAATGAAGAGGCCAATTACCAGGCCAAACAAAATAGGTAGCAAAAAGACCATGAAAAAAATGTTTTTAAAAAGCTGTCACATAAAGCTAATAAATCTCATCTTTTCATGCAACATGCAAAGTAGGTAGCCCATAAGATGACAAGAAACCGGATATGGCAACAGTATACTGAAACTTAGCCTACAAGCCTAGCTACCTAGTAAAGGTAGACCGAAGTGAACAGAACAAAAACGGCTCAATTCCGATGAAGACAACCTACTTGGAAAGCACAGTAGGGTTATTCTGTTTCTTTTCACCGAGCTAGCTTGTCGAATTTCGAAATGAGAAGTGACAAATGCGATTCTGTTTGGTTATCGATATCGAAACATTGCGATATCTCGCTCAAAAAAGTGACAACTTCTCACCAAATATTTTTTCGTGAGAAGTCAATACGGTGACGTGATTGGTCGAGGCCGGCAAAAGGACGGGCTTGGATTGGTCCGTGAAAACTCGGGTGAACACTACTACGCGTACTACGCTTTGTGGCCTTAAAAACTCAACAACAACAACAACATCATAACAAACAAATTCTGAATAACTAGGGCCTACTTTCCATTGTAGCTTGAAGGTGGTTTAATTGGGTTTAATCAATTTCTATGCAAGTATTTTACATAAGCTAGGCATATTCCAGTACATTCACGCGTGATATTCCAGTTTTATTTTGGTAGACGGACACCATAACCTAACTTTATAACCCACATCATGACCCACATGTTTACATGTTCCGTAATTATTTCCTTCACCTAAATTCTGCTAATTGCATTGTTCTATATTTTTCAACCATCATAGTTTACACATTTTCACGAGGATACTACAATTGTATTAATTTTTAAAACACAAATCTCGTAAAGATATTCGAAGTGCAAATCCAAACATAACCCCACTTTTTATTTAATAGCGGGCATTTTAAATTCCAACCTCCTGATTGGTCAAGAGGTTTCACTATTCGAAATCTAGAACTTTCGTTCCGTTCCGTCCAACATTGATCTCGAATTGTAATCAGAATCGCACGGTTCGAAAAAAGTGAGATGAGATGAGGATGAGATTGAGATGAGATGATTTCGAAAAAGTGACATCTATCAGTTCTCGAATTAAAACAGAATAAGGGTCCTGCATAGATTTGGTGATTTCAAGTCCAGTATAATATACGTATAAGCCTATGTTGTTGTTAATGTTTTCCTGTGACAGCATTTACATTATTATATAATCATGCGTCTAGCCGACTAGTAGATATCATATGACTCCCCAGTTACGCCTAGGCTATGTAGGATGTGGGTTTGGAGAATAGGACAGGAAACATATTACATATTGGTTGCTTACCGGTACTGTACAAACAAGTGCACATATTATCTTAATGGGATAAAAACCAAATGGCATGGATTGGAAGCAACAGCCTATCTAATATCTCTAGTGCTAGCGGTTAACTAGAAAACACAACAGCGCGAATAATGATAGATTATTGTGTGCATAGGTAAAATATAGGTTAACGTATGTATAGGTAAACCAAAATTTATAAAGGCATGTATAAATGTAACGTAGCTACCTACTGGTAATCCTACAAAATTGAGAAGGCCTACTATGTACCTATAATTTTATAAACCCCACAATGACACAGCGAAGTCTAGACATGAATGGTTTTATAAATTTGACTTTCATATGGGGAGTGCGGAGTTTACTCGAATGGGAATTATGAGATTCTTTGTAACTTAACTTGTAAGCAATAGTATCTTACCTTCTTCTGAGATATAGTAGAAACTATAACTGGCTTTGAGATGCCCTTTTCTTTGTCTTTTTCTTCAATATGTATTTGCTGATAGTTTTTAAGCTTTTCTATCGCTTCAGCCAAATGATTTTCAAGCTTATCATTGCGGGATTGTACTTTAAGCAGCTCATATTGCAAATCATCTATTTGGTTTCGCAATTCAGCGGCTTCAGTCTCTTTACCCATCACACTGTCTTGAAGCTCGGACATCTATAAAACATAATGTTCAAACATTACTAAATCATCCAGTAGCGATAGAGGCAGTCTAGTTAAATCTCGTTAAACTGCACCGCTTTGTTCATACGGTCTACCATAAAAGAGGGTGTGGGAAAACAATATGAACAAAAGTAAGTTATCAAGTAGAGCCTAGGGTCAAATTCACATTGCCAATGCCAATAAACTGTCACAAACCTGCGCTTCAATTCAGTAAGGACAATGTTAAGAGGAGTCGCTGAGGCTGGCGCGGAGACGAGCTTAGGCGCTCAGCTTTCAGGTTTTTCCGGGTTAACGGTTTTCAGTATTGTATTTCACATGAACTTGAACGGTAACAAAGGATCAATTTATGAGATCCAGTACGCACATTCTAAATTAATAAATTGATTTTGAATAAGTAATTGTGAAATCCCTGCAATACACTCAATTTTGGTAAACTTCGGGAATTTATTCCAAGTGTAGGCCTAGGCCTACAGATTTTTTTTAACTGAAATTTTCATGCTGATATCAACGTTTAAATCAATGTGAATGCGCAGATTAATTTGGTTTTATCGTAAGGTAAACGGTTTGGAGGGAATTTCCTGAATTGAAATCCATGTTTTCTATTTTTCATTTATTCACGTTTTGGACTTATCTCTCGCAATTATTTTTTCTAGGCTAACTCATGGCAACCAAGTGTGGATATCAACATAAATTATAAAGGAACTCTATTTATGCATGCAAAAATTGGTAATGATATTTCCAACTGTTCAGCTTCAATCGTCAACACCCGAGCGTGCGCATGCCGCATTTAAGTTGGGCCAAGCTCAGCGCTTCCTCTTTTAAAAGGTCACAAGATATCAACCATTAAATGTACAAAAAAACCTACCTGATAGCAATAAATATGTCAATATCAACAGTCATGTTATTCTTCATATTTAGTTCAGACACTGCCCGCTCGCAGCGCTGCCTTGAAACCAATATTATAAAGCTGTAGGTACAAATACCTATTTCTTTATTTCTTTATTTCAGTCCACTGATATATGCATTACATATATATGAGACAAACACAAATTACAAATAATAACAAAAAATATAAGTACAATACAGATTATGGTAATTACAAAATACTACAAAATATCAATAACAATGCTAATTGCATTTTGTTATTATACATAATAAATAAGATAATATTACATGAATACATTTTACAATTTTTAAATCATATCCAAAGTGAAGAGAGAAAAAAAAGTGGTGTGAGAGAAGTGTGAAAATAATAAGTTAAATTGTCCAATGGTCATCTAGGAATTCTCTAAATGAGTAATAAGCTTTATTTATAAGGAATTCTTTCAATTTGTGCTTAAAGAGTGTTAGTGAGTTGGAATATTTAATTGAAGCTGGTAATTTATTAAATATTGTACTACAAACGTGAGTCGGGCTTTTGTCAAAGAAAGTGTGGCTAGATTTTGGTATGAAAATGTTAGTATTATATCTAGTAAAATGGGAATGGTGGGCATTATTTAATGGAAAATGGTCAGGATTGGAATATACAAAAGTTGCTGCAGAGATAATTAGCGTACATGTTAGTGTGAGGATACGTAAATTTGTGAAATGTGCTTTGCACGATTGCCTACTGGATATTCCAGCAATTATCCTAACAGCACGTTTTTGAATAATAAAAATACGTTTAGCGTGAGGTGATGTACCCCAAAAAATAATGCCATAGGAAAGAAGAGAATGAATAAACGCATGATATACCATCGAAAGTATGGGAGGGTTAACAATTAATTTCAGTTTGCGGAGCATGAAACATCCACTCAGGAGGCGAGGAACAATTGATTGAATATGGGGGCCCCAGTCTAACGAATCACTTATGGTCAGCCCAAGGACTTTGGTGGTTACTACTCTTGGTATACTGTGGCCCTCTAAACGGATTAATGGACTCGAGAGCACTTGCCGAGTACCAGTGCGGAAATTCAGGAAAAATGTTTTTACTGGTTTGAATAGCAAGTCGATTATTTGTACTGTAAGATAACATTTGGGAAACTTGACAATTAGCAGCTTTGGTCAATTGCAAGGTAGTCTCCTTGGATGACGTAAGTAAAGAATTGATGTCATCAGCATAAAGTGTGAGTAACGCTTTAACACAAATAGGAATAGTATTGTTGTTATGTAGAAATTGACGTAGATCATTAATGTATACTATAAAGAAAAGAGGTCCTAAAACTGAACCTTGTGGGACGCCGTTTTGTACATTTTGAGGATTAGATAGAACTGGTACGCTAGAGGTTGCTCCCTTGATTTTGACAACTTGTGTGCGGTCCGATAAAAATGAGTCGATCCAACCTAGGGCAGGTCCATTAATACCTAAAGATGCTAATTTTGCAAGAAGAATTTTATGATCAATAGTGTCAAATGCTTTGCTAAGGTCAACGAAAAGGCCAATGGCAGAGTCACCCTTATCTAGTGCCAAGTAGAGGGAGGATAAAAATGAGAAAATAGCAGTAGTCGTGGATCTCTTAGAACGAAAGCCATGTTGACAGTTATCAAGAATATCAAATTCAGTGAAATACGATGTAATGCGGGATTGCATGATGAGTTCAAAGATTTTCGAAAATGATGAAAGTAATGAGATGGGTCGGTAATTGTTTGGAATATGAATGTCTCCTTTTTTGTGTATAGGGATAACAATCGACTTTTTTAAGACAGATGGGAATGTTCCTTGTTCTAAAGACATATTTATGATGTGGCAGAGGGGTTCGCTAATTAATTTGGCAGTCTTGACAATAATGGCACTTGGAATGTCATCAAACCCACATGAGTATTTAGGACTTATACCTTTTATAGTGTGTTCCACTTCAATTGGAGTTGTAGGTGAAACAAAAATTGAGTGATTTGTCTGGCATGATGAAATTGGGGAAGAACTTGGTGGCGGTAGATAACTTGACTCTTTAAAAAACGTATTGAACTCATCTGCTATTTGTTTAGGATTTGTTATTGTTTTGCCATTAATTGACAAAGTTATGTCTGTAGATGGTTTGAGAGAACTGGTTTCTGCTTTAATGATGCTCCAAGTAGTCTTAGACTTATTCTTTGAGTTTGAAATGATTTGGCTATGAAAGAGGCGTTTAGTGGCTTTTATTTTTCGTGAGTGAATCTTTTTTTTCACATTGTAAGCAGCTTTGAGTTCAGGAATGTTTGGGTTTCGTTTACAGGCTGAGTGCATATGGTGCAGATCTGCCGATGACAAACGGACCTCAGGCGTTACCCATTTTTTAGATTTGGGTTTGTTGTTAATTCTGTACTTAGTGAGAGGGAAGGCAACATTAAACAGTGCTACGTAACGCGAGTGGAAAGCACCAAAACAGTCATCTACATTTGTCTCTGTATATGATGAAGACCAAAGTTCCTCCTGTAGTAAGGAGACAAAATTATATACATTCTCATCAGAATAATTCCGTTTGTATAATGTAGTTATTTTAACATTAGGAATAGCTAGGAGTTGAAGGGAGATAGCATGGTGGTCTGAAAGACCTGGGTCTATAGTTTTGGTTTTAAGAGAGTTACCGTCAAGTGTAGTGAAAATATTGTCTAGGAGGGTTGAACTAGTGGGACTAATGCGGGTTGGTGTGGAAATGGTGCTAGATAAATTAAAGAAACCAATAATATCCTGAAGAAGAGTTCTTTCTTTGGATGGTTGCAGAAAGTCAATATTAAAATCGCCACATATTATCATCTCAGCCTTGGGATATAATTTAGTGAGACGTATGAGAAGTTTATCAAATTTACATACAAATGTAGCTACGTCACTAGATGGGGACCTATATACTGAAAAGATTATGAAACTCTTATTAGATACAATAAAAGTGATGCCTGTACACTCAAATGTCTTCTCGATACAATATTTGTGTATTTCAGGAATAGGAGAAACATTAAGGTGTGGTTTTGAAAGGACTGCGACACCGCCATATGGGGAATTACGACAGTAGATATTAGAATTTACGTAAGATGGTATGGCAAATGTTGTAGCCTCAATATCAGATAGCCAGTGCTCCGACATACAGAATATATCTGGAGACTGCTCATCAAGAAATAATTCAACCTCTTCGCACTTATTTTTTATCGATCTGACATTCAGGGATATAATGTGTAGGTAGTTCTGTTTAATAACGGAAGGGTTTACTTTTGGAATAAACTGAACACCTTTATTTAAGTTTTGTGAAGTGATATCTTGCCACTTATGTGAAGAAGTGTGAAGAGGCGGAGTGTTAAGGCTAATGAGAGGTTTTTTGTCATTAGTATTTTTAACAGCCACGATAATGTCATTATGGCTTGGTATGTCAACTAGTCAACTATGCTTAGATTTGGATTGATTGTATTTATAGGATTTTAAATGAAGAGGTGGAGATCTGATAATTTTTTGACGCTGTTTTTGCTTCTTCCGATAATGATCAGTAAGAATTTCTATTAACTCTCTGGGGGACCATGGTTTTTGAATTCGAAGTTTTTGCCCAAGACCCTCACTTGTCATGGGCTTTTAGCAAAGACGTGCAAGAAGGTATTATAGGCCTAATTAAAACAATAAAAGCAATAAACAATAATTTGAGTTGATGTAGGCTACCTACATTGGGTGCTGCCACCTGATTGATGACGTAATAACGAGCAAGCCCTACAGAATTGCAGCGCAGGGTAGTTTAGTTTAACAAAATTTAGGCTAGTCTAGATTAAGAGGGCTACTAATGCGACCTAATACCAACTTCATGCATAACCCACCTTAAGGGACATAGTGTGATATTTCTCATGAAGTGATGTATTGAGTGCTTGCAGATTTCTATTCTCTGCTTGAATTTCAACATTAGCTTGACGAATCGTCTCGTCCATGTTAGGGGCTTCATCGCCATCTAGTTCGCCTTTAAGAGCCAGAGTAATCTTTTCATTACGTTGCATCAAGCGGTCAAATGCTTGAATTATTTTAGCAACGGCTCTCTTAGAAACTTGGACACGATTTGCTAGCTTTTCATCAAGTTCCTCTTTATCCCATGTTGACAGCTGCATTAAGAATGAAGTAGTTGCTTCATTCTCATCTGGAAATTGAAACATAAAGATATACCGGTATTATACGTAGGTCTACCAACCACATCGACACGGCAATAGTAAACCAACAATATATCAAGAGCCACCAGGTCAACATACTTTTATTCTCAGACTCATCAGCGGTCTCTGCATCAAACCGTTGAAGCAAGACACGGATGTCTTCATTGAGTTGGTTCCAGTACCGGTTGACAACATTTAAAACAGCATCATCTTGAGTTTGTCGTTTTTCTAACTGTTCAACTCGCTGGCGGAGTTCCGACTCCAAGCGTTGTCGTTGCTCAAGGCGCTAAACATATCAAAATCATGGTTCATTACTCTCAACCTAGACTGTAATTACAATCTCTACATGTTTTTAAAAGCCTATAAACAAGGAATGTCTGTAGGCCTACAGGTCTATTGATGATACCAAAAGTAAGGTCTAAACTCACCTGAGCTAGTTTTTTATTTTGAAATTGCAAAACCTTCATATCCATATCTTCAAGTGTAGGGGTAGGGCCAATGCGCACTGGTTCAAACTGCACCTTTTTACTTGGGGGTTCACCACTTGAGCAAGCATCGTCTTCATCAGCCTGACGTTTCGACATATTTCATTTACTGAAATAATACAAATAGCCCTATTCAATAATAGATATTTTTATGGAACACACGGCATGTCTGGATTTGCCCAGGCATTGTCCTATTGAACGACGACGACATGAGAAACTAGGGCGCTTCAACCAGTTAGGTCATATTGCGCCGCCTGTGATATTGAAAGTTGATGACATGAGTTAGGCCTAATGGTGTGTTTAATGATTATATTGTTTTCTAAGGGTAGGCCTACCTATTATAAGAAAAGAAAATAATGGTAATGATAGTAGGCCTAGGTAATAACATAACAATTTAGTTATTTATTGAAATGGAAATAAAGAAATTAAAGAAATGTGTATGATGTGAACTAAATTTTGTTACATAAATTACTTTGAATGAATAAAATGACTTTCTAAGTGTGATGATGATGATAGTAAATAGTAAGCCCCTAATAGCAAAACAAAAGTTATTTATGCGAATGGAAATAAATAAACTAAAGAAATGTGTAGGCCTATGATGTAAATTAAATTTTGTTAAATAGATTACTTTGGATGAGAAATTTAAAAAGTTTGTCGCCGTTATCATATGATAGAAGTTCTTCATATGATTGGGAGAGATCAAATTGCGTGTGCAAGGCATCATATTTGGTACATTCTGCTAGCATATGATGTACAGTTAAAGGTACATCACATGTGTCACATCTAGGAATAACCTTTTCTCTGGTTAAGAGATATACCTAAGTTAGTTAAGACGTGTGTGGCCTATTCGAATTCTGGACAATACAACCTCTTCTCTACATGAGAGTCGAGACGTAGGAGGACAAATTTTATTAGTTAGTGTGGGCATCACACTATGCAATTTGTATTTGTCATATTGAAAAGCATACTGGTTTTATAAATTTTAAGTATTAACATGTAGGCCCTAGCATCATAGTTAACTAGGTACTATAAAATCAAGGTTTCACATGAATGAAGGTGTATGATTAGGGTTACCATACGTCCGGTTAAACCCGGACATGTCCTCTTTTTCGTATGCTGTTTATGCGTCCGGGCGGCTTTTTCATAAAAGCGTGAAATGTCCGGGTTTTTGTATAATTACGGGCGCGGCTACATTTATCACGAAAATCAGACTATACGTACACTATTCGATGACGCATTGACGCGGCACGGCACGGCAGTCGGCTCGGCGCGGCATTCAGATACGTGCATGCAAGACATCTCCGTTCGGGTGGCAGTACAGCCTTGGCCTTGTTCCGTTATTGCCGTGACCGTGAGGCCGGTCGGCTGTTGCAGTGACAGTGTCAAGTTTCGCGCTATGTCTAAGCGTAAATGTAAGTTTTCTGACAAGCTCGGAGAAAAGTATCCATCTTTTAAGAAAGGTAGATATGACTGGGAAGCCTAGTGTCTTATATGTAGTAATGGTACTTTCATCTCTATTGCGAACAAAGGAAGTCTAGATTTAGAAGCTCACATAAAAACAACAAAACATGTTAATTGTGTTCAGAGTGCCTCTAGTTCATTGAAAATTGACTCATTTTTCACACCTAAAGGGTCAAAATTAGAAAATGATATTTCGGCAGCTGAGGAAGCTGTAGCTTATCTAGCGATTTGATGTAAACAGTAATAAATAATGACAATAAAAAGTATAATGCAAATTAGATATGTGATTTATTAGCTAAAAACAATTTGCTAAAAACAATGTCCTCTTTTTTGCACCAGCACTTATGGCAACCCTATGTATGATAGACAATAGAGTGCATTAGGCTACCTACTGTGGCAGCACACAGCTGACTTGAATTTGAAAGTCGGTAGGGTAAAGTAGGCCCTACACTAGTAACTCTAGACCTTGACAGCAGCAGCTGTCCCGTACAATTAACGATTCCACTCGAGGCATTGTTGCAATTTCCAAACTCTTTTGAATACCTACTTCAAATTAAGTTGTTTTAAAATATCAAAATCAAAATGAATAATAAAAAATAATTAAACCGGGTAACACTATTATAAGGTTCTTCATTAAGGGATGGTTGGAAGTGTGGGGAAAGAGTGCCAACACTGTCAAGTTGTCAATTGTCATGCAATTCAAATACATTGCATCTATCCACAAGCAGTGAAGAAGATCATGTACCGGTAATTCAAATCAGGGTGTCTTCAAATTTTCCATTTCAAAATTCTCTGACTTTTCCAGGTTTTCCAGATGGAAAATTATATTTTTCCAGGCTGCAAATTTTGGTTGTCCCACACATTATAATGGGGGAAAAATTGTATATACCGGTAATTCAATGTCGATTTCGGCGTGAAATTTGAACACCAGACAAGGCAAAATAATTTAAGAATTGTTTATTAACCTCTTCAAGAGTGATATCTTAAGTGTCACAGCGCACCCCCCAGAGCGAGTATTTTGCGGGAGTCACTTCCACTAGCACGCAGAGTCATAGGCCTAAGCCAAAATTGCTATTAGACTACTATCTTACTATCACCTTCACTTACTACTACCGGTAAACTATCATCCGTGTAATCTTCATCATCAACTGAATCCAACTCTGTAATTATCTCATTTACTAAATAAAATCGGGGGTCAAAGAAGACTCCATTGAAAGAGTAAACATTTGAAACTGTTGGCACACTTGGTTGAAGATGTGATAAGGCCTGAATATGATTAGAACTCGATAGGTGGCCGCACTTATTGTTTTTGGACAGTCTATTCCATCCTATATGCTTCTCAAATTTTCTAACGGATCGCAGCACGAGACGTTTCAGTACGAGAGCGCACAAATGCAGACATACTCTGTGAGCGCCCGATTCAAAACGTATAACGGGCGCACTCTGGAAAGCTTTGCATGCGCCAAACGTGTACATACGGGCGTACTTGTGATCCTAAGGTTAAAATTGAGAATTTTGATTTTAAGCAACAAAAAAGGTATTGAAATAACTAAAATATTGTTCTTTTTCTGACATTTTGTAGTAAAATTCCAGAAGAAAAACAAAATTCCCTGACTTTTCCCGGTTTTCCAGTCTTGTAGACACTAGACACCCTGTTCAAATACTTTACATTTCCATCCATCCACATAGCTACAAGCACTTAAAGGAAGATCATATTTTTAAGAAAACCTTTGCATTAAGAGTTAAGACACTCTCAAATGAAATGGGGCCTAAGTAGGCTATACTTTAGGCAAAAAAGAAAAATAATTCTGTTAATATGGGAGCTTTTTTTTTAAATTAGGCCTTTATGAAAAAAAAATACTCTGGGCCAAACGCTGATCATGCGAACCTGGCGAAGAATCCTGGCAAACCAGCTTGGCATTGCCGGTAATTATGCCGTAGGGCCTATAGCACCTCACCCCAAAAGTGGGTTAGTGGGGGAGGGGGGGGGGGGCGCAAAGCGTCGAGGGGGTGGGCCAAACTGACCACTGCAACAAAAAGCTTTACACCCCCCACTAACCTACTTTTAGTCAAAATTAGTGTTTTTAATGGTGTTTTTTGGGTCAGGCACTATACAGCATTTTTACCGCATTGCCCTCTGCATGAATAGGCCTATGATTAACAGTGAGAAACAATGAACAACAACAATCAATCCAAGCATGTCTTGCACCTCCTACGTCCAGCCTCCAACACTCCGCTGCACCAATATGCCTAGGCCCTAGGCCTTTATGTCTGCACCAAAAAAAGTCGGTACTCTTTCGGTTGGTATGGACAGATTTTTTTATGTGTAGGCCCCTACAGAACCTTTAACGTCGCTATTTTAAATCTAAAGTACCTACAAAATCTTTAACGTCGCTATTTTAAATCTAAAGTACCTACCGGTACAGTACTGATCAAAAACTGTCCATACCAACCGAAAGAGTTCCAAAAAGTCTGCACAATAAAGGGTTCATTAGGGTTACGGAAATAGGCAGTAAAAATGTCATTAAAATTTTTTAAATTAAACTTTAAATGGGTGAAAAAGACGACTTGCTTAAAGGCATGAAGTCGAAGAGCGGATGAACGAGTGCCAAGTGGGCCATTTTTGGTAAGCAGAACTGGTGCTGTGGATGAACTAAACGTCGAGTTAAGGCGCCTAAAACGATGCTCATGGGATACCATGAAAGGGCGTTGGTTGCTTAAGACAGCAGGACGGTTGGCCATGGAAGTCGGAATCCGCTAAGGAGTGTGTGCCGCCTCGGCAACGAGCTTCGTGCCCTCTCCACCCCCTACAAAACGTCACAAAAAGTGAGCCCAAGACATTGATCCAAACGCCTAGGCCTAGGCTAGGTTTGGTGCTTTGTCGCTTTCAGGACTAGCTAGCTAGGAACATAGGCTTTCGGCCGTTTTTTTTGGTTTATTTGGATTAAGGACGCGTCAACCGTTAGGTCATAATGCACCACTCTAACCTAGGGGGGGGGGGGGAGGAAGAGGGGCCCATGCTGGTCAGAACCAGCCACGGGAAAGGGGAGGAAGGGGGGTTTCTCACGTCGCGGTCGTCATTGTCTTTATCATTGTTCGTGGTGTTTGTCTTTGTCATCGTCGCCGGGGGGTCGTCAAGGGAAGGGGGCAAGGTCCCCGGCGACGATTGCCAGAGCTCGCCTCTAGATTCTAAGAATAGTATACTACCCTTCTTACTAGCTGATGACTCGAGGGTCTTGGACTAGCCCCTAGCCTAATAGCCTATACTTCGAAATTTGGCCTGAGCAGGCAAGACTGGCAAGAGCTGCTGCTGCAAGCTTCTGGCCCGGCACACACCGCACACAAACACCAACTTATTCAAAGCTAACAACGTGTCTTCGTTTGTGCAAAAATCTTAATTTAATATTCTTTAAAAAAGAGATATTGATTTGAAAAAACCTATCATACCTGGAAATCAGCAGAAAATGAATAAGCAAACGTCAAAAATAGTTATTTGCCATCGTAAATATGTTTGTAGCGGCCATATTTACCGTAGTTGTCAAGGGGGTGAGAAATGTTTGGTCGATGAGTCGTAAAATAATCGAATAGGCCAATAACATTTGTTGTTGTTATTGTTGTTATATCGGAAAATGTAAACGCCAGCCATCCAGCCCCCAAACATAAACACGAATCAAGGAATGTTCAAAAATCCCATAAAAGCAGACGTTATAATAATGCAAATGATTAAAAAAAGGTTAAAACAACAACAATCATGCCACAGCCATGTATCCATCTCGGCCTTGAAACGAGTAGGGCAAATGTAAAGCAGGCGGTGTTGTGATTTTATCAGCCAAGGATGTTTGTGTGATCGGCTTTGTTTTTGTGATGTGTGATGTGATTCTCTGGTGTGACATCTAGGGCCTAGCAAACTGTCATCGCCGTCATGGCAGGTTCTGTAATGTATTTGCCTAATGAACTTTTGGAATATATACTTGAAAGTAAGGTATTGACGTATGAGGATGTGAACAATTTCGGGGCTACTTGTATGAAGTTCAAAAGCTTGGTCAGCAACAGTAATTCGCTATGGAGAACAAAGTTTCATCAAAGGTCAGTAAACTATCAGTAAATATAAACTTGAATAGGGCCTAGGGCTAGGCCTAGGCCTAGCTAGGCTAGGGTCACGCACTCACAGGTTTACGTTAGCCTAGCCTAGGCCCTCAAGTCAAAGTCCTAGGCCCGTGCATCTTGCCCACACTTTTAAATGTCTTCCTGACCTTTGGTTTAGATGCCTAGGGCTAGGCCCAGGCCTAAGCCTAGGCCTATCCCTAGAAGGCATTAACCTTGTTTACACTCTTCTTTCCATCCACGGCGACAGATTGCCAGGCTAGACTAGGCCTAGGCCTAGCCTAGGCTAAGCCTAGCCATAAACATATAACATCCAGCTTAAAATCTTGTAGGCCTAGTCCTAGGCCTAGGCCTATATGGGGGGGGGGGGAAGGTTTGGGACTTCTTTGGGTGGTGGAGTTAGAATAATTGCCATAATTTGTTTGCTGTAGCTATTCAACCGTAGGCCTAGCTACGGAAAAATTACATTATACAATTTAACCGTAGACTGTAGGGCCTACTACGGTAAATTTAAATATGTGCTATTTTAACCGTAGGCTTAGCTACGGGAACGGCGGTAGAGTTTAGCTGTAGACTTTAAGCCTAGGCCTACGGAAGATTTACGACCACTAAACCGAAGCTACGGACAAGTTTCGTACCTTTAATTCTAGGAACTCTTTCGGCTGGTATGGACAGTGTTTGATCAGTAGGTACCGGTACCGGTACTTTAGATTTAAAATAGTGACGTTAAAGGTTTTGTAGGTAGGCCTACTTTAGATTTAAAATAGCGACGTTAAAGCCCTGGTGAAAAATCTTGGCAAGATCTTGACAAGATCTTGGCAAGATTGTATTGTAAGATCTTGTATTTTTCTTGCCAAGATTATACAAGATCTTGCCAAGATCTTGCCAAGATCTTGCCAAGATTTGGCAAGAAGTTTTTGTATAATCTTGGCAAGATCTTGTATAATCTTGGCAAGATCTTGTATAATCTTGACAAGATTGTGGTTGGTCTATTTATGCGGTACCGGTACGCCTACTTGATGCAATTTCGATACACACTTTGCCACCTTATTAGATGTTTATCCGTGGCTTGTTAATGTAGGCTAGGGCCTAGGGCAAACACAGGCCTAGGCCTAGTGCCCACCTTATTAGATGTGTATCCGTTGCGACGCATTTATGCCGGTGCTCAGGTATATGGGGTGGTAGAGTGGGGCGTGGGGAGTTGGGGTTACAATCGTCAATACTGCTCTTAATAATTAGATAGGGCGCCACTTTGTTTTGTCACTCGTCCCCGTCTGCAGGCGTTATCAACAAAGAAATATAAGCCTGGGGTCGGAAGTAAGATAACAGAGGGGCAACCCAGCAAGATGTGCTTGTGAAATACATAGAAATTTAATATAATAAAGCATACCACCAATTAATAACCAGAAATATATAACAATAGGTTAGAACTCGTGAACAAACAGATCTCCAAGTTCAAACATCAAAAGATTCACAAGGTCTCATCTGCCTGCCCAAACAAGTAGCATAATCACGCTTGCTATATGAAAACCAACGTACCAAGTTAGCCTAATTACATAACAATAATATACAGTTAGGTAAGTTTAAACTTATTAGACGCCCCTCAAACACAGTTCAGGTAAATTACTCCACAAAGTTATTCGGCACTCTCAAGCCGGGGGCCGTGGATAACCACGTACAACTTCAGTAGTTCTTGTACACAACAGATCGGGCTCACTTGCCGGCCTACGCGAGGGTATGAACAAGTTCTTCACGAAAGTTTGTACAGTGAGTTACTTACAGTTCGTCCGGTAAATATTAAACACGTTACCAGAAGTCCTCACAGAGTCGGTTGCCCAAGGTACCAATCTCGATCCGGCTGAAGAGGTCGCGGGGGGCGAGGGGTACAGGGTTTGCACTGTCATATCGTCCAGGTCTCCACAAGGTCCCCCTTGGTTGCGAAACTAATTAAAGACTCCAACGTCCAAACGTTCTAGTCGAGGGGTAGGGAAATTCGCACGCGCGCCCACATTTTCCACATTTCCCCAAAAAAGTTCAGGTCCCCACAGATAGAGGCTCAACCACTAACAATTTTTTTAAAATCAAATAACATGGCCTATCCTGCATACAGCGGTCGACACGGAGACCCACCCTAGACAACAGCCTGACCAACAGTGACTCGCATACATTCACAGTGTCCTCCCTTTACCAGCAAAACCGCATTGATGACTTCACTAGGTACTTTAGAATATAGATAACAGTATTATTATGGTATGACTATGAAAAAAAAAAACAGTACAGAATACACACAGAATACAGTCAAGTTACATGTTCAAAGGTCAAGAAGTTGATATGAGATGGTTTCATGGGCGAGGATGAGAAGAGAGAGAGAGAGAGAGATAAGGTAGACTGGTCTGGGTAGGTGTGCATCTGTGGCTGGCGCGCGCGGGCAGGTAATTGCTGTTGATTGGGATGAAAAGTGATTCAGGGACTGGTACACTCCCTCCTTCCTTCAGATGATTAGACCCTGTCTAATCAAAGTCTTCTTCAGCGTCATTAAAAATTTTTCAAATCTTTTATGTGCCATCGGCTATGGACTTTCCTCTCTCTTTTTCTAAGCCCATACACCAACGGGATATCTTCTTACGTACAGTGAAGGGGTCCTACATATTTTGGGGCAAGTTGCTGGTGTAAAAGTTGGCTGCGTCGGATTGACCCAAAATTTTTACGCCAAACTTTCTCTCCTTCTGCGAATTCTACCGGCCTTGACGTAGGTTGAAAACCCTTTTTTATTTGTCTCATAGGCTCTCTTCAGCCCGAGCCGAACATCTTGGTAAACGCTTCCGAGGGTCTTCAACTTAGGGTTTAAACCTGATCTCTGGAACCAAAAGTCAGTTCTAGTCTTGGGTCGACCTCCCCAAAATGTCTTCCAGAAAGTTGTACTTCTCGGCCAAAATTCAGGAAATTTGGCGTGAAGCCAGTCACTTCATGGTTGGCGGATCTTAAAGCAAAACCTAGCTCTGCAAATGTTTATCCCAGTGGCGATGGTTAGCATTCACATAATGGCTATCATGGTTTTCATCACTCGATTCACTCTCTGGGTGGGGTTTCTTGCGGGTGATAGTGTGGGTTGTAGATGGCTCTTGATTCATACTTCTTTAGGAGTTCTTAAAACTCCTTACTAATATACTGTGTTCCGTTGTCGCATCGGACTAGTTGTGGTGCTCCATACATGAGGATTACGTCTTCTTCAAGTGTTTTACTACCGATTTCGCTGTTGCTTGACGTAAGGGAAACATCAAGGAGAACTTCGTAAAATAGTCGGACACAACTAACAGACAGCGATATTGTTTGGTTGATTTTGGGAAGGGCCACATCAGATCTGTCGAAATCACTTGCCAAGGCTTGTCAATCTCAATCTCCTTCCCCATAAGACCACCGGGTTTTTCCTGTTCAACCTTATACTGCGCACAGGTTTGACACTTACGACTATTTGTTGATATCGGGTCTCATTTTGGGCCAATAGTACGTTTGGGATGCTCGTTTCCCAAGTCTTAAAGCTTCCTAGATGCCTGCATGGCGGATCATGGCATTTTTTTAAATATCTCTTTTCGTTTATCCTTTGGAACAACTATTCTCCACGTACTCTCTTCGTGACATTCTCGACGATTGTCCAGTAGTTTGTAGAGTTGAAATCGCTCTACTCTCCAGGGGGGATACTTCTGAGGGTTTTTTTTAAACTTGATACAGCATCCCCGAGTACCATTATCTCGGCTTTTTTCAGAGACAGTGGATTAGGTCAATTTCCTCTGGTGCAGGAGCCACTGCTCGTGACAGGGCATCTGGCACAACATGTTCGGTTCCTTTTCGGTGAACTATCTTAAAATCATATTGCTGCAATCGAATGGCCCATCGAGCCAACCTTCCTGTGGGGTCACGTAGGTTATGTAGCCATAAAAGGGAATGGTGGTCGGTTATTACCGTAAAAGTACTTCTTCTAAAAAAGGGACGCATCTTCTCTATAGACCATATTACCGCCAGGCACTCTTTCTCTGTGACCGTGAAGTTTCTTTCTGCTTTAGTGAGAAACGACTGTAATAGGAAATAACCTTTCTCCTCTTTCGAATTGCTAGATAATACACTGCCAATTACCGTAGGAGGATGCGTCACCCTGTACGATAAATGGCAGATTAAAATCTGGACAAGTGAGGGTTTGGGGGCTGAACAAGTAATTCTTTGACAGAAAAAAAGGCAGCCTCTGCTTCGGAGGTCCCTCCCATGTTACATTCTTCTTTGTCAGTGCATGTAACGGTGACATCGTAATGGCGTAGTTTGGAATAAAACGACGGTACCATGACGTCATTCCCACAAATCGTTTCACAGCCTTATATTGGTAGGAGCAGGATAATTTATTTATGCATTCTACCTTTTCGGGGTCGACATGTAGACCCATGATTGCCCCACATATCCTAGGTACTTAAGTTCATCAAGACAAAATTTTTGCATTTATCCGTATTTACGGTTAGGCCTGCCGTACCGCAACGCAACAAGTTTTCCCTTGAGCCCCGCAAGTGTTCCTCAAAAGTAGATGTTATAATAATGAAATCTTTCCAAATAGATAAAAACGTAGGGTTCCAGGTCGGTTCCTACTATACTGTCGACTGTCGCTGCCCAAGGTTCCCGGGCTATTGTGTAGACCCAAAAGGTAGGCGTAAGAATGAACAAACTTTACCCGGAATGGTAAAACTGTCTTTTCTCTAGAAGATTTCTCCAGGGTACTGGCCAGTAAGCATTTTTTTAAATCCAAGGATAGGTATTTGGCTCCTCGTAGTCTGTCCAAGATACTATTCACATATGGAAGAGGATATGCGTTCTTACAGTCACTCTTTAAAAGTTTCCTAAAATCACGACAAAACCGGTGCCACCATCCTTCTTCTTGACCAATAAAATGGAGAAGACAGGACTACTAGACTTTTCAATTACTCCTAAACGGAGCATCTCGTCAATTCTTCATGAATTGTCTTCAGCACTATTTGGGGACACGGGATAGTAACGTTGTTTTATGGGGTACTGCACTTCCTGTGTCAATCCGATGTTCTACTAAATTAGTGCAACCAAGAAATTTCCGATTGGTTCAACATATTCTTTCCTGAATGCATTAAGAGCAGCCTTCGTTATCTTTTGTTAGTAGCCCAAAAGCAACCGGTTCAGCTTCAGCACCATATGGTACGGTTTCACTGTTGGCAAAAGTCCAGGTATTCGAGGTGATATCGGGAATAATGTTTATTTGGCGCCAAAAATCGATTTTCCCAGAATCAGCGGGGTGGTGACTTCTAACACTACCAAACAGGTAGTAAGGGATACATGTCCTTCAAAGCGTGAAGGGAACGTCAACAAAGAAATCTACTGGGCTTGTCCTTCCATTGGCAACACTAACTCCTAGGGGACTCTTACTTGTAGGTAGTCGAAGTTTTGATAATATGTCCCAGCCCTGCTTCCCTAAAATCGTTCTGTTGGCACCTGAATCCAGTAATCCCCTTTATCTTAATGCCATAGATTTGAACAGTAAGGTAGGCTCTGTCGTCACGACCAGGTTCTTGGATAAAATTAATCAAAACGGGTCTAGTTTGCGTTTTTCTGAACAATTTCCAACCAATTTTTCCACTCCTGCGAGGTCCGTTCAAGAGGGCATCTACCCCCCATCATTGATGTCCTCCCCCTTTCGGGTTTCCCGGTTTGTTACATCTCACACATCTATACCTAACAACCCTTAGGATTCCCGCATCCATAGCAAAAACGTCCGCCTCGCGGTTTAGGGCAGGAACGGAAGGAATGTCCTTCCTTAGCACAATTCCAACACAAAGAACTCAAACCAGTTTTCCTCGGTTCCCTGGAATTCGGTTACCCTTGTCGACGGGAATAGGTCGGCGCTGTCCCAAAATGAGTGTTGTATTTCCTTGGGGCCGGTTCCCCTTGTAACCAAGTCCCCGGGTTTTAGGAGGTAACGATTACTGTCGGAGGTCGAAAACGTCCATTCGCCAGCGGCTTTTGTTCTAGCTTACGTCCTAGGGCCCGAAGTTCGTCCACACGACGAAATGTCCTTAAACTTAAACGGTCGCTGTAGAAAGGAGCAATATTCTTATCAGCAATCGCAACTTCTCCCTCTCTGGCATCGGTGTCGGTAGGCGACGGAATAAGTTCTCCTCGTGGCAACATAAATACCAAAGCGTTTCCCCCTCTCCTTGAGTGCGGGATTTTATCTCATTTAACAAATCCTCTTCATAATCAAAGGGTAAGAATTCATCTCTAAGTAAGGTGATGAGTTCACCCAGATGGACCTATTCCTTATTGCTCTGAACCATATGAGTGCAGAACCTTGAAAAAGATCAATGGCAGATAACCAAAGGTCTTCTCTGGGTACATGTCCCCGCATCGCATAGGTCTTCTACTCTCTCTATGAACGCATTTACACTAGTCCTTGGGCCATCTCCTGTGAATTAATATTCCACTGTGAAACAGGTACTTGTGTTCTATGCCATGTTTGAATACTATTATTTGCTCTCTCAATTACTGGGTTCATAACTTTTCTTTAGTCCCTACAGAGGTTTGGTCGCGCAACAGGGAATTAAATTGATTGACCAGTTTATCAGTAGGGTCGTCCGAATCATTGTCAGTGGGTAAAGGCAGTGGACCTAAATTTAAGCCTGGTCGGTAGGCCTTATCAGTGGGCTTCGTCCTCTCTATTGTCGGGGAAATGGCACATCGGGGTACTTTGTCTTCTAATTCTTCCATAGCACAAAATTTCCTTCAATATATGTGAGCGTTTCCTTCATAACTTCAGGTTCCTCACTCTGTATACGCTCTTTCCTCCCTAACAAGTGACACAGCTTATATCGATTTTTCGATAATCTGAGTCTAGTTTTGCTCCTGCAAAAGTTTCAATCAAAGTTTTTATTTCGGTCCCTTTTATTAACAAACATTTCCCACTTCTGTTTGAATTTGTTTGCTGGCGTATCGGCCTAATCATTACCGTTTTCCCTTTTTTTCTAACTTCAATACGCGTCTCAAACATTTTCCGCATATCTTCCACAGAGGAAGTATCGGTTATCCGTCTCACGTTAAGTTCATATTCTAATTCATCCTTAGCTAGACGATTTATCTCCATGATGAAAAAATGCAATTGACAATTTTCTTAATAATCCAAAAGAAAAGAAGATCAGGCCCCACGTTGGGCGCCAGTTATTGCGACGCATTTATGCCGGTGCTCAGGTATATGGGGTGGTAGAGTGGGGCGTGGGGAGTTGGGGTTACAATCGTCCCAAAACTGCTCTTAATAATTAGATAGGGCGCCACTTTGTTTTGTCACTCGTCCCCGTCTGCAGGCGTTTTTCAAACAAAGAAATATAAGCCTGGGGTCGGAAGTAAATAACAGAAGGGGGAACCAGCAAGATGTGCTTGTGAAATACATAGAAATTTAATATAATAAAGCATACCACCAATAATAACCAGAAATATATAACAATAGGGTTTGAACTCGTGAACAAACAGATCTCCAAGTTCAAACATCAAAAAATTCACAAGGTCTCATCTGCCTGCCCAAACAAGAGGCATAATCACGCTTGGCTATACGAAAACCAACGTACCAAATTTTCCTAATTACATAACAATAATATACAGTTAGGTTAATTTTAAACTTATTAGACGCCCCTCAAACACAGTTCAGGTAAATTACTCCACAAAGTTATTCGGGCACTCTCAAGCCGGGGCCGTGGATAACCACGTACAACTTCAGTAGTTCTTGTACACAACAGATCGGGCTCACTTGCCGGCCTACGCGAGGGTATGGGAAAAAGTTCTTCACGAAAGTTTGTACAGTGAGTTTTCTTACAGTTTTGTCCGGTAAATATTAAACACGTTACCAGAAGTCCTCACAGAGGTCGGTTGCCCAAGGTACCAATCTCGATCCGGCTGGAAGAGGTCGCGGGAGCGTGGGTACACGGGTGCACTGTCATATCGTCCAGGGTCTCCCCCAAGGTCCCACTTTGGTTTTCGAAACTAATTAAAGACTCCCAAAGTCCAAACGTTCTAGTCGAGGGGTATGGATTCGCACGCGCGACACAGTTTCCACACTTCCCAAAAAGTTTCAGGTCTCACAGATAGAGGCTCAACCACGAACAATGTTTTAAAAATCAAATAACATGGCCTATCCTGCATACAGCAGTCGACACGGAGATCCACCCCAGACAACAGCCTGACCAACAGTGACTCGCATACTTCACAGTGTTTCCCCCCTTTACCAGCAAAACCGCATTGATGACTTCCACTAGGGACTTTAGAATATGATAAACAGTATTATTATGGTATTGACTATGAAAATAAACAGTACAGAAACACACAGAATACAGTCAAGTTACATGTTCAAAGGTCAGAGAAGTTGATATGAGATGGTTCATGGGCGAGGATGAGAAGAGAGAGAGAGAGAGAGATAAGGTAGACTGGTCTGGGTAGGTGTGCATCTGTGGCTTGCGCGCTGGGCTGGTAAAATTTCTGTTGATTGTGATGAAAAGTGATTCATGGACTGTTACACCGTGGCTTGTTAATCTAGGCCCTGTGAACAAGAACACACAGCAAGTAGGCTTGCCTGCAGGCTAGGGCAAACACAGGCCTAGACCTATAGTGCAAGGCATAATACTTGTAGTCAACTGTCATCTAAGCCTACTAGGCCTACCTAGGCTACAGTAGTGGTTGTAAATACTCACTTAGTCTGAGGTCTGTACAAGACATGGCAACTATCTGTAGCTATTTAAATGTGTATGTGGCCTTTGCTTACGATGTAGACCAGGTCTATTATCAACTGTCTACTCTAGTTCTAAATAAACTGAAACAGTGAGACAGCACAAATGCAGGCTTGCATGAACTGATGTAACTGTTAGTGATGACTGATGAGGTTCAAGATGCTAACACCAGGTGGCAGATTTTGACAAGATTTGTTTATATCTTGTTTCTAACCAAGTTCTTGCCAAGATCTTAACAAGAATATTCTTGCTAAGAATCTTGCCAAGATCTTGGCAAGAAATAAACAAGATCTTATTTCAATGCAAGATCTTGGCAAGATCTTGACAAGATCTTACTTAACACAAGTTCTTGGCAAGATCTTGACAAGAATTTTCACCAGGGAGGTTTTGTAGGTACACATAAAAAAAACTGTCCATACCAACCGAAAGGGTAGGGCCTACCTAATTCTATGCCCCTACAGATGAAATTGCTGCACGCCATAGGCGGCCAGTCTAGACGTAAACATTGGGGCACTTCTTCGGTTGGTATGGACCAGTTTTTTAACACTGATAATATATTAGTGGAAAAGCCTCTAGAGGTTGAGGGGGTGGGGCGCGGAGCGCGTAGGCTATGTTTAATGAAAGTCAACAGTCACAACAAATAGCAGTTTCGTAAAGGTTTGTTCTGTGGTCCCGGTAGCTTAATTGGTAAAGCTATGGCACGTTAAGCCGGAGGTTCTGGGTTCGAACCCCAGTTGGGGCAAACTTTTTCGACAACTGCTATGTATCAATAATAATAATAATGATAATATTGTAAAACATAGTACGGGCTTTGCCTTCCCCCACTCCCCCTTACCTACTTTTCCCCTCTGGTCCATACCAACTGGAGAAGTGCCAACATTAGGGTGTTATTGCTTCCGTACATACAGTAGCGCAAATCTATTAGTAGGATTCATTACTTTCGAGACTGTGGCCTGTGTTTTCAGGTATAATTTATGATATCAAATTCTCTATTGTATATAATAGGCCTTTGCTCTAGCCGAAATGTGTTTTAGAATTGACTTGACCTTAAGAATCTGCATCAAAGCGATCGCATGTAGACCTAAACATGGCCTAGAATAGTCTAAATCACATTACTGCACCAAAAAGTCTAGTAACCCTAGGCCTAGGCCTGAAGAAGATGGGGAGGAGGATGGGCTTACGGGATTCATGTTGCCATCTTTCTACGCAGTCATGAAGGAAATTGAAGCAAATAAAATACAAAAAACCTTTAACGTTTCTATTTTAAATATTTAAAGGACTTTCAAAAAACCTTGTGTTGCATCACATGATAATTTTGCATCAATAAACACGTGATTGCAGTCAGGTTGTCAGAACAGGAATGGCGGCCGCTGCGCCGATCCCGCGGAAGATTCAGATACCTTCGATTATGTCCTCGTTTAGGATTTGTTATTGTTTTTTCCAAATCTTTTTAAACCCCAAATAGCCTGGCTTGCGCGGAAGGGGCAGTAAAAACTAGTAACCAAAAGAAAATGTTTTTTTTGAAAAAATCGGGAAGGGGGTTTTGGGGTTGTTTTTAAAAATTTTTCGGGGAAAAAAGTCGGTAAACAGTGGTTGAGTTTCCCCAGGAAAAAAAAAAATTTTGCGAAAAAATTGTGTTCGAAAAAATCTATGGTTGTAAAGGAGAAACTGTTATGTTTTTTGGAAGAAAAAGATAAAAATGCTTCCCCCCTAGGAACGAGAAGAAACGTGAATTTAAAATTTTTGGCGAATTTTTAAGGGGAACCCGGCAGATTGGGGGTTTTTGGGGGTTTTATGGTCGGGTGGGGGACGGGGGGAAAAACGGGTGGGGATGGGACGGGGGGAAAAACCTTATTCATATTTTTTTCATTGCTGGTTTTCACGGGGGGAGAACCAATTTCTTGAAAAGGTGTGATTTTGGAAAAAAAAGCACTCCAAATTTATGGAATTTTCTTTTTTTTTTTTTTTTGTTGGAGGGTTTGGGAAAAGGGGGGGGGATTTAAAAAGGAAATTGTGTTTTTTTTTTTTGTTTTTTTTTTTTTTTTGTGGGGGGGAAAAAACACCCGGGGGACCCCACCCCAAAGCCAGACGGGAACAGGCACAAGCGGGGGGGGAAAAGGGGGTTTTTTTTTCTACCTGCCATCGACCATTTTCAAATCTTTGTGTTTAAAAAAAATTTTTCAGCGAAATTTTTTTTTTTATAATTGAAAATATTTAAAAACGGGGTTTAAAAATGTGAGCTTGAGTTATGAAATGCGTTTTTCCCCTTTTTGTCTACGATCAAAACGGACTGAAATATACAAATATTTTAAATTTTTATTATAATATTATTAAAAATTTGTAGAAGCTTTATCCGTAACTCAGTCATTTTTTTATCGTAAAATTTTTAGTCCAAAAAAATGAAACTAAAGACACCCCTTTTAATATTTTAAACAACGTTATTAAATATTTGCAATTAAACAAAAAAATAAAATACATAAATAGAACAAATAAAACAAGAGAATGCAGAGGTAGAAAACCCTCAGCTTCAAAGATGGCTATCTCCCCCCCCCCCCCCCCCCCCATCCACCAGCAATTTGCCCACTGGGAATTTTGGGAAAATACGAAATAGTTGGGGGAGGTCCAAAGAGTTCGATCCCAAGTGTGTAAACGAGAAAATCACCTTGGACAACAACATTACAATTGTGCTAAGAAATATAAAAAAAAACTACCTTTCAATATGGAAATGCAAAAAAAAAAACTTTATATTCGTAACAAGTAATTGGTTAAAAAAGTTATACAATCTTTACATGAAAAATCAAACTAAACTAAGAACATTTCGAATAATTTTTAAAATTATGAAAATAACCCTGAATCTAAATTAAATTTTTTTTTTTAAATTTTTTAACAGGATTCGGGAAAAAGGAAAATTCAGTGAACCAGCAACGACATTTTTGGTTTTTTGAAAATTTACCTTTTTTATTTTTCCCGGAATTTGTATGTGCTTTGTTTTACCAAAAATGTGCAACGATATTATGCTTTTTTTTCGTAAATTCGTTTTTTTAAACCCGGGGGGTAATCTTTTACGTGCTTTTTTTTACCGAAATGTGTCAAGTTTTTTTTGCTGTTTCTCGTAAATTAGGGTTTTTTTTTACCCGGTAAATCTTTTATGTGTTTTTGTTTTACCGAAATGTGTAAGTATTATTGCGTATCCGTAAAACGTGTTATTTTATCCCCGGGTAATCTTTTATGTGCTTTTTTTTTATCAAAATTTTGTAACGATATTATTGAGTTTCCGTAAATTACGTTTTTTTTTTTATACCCGGCAATCTTTTTTGTGCTTTGTTTTACCGAAATGTGTAAAAATATTATTGTTTTTCTCGTAAAGCCCTTTTTTTTTTTCCCCATCGTATTTTATGTGCTTTGTTTTACCGAAATGTGTAACCAATTATTGCTGTTTCTCATAAATTGCCTGTTTATTTATAACCGGAATATTTGATGTGTTTTTGGGTTTATCAAAATGTATAACCATATTATTGCTGTTTTTGTTAATTACCTGTTTTTTTATATCCCATAATATTTTTTTTGTTTTACCGAAATGTGTGACGATATTATTACTGGTTTTTGCGTTTAAATTTCGTAAATAATTGTCCTTATCCCCGGGAACATTTTTTTGATAGGGATTAGTTGCCATTTTTTGTGCTAAGATTCCAGAATGGTACTTCTGCTATCCTAAACGTTGAGTATAAGGTAAACTGATGTATTTTATAGAACACACCCATTCAACCATTGATAAAGAGCCCCCGTGCATTGCAATAAAGTAATAATGGAAACGGACAACCATTCTCACTCGGTTTATAACGCCCAAGTCAACTTCTTTCCCTTTTTAGTTTTCCAACCCTCTTTATTATACACACAAAAAACGCGTATGTCATCATGGGGTATTTATGATTTGATTCGACCCAAAATTTGACTACGGAGAGTTGTGTGGAATCCCCCTCACGACACCAAAATTAAACAAGTTGAAAGCATACAATCAATTTTTTTAAATTTCCTAGTTTTTAAGAAAACAATATAAATTTTCGCCGTGAAAAATATAACACGATTGTCAACAACATTCATGTAGCAACCCAAATTTTTAGGTCCCCAATTATATTTTTTTATTTTTTTAATGGGGGTATTGTACGGTGTTTTAATTATATGTATATTATCTTTGTATTTTATTGTAACCGAGTTATTGGCATTGGGTGCAAATCTGAATTGTTAACGTAAAATAAATAATCCTTATCCGGCCCCAATTTTGATCGAGGGGACCCCGGGAAAAAAAAAAAAAAAAAATTCCTAACTCGAGCTACAATTTTTAGCCTGCCGTTAAAAATTTTCGGCTAAAAAAAATTTTTCCCCGGAAAAAAATTTTGCACAACAGAGGTTGAAGGGCGTTGACAGGTAGTAAAAAACCCCCAAATTCCCCCCTCACTTCGAATGTTGCCTATCCCCCAGAGAAAAGGCTCACCCTAAAGACAGTAAATTTTCGGCGGTGTTTTTAATCAATATAAACCCAAATTTTTTTATTTTAATTTTCCCCGTTTTATGATACGGGGTTTTGTTTTTACACGAACAAATTCGATTATGATCCATGGTAGTAATATTTATTCAAAAATATGATCAACGATGAAGGGTTTCGTGTAGGGTTACTAAATTTAAAAGATTATTCGAAAAAAATTTTTTTATTTTTACATACTAATATGTTGGGATGAAAGTGGTAGAATGAAAACATACACCGACCGAAACCCAAAAACATTTTGTCAGGATGCCGCCTATTCGAGTTCCGTTGAATAGCAAAGCTATTTAATTTTAGACTAGGGCCCACCCTCCCGGCCCATGAATGAGACCTGCGGCGCAAACTCCCCGAAAGGTTTTCCCCCGCCCTGCCTAGTGCCCTGGAGGGGGAAAAATATAACCCCCCCCCCGGGCCAACCGTCCAAAAAAAACCCCCGTCCGGGGAGCAGACCTCCCTTTTACAAAAGAAAAGAAGTTTCATTTTCACGGCGTGTTGTGCGCTAGTAGTTCCGACTTTCACCGCAAAAAAATTTTACACCCCCCGCCATTCTCGGGCTCTTTTAAATAGCCACTTCGTAATTTGTTCATGCACATTCTACCACAATGGATCTCATAAGGGTCCAGGGTCAGAGCTAGGGTTGCCATAATTTAAACTCATGGTAGAGGGACAAATCTTTCCAGTCAAAAACAGCATGGGGGGTTTTCAAAATTTTTGGTGTAGGCCTACCGATATCTACTGCTATAAGAGAATCTCCTGTGTATCGAGTGTTCAACTAGTCTAAATTGATATTAATCACTAATCAGAGAACATTGTAGACTTCTTAGTGTTTTAATATAGAAGAACTTAAGATCAATAGAGTGGAGGTATGTACACGATTGAAATTTCCAATACCTTTGAATTAATATTATTGGATGAGCGAAGCAAAGACTTCAATTTCACTGACCCCCCAAATTTTTTTTTTTATATTTTTGACTATTTATTTGCGCTCTATCGGGCAAACGGCATATGCACTTTATGAAAAAATTTTAAGGGGGCCTTCGAAAAACTCTGAACTTTGACTTTTGCAGTTTTTTTGTACTATATCGATCAAATATTTCTTATGATTATCGTACTAAATTACGAATTTTTTATTTTTTAATGGGATATTTTCGTGACATTTAGCAAACGGCTACTCCGATCGTGATGAAAATTTATTGGAAGTTAAAATCACTGAAATTAGACCTATATATGTTACGATTTTAGAGACATTTGAAGAAATATTTCTCATAGAAATCGTAGGCCTACTTTTACGATTTTTTCCCTGGTTTTTAATATGATAATTTTCGTGATATTTGAGGTGATTCTGACCAAACGGGTCAGCAGCTAAGACTACTAGTGAACCCATTAAAGTTATCTCTAGTCTGCCTTTACTACATTCTAAATAGGCCCTAACTAGGAAGCTTCGCAATTTACAAATTAAATTTTAGGGCGCGTTTTTTGGATGAGCTTTTTGTAAGTTTTTTTTGTTTGGTGGGTTTTTTCTTTTACTTTTTCAAGAGCTTTTTGAAAAGTATTTTTTAGGGGGTTGTTGTCAAGTTTTCTATTGTTCTTGTTAATGTTTATTATGTACCGTACCCAAAAAACCAAATTAAAACCTTTTTTCTATGGATTCTGGCTAACTTTTTCAACTTTTTCTTCCAAAAAGCAATAATACCATACCTTAAAGTAGGGGCATGTAAAAAATGAACATTGTAGCCCCATGTTTTTTCAAAAAAAAGCCCCAAATGTCACGAAAATATCCATAAAAAATTAAAAAAAACCTAAAAGTACGATATTCTGGGAAAAATTTTTTGATTTTTTACCCCAAAAACATGGCAGTGTCTAAATTTAAAAAAAAATTTCCCAAAGGGCCCCCCAATTTTATCACGATCGCATATGCCCTTTGCCCGGTAGAGAGCGAACAACAGACAAAAAAAAGCCCATCAAAAAAAACACCCCAGTAATTTTTTTTGGGGGGTCAGGAAATTGAAGTTCGCTTTGCTCTCCAAAAAAAAATAATTTCATTTTAGAAAAATACCAAAATTTAATATTCAAGCAATAGCCAACAATAAAGCCCATCACCAAACGATTTGGGCAAGCCGAAATATCCCCCCCATTATAAAAATTTAACATTCTGATAAAAATAAAAAAAAGTAAGAGACCCGGCCTAAACCAAACCCCCCTTCATGTAAAACAAAGGACTAGGCCTACCTAGTGGTACCATGCTTAGAATTAAACCAAAAAAGTTTTTGTCTTTTTTTTTCAAATTTTCAAAGATCGTTGAAAATTTTCAGCGAGCCATCACTAATTAGGCCTACAAAGAAAAGATCATTAAACAAGCTTAAATACCTTAGCCTACCCACCCATGATTATAATCAAATGCTAGTACAATTGAATTTTCCTTCTGGAGCATGAAATTGATGCAATTCCCTCTGCTCAAAACAGATTGTTCTGCCCACGATCTTCTTCACAACAGTCTATGCAATAGGCCTAGGCCTACACAGCGTCAATATACTTTACCACTATGTTCTTCTAATCTCGGCCAGATATACTTGGATTACATTTAAAAAATAAATTTCTATATATGCCAACCTTCTTCCAAAAGCAATTCTAAAGATAACCCCTTTAAGATAGGTAGGTACACCGTACACAATGTAGGCTACGTAATATAGGCCTAATGTATATTGTCAGTTGTCACTCATAAGGAAATAAAGGAAGAAATTAAATGAAAAGACGGGATTTGAGACCATTACAAAAGTCCAAGTTCCAAGACACCACCTAACCCCACTTCAAACACTGTCTTCACTACAGTATACAATTGGAATTATGTAGCCCTAATTGCTTTTTTGAGTTGCTGAGGCTAGTGCGGAGATGAGTTTAAGCGCTCATATTTCTTGTTTTTCTGGGTAAACAGTTAATAACACCGTCATCATTTCTCCTGTGAATGATGATAAAGCATCCATCTAAATGAGTTAATCTCCAATTTTTCCATTGATTTTGAATTATATATATTGTGAAATCTCCGTAGTTTACTGATTTTTTTGTGGGAATTGATTCCGAGTGTACTGGGGTAGCCTACAGATTTTTTGTAGGAAAATTTTCATACTTTATATTACCTTATTTAAATCAATGTGAATGTTCAGGTTAGTTTTGATAGGCCTAGGCGGAGGCCTCTAAATGGTTAAATGGGAATTTTCTGATTTGAGATCCATGTCTTGGATTTTCAATTTCTTTGCTTTCTGGACTTAAGTCTCATTACATTCATTCAGCTGCAATCATCAACACCAGTCCTAAGCACAAGCATTTTAGTTGCCTCTCCCTTAAACGTGTATGCTGCACGTAATGCCAATGTAGGCCTAGCCTTCGTACTCTGTGATACAGTGTTATTCTTATTTCAACAGGTGGCCTGGATTACAGAATGTGTTTTTCCGGCATCAAGAATATGATTTTCAAGAACAGTTCAAGAATTGTCTTGCCCACAGCATAACCGTTCGTAAATATGTTTCTCAGATGTCCCGAAAGTTCTACAAAAAGGATGAAATTTCTAACTGTGAACTTTCGGAATTTGAAAACATGATGAAAGGGCACAGATTTGCATACTCATTCATCATAAGTGAACTGATGACGATCTGCTGTGACGGGAACATGTAAGTAGACCTAAAGTTGAACCCTTGAGGTTCGTAGTGACCGGTGACGGTGATGGGCAAGCAAAACTGATATAACGGTCTCCCCCATTCATTGTCTGCCTGTCGCTAGCTCAGAGAAGGTTTGGAATATCAGATGTCGGTAGTCGGTTCTGATGTCTTAGTAAACACATCAGACTATTTGTTACAAAAACACCTACAGTACCCAAATTGGTAAATTCAACCTTCAATCAGATGATAATAATACGGAAATAATATTTTGTTGTCCTCCTTTGTAACTCATAGCTGAATACCCTAGGATAGATAATAGATGTTTAAATAAATAAATACAAATATTTATTTATTTATATAAATACAAATAGGCCTATGTATTTATTTATAAATATTTATTTAGTTATATTACTTAGTGGGTAGACTCTAAATACAATTTATGTATTTTATTTATTTATTATGTACTTCAAAACAAAATAGAATAATAGGCCTAATCTAAAAATTATATTTCCTACGATTTACTGTTAAAAATATGAAACATTGTCTTGTTTGGAATACTACCTACTTGGCTATAACATGAGTCATGATGTGATGAAATTTACAGGGCAGAAAATCTTACTCAGAAATTTTATACGGAAAAGGTAATCCGTTATCTGAGGCAGCAGCATTTAAAGGAAGAATGGGGTGATTACTTAAAATTATCACCAGAAGATCAGACGTTGGAAAAGGGGGCCGTTTTAGTCGCACAGTGGTGCCAACCTATGGTGGACGTTTCTTATGACAAGATCGCCACTCGTCTTGATGGCATTGCAAATCGAGTCAAGCTTGCATTGCAAACGAAACATCCCAATCATCCTCTTTTCAAGACGCCCCCTGAAAAATTGGAATTTTGGCGTAATAAAAATATCGAAGGAAACCAGTTCAATCCCACAGAGTCTGAGCTGATCATAAGAGCTCTACAGAAAGTACTTTTTATTCAAATTGGTTTCCATGGCAACAATGAAATGTACTACTCGGCTGAGAACTCGTACATCAACAAAGTGCTGGATGACTGTCGAGGGATCCCGATAACACTCAGCATCGTGTTTGAGAGTATTGCCAGGCGTCTGGGCGTACGTTGTGAACCCGTCAGCTTCCCGGCCCACTTCCTGCTGCGATGGAAACAGAACTACAAGTAAGTTGGGTTGTCATTTTATATGTAGGGCCTACTAGATTTGATGCAAATTGTTCATTGATATTTATTAGCCATCTGTAGAGCACTCGAGTGCCGACGCAAGTACATTGACCTCATAGTGTGTCTGCATGCAGAATCGATTTTCAATGTGATTGCAGGTTTTGTTTTGTAGAGAGAGGTACCTGCATATCTCACACTGTCTGGTTAGTGGTTATTGTAACTGTGGCCTGTTGTCTGATCTTCTCTAACTTTAATTTCTTTCATGATAGGCCTAAAGATATCTACCAAATCTCATTTTTGCATGTTTCTACTTGGGCCTAGTACTTCAATTTCTTCTAAAGTTTGCAAAAGATTTTTGCTATCTGGAGAGTGATTCTCTAAGGTTTGCGTTAGAAGCGATAATTAACGCCACCATGGTAAACATATACCTAGGCCTATGATGGTGTTAAGATATTCAACACAGCTTTTAAAGAATCGGCCTGCTGGCCTGCCCAACCACACTTCTAAAAAAATATGATATGTGGTACCAATAGATCTACTTCTGTATAGATTAGAGAAGGGTTGACAGGTTGGGAAAGCATACAGAACATAAAGCCCAGCCTGAAGCAGTTGTCATCAGCAGGTGAAAAGTTTTGTCAGCTCCAGCCTTTCAGACTGGGCTTTATGTTATCTATGCTTTCCCAACCTGTCAACCAAACTAATTGTAACAATAGACCCACTTCATGGCCTTTTCCAAACTAATTGTAACAATAGACCCACTTCATGTCTATAGGCCTAGGCTAATCAAAATATCTGCCAATTCTTTCATTTCACAAAACAAGCATGAATTGATCAAATCAAACCAGAAAATTTCAAAATTCATATCCTCCTCTTTCCCCACCCCCCCCCCCCCCCCCCCCCCTCCCAAACACCAAAATGGGTTTAAATTACATCATAATCATTATCCATTGCCGTTTCCTCCTTCTGGCAGGGTCAGCTTGGGCTTAGCAACCAAATTTTTCCACTTCTTTCTATCCTCCCACAATCGTATCTCTTCCACATCTTCCCAGCTCTCTCCTCTTGCCCCCCATCTCTGATATGGGGTCCTTATCTTTCCTTTGGGCCCCCCCGTCTTTTTCTTCCTTCTTCAATCCTTTTTCTACATTTTCTTGGGGATCCTATTTTCCCCCCTTTGTTTCAATGTCCCCTACCATCTCAACCGTGTTTCCCTTTCCCATCCGTCCCTTCTCTACCCTGACATTTCTCTAATGTCCGTGTTTCTTATTCTTTCCCCCCTTTCTTGCCCACTGTGTCCCCGAAACTCATCTCTGCCGCCTGCATAGACTCTCTTCTCGATCTCCCATTGTCCAGGTTTCTGATGCGTTCATTGTTAGACAAGGGAGCGCAACAACTAAGTCTTACAATTCAAGAAAAGCAGCACTTCGGTGATTCTGTGTGTGTTTGTGTACTTCAGCCGAATTGCTGGTCAGATTATGCTGAAATTTTAAACAAACATCTGGTAAGAGCTTACTGAGAACTGCTAACAAAATCAGCAACATCCATTGCGGTTTAAACCTACAAGAAAAAATAAATTAAAATAGTGGGCTGCAAATGTGTAGGATTTAATTTAACGACAATGGTTTTGTTCTTGGAGAAATCTTTTTTATTTTTCATTTGTCAGGCTGTGAAGGCATGCTATGCAACGCTAATGAACTATCTTAGTGCATACGGTTTTTCTTTTTATTGTCTTATGATTTAACATATGAATTTGCCCAAGTCCAACATTTTCAACGAGATGCAACTTTGCGCCGGTAAATCTTTGTACATGAGAGAGCAAGTCCTCAAAAACCAGCATATTATTCTTACATTTTCCTAACGAGGACTTAATATTATTCGAGTCGTAACTCAAAACTCATACAAAAAATTGGCAAATGTTAAAACTGTTAAAATTTAGTTTTACTCATTGTAACACGTATATTTTTATTTAAACAACAGCCAAACCACTAGGCCCTATACAATTTTCACATTTTTATGGACCTTGAGCCTTTGCTTTATTATTGGAGTAAGGGTAGTGGATATAGCTAACTAGGATACATCGATACTTTTATGTGATTATCAAAGGTAATGTCCATTATCGAATCGATAATTGATAACACAAATAGCCTGTTCCATAAGCCATGTTCCGACATAAGTGAACCTCAGTGTGGCAATGTAGTCAAACAAAACAACACTTCCGTTGCCCATCCCAGGGCATGGCACAACGTGAGATAATCTCCGTCTTTAGAGTTTATTTGATATTTCGATAATCGATAATGAATTTTGGTTATCGATTATCGAAATAATATCCATTATTGATTATTGTTCCATAATATCGATTATCGTGTGCATCCCTAGGCCTAACCATAATATATTTGTCTTTACAGTTCTGGTGGTGAGCCTAGTCCATACTACTACATTGATGTGTTCAATGGTGGTCAGTTCTTGACAAAACAAAGTTGTCCTCGCTACAATTCAGATGGGGTCTGTCCTATGAAGGGATTGAGCATGAGTCCTGCAACCCCAATACAGGTACATTGCTACAGCTCACACATTAGCAACTAATGTACACTTGCAGTTTACACCTCCAATGTTTGCCTGATATGTTGTTGTTGTTGTTGTTGTTGTTCTCCTGTGCCCGCACCTACATCATTGTCATCATGATTGTGTCTAGCTGTCCAGTAGAGACAGCCAGTAAGATATTTTTTTAAACGTTCATATAAGCCTAGACCTACATATAATTACTAGTAATTACGCATATTATAATAATCTAGTGACGTACCGTACCATTTCCATGCCACGTCGTTAACTTTACTAGGAAAACGCTAAAGTCCTGTCGCGTTGTTGAGCGAGCACCGGTATGTGCAACACGACCCGAGTACGACATTCCCATAATGTTACATACCAATAAGTCTTTAAGGTCTTGACTGATTTAGCTGAAAATTTGTAAAATAGGAGAGAATGTTGTACTTATTGACCCTGCAAAATTTCATAACGATCGGAACATTTTTATTTTTTTATTTAATTTTTTATAACCAACGATCGGATTTTGTTCAAAAACTATACAGCAACCCGCATAGGTGGTATGTACGTGTGTGCCAAATTTCAGGTCGATCAGAGAAACGGTGCGACCTGTACCGAAGCAGTAACAGAAAAAAAAACAGACATTCGAGATATAAGAGTCAAGTTGAGACGCTCGCTCAAAAAGTTGCTCGGCTTAGTATAGCGCTAGGGTTTAGTTTAGTTCAGTTGTTACGATTATCCCTCAAAACGTCAATAATCATGTGACTCACCCTAGATTTCCTTTTCTAACTACCGGGGCATGTGATTTATTTTTATTTTTATTAAAAAAATCAAAACTCATGATTTATTTTATTTAAATTGGATTTATTTTATTAAAGTCAACTTTTCGATTAAAATGAGTTATTCTAGATTTTTTTAGATTTAAATCTGATTTTTATTGTTTTAAATCGACAATATGTGTGTTTCAAAACTTGTCAAGCTGGTGAGCAAATCAAATACTTTCACAAGCATTTCAGAATATCTAATTCAATTTTTTTTAAGGAAAACTTTGCCTAAATCAGTTACAACTTTTGTGTTTGTTGCTCAAAATTATTCAAAATCAATGATTTGAATCAAAAACACCCTGCTAACTACGTATCGTCCTTCTCCGTGTTCCATCAAAGCTGAAGCAGGTGAATAGAGTAACTTTAAAGAAGTCAATTTAGCATGCATCTCACGGTACTCTTCAGTCTTCATGTTGCCATCTCAATGGAAAGTTGTAGAGTAGGCCTAAAGGTAAAAAATCTCCCCAACTAAAGTGGACTTCACGGGAAGATTGGTCCGCAGGTACCAGGAATTTCCTCCCCTATTTACCACCACCACCTTCTTGGGACGGGCCGAGTGCACAAGATTTAGATCTTACCTATCCTCGACCCGTCTATTGATGGTCTCTAAACCCTTGAATAGAGATAAATTTATTTTCTTTTCATTAGATAAACTGTTGTAATTTACCTTTTAAATGTTCTTAAATGTTAATGATTTTAACTTTAATGTTTCCCTGAAATAAAATCAACACGAAAATGTTTTTAAACGCAAAAATTGATTGAGAACTAACAATGTTTACAAAATATTCATAGCACTTCTGATGAAGAAGTGTGTTGTATATTATACTGTTAAGTTCTTAGTTTTCAATCAATTTTTAGCATTCAAAAACATTTTCGTGTTGATTTTACTTCAGTGAAACATTTAAGTTAAAATCATTAACATTAAAGGACATTTAAAAGGTAAATAACAACAGTTTACGTCATGAAAGGAAAGAAGGATTTAACTCTATTGAAGCAAAAATAATTTAATTGGATGGTTTCGAGACCATCAATAGAAGGGTCGAGCGACTATTACAATAGATACGATCTACCTCTTGTCCACTCTGCTCGGGCCAGGAAGGTGGTGGTGGTAAAGAGGTGAGGAAATTCTTGGTACCTGCGGACCAATCTTCCCGTGAAGTCCACTTTAGTAGTAGGCCTACTGTTCGACAAGAGTAAATTAAGAGAAGTGACCTTGAAGAGTTGACCCTAGACCATGAACGGTCGATTGACGATTGGTTGAATGTGTTGCTGCCATTGAGTACAAATTTGGGAGTACATCAAGAGACAGAAGTATATCCCTTTGCTTTTCCCAGTGATGAAACTTTGTTCTGTTAATGATGAATTAGTACCTAGGGTGAAAACAACAAATTACAATAACTGTCACTTGTTTATTTATTTATTTATTTATTTATTATAATATAATATAATAATATAAACAAGATGGATGAAAGTGAGACAGTGGATGAAGGTTTCACTTTAAATAGTGAAAAGGAAGAATCAAAATGTTGGAGATGCAAGAAAATAGTAAGGACGGGAGTCCAGTGTACTTCATGTGCCAGCTGGTCCCATTTTAAATGTGCAGGGGTCAATGGAAAGGAATATAGAAGAAAAACGAAAAGTGAATGGTGGTGTGGGTGCAGTAGTAAGATCACGGGGTTGGAAAAAAAGGGAGGAATATGCCTACAAACAACAGTCAAGGAACTTGAGGTAGAAGTATACCTGTAGCAAAAGAAAAGCCGACTTCTCGGCCTAGAATTGTGACTGTAACAAGTCTAAGCCTAGGATAACCACAGGAAAGCCTGGTCAAATGGGGGGAAGGTGGCTATAAGGAAGAGGAGGAACCACATTAGAATAGGCATGTGCCGGTGTAGGACTAGTAGTGAAAAGTGGAAGGGGATGGTACAGACAATAAGTATGATGAGTAAAAGTATTGAACACCTGAGTGAAAAAGTAGGAGCATTGGAACAGCAGAGAGATAGAGAAGAAGGAAAGGCAGGTGTGCTAGACCAAGTGTACAACAGAATGAAAGGGGTGGTGGAAGAATGCACTACAGAGGTGGTAAACATACAGCTAGATCTAAAAAAAAAACATATTCCAGGTTGGAACAGGAAATGGGAAGAATGCAAATGAGATTGGTGAACCTTGGAGAGGACTTAGAAGAGCAACAGGAGGGAAGAAAAATGCTAGATAAACAGATTAAATAATATGTGGGAGGAGATACGACAAAGACTAATAGTAAATCAAGGAAAGAAAAAGGATCCACAACAGCAGCTGGATTACAATGATATACCACACGCTGAAGACCTAGGCACCAAGAAAGTCCTAGAACCTATGGTAGGACTTGGCCAAAAGCAAGGCCTAAACAACAAAAAGCCAGACAATAAAGTTGATCACAACGCGGATTTAAAAACAAACAATCACAGGAACAAGTCTAATTGCCACAAACATCAAGTGGGTGAAGAAATTCTAAACGGAGGCCTGAGCAACAACAGAGTGCAAGAGACTCAAGTTCAGGAAGTAAAAGAGAAAAGAAGAAGGAACTGAGAAACAAGAGGAGACTAGAAATGAATGTGTGACTCCCAAAGAAAACAGTAAACCTACAAAATATAGGACTATACAAAACTACCAAAGCTATATTGATAGGTGATTTATGGGGAAGAACAGCAGGAAAATTCTGTGAACACAATGGTATAGAGCTAGAGCATACCCAGGTATTAAAATAAAAGAGCTACAACGAAAAATCGAGGAATACGGACAAGAAGAAGCGACAATAGTTCCATAACAAGTCGGAGAAATGCAGAAAGAGTTGGGCCTGGAAACCAAGAAAAATTGATGGGACAAGGTGCGGGAATTATTGACAACAACAAAACAGAAGTTTAAGGGGGCACAAATAACCATGAGTGGCCTGACCAATGGCAGGAGTAAGTGCAAATCCACATATCAAAAATATTTGTGAAGAAAATATAACGTTCTTAGACATGTCAAACTTGGAGGGAATAAGTAAAACTGGAAAAGGGAAGCACAAATGGGGGCACAAACAAGGATGTACATAACCAACTTAATGGCAAGAAAGGGACAAGACCACCCAGAAGACCTACAAAAACCAAGTCACAACACACAAAAATACAAAAGATATGCATATCTAGGAAAACAGGATTTTCACACAAGGTGGGTGTGGAGATCAAGAAGAAAATAAGAAAACAACTGATGACAAAGACAAAGAAGCAAGGGTACAATAAATACATAACAAATAGATATAATAACAACAAACATAGGCATACAATGATTAAAATAGGAACCCTAAATATTCTTACATTAAATGGAAAAATTGAAGAATTAGTAGATGTAATGATGTCGAAAAAATTGGAGATATTAGGACTGTGCGAGACTAAATGGAAGGGAGTAGGAACCAAAGAACTGAGAGAAGGATACAAATTATTATGGTCGGGCACAAATGAAGGCAAAAATGGAGTGGGATTTATCATCAGCCCAAAGTGGAAAGAAAACATTGTCCATGTAGACAATAAGAGTGACAGAATTTTGAAAATTAAAATATTTATAAATAAAGTAGCTTTAGAGATCATACAATGCTATGCACCACAAGTTGGGTTAGCGATGGCCGAAAAGGAGGCATGGCTTGAACAATTGGAGAAGAAATCACAGAGAGAAAAGTAATATTATGGAGATCTTAATGCCAAAGTAGGGAGAGAGAGAACGGGATATGAAGAGGTACTAGGGTCCATGGGTATGGCCAAGGAACAAGGAAGGAGAAAATCTACTTGATTTGTGTGCCAGGAATGGACTTCGAATCGGAAATAGCTGGTTCATGAAGAAAAAAGATCAACAAATAACTCGGTACGCCTGGGATGGCTCATCTGAGTCAGTTATTGATTATATTATTATAAGTAGCAACATGGCCAAAGATATCACTGATGTAAAAGTAATTCCCAGCGTGTCCTCTAGATGGAGACCACAGATTACTTGTAAGCTTATAAGAGTGAACAATAAAGACCAAAATCATGGGACTATATCCCAGGAGGAAGATTCCAAAAATCAAGACATGGAAACTACAGGAGGAGACTAACATGCTGTCCTTTAGAAGACAGATAGAGGAAAAGTATCCAACACATGATTTGTTATCAGTAGATGAGAGTGGAAATTACTTAAGTCAGTATTTATTAGTAGTGCTGAAGAAATATGCGGAAGGGCAGGTGGCATAAGAAAGGAAAAGGAAACTGTGTGGTGGAATGGAAGAGTGAAGACAGCTGTTAAACGCAAAAATGTAGCCCGAAAGGAAAAGGATAAAAACAGGACCTAAAGAAAATGAAGAAAAGTACAAAAAGTATAAATATGAAGCTAAAAAAATAGTAATGGAAGAAAAGAAAAATACAATGGAAATATTTGCAGACAAATTAGAGAAGGACTTTGATACAAATAAGAAATTGTTGTATGGACTAATGAGAAGCAAAAGAAAAACAGAAGAAATCACAAGATACCTGACCAACAACAATGAATCTCTTATTACTGACCCAGAAGAAGTGAAAAACATGTGGAAGAAATATTTCAAAAACCTACTTAATATGCCTAGGTTACCTGATACTAACCATAACCAAACTCAGGAAGGGGACCTAACAATAGAAATCTTTCAGAACACCAATGAGGAAGAAATAGAAGAAATAATAGGAAATGAAATATCAAGACGGGAAGTAGTTGAAGCAGTAAAAGCCATGAAAAATGGTAAAGCTTCGGGAGAGGATGAAATAGTTGTGGAGATGATCAAGGCTGCAGGGGATGCAGGCATAGATTGGATGTGGAGAGTGACCAGTGCAGCTTGGAAAGAAAAGAAGGTACCAGATGACTGGGGGAAAGGAATTATAGTGCCAACATTTAAGAAAGGGGACAGGAAGAAGTGTAAAAATTATAGAGGAATAACGCTGATGAGCCAGTGTGCAAAGATATACGAGAAAATACTAGATCGAAGACTACGACAACAAGTAGAGCCAAGTTTGAGAGAGGAACAATATGGGTTTAGAGCTGGCCGCTCAACCATAGATCTCATATTTTACGATCAGACAAAAAACGGAAAAAAAATGGGAAAAGGGAGAAGAAATGTTCATGGTATTCTTGGATGTAGAAAAAGCATATGACAGTGTCCCAAGAGCAAAAGCTTGGGAATGCTTAAAAGATGCAGAAGTAGAACAGAGTCTAATAACAAGAATTCAAAAGCACATATGTCACAACAAAGAGCTGTGTTCAAACACCATTTGGTAGAACTACTTGGTTTGAAATAAACGGTGGGCTACGGCAAGGTAGTGTGATGTTCACCTACATTATTCACCGTTGTTATGCATAACATACTGCGTAAAGTTGAACCCACAGAAAGTGAAACATCTAAAACTATGATATTTGCAGATGATATAGTGAGATGGGGAGATACCATTGAAGAAGTACAGAAGAGCGTAGATAGATGGAATGAGGAAACACTGAAGTTTAACATGAAAATAAGCATTGAAAAGAGTGAAACATTAATAGTAACGAAGAAAAGTAAACAAAATCAAAAGAAGATAATACTACGGGGTGAAGAGCAGAAGCAGAAGCATTTAAATACCTCGGAAGTATACTAACAAAGGACGCAAAAATAGATGCTGAAATATCAAGGAGAATTATATTAGCAGACAAATTTTACCAAAGTGTACGTAAACTATTATGGAAAGAAGAAATATCATCCAGGTGCAAGATGTTATTGTACAAAATGTATTTCCTCCCAATAATATCATATGCATCCGTGACATGGACAATAGGAGGAAAAGAAGACAGCAGATTACAAGCAGCAGAGATGAAATTTTTAAGGAGTTCTGTAGCCTTAACAAAAATAGACAAGGTACGGGAGCAAAACAATAAGAAACAAAACTAGGAGTGGAAAGTTTACGAAATAAAATAGGAAAAGAACGACTTCGATGGTATGGGCACGTACGAAGAATGAAACAAGATAGAATACCAAGAAGAGAATTTTGAACACACATGGGGGGGAGTAAGAAGAGTTTGGACGCCCAAGAGATAGATGGAGGGACCAAATAAAATGGAACATTGAAGAAAGAGGAAAATCATGGGAAAGAATTAATGAAGAAAGACTCTGGGAGGATAGAAAGAAATGGAGAGAACTGGTAGAAATGCCTGTCATAGAAGACATCGAAGTAGATGAGGAGGTGTTGAGCCTGGCTAGCAAACACTGAAAGTCCACAGCCCGAGAAATTGGTGATACGTCACCCCCCGACCTGACTTATGTTGGAACCGGGTGTTTGATTATTATTATTATTTATTTATTTATTTAACGTCTATCCTATTCAGTTGAAATACTGGTTTACGAAGGAGGAAAGGAAAGGGTTTCGATTAGATGATAATGAAATAATGTATTTGCAGGTAATTGAACGCATGGCGAACAACCTGGAAGTAGCTGGCCGGCAGAGGACACACATGAACGGCCGCGGGGCTCGCCTGCGCTCTGCTCTGGAACTGTTGAATCTTGTCAATCCGTCGGACATGAACTGTATTCTCCATCTCGCAAGGTTCTACATGCTGTACAACATGGATCTCACAGAACTCATAGCCACTATCACAAACATGCAAGCTGTAAGTACATTTTAGATATTAAATGCATACCGAGAGCTTGCAAAAAGGCAGCCAGGCCTTACACACTCTTGAGTATTGATATCTAAATGAAGATTCTGCAAATATACCCTTCTAGACCTACATTTGCAGTTTTGCACACTATAAATTAGGGTAGTCCTTTGATTATTTCCCAAAACGATCGATAATCGATTCGTATCGAATAGCTTGCCCGTCCAAAGTTTTATAATTAATCGCTCACTCTGCAGAACATTATAAAAATATGTTTCCAGTCAAGACATTAATCGCTTTATTCCGTGAAAAATTTGTTCACTGCGAGATCTACAACACTCGTCTCGCGCGAAGTCCGAAGCGCAACACATCGCCCCTGCAGTGTAGGCAACTTGCATGGTGTGCGTGTGTTGCGAGCTTGCAAGTGGAATTGTCTTGGGTTGACCACAGATATATTCCTGCTCATCATTTTTTGGTTGGAAGGCTGATTAGTGATTTTTGTTTATATTTGTATTTTGTGACACATACTAGTGATGACATCGGGTACTCGGGTACACGACTCCTACCCGACTCCTATTGGAGTCGATTCCTTCAAAAGTGTTGGATTTATGACTTCTGTTGAGTTGTGCTCCCCGTCGCTTACGCGCTAGCTCGCGCTCCTTCCTCGCTCTCTCTCTCGACCTTGGTCTGGAGTCTGGACATTGTAGTGTAAATCGAGTTGCCTACTGCTTTGCTTTGATGATAAATTGAAGAAGATTGCTCTTGCTGTCTCGTTATCTTATCTCATAATGTAAACAAAGCCAGGCGGCTGGGCCAAGACTGAATGAGATTACACCTGTGGTCTCGTTATCTCATAATGTAAATATAACAAATCAGCGAGAGTCTTGGCCGGGCCAAGACTGACAAACGAACTAGAGATAAGTAGTTGGTGGCGTGGGAGGGGGGTGGGGGGGGCAGCGTTGTGCAACTAGAGTAGTGGGCTAAAATTAACTTTGGCATAAAACATTTCATAAACCAAGTCAACCTTACAAACAAAGCAACCAATAAAGTATTGTTACTTACTGCCAAAACGTTTGTTTTTATGCTCTCTCCTGGGAAAAATTAGGCCTGTAGGAGGGTGTTCAACATTGGTGAAGGTCAACTGCTTTTACCTTATATTTATTGCCGATCGAGGAGTCGACTCCTACCCAGTTCCCAAGGCTCCGGAGTCGACTCCAATATTTACTACCCAGTGTCATCACTAACACATACTCTTGTCTACAAACAAACATACTTTTTTCTCGTTATTATCTTGCATCGCATGTACGTAGCATGTATTTTACATACAGGGCGCACTGTTTCAGGATTTGGATGATCGTGGACGAGACCAGGCTAATCATATCATGCAAATGCTGCAGGTCTACGAGACTCACCACAGCACAAGCAGTACGCCTCCAGAGGTCAGTGTACCTAGTCAGTTAACAACACCATACTCTAAGCTTATCTTAAAACGTCTTCCATTTTTTCACTTCCACTAATCTTTCAATTCTAGTCAAACCTCCATTTAAGGGGGTACTTTACTTTTAGCCCTTAACCTCAACATTCCAAGGTTTTAAACTCTTAACATTGCCGGGTTTAAGACTGTTGGTTGAGCTGGAGGCTTTGATGAAGATTGGAGAGGTATGGTCTGGATCACTTGGAAGCTTTATCATTTGTACTTTTGTGTTGTGGGCTGCACCAAAATGTTAGGTAGAAATGTGTGTATTGCTCAATCAGAGCACATTTTCTAAATACTAGTGCTTACTTTTTTCAGTAACGGACAGCAAATACGCCTCAAACTGGTAATGTGTAGTAATTTCCCAAGCTTGTGTAGGAAACATTTATTTGAAATCTTGAATTGTGCTCTGATTGTGCATTGTGCTCATCTTTTTTAAACATAAAAAAAAAAATGGAAGTCGGAAAGTGATCCAAAATGTATGTGATATGTGTGATAGCTGGATTTGCCAATCATGCGAATTTTAATTGGACATTTAACATTGTATAAAAAAAGTTTGCCCAAGCTCAAACAACCGTCTTAATTGTGTAGATTGTGCCAAAGCTGCGACAGAGTGAGAGCGTCTACTATGCCGTGGGGATGATCATGCGCCATAAGCAATTCAACTACAAGTGTGTTATCTTCGGGTGGGATCCACGCTGTCTGGAATCTCAAGACTGGATCAGACAAATGGGAGTAGAAAATTTACCTCAGCAAGACAGACAGCCATTCTACAATGTCCTTGTAGAGGACGGCTCAACACGTTACGCCGCTCAAGGTTTGTTTTCGTTTGTTTCCTTAGTATGGTCTTCTATGTATGTCTCTATAACTCTTACTTCGCAAACGCTTTTTTTAGTCGCGTTGATCTTGATGGATGAGTTTTTTTGTAAGTTTTTAGTTTGAGTGGTATCTCTTTTCTTATCAAGTGCTTTTTGAACGCATTGTAGGTGATTGTGGTCAAGTTTCTAGTGTTACTTTTTAATTGTTATTAAATACCTCAAAAAAAAAAAATTTTAAACCTTTATTTATATGGTTTCTGGATAATTTTTTAAACTTTTTCTTTCAAAAAGCAATACATCACCATTACCTTAATGTGCATGTGAAATATGAACGTTGTAGCCCCACCCGTTTGGTCAGAATCGGCCCAAATGTCACGAAAATATCGCACTAAAAATTGAAAAAAATCGTAAAAGTACGATATTCATGAGAAATATTTCTTCGATTGCACCCAAAAACTTGGCAAGTCTAAGTTCAGAGAAAACGAAGGTCCCCTTCAATTTTCATCAAGATCGCATATGCCGTTTGCCCGGTAGCGTGCGAACAAACAGACAGAAAAACTAACAAAAAACAAAACACCCGAGCTATTTTTCTTGGGGTAACGTAAGTGAAAAAAAAAAGTCAAATTGAAGTCTTCGCTTCGCTCATCCAATTATTTATTTATCCCAGAACAGTTTTACAACCAGTAATACTAGGATATAATAAAAACAACATAACATCAACAACACAACAAACCTGAAACATAAAGGATGGGACTTTTAAACATTTAAACGTTTAAACGTTTAGTGGACGGTTAGAGGTTATTAAATTCGCAAAACGTTTTGTAATTTTTTTTTAAATGAATTGTTATTTTGTTATCACTTTTGGAGCCTACACAAACACGGGCTAACAGATTAGGCCGATAATTTTCTAAAAGTGCTCAATTTTGGTGGTGGTGCCGGGTCCCAGGCTGTATTAAGTAGGGGTGTGCGAGTACCCGAAATTTCGAGTCGAGTCAGGTATTTGGGATTCGACTCGAACTCAAGTATTTGGGATTCGAAATCGAGTCCCAAATTTTTTTTTTTACGATTTTGGTGGAGGTGCCTGGTCTCGGAGCCCTCCAATAATTATATTTTTAAAATCATGCTTTTTCTTCTTATTTAAATGTACATTTATTTTGATTTGATTGATTGGTTGACTGACTGTTTTGTATTTATTTGTTAAGAAGAGGAAGCATTTTATACATCTGCATCTATGTAATTAGATTTATTTATTATTTACTACAATTCAGAAATTAAAAAAGTCCGCCCCAACCGGGATTCGAACCACGGGTCTCCCGCATTCCAGGTAGGCGTCTTAACCACTAGACCATCAGGACGGGTACATTTTAATCTCTGAATTGTAGTTGCATTAAACATCTGAATGGATGGAACAGTACTGCAACGAATATCTGCTGCCTTTGAACTGACCACCAAACATCCACGAAACAAACAAGGTAATGATCGACAGGTTGGGAAAGCAAAGAGAACATAAATCCCAGCCTGAAGGGCTGGGAGCGACAAAACTTTGCTTTCCCAACCTGTCAACCCTTCTCCGATCTAACTAGCCGATAGGCATTTTTCACACTAGAAACAAGGTAATGACATTATAATTAATGTTTGGTGGTCAGTTCAAAGGCAGCAGATATTCATTGCAGTACTGTACCATCCATTCAGATGTATAATGCAACTACAATTCAGAGATTAAAATGTACCCGTCCTGATGGTCTAGTGGTTAAGACGTCCACCTGGAATGTGGGAGATCCGTGGTTCGATTCCCGGTTGGGGCGGACTTTTTTAATTTCTGAATTGTTGGATGAGCGAAGCGAAGATTCCATTTCACTACACTGGAGAAAAAAATCTGAAATGTTCTTTTTTTCTTTCTTTTTTTCGTATTTTTGTGTGTTTGTTAACACGATTCCGGCTAAACCGATACTCCAATCGCGACAAAATTTTCTGGGGACCTTCGAAATCTCTGAACTTAGAACTGCCACGTTTTTTAGCGCAATCGAAAAATTATTTCTCATAAAAAACGCAATTTTACGATTTTTTTCGATTTTTAAAAAATGTCTTCGACTTATAACACCTACATGCTTTATCCGATTTTAATAATTTTTTCATATGACCTTAATTTTATGAATTAAGATATTCGTGTGAAATTTGAGCGGATTCAAAACATTATTTTTTAATGAAAATCAAAATTTTACGTGTTTTTTTCTTTTTTAAAACAATTCTTTGACTTATAACACCTACATGCTTTATCCTTTTGTAATGATTTTTTCACAGAACCTTTATTTTATGAATTTATATATTCGCGTTAAATTTGAGCGCAATCGAATCATTATTTCTTATGAAAATTGCAAATTTACGATTTTTTTCTTTTTAAAAAATTACTAATAACTAAAAAATTTAATGTAATCTTTTATTTCATTTAAATTAATTTTTAAAAAAATCTTCGACTTATTAATGATTTTTTCACAGAACAACAAAAAATCCGCATAACACATGGCAGCTCAATGCACCAATTACGCTCATCCAACAACGCGGCGGGACTTAAGCGTTTTCCTAGTAGTAAATAATAACAATTACACCTACGGGAGTGTTTCCCGACTAAACAAATCGAGAAATAGATTTATTTAGTTGTCCTCCTTTGTAAATCACATTTTTAACAGAATACGATAGGCGTTAAATAAATAAATACTAAATAAAGACTGATACCTGGACTGCTACTTCGAAAATTCGAACTCTGATATTTTGAAATATGACGTAATTCGAACTAAGTAGGCGGGTAGGCCTACCTTGTTGTACACAAGCGATCATAAGTTAATCTGAAAGTTACCTACCGTTATCGACCTCACTCATGAATATTCGGTTCATTCTGGCGTTGCTATATTCACAGCGCTATCACTCGCTGACGTCATCTAATAGGCGCGTGAGGAAACATGGCGGCCCTATTTTATGTAGCATTTGGCCTATTGGGACTTCTAAATACTGGGCCCAGGGCAAAGTTAATACTAACACAAGGTTCATACTTTGTATGTATTATTGGATTCACCAAACACTGCATAACCTTAGCACAGGCTTAGTTCTGGTATAGAAATCAATTAGGGTCAGTTTTTCTAGTGCATAAATAAGACAAGACGTCAACACTTTTAGACAATTTCTTGGGCTAGCTTTGTGTATTTAGTGCTAGCTTAGTGTGACTTTTAAAAGTGCCTAATCCGAGATTTGCCAAGGAGTGTCGGTGGTGTAGGTAAAAGATTACCCTTGATTTACTTCTGACACCGATCATACACATGCTAATACGGATTTACATATTAAATTTAAATGTTAATGATTTGGATAATTTGAATTTCATTTCATTTGAAATTTGAACAGGTACACTAGCTGTTTCACGCTATTTTGCACTAACATCACGCGTGTAATTTGAATTTTTATTTCAGAACAATAAACAGATAATTAGTTTCAAGTTCAAATTATATCGCGGAAAAACTTTTGTCCGTGTTTTGCCCGAGAATCGAGTGTGCCTGCAGACTAGCACGCAAGCAAGCAGCGCTGTGGTTTATTTATTTATTTTATTTATTTATTTATTTAACGTCTATCCTATTCAGTTATAAAAACTGATTTACAAAGGAGGACAACTAAATAAATCTAATTACATAGATGCAGAAACAACAATAAATTACATTTTCGTAAATATTTGAAATAGTAGCATTACAACAACAATGCATTTAACACAAGAATTTTGGTAACAAATTGAATGATATTATATGCATTTAATGAATGAATCAAATATAAAAAAGGGTGGAGAATGAAAAGAAAAGAAAAGAAAAGAAAAGAAAAAAAAAAAAAAAAAGGAGGATTTAATACCGCTCATTGTGATTGGCCGAACACGCGATGAGGCAAGAGTGACGTGTTTATGACGTCAGCATCTCAGCCGGCTGGCTTGCATCAGCTGTTGTAAAGTGAGGTTATGGTGGATGGCCTATGAAGATTGTGATGCGACGAGATTGATGAATGATCAGTAGATATCGTGTTAAAGCCACAACATTTTTAGTAGGCATTGGCCTAAGTCGTTTTCGTTTAAATGGGAAGTAATTTTAGTGGCTGTGAAAGCGACTGTTTTCGGGTGTATCACTACGCGACGCCGATGAGCTGATAACCTGTTGGATATAGCATCGAAGGGGTGGCAAAATAGCATGTCTCCTGCTTTCTTTGTCCACAGCTGATACCCAAGGGAATAAATACACGAGAAATACAATGCTACATGACTAAATTGACGTTTTATTTTCAACCTTTCATCTCTAGACTGTATAAATGGGACGTGAATTGGTGGCCTAGGCTCCTTGTTTACGTAGCAGGCGCCGTGGCCTAGGGACCTACTACTGATTCTTAAAATATACAGTGGGTCTAAACCTAGACCTACGTCATAATTACGCGTATCTAACTTTATTTGTATTATCATTATTATGCAAATGCAATCTACCAACATTTTTTATTAGGCCTAGGCCGTAGCCTAGTTTTCCTATCTTTGTTACGTACGTATTTTAGCAGCTGTAGGACTAGATGTACTACCGATTCTAAGAATGTTTATTAAATTAAATTATCAAATTTTGAAAAATTCTGTGGTTAACCAGCAAATTGAGTAATTGTTCATAAGCCTAGAGCCAGTGTCACTTCTTCATTACGCTAAAAATATTAACCATACTTTTGTTTTTCTTGCCAAACAAAACAGTACAAAATCTTTATTTTTTATAGTAATTCAATTTTTTAAATTTCGAAATGGCTTTTGGCTTACATAATGAATTTTGAATTCCCTACTACTTAGTATCATATTGACCAGAATATAGAACAATCTCAAATATAACACGACCCCCAATTTTTCGGAATCATTTTAAGAAAAAAGAATAAATCCAAAAAAAATAATATCCAACAAACCTTTTTTATTTACAATACAATGAAAGAATCTAGCTAGTCTAATATTTCACTCTTACAACAAAAAATTTTGCACAATGTTAGGGCCTAGCAGCTAGGCCTATGTTTTTTAACAGTGTAGGGTCAAACACAAGCTCACATAGGCCAACCACAGTACACCAGTCTGATTTAGGGTAGGGATGATATTGATTCCAATAAATTGGAATCTATTGGAATCGATCATTGTGATTTAAGAAACGATTCGGAATTGATTTCCGAGAAAAAAACTTTTTAATTGTGCACGCAGTTATTTTGGTGGTCATTTTCTGCGGAACCCGTGATACGCGGCGACATACCCACTGTATTTTTCTGCGGAGCCCATTTAAATGCAAGAGCACGTAAATAACGCGAATTCTGTTTTTGAGATTGTATTTTTAGAAAAAAACATTGTGCTATATTTGAGACGACCGATAGCCTTTACATCATTTATTGAATATTATAGTCACTAAGGCTAGCGCGCGGAGATGAGAATGAACACTCAGCTTTCTGCTTTTTCTGGGTAAACGGTTGATTACATTGTTTTTTTGTTTCATATTTTACATACAAAATTCACACTTTCTGCACTGAAAATCAGTTCTGTATCTGGGTGGGTAGACTCAAAATATGAAATTATTTAATTTATGGTGGATGTTGCTAAAAAAAATCAATCACTGAAATCCAGTATTCGTATTCTTCAATTAATAAATCAATTATCTCTTTAATTTACTGAATTTTTGTGAACTTCGGGAATTTATTCCACCGACTACATTTTTTAAAGCAAATTCAAAGCAAGAACTGGATTCTAAATTGTCTATTTGCATGAATTTTAACATATTTATCTCTAGAGAACAAAACGTCCTGAATCCAAATATCGCGTTTATTTTATGTTAAAAAAATATTTTGACATAGGTATTGTGACTTGAAGCGTAGTATTTTGGAACATACTGTGAAACGCGCTGTCATTGGTCATTCCATTATGACGTATTTAGGCCCTACACGGGCGATGATGCGTGGCCCAGAGTTTGTCAAAACAGCGCTGCCGCAGGGTGTTGTATTGTTGCGGAGAGATAATCCAAAGCACTTGGCATTCTAAAGATATTATTTTTGCTTTATACTGCACAGTATTTGGGAGACCGTGGCTAATATAGAGCCTCATTACGTCACACTTTTGGCGCGGAATTTAAACGTCGTTTTTGAAACAACATTTTTTATTATTTTTATAAAATACATCAAGTGCTTCAAATTTTGTTTTGAAACTGTTTATATGTAGATCAACTCGAAAAAATTATGTAAAATTCTCATGCAAATAGCCTATTGAAATCCATGTTTGAGATTTTCTCTTTTTTTTCTTTTTGGACTCACAATGATTTTTAAGACTGTTTCTTTTCAACCAACTGGATATCAATTGAAAGTTTTTTGTTATCATCCATGCAAAATTTGGTAATGATATTAGGCCTACTAACCGTTCAGCTGAATCATCAACACTTGAGCACGTGAACTTGAGTTGCTCCAACCGCGGCAACTCCTCTTAACCTGTGCACATTCCTTTTCAAATCTATTAAACATCTCAAAAATTAGAAGTGTATTGTTAGTCCTAACAATATCAACAGAATTGGGTCATTAATAAAATATTATTTCTTACGAGTAGAAAATATTATAGAATATGTAGACTAGATTATTGAGCGAGCGTCTCCACTCGACTCTTATGGCTTGAATGTCTGTTTGTTTTTTTCTGTTACTGCTTCGGTACAGGCCACACCGTTTCTCTGATCGACCTGAAATTTTGCACACATGTACATACCACCTATGCGGGTTGCTGTATAGTTTTTGAACAAAATCCGATCGTTGGTTATAAAAAATAAAATAAAAAAATAAAAATGTTCCGATCGTAATGAAATTTTGCAGGGTCAATAAGTACAACATTTTCTCATATTTTACAAATTTTCAGCTTAATCGGTCAAGACCTTAAAGACTTATTGGTATGTAACATTATGGGAATGTTGTACTCGGGTTGTGTTGCACGTACCGGTGCTCGCTCAACAACGCAACGGGACTTTAGCGTTTTCCTAGTTAGTTTTTGAGCGAGCGTCTCCACTTGACTCTTATGGCTCGAATGTCTGTTGTTTTTTTCTGTTACTGCTTCGGTACAGGTCGCATCGTTTCTCTGATCGACCTGAAATTTTGCACACATGTACATACCAACTAGGCGGGTTGCTGTATAGTTTTTTAACAAAATCCGATCGTTAGTTATAAAAAAAAAATAAAAAAAAATGTTCCGATCGTTATGAAATTTTGCAGGGTCAATAAGTACAACATTCTCTCCTATTTTACAAATTTTCAGCTAAATCGGTCAAGACCTTAACTAGTGTAGATAGAAATTACATTTTAACAAAAGTAACGTTACCATGGCAACGTCAATCAAAGAAATCAAAGAGTTAAAATAGTTTTCCCAAAGAAATTATGTCAAGGTCTTGTAGATGGCGGTGGATTTTATCCATTCTCTCTTATTTTACAAATTTTCAGCTAAATCGGTCAAGACCTTAAAGACTTATTGGTATGTAACATTATGGGAATGTCGTACTCGGGTCGTGTTGCACGTACCGGTGCTCGCTCAACAACGCGACGGGACTTTAGCGTTTTCCTAGTTATGTAGAACATCATTATTCATTGCCGTTTCCCGCTTCTGGCAGAGTAAGCTTGGTTCTGCAAACCAATTTTTCCACTTCTTTCTATCCTCCCACATCTTCCCAGCTCTCTCCTTTGACTTTGACATACTAATGACTAAACTTGAATCTATAAACTTTTCCCGCCCAACTCTTCTGTGGATGCATTCTTACCTCAGTGGAAGACAGCAATGTATGGTATCGGGTGATAACAAATCTGAATGGATGCCCCTTAAGACTGGGGTGCCTCAAGGCAGTGTACTAGGGCCATTATTATTCTCACTCTTTATTAATGACATATCGAAATCGCTCAAATATTGTTATCACCATCTTTACGCCGACGACCTTCAAATTTATCTTCATTCCTCCCCTCTCGCAATTAACCAAGCAATTCAAATGATGAACGAGGATTTGCAATCTTTACATGCCTGGTCGACCAAAAATTGTTTGACTATAAATCCCATAAAATCCCAATCTATGATTCTAGGTTATCACAAACTGCTAGCAAAAATAGACCGCACAAAAATCAACCCCGTTACCTTTAACGGCACGACTATACCTTTTCAGCGTCATTTTAGAAATTTGGGACTCTTTATGACAGATGACATGACCTGGACGGAACATATCAAACACGTGTGTCAGAAAACCTACGCATCTTTACACTCTTTAAACCGTTTAAAAAACTTCCTCCCAACAAAATTAAAATCAATGCTCGTACAAAGCCTCGTCATGCCTCATTTTGATTATTGCGACGTTGTGTACAATGACCTAACTGAGGACCTCTCTATTCGTCTTCAGAGAGCTCAAAATGCCTGTGTTTACGGAATTAGTTACGACACTTTCAAGCGTAAAGTATATCAACATTACTTGAGTAACTATAATTAATTAGCAGCTATAAACATCAGCTGCTACAGCCTTTGTCAATGATTGAGTAATGCACACCACAACCTGCTCCTGCTCACTTTGTATTTCTGCACACAATGGCTAAAGCCATATTAATTGTGTACTTTTGTGTGAATGGATGAATGAATGTTTCTTAAGCTATTGTAGATTATCATAAATAGATTTAAAGCCACAATTTGCATAACATTACCATATCCCTAGAAAATTTGAACTTTGCAATAATGTTACTCCTAATGTATTATTTCATAATTTAGTTTGTTTTAGTTATTTAAGTATGATGTTAACATTATTTTTAGCTCTTAAATTGTACATTTAACTTGTGTGATCATAGTATTTTTAAAAAAAATTTCATCTTTTTATGTAATCCTGTAATGTCGTGATTTGTTGTAATTAGGAAGTGGTTGGATGGAAGAGAAGGCTTAACAGGCCTTAATCCCGCCATCAATAAAGACGACAATCAAATCAAATCAAATCCTCTTGCCTTGTTGATGATGCGCCTTTAAAGTTAATATTGGTATTCTGCTTGTTTTGCAGAAAACCTGGAAGTTGCAACTGGCACCTTGTCAATAATCAACCATCTTGAAGTAGGACGCTACTTTAGTAAGTTTTGCTCAACACACTATGAGCCAAATGCAGAAAAAGAAGAAGAGTACCCAGAAGATGCATATGTCCGTCAGAGTTTTGTCAATCAACGGGACTAAATTAAACTCGTAGTTTAGACCTTGGATTATGTAGTGGGAGGGAGGCGCGAAAGGTAACAAATTAAGATCCTATAAAAATATTTAATATATTTAGCTAATATTTATAAATTTATGTGATGTTTTCACTTACCTCATTGAACATGTTCCGGCCTAGGCAACCTTGGTAACTCAAGTCATCGATTGAAAAAACAAGGCACTGCCAGCTTTTAGTCCTCGATTTCTCCACACTATATAATGAATTCGATTGTAAAGTCAATTGGCCTACCTTTTAAAATGAGAAATAAAATATTATGTGATTTGTTACTAGTTGCTGCCCTATTTTAATAGTACTACTATATTTCATAACTTCTAATTATAAAGGCTGTGTAAGATAGTGAGTTTCTAGTTCATTGGGTTAAAGTTAACCCCAAAGTTACACGCATGATTAGTTTAAAGTTGTATTTTGTTGTGTTTTATGTACGTATGCAACTTAATTTATAAAGTTTTATCAATATTATGCTTAGAGGAATGAAAAACTGGTACAGTGGAACCTTGGTCCAACAATTTTTAAGAGACTGGCTATAAAACTTCTTGAAGGCGAGAAATGTTTTATTGAGGACCTCGTAGAAAAGCTCAAATTTAGCTATTTGCACTAAGTGGTCTACTTTTGTTGTTATAGTAAACCTATAACAGGGTAGGTAACAGCAGCATGTGTGAGGCAGTCGGTGTCAGCCGGCAAACATAGGGGGTGGTAAGTGCCAACCCAAATAGGATATTGGTTATGGGTGATTACTCCCAAGATGCCACACATGTTGATGCAGGTGTAGAGTCTAACTAGGAAAACGCCAAAATCGTTGTTAGACGCGTGAGTGAGCGATGTGTTGAGTACCCGGTAACATTCCGTAGATCTACGTCTCGCTGACAAAAGATGTCTCTAAATTAAATTTGGCGGTGTTTCCAAATATAATATGTTCGGTAAATGTTTGAATAGTGTTCATTGATACTTGACACTAGTGTATTATTTTATTATGTAACATGATCTGTGTATCGACAGCTGGTTTGTGTACAACGCTGGTTATTTTCGATTGACAGGTGCAACTACGTAGATTTAAAGACTTGTGACAATCATATTGAATTATATAACGTCACTGTTCTAGCTAAGAAAATGTTAACATTGGTGCGGTTTATGAGTTGGGTATCCATTATTTTGCTTACGTGTTCCGATATACCACACGTGTCGTAAGAGAATATTTTTACTTTTTATTTATTGGCCTCTAACAACGTGTTATACCAACCCACAAGTGTCAGATTACTAAATTGACATGATTAAAAATATTCACATTCATCGCAATGAATTTAAAACTTACAAACTACTTCCTCTGCTAAAGGCTGGTCTGCTCTTAACAAATGTAAAGTTTAATGTTCTAGGCTAACTCTTAGAATAGGAAATACATGTTGGCATTCACATGTATGACATTTTTTTGTCTTATTTCTGTTTTACTTTTCAGATGTAAGAAAGTTGTGCTATTTCCAACTCGCAGTCAAACTTAAAACAAGCCTAAAAAAGCAATCAAACTACTGTCTACTTGAATAGGTTGTATTACTGAATGGTGAATGCAGTTACTACATCTCCAATCACCATATATACATAAATAGAGATGATGGGGAGTTATTTTATTTTAAATTTTGTTATTTGCTGTTGGACCAGAGTAATACCCTAGGTTATGTTATTTTGTTAGCAATGTTTCGATTAAAGATGGGCCCCATGACCTGCTGGCAAAATCTCTCCATAGATTTGGAATATATGAATCGGTTGTCTGCAGGTTATGTTACGACAGAGTACAGGACAGTTGGCACCTGCTTGATGTGCTAGATAAGGGAAACAATTGATGAAATGCCAGAGGACATGGACAGTAACGAAAGGGTGCATGTCTATTGTCTATACTGGGTGCGAGACGCATGATGATTTGATGATGATTGATAATACTAATATAAATGCAGGCACAGGAAATTTGTTGTTTGCCTCAGGAAAAATAACATTTTGATTGCGGGCTTACAATTTCAACGTTGGAAGTGAACGGGAAAATCATTATATTGTATTTGGCGCTTTAAAGGGATGCAAAGACTGGAAAATTTGACATTTGTTTAAAATTTTAAAATTTAAATGAGAAAAGGAGCACTTAATAAAATCATCATAGAAATGGGGTATCATTGCAATTGCATACGTAATTGTTGGACCAAAGTTCCACTGTAGTAGGAAAAGAATTAATTTAGTTACGTACAACCTCATATTTTTTTTTTTTTTTACAAGAATTGATGAAATCGGCATTGAATGAAAATACAAATAAATTGAAGTTTAAAGCTCGTCCCTTGTAGAGCCAAAAAATGGCAGAAAAATTAAATACCAAATAAAAATGCTGCCTTGGGCATTTGAAGATATAGTCGCGTGCCAATATTCGGCAACCGTTTCGAATTTCACCACCTGCAGGTATAGAAGTCACGTTTTCTCGACTGACGGCGGTTAGCAAGCAATCGAGCCGGCAGGGCTGAAATGTGGAATATGTTGGCTGAGTGCAAGTGCAATAGGGGAACTAGTGGGAGTGGTGAAGACTCGCTAGATTGGCGGACTTGATTGCTGAATTTTGGCACTCTGCTATGATTTCTATAATGTAGCCATTACTGCACCACTTTTTGTTAGTTTTTAGGTTAAAGAAATATCAGAAAAATTAAATTTAAATGTCATTTAGCTATATATTTATTTATATATTTAGCTATAGCTAAACTTAGGAGTAAGGAATACATACACAATTCTCCTTGTTTGTTTTTATTTTTTACTTCATTCAAAGTTTTCTAAATCGTTAAATGTCTTGCCAACATACATAGTGATTAGCTACTATACTATTCTTTTAGTTTCAGCTTGCAAATTTTTCGTCTTTTATTGACTATTTTTGCTCATTTTTGGTTGCTATGTTTTTCTTATGATGCATTTAGGACCTTAGGTACCTTTTATAACCACTTGTCTACATTATTTAGCCTACCAGTAGGAAAAAAACACTGTTACAAATTGTATTGTATGTGCTAGTCCTGAAACTGATGTTTGGTCTTTAGCATGATTGATTTTTTTCAGGATACAGTATAGGTATAATAAATGCTCAGACACTTGATACACAATAATATGGAGTGTTAACATTTTTATTGTTTAATAAATAGGCTACCGTAATATCCCTCACTGAAAAATGAAAATCAATCCATTTTTGTAACTTAGTGGGTAGACTTGAATTTGGAATGCAATTGTTTATATCATTTAGTATAATTACTCTTTTAGAAGCTACTTAACCTTACTTTATGTTAAACCCAAATTAAATGTTGTAAATTTGTTTGCCATTCAAAAGCAAAAAATGTTTCAGCCTACCTTTGAGTACGTAAATGAAGTACACACATGGGTGTCATGGTATTTACGGCTCTTGCGTGAGAAGGAGGGTTGTCTGATAGATGTAGGGATGAATAGATGATTATCTGATGGAAACTGGGTTAAACATTAAAAAGCAGCATGGAGTGACTAAGTAGACAATTTTTTTTCAGATAAACAAGTTTGGACTACTTGTGAAGGAAATTCAAGTTCTATTTAGCTGTTTCAAGGTGTTGTTCAAGTGCTTGAATTTAAAAAGTTAAATAATGAATTCAATATGTTTTATTCAATAGCATTTTATTGGTTCTTTGATTCAACCCTTGAACAGAATGTTGAAGGAATGCGCTTATCACAAATCAGGATTTCTGTTTAGTTTCATTCAACCAATTGTCACATCTACAGTCTGTTAACATGTGGGCTTTATAATTCTTTGTAAACATGAATGACTTTCATCTCTTATGTTATTTCAGTTTCTTTTAGGTCTACTTTTCAATTATTGTATGTAGGTAGATCTCTGAATAGGTGTTCAAAATCAATATGATTATTTATTAATATTGTTATAATAATTATGATTATATTATATTATTATTATGATTATTATTAGGGATGTCAAACGATTAAATTATTATAATCGATAATCGAATTCACTTTCACCTCCATAATCAATTTTAATCGTTATGTACAATGTCGGTATAGTAGCAAGTTTCTTTCAAACTTCGGTCTGGTTTCGGTTAGTTTGAATCACCCGCGCAAGCCACGAGTTCGCACGGAGTGTGTGGCAGACTACGAGGGGAAGGGGAGGGGTAGATAAAGCATACGAGATGAAATTGACATCAATACGGTGATCAAATTCAATTGTTTGATGCCATGTTGTCGAAAACACTTGGCCTAGGCCGAAACACAACACCAGAGCAATCACTTTTGTCACAATATTACGCTCCACTCAAGATGCTATGTTACGTAGAGGTGCATTTACTGCTCGGCGTTTCAGGCGAGAGAAGGCGCGTTGAGTGCGTCAATGTGTTTACTGTGTTTATTGGCTGCCGCGCCAACTACGCCGCGTGGAACGCTCGAACATTAATGCAGCTTTAACTCCGCCCACTTCTTCCGACATTGCACGGCCAACGCTTGCGCACATGATGACAAGGCAAGGCTGGTACGAATGATGTATTTTGCGACGTCGCTTCAATCAAATGTGGATCGGGAAACAATCTCGCGGGCGAGCAAGACATTAAATCGGCGGTTATCACGGCGTATTTGGCGGGAAAACGTAACGTTCGGGAACGTTTCTCGCGGGTAATAGGCGGCGGATCTTGAAAACTAAATTTAAAAGAACGCGAAAATTTAATATCGATTAATCGATCATTTAATCGTAATCGTACACCAATTATTATTATACATTATTATTATTATTATTATTATTATTATTATTGTGCATAATAATTACTACTTACTAGTTACTAGTAAAGTAATGCATGTTTTTTTTTTTAGCTTAAGCCTGCTTTCAGGACAAGGATATAGGCCTACTGTTGACTGTGGACAATTTGTCGACTGTTGCCAACACCCACCATTACTCATGTCATAATCCATTATTATTAATAGTATTATTAATACCGGTACTTAATGTGTCTCTGTAGAGCAGTTGCACTTGTTTTGGTTGTATGTATTTATGCCCAAATATTTTAAATAAATAATATCAATACTACATATTATGTTTTATTGATCAAGCTGTTCTGTCACGATGGTATCTGTTTTATTGCCAATGTTTCAGAGACTATTTTGTCTTCTTCATCAGGACTGAGATATGAAGGATGATGTTTATGAATTAACGATTGTTTCTTTCTGGTCAAGAAGACAAAATGGTCTCTGAAATGTTGACAATAAAATAGATACTTGCCACCACGACAGAAAAGCCTGATCGATAACAAAAAAAATTGTCTACGTGTCCCTAGACAGTTAAATGTAATATCAATACTGCTCTATGGCATTAGCCATATTACTTACCGGTACAAGAATGTTAGCATAATTTACATTTTGCCATCGCTCCAAGAACATATTACATTCTATTCTTCTGAGTTGTTGGTATGAATATTATTTTTATTTTATTATTACATAATGCATATTAATATTATTATATTTAAATTATTACGTACATATTATTTTTATTGGCCTGTTGTGTATGGTTTGTTTATTGTTTAAATTCAAAATGTGAATATTGTCTGCTCATGTTACAGTTTGTGATACGAATGATTGATGAAGAGGCTATTTTAAAGTGTACACACACAAGTTCAATGCAAGAATCCTATGCTTAGCATAGGCAGCTTATAATCCAAAGTATGTGCTGTATAAAATATATTAGCCTCGTTGTATAAATATGTTAAATTATTATTGATTAGTATTGTTATTATTTGCAACAATTAGACTATATTATTATACATATACCTTCCTTGTACAAAACTAAAATGGTAATCACTTAGTCAAATGTAAAATAATTTAAATTAATTAATAAAGTCAACATAGTACTCAAATATGTCTTACTACATAAGTATATGTAGGGTAGATTATTTGTCTAGAATGTGATGTGAATCTCTACTAGAGATTTTCTGTGGTAAAAATCAACTCCTTTTTTAAACATCCTTACAATTAATTTTACTGCTTAGACTTAAAACTACGGGTAACACGATTTTCTAACTATGTAATGTGTGTAGTAATTAATGTAGTACCGCCTTAATTTACTAGTGCTAAGCAAATACGTTACCAAATAAATATTCATATGTACCGGTACATATTATAATTAATTACATACACTAGTTTTGTGAAAACGTGTTAATCAATAGTTCTGTTCACTGGCCCTACTCTAGATACTCGGAGTTACTCAGATCACAAAATACAAAATATACTGTTTGTCTCACGAGATCTTAACTCTAATTCTGTTTCTTTGAAATCGAGTACCTGTTTGTTACAATATAGCAGAAATATCATGATTATTCTACTCAGATCTTTTTAGGAAGATTTGAGTAAGTTTGATCACGTAACGAATTATGCACGTTATTAAATTTAAAATAGCTTCATTTGCTAGAAGCATTGAATTTATTGCATATCTACGTAATTTATCTGTTTGAATGTAATTTCTAGTTATAGAAGATTATAGTAGATAATGGACCCAAAAAGCGTAATATATATAGAGTAGGCCTTATATCTAATGTGTTCTGAGATAAGATTCTAGTAGAGTCGAGTTATAGTCAACAAACAGACCTAAGGTAGCCTATTGTAAATATTAAATAATTTGGCATATTACCTATATACATTCTACATAGAATTACTCAAGCATATTTTTTTGTAATGAAGCACTAAAAAGTGAAAGTGATGATATCATTATTTTGAGCCAGCGGTTTAGCCGAGGTCGTTTAACCGGTTCCCACTCGAACACCGAAGTTAAGCAGAATCGGGCGTGGTCAGGGGTAGAGTGGGTGACTGCTCTGCCCTAAAACTCACGTATATCGCTGGTTAGAGCAGGTGGAGGGTTCGAGAGCTAGTGTTACGGCTTCGTTCTCCTCGACGTCTGCTCGGCAGTCCGGGTTAGTGGAGGAACCTATATGACTGTCAAAGGTACACCGTCCTTTCGGATGGGACGTAAAGCCGTTGGTCCCCTTGGTACTATTCGAAAGAAGTAGGCTACGTGCCGGTGCCGGGTTTCCCTTCCTCCCTTCTGTTCATACTTCATCCTCATCTATCACCACTCATAGTCTCGAATAGCCAAAGTGCATTAATATGAGACGTTAAGCAATATCCAATCAATCATTTAATCTCTATTTTGCTAGTGAGCTAATGTTTTCTTATATGTGCTGCACAGCTTTCACAACTTATTTTCACAAATATTATATTAGGCCTACTACAATAAAAAATGCAGTAAACTTTTGCTTCAAATGGCCTTCCAATGTGTGGCCATGACATTATAAAAATACTGTTTCAATTTTTCATGTATGACTAGCAGGAGTTAATTAATGTGGGAATTTCTGATAGTTCAAGAAGACTTAAGATTTTTACATGGCATAGAATAACAGGAGGTTGCATTGCGTACTGGATAATACTTGTTAATAAGCATGATAGTCCATGCTCTCTCGCAGAGTCATGCAGTCAACTTCATCAATCTTCAATGTATTGGTTTTAACATTGATGTCTTCTTCTAGCTGAATCTGGGTCTTCAGCAAGTAGCGCAGAGAAGCTTGAGCCTAGAGGAATAATCAAACCCTTATTTTTACCACTCAAATTAGAAAGAAGAGGATATGAATACTATTGGAAAATGGCATCACATAATGGCAACACCCCACTTTTTTAACTTGATAATTTTAGATTTACCTGAGGCCTATACTCGCATCAACACAGTATGCCCAAGTGATAAAGTTTTTGAGTTTATTTGGTTTTAGACTATGCGTCAACCGTTGGTTCAAAATGTGCTACACTAGCCTATCAGATGTGGGGAGGATGAGTGTGCTGGACAATTTCAAGATCTTCATATTTATCAAATTTTGCTTGCACAGACCTGAAGGTAAATTATGTATGTACAAAATATTGTTTTAAAAAACATTACTATTTTATTAATTTAAAGAAATGCAAGTTTTACTATAAAGACAAATTAGCTAAGGTTGTGTGGGTAGAGGTTGTAACAGTCGGTTCGGGTAGGAAACTATGCCCAGTCAGGTAGGGGAAAAACGTCCGTTATTGGATGAGCGAAGCGAAGACTTCAATTTCACAGACCCCCCCAAAAAATTTAGCTCTGGTGTTTTTTTGTTTGTTTGTTTTTTTTTCTGTCTGTTCGCTCTCTACCGGGCAAACGGCATATGCGATCTAGGTAAAAATTTGACAGGACCTTCGAAATCTCTGAACTTAAACTTGCCACGTTTTTTGGGTACAATCGAAGAAATATTTCTCATGAATATTGTACTTTTACGATTTTTTTTTATTTTTTGTGCGATATTTTCGTGCCATTTGGGCCAATTCTGACCAAACGGGTGAAGCTAAAACGTTCATATTTTACATGGACATTAAGGTTACGGTGATTTAGTACATTTTGAAAGAAAAAGTTGAAAAAGTTAGCCAGAATCTATAGAAATAAAGCTTTTAATATAAGATTTTTGTTTTTTTGTACGATATTTTTGTGCCATTTGGGCCAATTCTGACCAAACGGGTGGGGCTACAACGTTCATATTATACATGGACATTAAGGTTATGGTGATGTAGTACCTTTTGAAAGAAAAAGTTGAAAAAGTTAGCCAGAATCCATAGAAATAAAGCTTTTAATATAAGTTTTGACGGTAAATAATACCAATTGACAAGAAACAAAAGAAACTTGACAACATTCACCTTCAATGCGTAGGCAGCAAAACAAAGCACTTGCAAAAGTAAAGATATCCCACGCAACTAAAAACTTTAAAAAGCTCATCCATCAACGCGTCGGGACTTTAGCGTTTTCCTAGTAATAACGCATGTTAAAGTGGACAACGAATTTCAGTAGCCCTACTTCTGAAGAATCTTACAATATAATTTTTTACCAATTAATTTTATATTGTCTCGGTTTTTATTGGTTGTCATTTACTACGCCTCTACTGTATTGGCCATAAAATTGTACTGCCTTCTACGTCATATTAGAACTAGAAGAACAATTTATAAATCAAACCATATAGATATTATATTTAGTTTGAATAATATTGAAAAAAGATGAGAAAAATATAATGATTTTCCCACAAAAGTATTCGATGCTATTGAATTCCAATCCTCATTTCATGAACAAGTGTCAAATCTGGACTTCCACCTCCAACTGCCGCCACATGATCTTGAGATTGGCCCCCAATTACCTGACCCAAATTTTGGTAACCCACACACCACTAGGAATAATATTATAAGGATAAGCAAATATCCGGGGCATATCTCACTTCCACCCCTAGCCCTCTCCAGTGAATGACTTTCCATTAGGACCTAACACTCTTACCTCTGAAATCATAAGTTGTAAAGCTCCGACGTTTTCTCTCAGTTGTATAACTTCATTGACCAATCCGGTCTCCACCTCGTCTCTGCAAATGGGGCAATTTTTTAACACCCAAGTATACACAACACATTGAGTTACATTCAATAAGGAAGTAGGCCCTATCAATGGATGTTTGAGAAATATTGGTACAGTACAACAATTAGTTGTGGTGAAACTGCAACATGACACATGTACCACAAGTGCAATATATTACCAAATTACTAATTAAAGAGGTCACTGATAGTGATATGACATAAGAATACCAGATACACATCAACTTCTAGGATTACCGTATTAGTAATAAAATAAAACTATTAGTAACTATTAAGAGTAGGCAACACCCAACTGATATTCTACAGATGAGAAAAGAGGATAGAAAATAATAACGATGTAATATATATGATGATTTACCTTAGCTTTCTTTTTGGTACGCGACTATGACACTGTTATAGACAGAAATTAAAAATGACTACACTGGGGATCGAACCCGGGGCCTTAGCTGTTCGGGCTATGCTCTTAAAAAAATATATGTATATAATCTGATATGATACAGAAATAGACAAGCTGACCCTCGGTCAAAGGTAAATACGGAAGAGATACCTGCACAGCTCTACGCCAGCTCTCTGAGCTCTGTTTCCTAGGCGGGTGTGGGCGAGCGCCATGTAGCCTTCTTTCTCTGCAATTGATTTCTCCAATCTTGTAATTGTTCTCATCATTTCATTGGCATTACGCAATGTCTAGAAAATGTAAGTCAAAGTGTGTTGATTTATTGCAAAAGTTAAGAACATAGGCTAGGCATATGCCTTTAACCCTGTAAAGTAGACATCACTAAACAATGTAGAAAATCATCATTATGTTTACTATTTAAATTAATGTTTGTTGAGTTTGATAAAAGGCTTTACAGTTTTGTTGGGCCTCCTTGGATTGGAGAAATTGTCAAAGTTTTGGAAAGAATGTAGGCCTAGACTGTTCATAGACTTTTTTAAATTGTCTCACCTCCAATCCAAATAAATTAAGAGGGAATGGGACACATTTGGCTGTTAGCAAATAGCTATTCGCTCGGCCAAGATGCATCCGACGTATATGAAACTTTGCAAAGTTGTCAATAAAGCATACATAGACAGCCCTGTGGTCATAGATTTTCCAAATTTTGACTTAATCAGACAGAAAAAAATCACGAATATGGTCAATTTTGGAGTTTTTAACAAAATCCAAATTCGTGATAACTAATTTAATTTTTATAAATTATTTTAAAACAAAATTTAAAAATGTGTTACTGCAGAGCTCTATAATTCCACATTTGTGACATATGTTCAAAATTTCAGTGGTGTCAGTTGGCCGAGCGAACAGCAATTTGCCTAAAACGCATGTCCTATACTCTCTTAATGTTTTTTGTTTATAGATTTTCCCAACATGAAGAAACGTGCAAAGAAAATGCAAGAATAACAAGTTGCCAGCAATCAGAAATATTAAAGAGTTTAGTAGGCCTACTTGCCTCATGGTGCTCATTCTCAAGTCGAATTTTAGCCTCTCGAGTTTCTTCGATTCTTCTACGAAAAGCCTCATTTGTTATGTAATACTGACTCCACAAATCCTCAATGACCTGCTTAAGCAGTGTGTCAACATAAGAACGGAGAGGGCGAGCATTGTTGACTTCCTTGGCTGCTCGTTCGATAGTTGCATACGAGTGCGCACGCCATTCTTCAGCAGTCACATTTCTGCAAAGTCAAAAATGCATAATCAGAATTACTCTTGATAAGAGTCTGATAAGTTGTCCTCCTTTGTAAATCAGTTTTTACAACAGCTGAAAAGGATAGACATTTAAAATTTTGGAAAAAATGCCGTATAGTGCGGAGCGCTTCATCACTCCTCCCACTAACCTACTTTTGGGTGAGTCGCTATACGGCATAAGCTAATTACCCAAATTTTAAATAAATAGATACAAATAAATAAAATTAATGTAGGTCTACCCTAAAAACTTGACAAATGTAGGAAAGCAGCACTTGGTGTTGAAATGAGGGTGAAAATGTAGTATAATTGTGTTACTTTTTGCCCTAATCAATCAAACCTACCCTACTTGTTTCTAATATTCTAGGTTAATAATTGTTTACTTGCCCTGGATCCAGTGGTGCAACTCCATGGTACAGACTGAGATTCAAGCTAGTGTCTTGAAGAGAATGACAGTATTGATCAATCTTCAGAACATTAGCCTTGTCTTCATTATCACGGTCTAGGAAATATTTAGTTGAACGCAGAAGCCGTATTTGTTCGTTTGTTTGTTCTAGGGTTCGGCGAAGCAAGGTCTGAGCTCCCTCGATAGTTTGCACTTCCTTTAATAGTTCTCGCTCCACATCGTCGTGCACAAGGTCAATGCCTAGACGACCTTCCCTGTCAGAAAAATTGAGATGGTTATTGTCAAACAAGTAGCTGGTCTAGTATAAAATATTTTTGAGTACGGGTAAAGTAAATTCTAAAACTTCAGTTTAGCAGTAGTACCTGAGAATAATGCATTTCTTGCAAATCTTTAGAGCACTCTCTTTAAGAGCTTCTAAAGCATCCATAATACGTTCCTTGTAAATAAGTAAAGCTTCCTCTTCTAGACAAGCTTCGGCTTTTTGTCTCTCATTTTCTCCTTTCAAAAACTCGATGTCTTTTATCTTCTCTTCAATTTTCTTATCAACCTCCACTTTGTTAGATTTAGTGGCATCGTCAATTAAATCGATCACTCTGTCAGATTCAATTCTCACTCTCTCTGCCAACTGCTGCTGATCTTCACATGTGCGATACCTGTGCCGATTATTCAGGTACCATTCGCTGAGGGTAAATCGTGGTGGGGGAGGTGGTATTATCACCAATGCTTTATTAGGTAAGTTAATGTAAGCCATTTTATAAAAAAGCAGAAGAACAATCTATAGAAACCTTAGAAAACCCTGATCTGTAAGCTTGCGTAAAATATTTACATAAAAAATAAAATAATTACCTGCTAAAATGACACTAGCGTCAACAAAATATACGTCGTGACCGGTCGTGACAGATTAGCGTTCAAACAAATTACCGCTGCTATGGCAACCACTGCACAGCCTACTATACATAAAATATTCCCAATCATGGTTATAAAGGCGGTGCATTAAGAATAACATTTGCACCATTTTGCACATAACCCTACTTTTTCGAGATGACAACTAGTGAAATTACAGAAGATTCATGGCTCGTACGTGTTTATTTTAGCATAGGCTGGTAAATTCACACTATAAGAATTAACTATAATTAAACAATGTATCATAATACTATATTTTTTCAGGTAAGACCGTGTGAAATGTACAAAGAAGAATACAGTGACTGTACGGGCATAAAGGCTAGGTTTCACCAATATTTTATTTTTGGAGATACCATCGATTGTTCGCAATGGAAACGAGACTTTGATAACTGTATTAAATATACAGAGAACAATGATATCAATGCAATGGTAATTATGGTTAGATTGTTGAAATCAATGTGAATAGATGGCAAACTGGGGTAGGGCCTAGGTAGGTAGGCCTAGCCTAGGCCCCTTAGCTTACTTTTTTTTTTTTACAACCATTATGCCAAGTTCACATAAAAAAAGTCGGTACTTGTTCATTAATGGGACCCCCTTCAATTTTTTGTTAATTGGTAGGCCTACCCCCCATCGTCGTTTTTTTACTTATTTCTGTTTACAATAAATAATTACAACTTGCGAGGAGTTGAATATGACTAAGACAGTGAACTTGACTCACATGTTCAACGTGACTCAGGTGAGTACGGTCCATTGGTACGCGTAGCCCATGATCCAATGATATTCTTCCTTCAGAGATATCATTGTACCATGTGCGTAGCCTACATGGGAGCAGTCGTCGCCGTGCAGCTGACATTGACGATCACGGACACCAAATGAATCTTCAAAACCAACGTCGCTATTTTAAACGAAAGTACTTTTCCATTGACAGTCCTTTATATTTAAAATAGCAACGTTAAAGGTTTTGTAGGTGGAGTATGTTGGCGTAGGCCGTGTCACTCCTGGCGCAAATTATGTAGCCGGAAAGGATGTTTTCGAGGCTTTGAATTTTTACATATTTTGGAGGGGGTCCCATTAATGAACAAGTAGGCCTACCAAAAAGTCGTATAATGTTTAGAGTAACCATAAGGGGCAGATGAAGAATAGGGAACACTTGCTCACACTCACACACACGGTCACATGGCTTATGCCCAGTTCACATAAAGTCGTAGTCGTAGTCCTAGTCCTAGTCACAAGCAATGGTAAAGTATAGGGAACACGTCGTATGGTTTAGTCAAAGATTATGAAGGCTGTTATAGATGGTTATTGGCAATGCTAAATTGTCTGCGCCTGTCTTTTTACTCCCCGCTTCCCCTGGCCTACAAGCGAGTCGTAGTTCTGCTGCGGAACACCGGCAGCGCTAGTCGACACATTTTTAGTTGATCGAGTGCCCCTCACCCCTGTCCGAGTAGCAATGCCAGTGTTTCATATGTCTCGCTCACTCATGCTGCTTCTGCCGTTTCCCGTCTTTCTTTCACGATAGTCTCCCCCCAGCCCCCACCCCCCATGCCGCGGCCTAGGCCACGGCCGACCTTTTAACTGCAGTGTTGCCAATAATGCGCCTCATTCACCACGCAATTTTGCCACGGATCTGCTGGCTCTGATGTTTTATTATTAGTTTCTCTTCTCCTGTTGTTGTTGATATGTAGTCGAGTCGTCTAAAGACAATCATTTGCGTTGATTGTATTAGTATGAGTATGATTGCTATCTAGCTAGATTTTTTTATTTGTTACCACTATCTTGTAATTTATTTATTATAAATTCCTCTGTCCAATACCAGGACGGAAAGCCATTATCTCCCTCTTCATCATATTATATTAGTGGGATATTTGGGAAAAAGAAAGCTGGGGAGCTGTTAGGACGACTCAATCTAGCATTCGTCTTATGACTGAGAGACACCTCGGTAAGGATTACCGGCGGCGGGAATTAGTCTCATGTACTAATGACTAATGAGCTGATTCAATCGGTGGTTGTCAAATGGGTAGGCTTACCAGCTTTTACATTATTAACGGCGGGAATCGCACTAATAAACTCATTATTCCTTATTAATATTTTTTTATTATTTCATTGGCTGTGGTCAAAAACAATATTGTGTTACTGAATAATATGTCATTTCCATGTGTGCACACACAGCACTTCACTCATTAGTCATTACTATCGCAATTCAGTCATTGTTCACATTTCCTCCTTATTAAAACTCCATTAACAACAACAGCAACAAAAATAATAATAATAATAATAATAATAATAATAATAATAATATTATATATTTTATAATAATAAAAATATTGACTTTGATTTTGATTATAATGCCATCCATACTTTCTACCTGGCAACATAGACTATAAATATACACCAGAACTTTTTTTTATTAAAACGTAAACACAACTTGTAGACGAAAAAAGAGTACTGGTCTGATTTGCATATTATCATAATTTCTTACCTGTGAATAAATAATACTTGTCAACTTTTGTTTTCACATTACACCTCATACTGATCTTTAGGCCTAAAGATGTTTTAATTTATTCAGCTTTTGGTTCTTTTTGGAATGAATTGTTTTGTGTTTCTTTGCGGATTGTTTTGATTTGTCTGCAGTCGGACGTTTCTTTGATGTGATGTTCACTACCGATGATTTCGAAGGGCAGTCTCTTATGTCCCTAGAGAGCCATTTGGCGTCGTAAAACATCTTAGTTCTCAGAAATTTTTCCAATATGAATCTAAAAACAGAAAATTGTAACAAGTCAGTTGTCTGTGCACACAATTAATGAAATAAATTACCTCTTTTACTACTACTACTTACTACTTTTTACTTTTATTACTATAATAAAAATTAAATTACTCAAAGTCGTTGTTAGACGAGTGAACGAGTCTAAATTAAAAACTTAAAATAAAAAAAAAATTTAAAAATTTAAGCTCAATCTGTTTGGCCTTTTGGCCGTAGGGGATCGCACAGACAGACAGACAGACAAACAAACAAACTTTCTCACAGTGAGTGTCGTTTTTATCGACCTGTGTTGTAAGACTACGTTTGATGCGCTCACTCGTCTAATAATTTAAAGTCATATCTACCAATAAAAGAAATCGTCGGAAATTGCTGAATACTTAATGTTATTAAACCTGGCTTTTAAAATGAAGTTTTTCATTGTTGGCAAAACAACTAAAAAGTACAGAGTAAAAACTCATTAATTTTTTGCCATAATTATATTGATTGGTAATATAGACTTGGGTTTGAGTTACAGTCGTGGCTTTTATAGTAACTTCTAGCATTCACACTTATCAATTTACAAAGGATTGTTTTTGTATCAACTAAACCTCTACTCTAACGAACTTTATATTATATTGTTTACCTCCTATGTGCTGAGCATGGCCCTTCAAACCATTGTGGATGTTGGCATATGAGAAGGTTTCTCATATGTTCTCGAACATTAGGTATGTGGCGGCAAGTGTCGTACACACTTGAAAACAAATCCGTTTGCTCCTTGATGAGTTTGGCGAACGTTTCTGTTGGAGCGGTAAGGTTCCCTAGATCGCTTCCATCTTTTGTCATGAAGGCACGGAAATACAGCAGCCCTTCATTGGGACTGGCTAGCTCGTTGCCTTCCTTTACCAAATGTACTTTGCATAGGTCGCAAGAAAATTTAAGTAGGCACTTTCTGGCCAGCCATCCAGCGATGTACACAATAGCACACAATTCGGTGGTTGGATGTCCAAGCACAGGTCTCCCTCGATCATCCGTGCAAACTTCTCTTTCAGTAGTGGAAGTTGATGTTGTAGTTTCTCGTACAGATGAGGTAGGTCTTCCTGCAGTTGAGGCTGCTCCTCGGGAAGGAGATGATGTTAAGCTATCCGGAAAATACAATGTTTGCCTAACAGCAGCGGACGTTACACCTCTATTTGCTGCAGACATCGTCTTTCTGATGGCCATAAACTTGCCTCCTTTGACATTGGAAATGTGTTTTTGTTTAAGCTTTTTATTTTTGCTGGTTGTATGATTTACATTTGGCTCCGTTTGATCTAATAATGCGGGTGACGTGGGATTTGACATTCCGCCAAGTATGGTTCCTATTTCCTAAAGCAGTGGACAAAGTTCCAACAGCAGTGGACGAGCTTGCAACAGCAGTGGAGAAGGTTCCAACAGCAGTGGACGGGGTTGCAACAACAGTAGGCGTAGTTAAATTGTAGGAATGGTACAATCGAGCAATGGCTGAATAATTCGTCGACAAAACATCTGGTGCTTCTGCATCAATAGCAGTTAGCCACACGTCCTCATCAGGCTCACAGTTGGAAGATTTAGGTGGATTCATTAAGTGAAGAAGGATGTTATGTTGTAAGTTTCTTCGAAACTGTCGAGCTGATGGGTTTGTGTTAGAGCCAGACTTATTACGCAAAATGGCAAACGAGTTCTCGAGCGGATCTTGATTTAATCTAGATGTTAGTAGATACGATATTCCTTCACCTTGAAGGTCTTCCCACAGAAGCAAAACCGCATTGACAGTCATCTTGAAACCATCAAAACAAGGAGGGTTTGGTTTACCATCGGCTAGCTTCCAGGTTTTAAGCCACTCTTTTGCACTCTTTAAACACTGCAAAGGTGAGTTATTATAAACCCTTATCCAAAGGTCGGCAATGTGGAGCGGGATCGTTCGGATGACGACTATTTAACGAATCAAACAAATTATTCATTCTGCCAATAAAATCTGTAGTATTTTGGGCAGTTTCTGTATGAAGCTCTCCAGTGCTGATGGCAGTTTCCATACCTGCCTTTACAGAATGACTGAATACTTGCGTCGCTAGTTTAACACTCATCTTGGCGAATGGGCCCGGAAAGAGATGTTTGACTGTAAATTTAGGAGCAGCCCTAAACCCAGTAGAACCTTTCTTTGCATCAATGTCGTAGAACTTAACAATGTCACACCATTTAACTAAATCTTCTCCAATACAGAAATCATGCAGTACAAGCATGTTTCTTACACACTTGATAAGATGAGGCACGTCAAAAAAAGTATAAATGATGTGGTCAAGATAATAAAAGAACGGTGTCTCGACGGTGGCCCCAAGAAGATTAAACGCCGCTCTGTTGGACGTACTTTGATCACACGCAATAGCACGCACTTTCAATCCCACTTGAAAAAGCTTCTCGATACACGTGTCTAATAGAATTGACAAATTTTCATATGCCACAGAGTTGAATGACAAAAAGTATGCCACGTGCTGCTTCCATTGGTATTTTAGGCCCCGAACCATAAATACCATTGCCTGAGTGGCTACATACGGCTGTCTGCCAAGGGGCCCTAGATCCTCGAACCCGTCTACAACATCGAGCCGAGAATCATATTCCAACCACTTCTTTATGCAAGTGCAAAGGACTCTGTTCATCTGGAAGAAAGAGGGGTTTATGAGGTTCCCTGTGGTGACTGCGATCAAACGTACATAGGCCAAACAGGCAGACGCATAGCAGTGAGGATAAATGAACACTCTAATGCTGTGAAAGCAGGTGACAAGAAATCAGCCCTGGCTCAACATGCTACAGCTTACTCGCATGTGATAGATTTCGACAAAACAAAAACTATTTGCCCTGTACAACAGCTCAAGCCACGTATTATCCGTGAATCTGTGGAAATTGAGAAACGGACGAATAACATGAACAAAAGAGATGATAGCCAGAGCCTCCCTCTTGCTTGGAAACCTGCACTCATGCCTCGAAATGTAGTCCGTAGACCTATTCAGCCAAATCCCTCAGAGGTGGTGCAAATTTCAGATTCCATAATTCTAAGCACAAATAACATTGCAAAAGACAACCAATCAGGCCCTATGACGAGAAGCCGGACTAAAAAGGTTTCACTACAGTAATCTGTGCCATTTTGTTTCTCAATTGCCACCATCCGTATATTTTTTCTTTCGATATGACATCGCCGCCCCGCACCTTCAGCCGAGGCTATATAAGGCGGGCGCTGCGTGCTTGCCAACCACTGTGACTCCAACCTCCGTAGAGTCACAGTCAACCTTGAAAATGTCTGACGTAGTACAGACGAAACGTCGGTGGACGCCCAGGTTCTGCCCTGGTTCATCTTATTTTCGACGCGGTTTTACCCAAGATCCTTGTTTTTATCCTATGACGGGCCGCGAAAACCTACTACAATCCATATATATATATATATATATATATATGTGTGTGTTGTTGTTCTGGTATCTAATAGGCTTAACCTGTTTTATTAATATGATTTGTAATGTAAAGTATGGTTTCATTTCAGAAAACCCTCATTGACAGTGAAAAGAAGCGTCGTTTAAATAGGTTACAATGCCATTACAATAACAGCACGTGGAAGAAACGTTCAGAACCTCCAGCTGATTGGAATAAGCCTCTTCCTGATTGGATGTTGAAAGATTATAAAGACTCATACTTAGACCATAAGTCCAATGAAATGAAAGGAGGATCTTCTACAAATATTAGTACTTCAGAAAGAACATTGTGTGTTTTATCATAATGAGTGACACTAGACTGTAGCATATTGTATTTAAAATTTTTGCAGAGTTATTAATAAAGGTAGGCCCTAAGTAGAAAAATGACTTCGAGTGATTATATTTCAATATTTTTGTTTCTTTTTGAGGTGATTTGCAGTGTTTTTTATTTAAGCCAAATGAATTAAACAATTTAAATAGATAGAGGTACAAATAATTAATTAATTTCAATTCAAAACGGCACACCTATGATGACATTTTTTTCTCATTTGGGTCTAACTAAAGTGCACAATTACTGTTCTTCATTTATTTTTTCTTTAATAACGCAAACAAATGTACAAACCAAGAAAATGCGAAATCGAGGTCAAGGGTGACGCAAATTGTTTTGTCGAATGCACCACTGGGTCTGCTATACCAGTACTTAATTTTATTTATTTATTATTTTTTTATTATTTATTTAACGTCTATCCTATTCAGTTATAAAAACTGATTTACAAAGGAGGACAACTAGATAATTCTAATTGCGTAGATGCAGAAACAACAATAAACTATATTTTCGTAAATATTTGAAATAGTAGCATTACAAGAACAATGCATTTTACTTAAATGCATTAAACACAACAATTTTGGTAACAAATAAAAATGATATTAAATGCATTTAATGAATGAATCAAATATAAAAAAGGGTCATCAGAATATTCTTCCAGAACAATCTTTCTTTGGAATAACAAACCCATTAAGACCAGCTTAGTAACGTCGACCATTGCAGAGCTACACTCTCTTGGCGCATGATATTGCTCAATACCTACGAAACTTCTAGCAAATTTAACACAGCCCATATATGTAATTACACCTAATATGTTTACATCAAATAAAGAACCATCACGTGATTATTCAATAACGACGCATGATAATGCTCACAAACCTTCTAGAATATGAATCAACCATAACATGCTAGAACAAGTAAATGACTCAATTAGGACCCCTGAGATTGGAATATAAACACGGGCTCTAACAAGGGTCGGGATCTGTCGCTATCTCTCTGGTTGTATCATCGTCTCACACTACAATCACAGAACTAGCTTGCCTACATTGTAATTGCTATTGAATCGATTGAACTTCGTGCTAAATCTGGTGAGTTAATATTTTATGTATTCTTTATATGTATTAATAAATAAGTGTTGATTTGGAAATGTATCTCATTAAGCATTAATTATTATTCATTCTAACTTCCACGTCAAAGTTGATCATTGGATGAGCGAAGCGAAGACTTCAATTTCACTGACTCCTCAAAAAATTTAGCTCCAATGCAACGGCATATGCGATCCTTATGAAAATTGGAGGGGACCTTCGAAATCTCTGAACTAAGACCTGCCACGTTTTTGGGTACAATCGAAGAAATATTTCTCATGAATATCGTACTTTTACGATTTTTTTTTATTTTTAGTGCGATATTTTCGTGACATAACGGGTGGGGCTACAACGTTCATATTTTACATGGATATTAATGCAATGCTTATGTATTGCTTTTTGAAAGAAAAAGTTAGCCAGAATCCATAGAATAAAGGTTTTAATATGAGTTTTTTTAGGTTTTTATAATAACAAGTAACAATAGAATGATAACAATCACCTAGGCCTATAATGCATTCAAAAAGCACTTGCAAAGGAAAAGTGGTCCCGCGCAAACTAAAAATTTACAAAAAGCTCATCCATCAATGCGGAGGGACTTGAGCGTTTTCCTAGTTGTAATAATGTACAATGTACATCCCTTCCCATTTCCCTTTGAATCTTAATGCAGCACGCTAAACCTTCATATATTACATAAATTAAACTGGTCTTGATCTTGAAGCAGTATAACTTCAAGTGGTGGCAGCTCTTAGCAAGTCTTTACTACCCCTAAGAAACATTCCATGACACTATTGATGCTATGGTGATTTGAGAAAGTTATTTATCTAGGTAGTTACGTTTAGGCCTATTCCCAGGAGAGGATCTATCTCCCCTATTTTCTACTTACTAGGAAAACGCTAAAGTCCCGCCGCGTTGATGGATGAGCTTTTTTTGTAAGTTTTTTGTTTGCTTTTTTTTGCGTTTGTTTGCACTTTTCCTTTGCAAGTGCTTTTTGAATGCATTGTAGGTGATTGTTGTCAAGTTTCTATTGTTAATTGTTGTTATAAACCTCAAAAAACTCATATTAAAACCTTTATTTCTATGGATTCTGGCTAACTTCTTCAACTTTTTCTTTCAAAAGGTACTACATCACCATAACCTTAATGTCCATGTGAAATCTGAACGTTGTAGCCCCACCCGTTTGGTCAGAATCGGCCCAAATGTGACGAAAATATTGCACTAAAAATTGAAAAACTTATATTAAAACCTTTATTTCTATGGATTCTGGCTAATTTTTTCAATTTTTTCTTTCAAAAGGTATTACATCACCATAACCTTAATGTCCATGTGAAATATGAACCTTGTAGCCCTACCCGGTTGGTCAGAATCGGACCAAATGTCACAAAAATATCGCACTAAAAATCGAAAAAAATCGTAAAAGTACGATATTCATGAGAAATATTTCTTCGATTGTACCCAAAAACAATACACATCTAAGTTCAGAGATTTCGAAGGTCCCCTCAAATTTTCATCAAGATCGCATATGCCGTTTTCCCAGTAGAGAGCGAACAAACAGACAAAAGAACAAACAAAAAAACATCCGAGCTAAATTTTTTGGGATGTCAGTGAAATTGAAGTCTTCGCTTCGCTCATCCAATTACTGCAGTTGATTCGGTTAATGGTGTCAATGCTGTTTTTTTTGCTCTCTGAAGGCCAACCAACTTGTTGACCAAAAATGTTACTGTGATTTGGTGTGCATTTGATAACATGCATATTGCTGACTGCTCGCCAAACGGTCATGTCGAGTTTGTTCAACACTCCAAAAATGTTCAACATTCTCCAACTACTTGGCAATAAAAGTTAGCAACGTCCAATCAGATCCATTTAATGTATCACGTGATCGTTGATAACCAATAACAATTAGTAGGTGACACCATTGTTACTTATTTCGTTGCTTGTGTGTGAGGGATAGCAATGGAGTTGGGCAACCGCTTTAGTGCACTTATATCGTTTTTACTGCAGAAATATTGCTGAAATGGATTCAGTGAAAATCACGACCCACGATATTTAATAACGAAGAACTGTGATAACTGACAAAGACAGTAATGCAAAATCTAAAGTCCGGCTAGTAGGTAATTCCTTTCCTTCACCTAACTTTAACTGAATTGTAGGGTTCTTTTCTTTTTCTTTTGTATATAATACGTAGGTAACATATTTTTAACTCATGTTTTCCCAAGCTATTAGGTAGTTTACTTGTATCCAACCTTGCATGACGATGTCTATATTTGTTTTTAAAATAATCCCGCCATTTGGACTCGACTCGAATGCATGTTCATCGTCAAGGCAGTGGTTTAGGAGAACTTCCGGTTGCGGGCGCCATGCGGGCGTCAAATTGGCGCCTAGATCCACTGTGGGGAAAGACCGTGCGTGACCTCTGCACGTTTGTTGTTGTTTTTTTTTAGGTGTTATTGTGTTTATACACTCATGTAAGTATTTGCGCTTATTTAAAAGTAGTAGTACGAGAAATATTTGAGCTCAATAGCCTACTCGGTCGGGCATGCTAACTTTGGATGTCTGATCATGCCTACGCTGGGCTACCCCTACCCTAGGCCTAGGCCTAGGCCTATTCCTTAGGAAGCGATCTACATGATTATAGACATAAATGAATGATGCCTAGGCCTACTCCAGTATTGTAGGCCTAGCCCCTAGCTCTGAGGATTTAGTCCGGCGCCCCTATGCCTAGGCCTACCCTAGGCCCTACTAGGCCTACCGGTAGGCTAGGGCCTACTTCTTCGGCTAGTGGGGTCCAACTTTTATACACTCTGTAACGGAAAGGATTTCGGATGCGCTCTTATCAAAAATATTCTAGAACTAGTGCGGCAGGTAACTACGCGGAAAGGTCGACTACCGGTAACCTAACGTAGGCCTAAGTAGTTTTGTAATGGAAAGGATTTCGGGAGCGTATGTTTTCATTGAAAAAAACAATTGTTTAAAAGTTGGACCTTCCCAACCGAAGAAGTTCCCTACTACCTAGACCATTAATCAATGCCTATAGGCCTACTCCTTCGGTTGGGGGGGTCCAAATGCTTTCTGCGATGTATTGCGTGAAGTGTGTTGGTGTTGAATGATATCCCTACATATTCTAGAAAATACGCGCCCCCCCTCCCTCCCCCTAACCTACGATTCCCTACAAAACATCGTTAAAAGCTTTTGGACCCCCGCCCCCCCTAACATATGCTTTTCCCACTTGACTGACCCCAACCGGAAGAGTAAGCCCTACCGCTACGTCTATACCTAGACCTAGGCTTTAGGAAGTGTCTGAAAGAGGTTCTTGTTCTTGGTAGTTTAGCTACTAGCCTAGACTTACGCGTAGGCCTAGTTCTTATGTGAAATGTAGGCCTAGCGTTCGTTGTTGTTGTTTCTTCTCATGCAGTGACTGAGTAGTCGGTGCATGGCAGGCTTTTTTTATCCCATTCCTCTAGATTTTCATCTTCCAGGTTTCCCTCTTGCATCAATCCTCATCATTGCTACTTAACTCCTGCTCCTCTCCTTGATAGCCAGTGGTTTAGCCAAGCTCGTTTAACCGGTTCCCTCTCGAACACCGAAGCTAAGCAGAATCGGGCGTGGTCATGTGTAGAGTGGGTGACCGCTATACCCTGAAACTCACGTATACCGCTGGTTAGAGCAGATAGGGTTCAAAAGCTAGTGTAACGGCTTCGTTCTCCTCGGCATTTGCTCGGCAGTCCGGGTTAGTGGAGGAACCTATATGACTGTCAAAGTTACACCGTCCTTTCGGATGGGACGTTAAGCCGTTGGTCCCCTTGGTACTTTTCGAAAGGAGTAGGCTACGTGCGGGTACCGGGTTTCCCCTCCTCCTTTCTGTTCATACTTCATCCTCATCTATCACCACTCATCGTCTCGATTAGCCAAAGTTCATAAATATGAGACGTTAAACAATATCGAATCCAAATCCTCTCCTTGGTTTTCTCTCTCCTCATCCATGTCTGGTTTATCCTTAGGCAGTGATTTCAATTTTGCAACAATGCCTTTTAATTCCTTTTCCCCCACCACCCCCTCTGCCAGACCATTCCACTCAACTGTTCTGGCCAAATAAGAATACTTTTCCAACGTCAGTTCCCCATGTTTCCCTCTCATACTTCCACCCATAATCTCCTCTTGAAATGTTATCAGCCCTCCTTAAGCCCCAGTCTCTCTTTTCTTCTAATATCCTCCAGTTTCTGTTCTTTATCATCCCTCCTACACTCTCGTAACACCTCTCCGTATTCCCGTTTTCATCCACCACTTCCCTCCATGTCCTTCTTACTTGCAACACTCTCCTGGTTACCCTCCAACCCCATACTCCATCGTGGGCCTAACCAGAGTTTTATAAGCCAGCCTCTTTAGCTCTGAGCCTCTTTCCCAGCCCCTTTAAGGCTATTGTACCACCTCTGGCCGATAATTTAGATAGGCCTATATTATGTTTATTTTGTGTCCAGCCTAGGAGGATTTCTATTTTCTTCTGTTCAATTACTGCCAACGTGGAATCAAAGCAAAAGCGAGGGGTAGTTCCCTAGATAGATAGGCATACCTTTCATTGACCTTGTTAAAACTAGCTACGACTCGCTGCTTGATGTCATAAAGATGCCGCCGCACTACACTCCCTGAGCGACTGACTTGCGCGAGTGCGCGGCATGTAACAAGTCACGTGACCTGCACCAATTGCACGGCGCGACGAGATTTTGGCCGGCCGGCGGCTGGCCGCACACAACATAGGGACACACACACATGTTTATTATTTTCGTAGAAACAGTAAACGCATTAAAACGTTTACACCTGTACACTATCCCATCCCTATTGTACACCAACTGTCACTTCAGAAATCTATTTGTCCTTATAGCTGAAGTTGAAGCTAAAGGTGTTAAGAAACTATATCCAGAAACCGATTCACAAAATTTAATTTTGCACTAGCTGTGCTGGCTACATTGTTGTCAAAAAAACGACATATTATATATAATGACCGATAGTGAGGTTGTCCCGACCAAAAAAAATAAAAAAAATTTGCTGTTTTATTAAAGGTAAGGCCTACTCTTTCATTCAGCCAACTTTCATGGACTTCTGAGGTTTTGACCCTAGGGTGATTGATTAGTGATTACAATACCCTAGCCTTTTAAGACACCTAAATCCTTTTTTGATCAAGCTGTCTTGATGTGATCCTCCCATTTAAGACGGGAGTGGATCCGGAGGCCCAGGTATTTAATAAGTTCTACTCTCTCTAGGATTTTCCCTTGGATCAAGTAGTCACTCCTTGGGGACCTTCTTTTTTTCTAGTGAAGCAGATCCACTTGCATATATTGTCTGTGTTGAGACTCAATGCAATTTTCAGCTACCCATACTCCCAGGAATTCCATATCCTCCCTTAGTTTCCCTACATCATTTTTATTCCGTATCACACTATAGATTACGCAGTCATCGGCAAGAGATGTACTCTAGCCCCCATTCCTTCCGCTATGGCATTGACGAAGATAGCAAATAGGAGTGGTCCCAAGACGCTGCCCTGCCACACCTCTGCGGCGAGGCTTAGTCGCTTTGATTTACTGTCCCCCACTGAAAATCAGTGATATAACTGAGTGGGTAGACTCTAAATACAATTTATTTATTTATTTATTTATTATTTATTAACATATGTCAATCAACACAAACCTTTTAAATGACCTAAAAACATACCCAAATGAACGTGCACCGACTTGAAACACTCCACAAACCATGTAGGCCTAAGTAACACCGTTCAATCAGTGATTCTTCACAATTACCGTTTATTATTATGTACGCCTTCATTTGTATTGGCTAACTTTATTTGCTAACTTAAATAAATTTTGTAATTGGTCAGAATTTTTGCCAATAAATTTTTCTTACTCATTCAGATTCTTAACATTACTTTTAACTTTATCCAGTTGTCCCCCCTATACTTCTAAGGTTTGCATGTATTTGTATGTGATGTACATGTGTATAGTTATAGCATAGGCTACTATTATGTATATCTCCATGCGCCTGCCACTTTACTTCCCCGCCGGAGATTCCTCAAATGTCCACTAGGAGATTTTGTAGGCCTTGCTCAAATCCATCTGAACAATCATTGTTGTTTTATTGTTGGATGAGCAAAGCCAGTGGCGTATCCAAAGGGGGGGAGAGGGGGGACAAAACCCCCCTTTAAAAAAAAAGTGTAAAGGAGAAAATAAAATAGGTAGTTCTACAAATTACCATCTGACTAAAAGAGGATTTTAGAAGATAGGTACAAAGTTGGTTATTTTGATGCTTTAAAACGCACAGATTTTCACCAAAATGACCTTGAAAGAGAAAACTTTTGGATTAAAAACAGGATTTTAGTAGATAAAAAGTTGGTCATTGTGATGCTTTAAAACGCACAGATTTTCACCAAAATGACCTTGAAGAAGAAAATTTTTCCGGGGGGCAAGCCCTCCGGACCCCCCACTTAGCCTTCGGCACATCTATGAAAAAATTGATTGAACGGGGGGGTTCAATCAATTTTTTTTATCCCTTTATGAATTCCTGGATACGCCACTGAGCAAAGCAAAGACTTCAATTTCACTGACCCCCCAAAAAAATTAGCTTGTGTGTTATTTTGTTTTTTGTCTGTTTGTTCGCTCTCTACGGGGCAATCTGCGATCTGGATGAAAATTGGAGGGGACCTTCGAAATCTCCGAACTTAGACCTGCCACGTTTTTGGGTACAATCGAAGAAATATTTCTCATGAATATTGTACTTTCACGATTTTTTTCGATTTTTAGTGCAATATTTTCGTGACGTTTGGTCCGATTCTGACCAAACGGGTGGGGCTTCAACATTCATATTTTACATGGACATTAAGGTTATGGTGATGTACATTTTGAAAGAAAAAGTTGAAAAAGTTTGCCAGAATCCATAGAAATAAAGGTTGTAATATAATTTTTTTGAGGTACGGTATATACGCGTTTCCAAGCAAAGGGGTTGCTACCTGGTGGCGAAAAATGCAACTGTCCGATCAGTGATAGTCGAAAGAGCGCGCTATGTGCTTACCTGAAGAACACATGTCATTCCGGTTTGTCACTTATAAATATGTACAATCACAGGTACATTGTCGTTGCTCTCCCAAAATATTGTTAATTGATGACAATCAAAAACATGGGGGTGCACCAAAATGATAAATTCGCGCTCCAATATACGGAATTCGAGACCATGTCCACCAGAATAATATTACTATATATTCAGACCTGCGCCCCATGCACCCATGAGACACCGAGGATGGCATTTGTATCCATATTACAATTCTCTAATTGTAATATCATAATAAATTATTGGTATTTATAGGCTATAGACCCTATACTAAATATAGGCTAACAGGGTACGATAAATACTAAATCAAATTCAAACCGTCAAGAATTTTCCCAACTCATAGTAAACACACACATACAGTATAGCTCGCTTCTTATGGCACTTTTAATTGAGATATACTTCTTTCGTTTTATTATGATAATTTAATATAAATAAAGTCATAATAATAATAACAAAACAATAACAAAAATAATAATAATTGTATTAGGGCTTTGCTCAAGTCCCACCTCATTTTCTACCTAATATAATTAATGTAGGCCTACATATACCGTTTACCGTCATTGTTCATTTATTACTTATACATAATATCATAATAAATACGATTTATATTATTAAAAAAGAATAAGTATAATGACATGACCTACAAGATTTTAAAGCTGTCTGCAGAATGACGCGTCATGCCATTATTGACATACAAAACAATAATACAAATAGGCTATCAGCTATTCAATAGGCCTACTTTTAATAAAGTGTATATTTAAAAAAAACAGTAGTCCTAAGTGTATAGTAGATAAATATATGTAGGACTACTCCGATTGCGTTTACATTGTAAAACGATGTAGAAAACGTGCAAAACAAGTGTAGGGCTATAAATTGCTACAAGCTCTTTTGATTTTTAGATATCAAGTAAATTATTGAAATTATTAGTATTTGTGGGCAACATTTTCTTGGCAAAATATCATCGATCTTCATCATTCAACATTATTTGTTACACTTGTTTCTGTATTTAATAGTTTAACAGTGATGGTTTGTTCTTTTCGAGCTAATATATTCAAATAATCTCAATTATTTGTTGTAATTTAAAATGCCATTAAATTCCCGTTTTTAATAAAGCCGATCCCCAAAACTTACGAATTTTACTAATATAATTCGCGGAAGATATGACATAATCAACAATGTTTTCGCAAATGATCAGAAATGTAACAAAAATCAAGTTGAACCTAACTGAATATACAGCGCTCGCCGTAAGCAGCTCGCCTCTATCACCGATCGGTCCGACATGTTGCGTTTTAGTGCTGCCATCTATCTTTGCTTGGAAACGCGTATAATAATAATTAACAAGTAACTTTATAGAAACTTGACAACAATCACTTACAATGCGTACAAAAAGCAAGTCTTCGGGCCTCCAGATATTTTACATTCTAATAACCATAGCAATTAGTACTTCTTAATAAAAATTATCCTAATTTAACAAAAATGATTTTGCAATGGAACTTGAAGAAGTAAAGAGATCCCACGCATACTAAAAACTTAAAAAAGCTCATCCATCAACGCGACTAAAAAAAGCGTTCGCGAAGCGGCCTAGTCTAAATAATAATCAAATATCCAGTTCCAACATAAAGTCAGTGACGTATCACCAGTTTCTCGGAATGTGGACTTGCAGTGCTTGCTAGCGAGGCTCAGCACCTCATCTTCTTTGATGTCTTCTATGCCGGGAATTTTAGCAGTTCCCTCCATTTCTTTCTATCCTCCCAGTCATTCTTCATTAATTATCTTCCATGATTTCCCTCTTTCTTCAACCTTCATTCTTCATACGTGCACCAAAGTCTCTCTTCCTATTTTCTTTTGTAGACACACTCCAAAGTTTTGTCTTCGAGATTTTCACAAGCAACAAAACAACAAAGTCCCAACATTTAGAAACTCTTTCTACCAGTGTTGTCTGTCAAACGATTGACTTTAGAAGAAAACGTCTTAGAATGGAGTCTTCTACTAGGGCTAGCGTGCGCCGAGGCTAGTTTGTTTCTAATTGTTTTGCTCCGTACCTAGTGTAATTTTGTTAAGACTTTTTTTTTTGTAAATTGCATTTTACGTTTACTACATCTAGTTTTGTGCATCTGGAAGATTATATATCATCAACCTTCCACCATAACCTACTATTGTAACATGTTGTGTTACTTTACACTAACAGCACTGCAGTAACTAGGCAGCATCTGAATAATATTGTAGACCTACCTAGTCTAAAATTATGGCAATCAACACAGTGAAAACTGTTCTAATAATAGCGTACATTATAATGAAATTTGTAATTATTTAGTGTCCTAAATAAATTTAAAAATTAAAATAGATATTGCATTAAGTACTGGAAACTTTTCCACCAATGGCAGCCTGGACTTTGACCAGACCCCAGATATACATCACTGCTTTTAATGCTTTAAGATTTCAAGTCTACAGTGCATTCCAACTAGAGATTGTAGTGCCGTTCTTGCACGCAACTGGCGTGTAGGCCCTACCCCGCACGGGCTTCCCCCACCATCTGACCGCTCAGTGTGTTGAGCGGTAGATCAAAATTTATACCTGTCAAGATCTCCCCTATTGATAACGGTTTAACTCTAGTAGCACACTAAAAAAACATTTAAAATTTTGCTACTTTTAATAATATATTTGGACTATTAAGTAAAAACTAAAAATTAACACGTTTCTATTTTGAAATCATCAAAATTGACCAAATACTTCTGACGGGAAGAACAGTTGCTTCTTTGAGCAATGTCTTACATGTGGGTTTGTCTGTAAGTGCAACATCAGGCTACCGGCCCACGAGCGTGAGTTTCAATGTGTGTGAGTGTGTGGGTGAGTGCATGCATGTTTTACATGTAGTTTTTAAACGAATCAACTTAGTTTGTTTGAGATTAAATTTGGTCTTTACGTGTCTTATAGCTACACTAATCGAGACGAGTTGGTAGCATGTGAAGACGAAAAATTGCTGCAAATAATAATAATAATAATAATAATAATAATAATAATAATAATAATAATAATAATAATAATAATAATAATAATAATAATAATAATAATAATAATAATACCCTAATGCTCAAGTCAGGATTCAAACCTAGAATGCTGGAACTGCTGTTTACATCACCAGCACCCAATCGTAGGGTACATTGGATTTGTTAGTTTTTATCAAAATAAAAGCTGAGAAATCAAACATGATTAATTTCTGAAAGTAAAAGTTCAAAATAATGTGCGTGCAGCGTGCTCGAATTAAAGTTTATCTTCTCACTCGAGGCTACATCTCGCATCACAAGGTTTGGATTGTAATTTTAACCCTTTCTGTGCTGAACTAAATTGGTAAAAATTAAGTCATTTTAAGCAATGATTTCAAATAACTAATTTTTTCCTAGAAGAAAATAGAGAAAGAATTAGTAGAATTATAAACTCGATAGAAGTTGTTCAATTAGTTTGGAAAAGGCCAAATGGCTAGTTTAGTTTAGATTGGAGAAGGGTTGACAGGTTGGGAAAGCATAGAGAACATAAAGCCCAGCCTGAAGGGCTGGGGGCGACAAAACTTTTCACCTGCTGATGACAACTGTAGCTAATTTAAAGTTGTTACCTTAATCCACGACGCGTTTCGTCCTTCTGGGACTCTTCAGGCGGATGGTGGCCACTAAAAATCAGCTAACTACATGCAACCAAAACTCACAACACATAACCAAACCTGTGGTAGGGCCACGCAAGAAGTAAATTCTGCAAGCATGTTGTCATCATCAGCAAGGTTACTTCACACACCATTCATACTGGGGCACACAGTCAGCACAGACAGTAAGGGGGCTTCCCTCCCAACTCTGGTGCTCGGGAGACAAGAAATCCATGACTTACCCTGGATTCGAACCAGGACCCTTGGCAACAAGAGAAAAGCTGCCCCTCCTGCTGTTGCTGGGCAAGGGTGCCTCTTCATTCATACAAAGAGAAAAGGTTAGAGATAGGAAGGGTGGAAAGTCACAACACAGCACAACCAGTGAGGGGGCTTCCCTCCTAGACTCTGGTGCTTGGGCGACAAAAGAACCATGTCTTACCCTGGATTTGAACCAAGACCCGTGGCAACGAGAGAGGCTGCCCTACTAATTGTGACTGGGATTCGAAAACGAAAGGAAACAAGACTACCTTGCTGATGATGACAACATGCTTGCAGAATTTACTTCTTGCGTGGCCCTACCACAGGTTTGGTTATGTGTTGTGAGTTTTGGTTGCATGTAGTTAGCTGATTTTTAGTGGCCACCATCCGCCTGAAGAGTCCCAGAAGGACGAAACGCGTCGTGGATTAAGGTAACAACTTTAAATTAGCTACAGTTGTCATCAGCAGGTGAAAAGTTTTGTCGCCCCCAGCCCTTCAGGCTGGGCTTTATGTTCTCTATGCTTTCCCAACCTGTCAACCCTTCTCCAATCTAAACTAAACTAGCCATTTGGCCTTTTCCAAACTAATTGAACAACCAAGTCATTTGACACCTATCACTTTCCATCTTTCTTCACCTATGGGGTCGAGATGGGCGAGCCTACTCTACACCCTCTAGTGGGTCCGTGTTTCCTTGTTCATAACAGGTGTGACTCCTTGTCCTGCTGGGGGGCCTAGCAGGTGATGAACCTGTTAGACCCTACTCGTCTTTTCCTTCAACCTCTTCATCTGCAGCCAAGAGCTAATATAGCACGTGTACCTGTGCTATAGCCAAGAGCTTGCAATTTGTAGTCTTGTTTCCTTTCGTTTTCGAATCCCAGTCACAATTAGTAGGGCAGCCTCTCTCGTTGCCACGGGTCTTGGTTCAAATCCAGGGTAAGACATGGTTCTTTTGTCGCCCAAGCACCAGAGTCTAGGAGGGAAGCCCCCTCACTGGTTGTGCTGTGTTGTGACTTTCCACCCTTCCTATCTCTAACCTTTTCTCTTTGTATGAATGAAGAGGCACCCTTGCCCAGCAACAGCAGGAGGGGCAGCTTTTCTCTTGTTGCCAAGGGTCCTGGTTCGAATCCAGGGTAAGTCATGGATTTCTTGTCTCCCGAGCACCAGAGTTGGGAGGGAAGCCCCCTTACTGTCTGTGCTGACTGTGTGCCCCAGTATGAATGGTGTGTGAAGTAACCTTGCTGATGATGACAACATGCTTGCAGAATTTACTTCTTGCGTGGCCCTACCACAGGTTTGGTTATGTGTTGTGAGTTTTGGTTGCATGTAGTTAGCTGATTTTTAGTGGCCACCATCCGCCTGAAGAGTCCCAGAAGGACGAAACGCGTCGTGGATTAAGGTAACAACTTTAAATTAGCTACAGTTGTCATCAGCAGGTGAAAAGTTTTGTCGCCCCCAGCCCTTCAGGCTGGGCTTTATGTTCTCTATGCTTTCCCAACCTGTCAACCCTTCTCCAATCTAAACTAAACTCGATAGAAGGAGATTTAAGAGATAAACAACATGGATTAAGAAGAGGAAGATCAATGGTGGGCCTGATTTTCTCACTCAAGACAGCTAATGGAAAAGTGCTATGACCGAGAAAAGGACCTGTGTATGGCTTTTCTAGATTGCTAGATCACTGATTGCTATATTTCCTATTAAAAATATCGATCTTTGGTTGGTTATCGGCTATCGCTCACTCGTCGATTGCGTCGGAGCCTACGGCTTGGTCGCTTTGATTTACTGTCCCCCACTAAAAATCAGTTATAACTGAGTGGGTAAACTCTAAATACTATTTATTATTTATTTATTATTTATCGTAAAGGCATACGGGTTATTCCATGTTAAATCAACCAGGCCATTTCCATGACCATCTCCGATGATGATGAAACTTGGCAAATCTTCTTACTAACATGTAGATTGATCGTGGAAAATTTTGTATTCCATGACGCGCTTAGTTTTCGAGTAACGTCCCGCTCAAAAACTCAAATTTGGCGACGCCGAGCGGCGTACCTGAATTGGTAAGTTTTAAACCGTTGGACGTAAAAGGCTATTTTTTTTTTAAATTCAAGAGTTTTTTATTGGCAATTTAATTTATATGTATTTGAATGCAGTCCTGATTGAGAAACCATGTAAAAAATCCAAAATTGTTTTGAAACCTACCCTACGAGAAAATGTATCTTTTAATTTAAAACTAGGGAAACGCCAAAGTCGTTGTTAGACGAGTGAGTGAGCCATGTGTTGAGTGCGCCGGAACATTTGCATTTAAGTTTGATTATAATATTTGTATAAATAATAGGGTATTTAAGTTTAGGTCATAGCTTAGGCCATAATGCTCCACTGTAGCCTATGATAGGCTAGGGAGGCCAAAGGTAAGGGGAAGAAAAGGAATGTTACCGGGTACTCAACACATGGCTCACTCACTCGTCTAACAACGACTTTGGCGTTTCCCTAGTTTTATAAACAAACAGAAAGCACGCCAATTAATGGCGGCGTAGAATGTGTTTTTGTTTGCAAAAATAACAAATTAAACACGGCCCATACTATGTTTTAATTATTCCTGTTTGATCTTTAATTGTTTGTACCAAGGCAGTGATCAAGATCCACGAATCTCAATGGAGTTTCTACAAACCATGGATGTAACTATTTTAAGTCCATGCACAAACCAATCGTATCTTCTGTCGCTAAACGCAAATTTGTATAGTATAAAAATTACAAAAGACATAAAAATTGTATGGGATTATTCATGTACATCGTACTTTATTTTGCATGCCAACCATCTAGGTTAATAATATTAATTACAAATAAATAAATAATTTCTGTAGTGTTTTAACATTGCAGAATAGTATAAGAAACATAGCCAGTACGAGAACGAGCTAAGATTGCAAGGTTTACTCAATCTCCGTGCGGAGTTTTGGGTAATCTTGAGCGTGCAAGTTTCGATGCATCTTGGCCAGTGCCGCGCACCTCTTGACATCCCAAAAATTATAATTCTTCCCGAAAAAACATTGTTGTTAAAATAGAACCTACACATTTAAGCCCATTTATCAATTTATTATTTACCTACCTAAGGTCTCCCTAGCCTATCATAGACTAAAGTGGTGCATTATTACCTTACAGTTGACGTGCCCTTAGCCTATACCAACTAAACTTAAAACCCTATTATCTATACCTATATAATTATCAAAATAAAATGCAAATGTTGCCGTGTACTCAACACATGACTCGCTCACTCGTCTAACAACGACTTTGGTGTGTTCCTAGTCGAGTTGGCTAAAGCGCCCTTATAGCCGAAATGTGGGAGACGTGGGTTCAATGCCCGGGAAAGATTTTGTAATTTCTGGATTGTATTTTTTAAATTATTTTACATGTTTTGAAATGCATATAACGCAGTGTAGTCCATCATCTGTGACAATATTATGAAAAACATAGCCAATACGAAATACGTGAAAATATTGCAAGGTTCACTCAATCTACGAGCGGAATTTGGGGGTACCTTGACGTCCAACATTCGATTAACCTTGGACACGGCATTTCACAGCCAGGTAAATAACAAACAAAATATATTATTTCAAAATGAAAATCATTGTCGTTAAAATAATTTCTATACATTTCAACGTATTTTTCAGTTTTTTATTTCTTGCAGGTTTAAATCACAACAGATTGTGCTTATTTTGTTAGCAGTTCTCAGTTACCTGGTCACGGATGTCTGTTTAAAATTTCAGCTCGGTCTATTTGGCCGTTCGGCCGTATGAGCCTGGACAGACAGACATTTAACAATTAATCACGACCAAGGCCCGATCGAGTAGCGTTGTAGACTACGTTCGCTGCGCTCACTCGTCTAAAAAAAAACAAAAAACGTGTTTTTGTTTAGATGTTTTTTACATGTACAAAAAAAATTGGGATGGGATGGCATTGGGATCATGATTGGATGAGCGAAGCAAAGACTTCAATTTCACTGACCCCCAAAAAATTTAGCTCGGGTGTTTTTTTTGTTTTTTTTTTTGTCTGTTTGTTTGTTCGCTCTCTACCGGGCAAACGGCATATCCGATCTTGATGAAAATTTGACAGGACCTTCGAAATCTCTGAACTTAGAGGTGTATTGTTTTTGGGTACAATCGAAGAAATATTTCTCATGAATATCGTACTTTTACGATTTTTTCCGATTTTTTGTGCGATATTTTCGTGCCATTTGGGCCAATTCTGACCAAACGGGTGGGGCTACAACGTTCATATTATACATGGACATTAAGGTTATGGTGATGTAGTACCTTTTGAAAGAAAAAGTTGGTAAAGTTAGCCAGAATCCACAGAAATAAAGCTTTTAATATAAGTTTTTTACAGTAAATAATAACAAAAATATAAGAAACAATAGAAACTTGACAACAATCACCTACAATGCGTAGGCAGCAAAACAAAGCATTTGCAAAAGTAAAGATATCCCACGCAAACTAAAAACTTTAAAGAAAGCTCATCCATCAACGCGGCGGGACTTTAGCGTTTTCCTAGTATATCACAGGGTCATGCACCAAATGTGTGTTATGTGCCAGTTTTTACCTTCCGTTTTTATTTTTCAAAGAAATTAAGTGCAGCAAATTTGAATTTCACTACAAATGGAAGGTAAAAACTGACACATTTTACACATTTGGTGCATGACCCTGTGATATATCATGATCCCAATGCCATCCCATCCCGAAATTTATTGTGCATGTGAAAAACTTCTAAACAAAAACACGTTTTTTTTTTTTAAATTTAAAAGATACTATTTCTCGTAGGGTAGGTTTAAAAACAAATTTAGATTTTTTACATGGTTTCACAATTAGGAATGCATTCAAATACATATAAATTAAATTGCCAATAAAAAACTCTTTAATTTAAAAAAATAAGCCTTTTACGTCCAACGGTTTAAAACTTACCAATTCAGGTATGCCGCACGGCGTCGCCAAATTTGAGTTTTTGAGCGGGGCGCTACTCAAAAACTAAGCGCGTCAGGAATACAAAATTTTCCACGATCAATCTACATGTTAGTAAGAGTAGATTTGCCAAGTTTCATCAAAATCTGAGATGGTCAAGTTTTATTTCAGGCTTGGCTTGTAGTACAGGCCAGTTAGACAATTTTTGGGCAAAACCCAGACATTTAATGTTCCTCAAATATTATTGCTGGAATATGCTCAGGGGATGTCCCTGATCAAAAAACTTAAGTTCCCAAATAATCCCACTTGGGGAAAATCCGCCATGTTGAAAAAACTCCGCCATGTTGTATTTCGCAGATTGTTTGCTCTAACAGGTGATCCAAGTGACCAAATGACTTGATTTTTTTCCTTGTTATTATTTGCAACCCTTATCGATTGAAATAATTAATTGTCATAGGAAAAAATCCGCCATCTTGAAAAAAATTCCACCATTTACAATTTTTGTTTTTCTGCTATAGCAGGCGATTCAAGTGACCTAAATACATAACATAATTTCCTCTGTTATTATTTACAACCCCTATTGATAAAAAAATAATATAATTTCATCTGCCTTCCTTCATAATAACCAGAATTTATACTATATTGCAAATCATTGCGACAAAAATAGCAACCAGCAAGTTCAATGTTATTTTTGCAGTTAAAAGTTTCCAACCAATAAATGTACTAATTAAAAACTTATTGTGAGTATCAAGTAGTTTCAATTAAAATTTTCATAGAACATCACTTACTTAGTGGTTTCCCTTGAATTCACCATCATTCAGCAGTCACCGTTGTTCCATCGAAATGTCGTACCAAGAGTTTTACAGAAAAATAAATAACTGCTGTTCCTTAAAGGGGTATTTAACCGCTAAACTAAAAAAATATATTTCATTCAGGCTTACTAATAATGAATTTAGCAATTAACAGAAAAATTATTGGGGCCACCATGATCTCCCAAAAAATTGTCAAACATGACATTTTTCGAGCTAGGTCCCATCGGCAAAAATCTCCCATAAGAAATAACATGGGGACGATCTTTATGCCCCGTGACCTTGGAGGATTTTGATCCAAAAAAATAATGGCCATTTTTGACGTACTCGACAGCCTTTTCTGTAAATTCTCTATATTTTGTTTTGTAATTTGGGCAAGTAGTTCGGTCAAAATATGCTGATTACCAAGATGGGGTGTGATTTTGGAATGCATATTTTGGCGTGTTTGAGGGTATATTTGGGCACAGTTTCAAGACACGATGTTATAAAGGGGCATTTTAGATTGGTACTATGCTCTAGTATCTATGTGGACTAAAAAAGAAGCAGGTTAAAGCCGATTTAGGAAATTTTCCAAAACACCAAATTTCGCCAATTTCTGGATCAAAAAAATTAAAAAAAATCGTGTTAAATCACAGTTAAAAGATATAATTTTTTAACTGTCATTTAAGTGTAGTATTGTGCTATAGATCACGTGGTAAAAAATAATTTTTGGGGTTTTTAGCCCCTTTAAACATTTTTATCGCGTTCCTTGTAGTATTAAGTAAAATATTAACCCCCCTACCCATTTTCCTTGAAATTAATTGAGCCGGCGACGCCTCTTAACTGGCGACATAAGACTCTTGCCATCGCTATCATTTTCACTGTCACACTTAGTTACGATTGGCTCCTGGCGGCTTTACCCATGGCCGAGGTCTTTCCGAAGCGACCGTTGCCAAATGGGTGCATTCAATTTGCCAGCATCGACAAAGCATCTTTTGGAAGAGTTCTGTGGAGTCATCCTAGCCACATCCGAACAGCACATCGAGATGCGCATGTCCCGTCAAAGACGAGACACCAAGACACCACAAAGATGCAAGAGTGGCTACATCTCCACAGCCCCTTCCAGCGCGTCTCACCTCTGCTTGTGTCTCTTTCAAACGATGTGGTGGCAACAGACAAGTGTCAATTGCGACTGTGCTAGAGATGTGGAGCCATGAAGGCAATGGTTGAGAAACCGTTCAGTCAAATTTACCTGAAAATGCAAGCGAAGGTTAAATTTATGGCAACCGTCTTAAATGGTATCCAGGTCCGCAATGATGTAGTCCACATCAATCCTACGCAACTCTTCCACTGAATGTTGTGCATCGTCCGGACTGACGAGGAGCTTGCAGAGTATCTCACCTACAAACTGGCAGCAAGACCACCTTCACTTTTTGATGAATTTTCTTTAAACAAGAAGACGAAGTCCACCCTCTTCAGGCCTCTGCAAGAAATTGCTCCAGCTGAACAAGACCTTCCCCCAAATGAAGCATCGCCACATTCGCCATCGACGGGGGTTTCTTGTTGCGCCGCGTTGTGTGGATACGACACTCTACATACAGGCAGATGTCAACAGTATGTGTCGTATGTAAAACGTCACTATAGCCAAAAAAAAAAAAAAACTAAAGCTCAAACCATGGTGGTATTTGACGGCTACCAGAAGCCGTCGACAAAAGACACGAAGCATGTCCGGCGATGCCATGGATCATCTTCAGCAGATGTCGTTGTTAAATGGATAGGGGTTCCCCTCAATCCTACTGATTGGTAGTGGAAACTTGCGAATGGACAACTGACGCCAATCCCAACACTTAAGGCTCCAGAATCAGATAAACTACTCAGAATTGTATCATGCAACTGTAAAACGGGATGTGAGCGCCCAAATTGTAGATGCCAAAAAATGGACTAACTTGCTCCAGCATGTGTGGCTTCTGCACGGGATATGGTTGTTTCAACTGCGCTCCCACTTTAGAAGACGACGAAAACGTTGTAGACGTTGGATGTCGCAAAATTAGTTTGACAGTGTAATTGATAATGATAGTGATAGTCATGGCGAGAGTCTTATGTCACCAGTTAGGAGGCGTCGTCGGCTAAATTCATTTCAAGAACAAATGTGTAAGGGGGATGGTTTAGTAACTTACGTGACAGTACAAGGAATGCGATAAAAGTGTTTTAGGAACAGCAGTAAATTCTTTTTTTGTAAAACTCTTGGTATGACATTTCGATGGAGCAACGATGACTGCTGAATGATGGTGAATTCAAGGGAAACCACTAAGTAAGTGATGTTCTATGAAACATTTAATTGAAACGACTTGATACTCGCAATACATTTTTAATTAATGTAATGATTTATTTTGTCAAATGTCATTATACCCATTGAAGACAACTGAATAGTTGTCGAAATATTGTTTCACTTAGTTTACTTTATTTTCAAGTGCAGTGTACAGTCCAAATAAATCAAAACATTATTAACCTTTAGGCTTTACTGCTCTCAAAGTTTCATTATTATATTAACGTTTTTAATTAGTTGGCAACGTTTAACTGCAAAATAAACATTGAACTTGCTGGTTGCTATTTTTTTGTCATTGATTTACAATATAGTAAAAATTCTGGTTATTATGAAGGAGGGCAGATGACATTTAATTATTTCTATCAATAGGGGTTGTAAATAATAACAGAGGAAATTATGTTATGTCTTTAGGTCACTTAAAACGCCTGCTATAGCAGAATGGTTGAATTTTTTCAAGATGGCGGATGTTTTCCCATGACAATTAATTATTTCTATCAAAAGGTGTTGCAAATAATAACAATGGAAAAAAATCAAGACATTTGGTCACTTGGATCACCTGTGAGAGCAAACAATCTGCAAAATACAACATGGCGGAGTTTTTTCAAGATGGCGGATTTTCCCCAAGTGGGATTTTTTGGGAACTTGAGTTTTTTGTTCAGGGACATCCCCTGAACGTATTCCCGCAATAATATTTGAGGAACATTAAATGTCCGGGTCAAAGTCTAATTTGCCTGTACTATTGGTTGATTTGACATGGAATTACCCATACGATAGCCTCAAGAGAGAGAAGATTTGGGATGCAATGCAAAATATAGGAGTTAACAAAGGAATAATAACAAGAGTGAAAGTGATGTACTCAATATCTAGAAGTGCTGTAAAGACAAGAGCTGGAATTACAGAGTGGTTTGACATGGCTTAAAACAAGGAAGTGTACTGTCCTGTCACCACTATTGTTCATTATTGTCATGGACGAAATCACTAGGAAAGTTGTAGAGAGAATCGGAGAAGAATGTATGAAAATAATATTATTTGCAGACGATCTTTTGGTGTGGGGAGAGGATGAAGAGGAGGTGCAATCTCAAGTAGATGTGTGGAGTGTGGTGGCAGGAGAATATGGTCTGGTGTTGGGAAGTGGCAAGAGTGAAACAATGCTGATTACACGAGATAAAGCGAAGAATGTCAGGATTCTACTAGGACAGATTTTAAAGCAAGTGGAGAATTTTAAGTACGTGGGGAGTATAGTAGCATGCGATGGAAGGATTCAACCAAAAATAGGAAGAAGGACGCTTTTGCAAGCTGTTGGGTTATTCCAATCTATCCAAGATCTCATATGGAACAGAGAAGTACCAAAGAAGTGCAAGGTTACCATCTACCAGACCTACTTTGTTCCAATACTGACATATGCAGCAGAGGCTTGGAATATGACAACAGTGGATAAGAGCCTTGTGCAGGCTGTAGATATGAAGTTTTTGAGAAGCATTGTAGGTAAGACTAGATTGGATTGAAAATGAAATGAGGATATCCAAGATCAAGTAGGTGTGAGGAATTTAATGGAGCGAATTGGAGAGAGAAGATTAAAGTGGTTCGGACATGTCAAAAGGATGGAAAGAGTGAGATTACCGAGAAGGATGATGGAAGGGGCAGACCACGACAACAATGTCAGAATAGTGTGAGAAAAGATATGGAACAGCGAGGAGGAGACTGGAATGTGGTGGAAGGAGAGGAATGGTGGCAGGACAGAAGAAGATGGAGAGACCTGCACACAGAGTTGGACGTGGCAACAGATGCTGATTTTTTTTCTTGGAATTTAAGTGTTTAAAAAAATATAATGCTTTTAAATTAGTTTTGCAAAATTTTGGATTTTGAATAAAAGCTTCATTTTAGGTTGAATATGTAAATTTAATGTACATTCATAGAATCAGATTTTTCTCTGTGAACAGTATTGAAATAATTGGACCAAAAAATAATGGAAAACGGAATTTTGTTATGACAGTGAAATGTCCTCAATAATATATTTTATTTTAATATTGTAATAACCTGTTACATAGTTTTATTCTTTGTAATGTCACTTGATTTTGTTAGACATAGCTCAAAGATGCGACTGTTCTTCCCTTCAGAAGTATTTGGTCAATTTTGATGATTTAAGAATAGAAATGTGTTAATTTTTACTCAATAGTCCAAATAAATTATTAAAAATAGCAAAATTTTAAATCTGTTTTCTTTTAGTGTGCTACTGGTAACTGGAGTTAAACCATAAGCAATAGGGGAAAATCTTGACAGGTATAAATTTTGAGCAACCGCTGCACACACTGAGCGGCCGGATGGTGGGGAAAGCCCATTGCGGGGTACGCCAGTTGCGTGCAAGAACGACACTGCAATCTCTAAGTGGAACGCACTGTACGGACTGCAATATTTTTTTATTAGAAAAACGAACTCAGCTCTGATCTTTTTGTAACTACCTAATACTCATACTGATAAGTGATAATATTTGAACCCATTTTTCAGACAGGTTATAGTTCTCCTATACTTTTCTACTTCTGCTTATCTACTTATCATGTTTTTCATGTTGTGTTGACCTATTGTTTTAAAGATTACAAAAATATTATATTTTGTACAGTTAATATTGGAGGTCATAATAATAGTGTATTTTTATTTTTCCAGAATGGATGAAGGTGTAAACTCCGAGGTCCCGATAAAAACGCCTGGGGTCTTTGCCATAAGCATGTCAAACGAAAGTTATTCGTGTAAATATCTAGCTGTTCCTGAACTGGACGAGAATAACCCAGCTGTGTACATAGCATGTGGTCCAAGTCACTCTGCTGTTGTGTGTCGGAACGGTTCCGTATTCACATTCGGGGACAACTCGTACGGTCAACTGGGTCTAGGTTTGGACGTAAAGGAGACAACTGAACCCACATTTGTAACAAAGCTGAGTTCCACTCACATTGTGCAAGTTGCATGTGGAAAATTCTGCACATTCTTCGTCTCGAAACTGGGTGAAGTTTATGTCTGCGGACGTACTAATAGTGGTCAGCTGGGTCTTGGAACGGAATCAAACAACGCACCTTTTCCGGTTCTGGTGCCCGACATTCCCCCAATGAAGAAAGTGAAGGCCGGACTTAGGCACGCCAATGCACTTTCTAGTACGGGAGACGTATGGGTGACAGGTTGTTACTTGGATCGTCGGCAAGTGATTGCTAATTGTTATCTCCCGACGACTTTCATTCCCGTTCCTAATATCACAGGTCCGTTTAAGGATATATCTTGTGGCCTTAGTCATACCGCTCTCCTGTCAGAATCTGGGGATGTTTTCATTGCCGGCTGGAATGATTTCGGTCTACTAGGGTTCGGCCAGGTGGCTGTGGTTGACGGATTCAAACATCTACCCCTTCCGTTGCCAATAGTCTCAGTAACGTGTGGGGATATGCACACTGCTGCTGCTGCAATTGACGGTACAGCATTTGCATGGGGTTTCAATAAGGATGGACGATTAGGCACTGGGGATATAGTTTGTCGATTCATTCCTACAAGAATCTTTGAGAATTTAGATGTCTCTAAGGTAGTTGCAGGGAGTTCTTGCACTGCCGTGTTTACTGGCAATGGAGAAGTTTTCTTTCGTGGTATTGGATCATTTTGTCATGAATTGAGAAGTCCGGAAAAACGATTTTGGGAAACTCATAAAATGTCGTCGGCAATGGCTGTGAATCAACTGGCGTTCGGATTGACAGTTACACTTGTTTTGATCAAGTCAAAACTAAGTGATAAAATACTGACATTAACCAACTTAGAAAAGAACATTTTGAAGTCGCTCGAATGTGCGAGGTGCTACAGTCATATGTGCGCTCCCATACATATGTGTGCAACGGGTCATAACTTCTGTGGTTCTTGTTGGTCTGATATCTCGGATTGTTCTCTTTGCCACAAGCAATTCACCGAGACGAGAAACACCGCACTTGAGTCCATCAGTTTAGAGATGCAGATCCCGTGTTTTGACTGTTCGGAACACGTTCAGTTGCATGTCTTGCAAGAGCACAGAAAGATCTGTGCTGGACGTAAATACGACTGCCCTTGTCAGTTCACATGCAACTGGAAAAGCCGAGCCAAAACCATGTTGGAACACATCAGATCACAGCATCCTTATCAAACGCGGGAGGATTTCCCCGCCCTGTATGTGCACTCTATAACAGTTGCTGACCTGATAACTGATGTCTTGATTGTCGGTGACAAAGTATTCACGTTACACCGACAGTACAACAACACTTCAAAATCTTTCAGTGTAGCTGCAAGACACTTTTTAAATCCGAAGAATGAAACAAAATACGAATTGGAAATCGAGTTCATTGCTAGTGATAATGACTTGAGTAAAACATTCCGTTTGAAAATGTGCGCCGATACGGAACCAATACCGCAGTTGTTCCAATCTCCTACGCACTGCATCTCATTGAACAACGAAGAATGCAAGAATTTCCTCAGTGGAGACATGTATGTGTTCCGAGTTGCTGTGGTGATGTCGGAACAGAATGACCAGGTCGCTGTCAACCCAGCCGTGGCCAACGCATAAGTATTAGGCTTGTCCATATACTAGAGTGTTCATGTTGTGACAAGGCTGCTCCAACCATGCTACGTTCTTAAGAGGGGTCGCTGAGCTTGGCCCAACTAAAAAAATGTGCGCACTAAGGTGTTGATGATTTCTGCTGAACAATTGACAATATTTCCAAATTTTGCATGAATTTTATAATAAAGTACTTTATATTGATATCCACACTTGTACAAAAATTAGCCATAAAGATCCATTGCGAGACATTTAAATCCAAAACACGGATTTCAATTCTGGAAATTCCCATCAAACCGTTTATCTTCACCAAATCAACCTACGCGTTCACATTGATTAAAAGTGTAATCGTTGATAAGTATGCAAATTTGCGTTTTAAAAAATCTGTACACTTGGAATGAATTCCCGAAGTTGACCGTAGTTGAGTAAATTACGGAGATTTCATGATTTTTTAATTCAAAATCAATGAATTTATTTAGGAATCTGCATACTTGGTGTCACTCATATATTAATTCTTTATTAATGTCCGTGTGAAATACTATACCAATGTTTATATTATTAACCGTTAACCAGGAAAATCCATAAGGCTGAGCTTTTAAACTCATATCTGCGCCAGCCTCAGCGACTCCCCTTAAGATGGCATTTTCTTGTAGTTTTCTCATAATCTTGTTTTTTTTAAATTTGTGACTTAATTGCTGTAGAAACTTAGAATTTATGTTTTGTTGACTCAACCATGTTAGGGCTACGTAGGCTACAGTATCTTAGAGCAGTATTGAAATGCAATACTTATGGTCTTAACTCTTAACTATTCCAGAACACTGGTGCGTATCTAAATAATTTTTTTAATGTAGGCCTCACATTTTTGTTTGCAATATAGTACGAAAGATCTTCATGCTGGGGAATTGGGACAATATTACCTCTACCTGATCCCCAAAAATATGTTGTTAAATATTCAATGTATTTTTTTAGCATCTTTAACTGTTTTTTTTCATTGTTTGAATTTTAATTTAAAATTTTACTAAATTGTCTTATGGCGTTTTCCATTGGCATGCACTCAGCGAGTGCAGAGAAGTCATTGTTGTCAACCTCCACTTGAATAACATCACAAAACTGAACAAATGAAAAGACAAGTGGCAATCCAGTGCGCACTAGTGCGACCTGAGTGCGGCCAATGGAAAACGCCATTAGTTTTAAGTTGTGATAGGTGTTTTTCCTAATTTAGTAATTACCGCAGGTATTATGATTAATATAGGCCTATAAGTAGTAGGCCTAAGCTTATATTTAAGAATATTTAATCTTATTTTAGTAGTTTCTACTTTTAGTTTTTCAGTCTTATAGATAGGCCTAGTAGTTAAGAATTTGCTTAAATTGAATTGGGTTTTGTTTTTCATGGCCTTATAGATTTATCATGATTCATGACTGTTACACGATATTTTTTTATAGAAAATCCAAATACATATTTAAAACATTTCACATTTAGGTGTGTCACATATTTTGTTCAGGTGCACAAAATTATTTACATGACACCAAATAATATTTGTGTCTACACTTTGCTGATTTATGTTCCTTTAATAATGGACTCACGGTGACCATGTTCCTATCAATTGTTGAATTGTCAATATTTTGTACCTAGGTACTCAGATTGTGTACCTATTTTTGACTTTTTTTAGTTTTATCTACTTTTTGCATTGATTTTGCTATATTTTTGTTTAGGTATTTATGTTTATAACCAGAGATACGTATTTTTAGCATTTTAGGTTTTTGATGCTAAATTGGTGAACAAAAAAATTGGTGAAATGTTACAAAATGATAATCTCGCTAAAAATAATGTTTTTCCATACTCGCAAAGAACTAATATAGCAATCTATACTAACATTTTTTATGGCAAAATTGAATTGAAATGTTACTATAATTCATCATTAACCATTAGAAGTTCAAGAAACCCCACCTTTAGGTTTTGGTGGAAAGGAAAAATATAAATGCTACAAAATGCTAATCTTGAAAAAATTAATGCTAAATAACCTACATTTAAATGCTAAAAAAACGTATCTCTATTTATAACCTATCCATGAGAGTGTTGTAATCGTTATCATTGACTATGTTAACAGTAGGATTGTTACCACAGGCCTACTAGATATGAATTTCAATATTATTTGTATTTGAGTATGTTAAATGAAACAAGTGTCAATTTTTTTTATATCCTTTGATAATCATATAAAAATTTTAGATATTCTAAAATATTTTAGCTTTCTGTGAGATGGCGGTGATACTCGCATGGATCGTGATGGTTCATGGGGCGGAACATTTGAGTGAGCTGGTCGCATCAACAAGTCATTCGGAAAGAGAAGAACGAGAACGACTATTAAAGATGATGGACGAACATTCGGAATTCCAAACTGTGTATATTGTCGTTCGGTTCCAGCTAAAAATTTAAAGTTTGAGTTTGGGATTTATTAACACTTTAAACCTTTTCCCCAACTTTGTATTTTATGTAGGGTACAGCCTCCTCTAGAGTACTAATCCTTAATTATGCAATTTAAAATAAATACTACACCAAAATTGGATGTAGGTACCTATAATAATGTGTCATTTTTATTTAGGTCTATAATAGCTCTATTTTCCCAGTAGTAACAATTTCCCTCCCTTCCTGATTTCGTAGGCCTTACAGATATAACACCTCTTGGTAGAGAGGGAATGAATACTCCTTAATAAGTTATTAATAAATTCCACGGTAACGGAATTACATTTCAAAGAGCTAACAACACATTCAAAAGACAATATTTCAAATGAGGTAACCTTGTATAAGTGTTCTATAAACTGACTTACATAGGACTTCAATTGAACCAAATTTAGCACAAATTTATTTAATTTTAAAATTATTTTAAATGAGTTTTCAGGCAGGTTTTTGACCGGTAAACGGAATTACGCTGAAAGTGCCATGTGTCACTGGTTTAGTTAGTAATTGTTAAAGGGGCTAAAAACCCCAAAAATTAGTTTTTACCACGTGATCTATAGCACAATACTACACTTAAATGACCATTTAAAAAATTATATCTTGTAACTGTGATTTAACACGAATTTTTGAATTTTTTTTATCCAGAAATTTGCGAAGATTGGTGTTTTGGGAAATTTCTTAAACCGGCTTTAACCTGCTACTTTTTTGGTTCACATAGATACTAGAGCATAGTACCAATCTAAAATGCCCCTTTATAACATCATGTCTTGAAACTGTGCCCAAATATACCCTCAAACACGCAAAAATATGCAATCCAAAATCACACCCCATCTTGGTAATCCCATTTTGACCAAACTGCTTGCCCAAATTACAAAACAAAATATAGAGAATTTGCAGAAAAGGCTGTAGACTAGGAAAGCCGCGTTGTTGGATGAGCGTAATTGGTGCATTGACCTGCCATGTGTTATGCAGATTTTCTGTTGTTTGTGAAAATTTATTACTTAGGGCCGGTTGCACCAACACGCGCTGAACTCGAGTTTAGTTGATCTAGAGGTTCAAGTGAACTCGAGATCACGAGCTAGGTTCAAGCCGTCGCGTTCCACCACGACGAGATCAACTGAACTCGAGTTCAAGCAACAAGTTCGTTTGAGTTCGGCGCTGCTCGGATTGCGACTTGTAACGAGCAACGTGATTGGTTGAAAAATTCGCGGGCTATTCCAAAGACACTTGCTACGATAATGAAAAGAAAATAGCCAGGAAAGCAGTGGGAGATGAAAAGGTGGAATTTATTAGAACAGGTAGGTCGAAGTTTGCTTTTATTAGTTAAAGGGTACCCTCCTTTTATCAATGTTTAAAGTCACCAATCCAATAATATTATGGTAGGCCTACTACTTGGTTTGTTTTACTTCCTTCCTGTAATGTTTACGCCTTTAGGCCAGCAAGGCCTACGATTTCCGGTTTTCAATTTAGACTAGACTAGGTATACTTTTGTTATTTTGACGTTTATTATTTACAATGGGGAAAGCCTATTTATGTTAGGCCTGCAATAGTTTGTCCGATCATAAAACCTATTGGTGTAGGCCTTGGCCGAGGCCCTCCTTGGCACTTGTTCGGTTGGGGGAGTCCAAAAGCATTTTACAATGTTTTGTGGGAAATCGTATGTTAGGGGGAGGGGGGGGGGGAGGTGCAAAGCGCGTATGTTTTACAATATGTATGGCCTACTTGGTATTATATTTAATTTAACACAAACGAAAAACGAAAACTTGTAAGGCCCTATGCTTCCACAAAAAATGTATTCTAGTATTAATTTTAGTTACCATTTTTCAATAGGCAACCTGGCCCAAATAGCGACTGTAGGCCCCATTGAGGAAAATATATTAGCGTTGATACCCAGTACAGCCAATCCGCTTGACAACGCATAATATGACAATGACTCTGAATATATAAATTAAATAGGTAAGACGGCATGCAATGCTATAATTCTTGATATGGGATAAGATCCACACAACACTATAAAAATATTATAACCAACCATCATATTATATTCTAAGTCTGGTCTAAAAGTGAGCTTTATTTGATTGATTATGTGAGCTTATCATGTCACATCCTAGTCCTAGAAATTAGAGGCGGCCACCCCAAAAAGCAAAATGGTAAACTGTTTACAATTGCCTAATATTTGACTAGGGCCTCTCTTGTACAGACTTTACTATCAAGCACTGATAAGAGTGATAAGTGACAACCGCTGACGCTTGGAAATTGAGATGTTTTCTGCACAACCAATCAACCAGCACAATTATATTATTTCGAACACAATGGCATATGTCTAATTATTGTTATTGACAAATAATAATTTAAAAAACATGATTACGTTTATGATTATTTATTATTTATTTTATTTATTTTTGACGATTATGTTTAATACGTATCTAAGAAGATGGACATTTTTGGTTCCTATATAAAACCCTTGATAAGTTAAGAAAGGCTATAATATAAATTTGAATATTTTGGCTCTAAGTTTGGCACATAAAGATATTAGTACGACCCACTTACCTTTTAAGTTGTATTCAGCAGAAGCAATCAGGGTCTGTATTATTTCAGCAGGTATTCATTATTCTATATAGGCTATACACAATACATTGTTTTCTATTATTGTATAATGTGTTTTTAATTAATTTAATTACAACGTATTAGTATTAGTATTGAGTAGGTTGCTAGACACTAAAATGTGAATGGGGCTTTGCCCTCTTTTAGCAACCTATAACACATCAATGTGTTTAAAACAATAAATAAATAAAATAAAATAAATAAAATTAAAATACAATACAGTAGACCTAGCTATAGTATGAAATATAGAAACACATTTTATTATATTTGTATTTATTTATTTATTTATTATTTTTTCTAGGTATTCAGTAATAAAAACTGATTTTCAAATCACATACAGTAATCTTCAGATTCTTCTTCTTCAGTTCAATGAGAGACAACCGATAACCACATTTCAAATTCAAATTCCGTTGGATAACTTTCAATGCCACTGGATCATTTGGGAGGTTAATGTACAATGGTCGTAGAGCAGCAATTGCAGCGGTGACCCGATGTATAATCCTGCATGCTGTTGACTTGTCAACTACGATAAAATCTCTTTCATTCTCATCATTTAATGCTACCTTGCTAGCATAATAATGCAGGCCTATAGCATACAATTTATTACAAATGCAAATTTTATTACAAATGATACCATGCCCATACGGTTATTAGTTTCCGGTACTATCCACTCACATGCCCACCTAGGCATCTGAAGGAGACTAGAAAGCCTCCAGTTACCAAGGAGAAATAGTTACCCAAAGTTCATTACTTCAGGTAGGAGAACATTTGTGCGTTCCTAAATTAATTCCATAGATATATCCGGTAAAACTACAAGGAGGTTGGAAAATGAACATGTAGTAGGGTAGAAGGTTTTATTTCCATTCGATATACAGTAGCACTTTACATTACATGATGGCCTCTTATGTTGCCTCTTATGATCGGCAGAGGTATACCCTGGGCCAAATTCTACCCGGGCCCAGACGGGTAGCCTACCTAACCTTGGAATATTGGAGTGTAGCCTAAAGGCTTGACCTAGATGTGCCTACCCCACTATTCACATAATGTAGGCCCTACCGTTTAGGCCTATGCCTATTCTGTAGAGTTGGCAGTCAATAAGGCTTTGCATCCTATAATAAAGGACACTTGCTCAAGACGAATGTAGGCCTACTATTTGTCAGAGCAGGAAGTTTGAACTGTAGCAAAATAAGGTCTATCAGTAGGCCTATGCCTACCACAGGCAGAGTGTGTTCAACAAATTGCAATGAAGAGATGGATCTACAGCTGCATGGCAGTTAACTCTGAATGAATATTTGAATATTGACTGCTGGCCTTGCCTACCGTAGGCTAGGCCAACATCAAATTATATATTTACTACTACGAGTAGGGCCTACGATGTAGCCGACCTAAGTCATTGGTAAGGATATTATTTCAAGGGCCTAGAGTCCTAGCCTAGACCTACGCATAGCCTCCTTGGCTTGGCTGCACTGCGTCTACAATCCTTGGCTAGGCCTAGAAGGGCCTAGGCCTAGAAGGGCCTAGGCCTACTACTTGCCTATGCTTGTCAAGTTTTAGATAACCTAGCCTAGGGCTAGGGGCCTAGGTCTAGCTGGCCTAGTGCCTTGGCCCTACCACCAAAGGTTTAGGGCCTCGGCCCTAGCCTATGCTCTAGGCTAGGCTAGTAGGCCTAGCCTAGGCCTAGGGCATGGGCTTTTATTTCTATGGCAGGGGCCTAGGCCTACTCACTCGTCAGTTAAGAACTATAATTAATGTTCTTTGCGTTTTAATACCTCTCGAACCGAATAAGCAGAATCGTGTTGAAAACTATCGAAATATTTGCGTCGTACCTTGATGACCCGGGGACGTTTTTGTTGCCTTTGCATAAAATCAACTATATCCTCGTCATCGTCCGATGGGAATTCCACATCAGAAACGTTACCTGCCATTACTATTCACTTATCGTCAAGTGTATCTAATAATGAATGATTAGTTTTAAAACTAATAAATCTTCACCTCAAATCAATTTGACAGAACAACACCGGCCATGTTGGTTTCTCTCGTTCAACGCACGGGATCACCAGTGAACGCGTAATTTTGGTCGTTCAGTAGAACTCGAGATTAGATAGCGGTGATCTCGAGATTAGCAGTGGTGAAACGCGCGCTCTCGTTCAAAGAGCCTCGCGGAGTTTAAACTCGTGAGCTGAACTTGGTGCAACCGGCCATAAGTCGATTTTTTTTAAATTAAATTAAATTAAATAGAAAATTAACTTCATTCAATTATTTTTTCATAATCGTAATTTTTAAAAAAGAAAAAAATCGTAAAATTGCTATTTTCATAACAAATAATTATTCAATTGCGCTCAAATTTTACAGGAATATAATAATTCATAAAATTAAAGTTCTGTAAAAAAATCATTACAATAGGATAAAGCATGTAGGTGTTATAAGTGAAAGAATTGTTAAAAAAAAAGAAAAACCCGTAAAATTTCGATTTTCATGAGAAATAATTTTTCGATTGTTCTCAAATTTCACACGAATATCTTAATTCATAAAATTAAGGTTCTGTAAAAAAATCATTAAAATCGGATTAAGCATGTAGATGTTATAAGTCGAAGAAATTTTTTAAAAATCGAAAAAAATCGTAAATTTGCGATTTTCATTAGAAATAATTTTTCGATTGCGCTCAAAAACGTGGCAGTTCTAAGTTCAGATATTTCGAAGGCCCCCATAAAATTTCATTGCAATTGGAGTATTGGTTTAGCCGGAATCGTGTTAACAAACAGCCAAAAATACAGAAAGAAAAAAAAAAACATTCCGGATTTTTTTCTCCAGTGTAGTGAAATGGAATCTTCGCTTCGCTCGCTACGCTCATCCAATTACGTCAATAATAACCAATATTTTTTTGGATCGAAATCCTCCAAGGTCACGGGGCATAAAGATCGTCCCCATGTTATTTCTTATGGGAGATTTTCGCCGATGGGACCTAGCTCGAAAAATGTCATGTTTGACAATTTTTGGGGAGGTCATGGTGGCCCCAATAATTTTTCTGTTAATTGCTAAATTCATTACTAGTTAGCCTGAATAAAATATATTTTTTGAGTTTAGTGGTTGAATACCCCTTTAAAAACCTGTGAATGGCGCAATAAAAATATCTATTTTGCAGCTTCTACAACATCTAGAAGCATTGTACTAAACATAAATAACATACCTTCATTAAAAATAATTAAATTACTATATTTAAACTGTATTTATATTCGATAACGGAATTACGACCCCTGGTAACGGAATTACCCCATTTAAGGATGTTTGGCATTTTGGTTGATATTTTAAACTGTTTTAAGGTATTTATTTTCGGTAACGAAATTACAAACCTTGGTAACGGAATTACCCCAGCGAATGATAAATTTTCAAAATGCTTGCATATGGTTAAATCTAACTCTTAATGATAGTCTAATGAAAAAAAGGGTGATTACTAAACAAGGGAGTCTACTTTATCAACATTTAACACTGTTTTCGAAGCAATAGTGTTCTGTAATTCCGTTACCAATGAAATATGGAGTAAATACATATTTTTAAAACTATTTTTGATTAAACTCTTCCTTATTTTAGTAAAACATTAGAAGAAAACTACTTTTGTTGTCAATTAAGTATACAAATACATAGATATTTTAAAAATAATTGATTTTTGGTAACGGAATTACATAAGAAACAGTGTATTGGCTAAAGTTCGTACAATTATATAACTATTTTTGTATTATCTTGTCAATACAACATGTAAGTATTGAAAGGAGTTTAAATGAATAAGTTTTTGCTTAAAAACATACCCAAAATTTAAATAACTAAAATATGTTCTTACAATGTTCTCCAACCTGCAGTGGTATATTGAAAATTAAAATGCATGCAAAAGTGAGAAAAAATAATTTTTGGACTTTCATAAATTATTTCCAAAGCACAACATATTAATTTACTTAAATTTTCATGGAATACATTTCTATAAAAATATTTCATTTTCTAGTCAGGGACACTTAGCTGTGGAATTGCCCATTAATAATAAGATAAAAAAGGTTAATATTAATAATAACTACTATGTACATGAATCACATGATATCATGGAAAATATTAACATACGTATAACTGGATTTAGAAAATAGGCGAGTGACTAATGAGAATGAGATATATTATTTATTACAATGGTATAACTGGAGAAGAGAATTTTTCAATGAGGTTGTTAACATTGGTGTTAGATAGTGGCACAGATGAGAGTAAGAGTCATAATGATAATATCATACATATTATGTAGGCATATATAACTAAAACTAAAAAATTGTAACTATATTTTACATTGTTTTGTTATAGTCATGACTTAGCAACAGGTGATATTTCTTTGCTGTCTTTACCTAGAATTATTGTTTATTTACAATACGGAGAGGTAGTCACTAACCAAGTAGAAGCTGTTTGCTGTGAGATATATTTTTAACTTATGGAGGGCATGGTGGAGGAGGTTTTGATGTTTTCTGTAAGCTTCTAGGTATTCGGGGCCTATAGTGCAAAAAGGCGCCTGTGTATGTAAAGGATGGCTCTTGTGTAGCATTACATTACATTTTATGCGGAGAGGTATTCATGGAGCGAGTAGAAACTTTTGGATATAAGAAAAAGAAATGTTTTTTATGTGACTTAAAAGTTGAAATTGAGGAAGAGGTTCGTATATTGTTCGGTAACTTGTTACGGAGAGTAATGGCTATAGGCTAGATATTGAGGATCTTTTGAGAATAGGGTTAGTTTATGATTGGGGATGTGAATGTGAAGATTTGCTCTTGTAAAATGGGAATGGACAGAGGTATTCAGTGGGAAAAGGTTAGGGTAGAAACGGACGAATGTCCCGGCAGCTTGAAGGCCGGAGTAGGTATTCCTAGCTCCTTGAAAAGCTCTGTACAAGTATGCCTCGTGGAAACACCGTAACCCCGTCTAGCAAGTGCTTGTCATTCAAGAGATCTCGTGCATTTATGAATCATCCTTGGATCTTGAGTACCCCTAAGTTCAGTGAAGAAACCCTTAGAAAGAGCTTTCAGTCAAGATTGAATGGTTTGAAATTAGTCTCGCAAACAGCGCGCTTCCTATTTCAATATCAATATGGCTAATTTTGTCAGTGTTCTTTTGGGCATACAAAATTATTGGATCAGCATATTAAGCTAACTAAGAAGAAAAAAACTAATTGACTAGGCTAACATTTTTTGTTGTTTTTTTGTGTGTTTTTGTTTGTTGATATAATATATCCATATATATAGTATAATATATAATAGTATAATAGTATCCAAGGATACTATTATACACTTCGATAGTATCCTTGGTTTGTTGTTTGTGTTCGATCTTTACCAGTGAAAATGATACTCCATGCTCCAGCAATTTAGTTGAAAATTTCCGGGAACCTTTCCACATTTTTTTTACCAACAGTTCTCCGCAAGCGCCATTTGCTGAAAGGATCGTTTTCTAAACAAATAAATAAAGGAAATAAATGCGTATTTACAGAGTACCTACCCACTCAGTCACATAACTGATTTTCAGTGGTGGACATTAAACCAAAGCGATCAAGCCAACCCTGTAGGTCCCGACCGACGCAATCGACGAGTGAGCGATAACCAAACAAAGATTAATATTTTAAATTAAACGAGGGAGCGAAGCGACCGAGATGTCACTCTCCATTCAACTCGATCTGTGATTCTGTGGGTGGGTCTGTGTGTGTGTATGTTTGTGTATGCACATCGAAAATCAGCCGAATTGCTGAACAGATTGCTCTGAAATTTTAAACAGACATCCGATACGAGTTTACTGAGAACTGCTAACAAAATCAGCTAGATCTATTTCGATTTAAACCTACGAGAAATAATAAATCGAAAAATTAGGCTGCGAATGTGTTGGAATTATTTTAACGACATTGGTTTTGTTTTTGAAAAAATATTTTTTGTTTGTTATTTGCCTGGCCGTGAAAATGCAGTGCCCAAGGTGCATCGAATCTTTTGCACGCTCAAGGTACCCCAAAATTCCGCTCGGAGATTGAATAAACCTTGCAATTTTTACACGTATTTCGTACTGGCTATGTTTTCCATAGTATTGTCACAGATGAGACTACACTGCGCTATATGCATTTCAAAACATGTTAAATATTTTTTTAAATACAATCCAGAAATGACAAAATCTTTCCCGACCCAGGCTGGACTAAGGTCTCCCACATTTCGGGTATAAGGGCGCTTTAGCCAAAACTAGACTAGGAAAACGCCAAAGTCGTTGTTAGACGAGTGAGCGAGTCATGTGTTTAATACCCGGGAACATTTGCATTTAATGGTGTATATAATAAGGTTTTTAAGTTTAGTTTGTATAGGGCGCGTCAACTGTAAGGTCATTATTTGCCACTCTAGCCTATGATAGGTTAGGGTGGAAAGACCAATGCTGTTCAGATCCAGTCTTAGGTGTTGGGGGAGAAAAGGGAATGATACCGGGTACTCAACACATGGCTCACTCACTCGTCTAACAACGACTTTGGCATTTTCCTAGTAGGAAATATAGCAATCACTGGTATGGACAGTGCGAGCTGCAGGGATCAACGCCAGAATCAACAAGGCCGATTCAGAACAACTTTGAATTTATTGTGTGCCTTGCTAGGATGACTCCAAAGTCACCTTTTACACAAGTTTCTGCCTATAGCGAGAATCGAACCCTGGATCTTCTGCATTGGAAGCAGAGACGCTAACCACAAGACCAACGAATAATCAGTAAACTGGGAGTGTTTTTTTTTTTAAATGGATAAAAATGAATATTTCTTATGAAAATTGCATTTTGTGTGTCATTTCTCATTAGTGTGTCTTCTTTCAACTTTTACTTTTTAAAAGGATTCCAGCTTGTTGGTTTAACTTGTAAGCCCCGAAAGTAAAAGCCATGTAAGAAACAATAATTCAACCATGGATTACAAGGCGGCCACTGCCAATTACTTTTCAAAGTCCACGATTCATACTTTCGCGCTGCGAGCTGCGGGATCAGCCGGTAAACGCGCGGTCGGTAAATAACTGAAAGTTCACATGTCAGCCAATAGGCGGCAAACAAAACTGGAGGGAAGTGTTTGTTTGTTTTTGTTTTACTTTGATGTTGGTGTACCTGACAGTTTACACAATTATTTACGGTCAGTAGAAAAGTGAGGTGAAAATTATGCTTGAGCGATTTCAGGTTATATTATTAGTCTTATTAATAGTGAAATGATTTAGGCTGGTATCTAGATCAATAATTGTATTATTATTTTGTTCTGTGCCGTAAGATGTTCCATGTTGTTTAAGCGCCAAGTACTTTGATTTGATACGATTCGTGTTTTCTTGTGCCTAGCCCCTAGGCCTAACCTTATTGTGATGGCAAACCCCGCGAGTGATTATTTGTCTGCATACAAAACATTCTTTAAAGAATTTGCGGACACAATTAACCCTGACGATCAACTTCCCGTAAAAGTTGGGGGTTATTGCCTGTGTGAATCCGAAATTGTGGGTGAAATCGTAGACTGGATTCTTCAGTACCTCAACCAAAAGTGAGTGTTTACATTGCTTCCTATGGGCCTATTAGGCCTAGCCCCCCTAGGCCCTAGGCTAGCCTAGGCCTACACTGTTGAGTGCCTTAAAACAACACTTGCTAACTTAGCCCCCCCCCCTCTCGTACCTATAGGCATAGGCCCCTAGGCCTAGGCCTATCCCTTTGGTCAATAGATTTGGGCGTAACCGTAGTAAGATATCTAGGCCTATCATCGGACTAGGACCTAGGCCTAGGCCTACATGGTAGGTAGGCCTTGCTTAGGTCAAGCCTCCTAGGCCTAGTTCAGTAGTTCTGTAATCATTGTCAATAATCAACTTTTTTACTTCGAATGGGTAGCCTAGCGTTGCCCTCCGGTCCCCACCAGGGACAGCCCATAGAGGCCGTGCATGACGACATGTAGGCCCTTGGCCTAGCTAGGCAAGAAACTAGGTCCAAAAGCTTCGATGGGGCATGGGAATTGTTCCTATTGTAACAATGCGGGAATGTGCAGAAACTTTAGGATTTGGTTGGGCCTAGGCCTATCTACCGTACCGCTCCTAGGGAGGCGTACGAACTGGCAGCTTGCGGGGCATTAAATTGGTCTATGGTTTGTAAACCAAGATCAGCGTTAACCTCAGACATTCATATCCAGCGAGGGAGAGAAAGGGACTCGCATTGAGTTTTGTTTGCACGACTTGTAGACTGTTGCGTTGGGTTGCTGCACTTACTCCCCCCCCAGACAGGTGACGCACATAGGCTACATAATGCCGCCAAACGGATTAGAGTGATGTAGAAGTCTGGAGCTGTGCGATGCACTCACTTTTTAACACTTTAAATTACCTAGAGTAGGAGTTCTTTAAATGTTAAGCGAATGAAAAATTGGGCAGCCCTAGCAGTGGCGTAACTGCTGCCTGGGCTGCCCTGTAAATGCCCAGGAACCCCCGGCTCGAGGGGTCCCCGCAGGGGCTTCCGAAATTCCCCTTGAGGTGTTATTTTTATGTTATTTTACACTGTCCTTCTATTTTATCGTATGTTGGGACGGGTAAGGTGTTAGTACTGAGAAAATATTGATATATTATAATGAATGTTGTTTATCTGAGCTTAATCAATTGTTAAGTTGGTTCTTTTTTTGTTAATTACGGCGCCTATGATTTGTTTGCAGTCTGGCTCTAATAGTTAACAAAGACTGTTCGTCTTCAGACTTTGATTCAAATTCGTAACACCAGCATTGCTCTTTTCTTGGCACATGGAAGCCTATATTTTTTTAAATTAAAAGTTCCTTATAGGCCTACAATGTTTTAGATGCTGGCTGTAAAAATTGTGCCAGACAAAATTCTTCATACAGGTCATACATTCTTTCTTTGTCTAAAATACCTTCAAGGTGGGTTTTAGTTTTTTTAGTTTTTTTTTTAGTTTTTAGTTTTAGTTAGAATTAAATCTTGCCAAAATACATGGAGGAATGCTGCACTGACAGATGTATAGGCCTACAAAGGGTAATATCTTTATTTGGTTCATACGCCTTCTCAATGCAGGGCTTGTCAAGCATCTTCACTCATACCGTCATACGCCATTATTTTTAGAAGGCCCTCTCTGACTCTTCGTGGCGGTAGTATTTGGTTCATACGCCTAGCAAAAATGTGAAATATCTCAGGAAATAATATAAATATTCATACGCCCCTCTGGCACAACGTGGAGAGTCATGGGCTAAGATGGTTCGTACGCCCCAAAAAACGCATTTGAAAAAAAGTGGCTCATACGCCCCTATGATAGGCTATGAGACCCACGATTTAATTAAAGTAATTTTACGCTTGTGGCATCGGCAGGCATAAGGTAAGCCATTTGGGGGGGGGGGGGCAAGTGCTCCACCGTAGCGCCGCCACTCGTCTTGTGGTTAGCGTCTCTGCTTCCAATGCAGAAGGTTTAAATCCCCGCTATAGGCAGAAGTTTTTGAACTTCTGATTCGGACTTAAGTCCATCAGTTCATGTCTTAGGAATCATTAACAGTAGAGCCGTCCTAGCAACGAGGCACATAATAAATTCAAAGTTGTTCTGAATCGGCTTTATTGATTCTGGCGTTGTGTGTTCTATAGGGGCTACCACTGATTGCTAGGCCTATATGTCCTATTAAAAATATCGATCTCTGGTTGGTTATCGCTCACTCGTCAATTGCGTCGGGAGTCAAGGCCTACCTACAGGGTCTTCTTGGTCGCTTTGGTAGTGTGGTTTTATACAAATTTATTTTTGAGCGAGCGAAGCGAGCGTTTCCATTTGACTCTGCCGGAAAAAAATAATCACTGGTTTTGTTGTTGTTTTTTTTTTCTGTTTGTATGTCTCGCCATAGGTAACGTTCGAACGGAGGCTCGGATCGAGTTGAAATTTGGACCATTCGCAAGCTTCGTTCTCGATTGAATGCCATTAGTTTTGTGGCAAAATCGTTCAAAGACAAAATCTGAGGTGGCCAAATCATTTAGAATGTCCGTCCGGTCACGAATATGTTAATTTTATTTTGATCCGATAAGTAGTGCAGATGGAAATTACATTATAACAAGTACCGTTACCATGGCAACGAAAGTCGCGCAGCTTTTTTGGCTCATGGTAGCGGTCCGAACGGAGGTTCGGATCGAGTTGAAATTTAGACCATCCGCAAGCTTCGTCTGGATTGAATGCCATTAGTTTTGTGGCAAAATCGTTCAAAAAGTTTATTAAGTTAGGCCTACATTAAAGTTAAATCGAAAGTTTTTTTTAACTAATAAACGACGACAAAATCTGAGGTGGCCAAATCATTTAGAATGTCCGTCCGGTCACGAATATGTTAATTTTGTTTTGATCCTTATAAGTAATGTAGATGGAAATTACATTTTTTAACAAAGTAACATTACCATGGCAACGAAAGTCGCACGAAGCTAGAGCTTTTTTGGCTCATGATAGCCGTTGCACGAATTTACAGATCAGGTTGAAATTTGGACCATCAACAAATTATATAGCACGTGCTCGCTTATCAACGCGTCCAACTGAGCTTTTTCCTAGTATTTATTTAGCCCTATTTAGGCATGTTTTTTCTCCTTTATTGTCATCACCACTCATCTTCTTGAATAGCCATAGAGCACAGCAACTAACACAAATTAAATAATTCTATTTAGGCCTTAGCAGTTTTACTTGTAAGGATCTACCAAATTCAGAATTTTTCCGTAATTTGGAACGAATTTAAAATTCAAAACATTTTCATTCTAGCCACACATGGCTCACTCACTCGCCTAACAACGACTTTGGCGTTTTCCTAGTTTAGTTAGTAATGTAGTGCACGTGCACGGGTGTCACATTATTGCACTTCTCAGTTCATACACACTCATCATTTGGCAGTGCTCAAATCTCGCCTGCCACGGTAGGCAAATTCTTTTATCAGCCTGCTGGTATAAGCGCGTGAACCTGGCGCAGTGATAATGGCATACGCCCCCACCCGCGCCTGTAATCGCGCATAGCAGCTGGTTGTATGACGTGACCCTGAAGTTCCCACACCCCTCGTGGTTGACCTTTGAAGAGGAGCGAGGCAGCAGCACTCGTCTCGTCCAGTGGCATCGCAGAGGGGGATGGGGGTCATAGTGACCCACGTCAATTTGTGCGCAAACCAGTGGCAGATCCCCCCCCCCCCCTCCCCCATTGAATGATTCTTTAACGAATTAAATTTTAATCTATTATGATTTCAACAATCTTGCAAAGTAATTATTGTATTATTGATAAAATGGTAACATACCAAACTCCTGGTATACCGTAGGGGTATCTATAATAAACATCGAAATATTTTCTCTAAAGCCATTTGAATACGTTTTTGAATAAACTTGCTTAAAACTAATTAAATTCCCTTTTGGGGCTCAGCTAGGGCCGCGCCTCTTCCACCACCAGCGTTACGTGGCGTCAGCTCGATTACCCCCCCCCCCCCCCCCCGTATATGTTACAACGGTTCTGGATCCGCCCCTGGCGCAAACATCTTCATGTCCTTTTTGAGTTTCAACTTTTTATGATTCATATAACCATTCAATGAACCCATGAAATCCTCCTTATCGTTTATTTGCTAAGCGCTTCGTCTCGATTAGCCAAGTTGCATAAATATGACTCATGAGACGTTAAGCAATATCCAAAAAAAAAGATTAAAGCTTATTTTTTTAGCCCCTTCTCTTTCCCCCTGCCAACAGTCCTCACCACCAAAAACAAACCGAAATAGACGAACTTTCATCCTTCGGGTGGGCAGGGTGAGTGTGTTGTGTAGAATGGTTGCCAAGCCAAACATTCCTAGCCTGTCTAACAGACATTTCGGTAGTGGTGGCACGTGGCAAGAGTTTTTTACCGTAGTCCTTACAGTAAATTAGACAGTTACATGAGAACATGCCATGCCCCCATGGTCTGACTGGACATTTCACCATCTCTGAAATCTAATCTGGTATGATTGATGCTGGGACAATAACGCATAATGGGTCTAAAAAAGTTTAAAGGTCAATTAACAACAATCGACTTTTTTACAAAAGATCTTGAAAAACTTGTTCAAAGAGTCTATCCACTTTTCCCTAACACCGACCAAACAAGCATCGGAAGTTAAAATATCGGGATTCGAACCCCGGACCTTCTACAATGGTAGCAGAGACTCTCCACAGGACACACACAGGATTTTAGTTTTGCATCGGTCTCATGAGGAGTGAACTTCACTCCACCCGAGTGTGTGTGAAGATGGGCGGAAGCTAATCTTCTACCGTTGTTTTTAATTTCCTTCTTGAAGGAATTCCAGTGGCGTAACTTCAAATCAGGGGCCCCGGCCAAAACAATATGTGGGGCCCTAGTGGTGTTATCCAAAAATTATTTATGGGTAAACACGCTGTCCTGGGTTTAGTAGACCTATATATGATTTTGTAGAATGGGGGGTCTGGGGGGGGGAGGCCCCCAGCCAATGCAGGTCCGGGGGGCATAGCCCCATAAAATTGTTCCAGCCTAGAACCAAGCGTCGTGGTCCGTGTGGAACGAACTCGTCGACGCTTTTTGTCAACTCGGTTGGGCTTCAGATCAGTCAACGACACCACACAGCCCGTTCGACCACCGTTTAGCAAGTGGGCATATTGCCATGCTAACGAGGTGATATTTTTATCATTTATAATAGGCTCGTCAGGAGAGTCTTGTCACATTGAATCACGGTGCTATTCGGTTGAGGCTAACTTAGTTAGGGCGCTGGTTCCAAGCGTATGAATCCATTCCCAAGGGGTGTGGGTTCAATCTCATATAGTCATAAGGCATGTTTTTGTTGTTGTAGATATTGTACTCACCCCCCCCCCCCTCCATGTCAAAACTCGTTAATTTTTTCCAGGACAATTTGCAATTTCTAATTTCCATACATTCAGAGGTGCTCGAACATAGTTTTGATTTGTTGGGAGTGGAGAAGATGTCTTCCAATTCTAGGGATTGTATTTGTAAATCTACTCTTTTCTTTCACATTTTTTTAAGTTTAATAAGAGGGCACAGCAGGAATCAGACTATCTTGTTCGCTTCGCTCACTGTGGACTTTTTCAAATGTTAACAACAACAAAGACTTGTTGTAGGATGCCCGTTGTAGGGTGCACGTCAGCACGTCAGCATTACCCGGTGTGACCCGCGGTGTGACCCTCTTCAGTTAACTTTTGATTAACTAGGTTTTTAGGGATAAGGTAGTTGGGAAGGGAATGTCCGAATCCCTTACAACCTTCGGATTGCCGGGACTCGAACTCGGGACCTTCCGAACAAGAGTCTCGCGCTCGACTTGAGCCCAAATGTTAGCTTATAAACACGGCAGGACGGTTGCGTGTTGTGATATGGACGGTAGGGAATGTTGTCAACAATGTGGCGGATATCGCCTCCCAGTTTGTTGCCACATGCGGTTTGTTCCGCGTTCGTGTCAGTTGACTTCCAGACTCTCGTGTTACGCACTTCTTACGTGCGTGCGTGCGTGCGTGAGTCATACACACACACCCCACTCATTCATTTGTGCCTGCTTACTGGTGTACATCAGAGCGTGGTGGCTGGCTCTCTGCTCCGCCTGTGTTGGCCGTACCGTGTGCTGTGGGGGCCCCGGTGTGGGTGGTTTGTTTATTACGTTGGTTTTAATTCGGGATCCGATGTGAATATCAAGAGATGTACGGACGAGCGACAAGGTCACGGCGACGACGTCGACAGTACCGAGTCTCGTCTTCACTCTTGACTCGGGTGCGGGGACTGCCGCTGTAACGTTACGTTGAAAGTACCTGTACCCCACACCTTTCTCCTCATGAGGACAGGATAGACTAGAATGCATATGTATATTATTCATCTGAAATTTCTTTATTTTCCCACAAATATAGCGAAATCACACCAAACAAAAACTATAAAATCATAACTTTTTGGATGAGCGAGCGAGCGTAGCGAGCGGAAGCGAAGACTTCAATTTCACTGACCCCCCAAAAATTTAGCTCGGGTGTTTTTTTTTTTTTTTTTTTTTTTTTTTTTTTTTTTTCTTTTTTTTTGTTTTTCCGTCTTTTTTGTTCGCTCGATCCGGGCAAACGGCATACGCGATCTTGATGAAAATTTGACCGGACCTTCGTTTTCTCTGAACTTAGAGGTGTATTGTTTTTTGGGTACAATCGAAGAAATATTTCTCATAATATCGTACTTTTACGATTTTTTTCGATTTTTAGTGCGATATTTTCGTCACATTTGGGCCGATTCTGACCAAATGGGTTGGGCTACAACGTTCATATTTCACATGGACATTAAGATTATGGTGATGTAGTACCTTTTGAAAGAAAAAATTGAAAAAGTTAGCTAGAATCTATAGAAATAAAGGTTTTAATATTAGTTTTTTCAATTTTTAGTACGATATTTTCGTCACATTTGGGCCGATTCTGACCAAACAGGTGAGGCTACAACGTTCAGATTTCACATGGACATTAAGGTTATGGTGATGTAGTACCTTTTGAAAGAAAAAATTGAAAAACTTAGTCAGAATCTACAGAAATAAAGGTTTTAATATGAGTTTTTGAAGTTTATAATACCAATTAACAAATAACAATAGAAACTTGACAACAATCACCTCCACAATGCATTCAAAAAGCACTTGCAAAGGAAAAGTGCAAACAAACGCACAAAACGCAAAAAAAACGCTCATCCATCAACGCGGCGGGACTTTAGCGTTTTCCTAGTTCAGGTCTGAAAAAAATGTATTTTAAAAAAAAATCTGGGAAAGGCAGGGAATTTGGTGACATAAAATGAAATATGTAGACACCCTGCGAAAGTCACCCCAGGTGTAGGAGGCCTAGTCCTTGCGCTAGAGGTTTCTTGATATCAACTGTAGCGACTCCCAGACCAAAGGCTCACGAGTCCCACCACGTCATTTTGGGCGCCTAAATGTGTAGGTATATCTGTAGAAAAGTTTTGATTATAGGTTTGGCTCCGTGCCCCCTCGTTTCCAAGAACCGTGTACACTTGCTACTTGGGCGATATAACTAAAACCCCACGATAATAATAGACGGTGACACATTATCCCCCGCACTGCATCATGCAATACAAGTGCATCGATTAGTAGCCTTGCAACGTGCGTGATATTGATGACGAACCAGGCTGTCTAAAGGTGGTTAGGTATCGATATTGGTATTTGGTCCTGAAGCTTATATATATATTTATACTCCCCGAAGCTAAACGAGCTGTTAAAATGAACAGCACTATTTGCCTCTTTATTGGCGTCGATATTGTCTTGGATTTGGGTAGATACCCTTATTCAGGCGCGTAGGAATCTATAGGAGGTACGATCGTTTTAAATGTTTGGGGGGCGGGGGGCGTCGATTATTGTTAATTTCCCGAATGAACAACAATGTTGGATGAGCGTAGCGAAGACTTCAATTTGACTACGGTACCCTGAGAGAATTTGCTCGTTTTTTTTTGTATTTCTGTCCGTCTGTTCGCTCTCTGCCGGTCAAATTTCTTCTGCGATCGTGATTCTGCGATCGTGATAAAATTTTGAGGCCCTTTCGAAATCTTGCTTATACATGCCACTTTTTTTTTGTACAAACGGCTACTTCAATCTTGATGAATGTTCAGGGCCATTTGAAACCTGTGAATTCAGATGAAGCTATGAATTTGAGGACATACAAGGAAATGTTTCTCATTGTCAACGATAGAGCGATATGACCTCGCCGCCCCGCACTTCCGCGAATCGCATTGAGAGGCGCGTGTCGGTTCTCGACTAGGCTAGCGTTGAGACCTGAGATTCCACGTTTTCTCTGTATGTATCAGCCACAATTCAGTGGAAAGCTGCTGAATGACCCACGAGGGGTGTTGATCAGTTTGCAACATCCAAGTCAAGAAGTTTGAAGTGAGTTTTCAATTCAAGTTCAACCTTTGCTTTTGCCCCCACCTCAACCTTTGCGTTTCATACAATGAGTGTCTCTGGGGTAACTGCAAATTTGGTCTCTCCCGTGGGAAGGAGCAAAGCGCAGAGGGGAGGGAGACCCACCCACCGAGGGGTTGACAATTAGACATTTTAGTGTACACTGATTTCAAAATCATATATTTTGATTTTTTGATTTTGATAGATTTTTTAAATATTTTCTGATATTTTTGTGATATCCGCGACTTTTAGGATTCAGATGATTTTTATGAGTTCTTATCCGATTTTTTCGTTTTTTCTTTTTTTTTGGGGGGGGGGGGCTTGATTTCGGTGATTTTTTTTTTTAATTTTCACATATTTATTTAGATTTCCGTGTTTTTTCGTGATTTTTCGATTTTTTTTAAATGTTCTTTGATTTTTAATTTCAATTTTTTTTTGACATCGTCGATTTCCTTAATTTTAAAGTGATTTTTGCGTTTTTGGATGAGCGAAGCGAAGACTTCAATTTCACTGACCCCCAAAAATTTAGCTCGGGTGTTTTTTTTTTTTGTTTTTTGTTTTTTTTGTTTGTTTGTTTTCTGTCTGTTTGTTAACTCTCTACCAGGCAAACGGCATATCCGATCTTGATGAAAATTTGACAGGACCTTCGAAATCTCTGAACTTAGAGGTGTATTGTTTTTGGGTACAATCGAAGAAATATTTCTCATGAATATCGTACTTTTACGATTTTTTTCGATTTTTAGTGCGATATTTTCGTGACATTTGGGCCAATTCTGACCAAACGGGTGGGGCTACAACGTTCATATTATACATGGACATTAAGATTATGGTGATGTAGTGCCTTTTGAAAGAAAAAGTTGAAAAAGTTAGCCAGAATCCATAGAAATAATGCTTTTAATGTAGTTTTTTGATTTTTTTGGCGATATTTTCGTGCCTTTTGGGGCCCAAATTCTGACCAAAGGGGTGGGGCTACAACGTTCATATTATACATGGACATTAAGGTTATGGTGATGTAGTACCTTTTAAAAGAAAAGTTTAAATATTAGCCAGAATCCATAGAAATAAAGCTTTGAATATAAGTTTTTTACAGTAAATAAACCAATTGACAGGTAACAAAAGAAACTTGACAACTACAATGCGTAGGCAGCAAAACAAAAAACTTGCAAAAGTAAAGATATCCCATGCAAACTAAAAAATTTAAAAAGCTCATCCATCCAACGCGGGGGGACTTTACGTTTTCCTAGTTTTATTTTTATTTTTTTATTTTCGATTTTTGTATGATTTCGTGCTTTTTTACCTTTTTGATTTTTATTGTTTTGTTTTTTTACATTTTTCGGAAGTGTACACCGAATTTTTTAGTCGTCAACCGACGTTTCACTCCCCGAACCGCGCCTGGATACATGTTTGTATTTGTTGTGTGCTGACAGCTGACATGTCTCTCGTTTCTTCATTCTTGTCACCAGACGCTGTCCGTCCAGCCTAGTGGCGACTCTCACAAAGACTGTCCTCACCGAGATTCGCCAGGCAATCAAGAAGCAGCCGGCCGCCCACGGTTTCCGTCGCGACGAGAACGGTAAGTTGCTCGGCATTCAATATTCATTCATTCATCCATTCATTAGTTCATTACCGGTACTTGTTAGCTGTTAATCCGATGTAACCGTTGCTCTTCGGTGCAGTGAGTGGCGGCGCCAGACAAAAATTAATGGGGGGGGGGGGCAGAGGATGGTCAAGGAAATTAAGTGGGGGGGCAATCAGTGGCGGGTAGCTGGTCTGGTCTGGGGCGAAGGCCTAGCCGCCGAAAGCCAAATAAATTTCACCATACTACAAAATGGCAACTCTAGGGATTACCGTTTTGTTTATGAAGGATACACTTGGTAAAATAAACACAAATATGTACAGTTTGTTATATTTAATTTGTGATTTGATGATTTAATTTTAGTAATGTTACACGACGTGCGGCTGGCATTTGAAACCGGGGGGGGGAAAGCCATTTTTTTTGGGGGGGGGGGTGCCTCCCAGGCCCCCCCGTAGCGCCGCCACTGCTTCGGTGTAAACACCTTCTCGTCTCCTCCGTCCTCTTCGTCAGTTTTCTTTATTTCTTTATTTCAGTCCACTGATATATGCATTACATAGTATGAGACAAACACAAATTACAAATAATAACAAAAATATAATACAATACAGATTATGGTAATTACAAAATACTACAAAATATCAATAACAATGCTAATTGCATTTTGTTATTATACATAATAAATAAGATAATATTACATGAATACATTTTACAATTTTTAAATCATATCCAAAGTGAAGAGAGAAAAAAAAAGTGGTGTGAGAGAAGTGTGAAAATAATAAGTTAAATTGTCCAATGGTCATCTAGGAATTCTCTAAATGAGTTAATAAGCTTTATTTATAAGGAATTCTTTCAATTTGTGCTTAAAGAGTGTTAGTGAGTTGGAATATTTAATTGAAGCTGGTAATTTATTAAATATTGTACTACAAACGTGAGTCGGGCTTTTGTCAAAGAAAGTGTGCTAGATTTTGGTATGAAAATGTTAGTATTATATCTAGTAAAATGGGAATGGTGGGCATTATTTAATAGAAAATGGTCAGGATTGGAATATACAAAAGTTGCTGCAGAGATAATTAGCGTACATGTTAGTGTGAGGATACGTAAATTTGTGAAATGTGCTTTGCACGATTGCTACTGGATATTCCAGCAATTATCCTAACATCCTCTTGGATGGTAAGACATGCACGACCGGCGTCCGCTGCCTAATTCGGATCGATTGCGTTTGAGCCCCTAGGGCCGGTGGCACTGTGGCACCTGAGAAGAATACTGTAATGTGGTTTGACTCCCCCCCAACGGATCACTTGCGCATTATATGCATCGCATGTAACGGATATGAATCAATGCCAAGAGGTGCTGGAGCCTACGTAGTACGGTGGCCCCCACTTCACAAGAAGGAAGGGACTTTCAAAACTAACTGGGCATGGGCTGACACTGAAAGTTGACAGTTCAGTCAGTATCTTCTGTCATTTGAAGCCAGATTGGAGTTGGAGAATGAACTCTCCCGAGACTCGAACCCAAGTCTCGCAGCCGTCTAGTGTCTTGCTTACTTACTTGCTTGATAAGAGGGATTTTCCATGCATGTATTTTTTAATTGTTCATCAATGTGTCTGCGAAAATGGTAGGCCTTGGTTCATGCGGTGCCCCAGTCATTGTTTTGTTGATGGCTCTTTATATCGGGGCCTAGATACTAGAGCATCATACCAATCTAAAATGGCCCTTTAAACTGTGCACAAATATACTCGCAAAAATATGCACTCCAAAATCACACCCCTTCTTGGTAATCAGCATATTTTGACCGAACCACTTGCCCAAATTGCAAAACAAAATATAGATGATTTACAGAAAAGGCTGTCGAGAACGTCAATAATGGCCAGTATTGTTTTTTTTCAAAATCCTCCAAGGTCACGGGGCATAGAGATCGTCCCCATGTTATTTCTTATGGGAGATTTTTGTCGATGGGACCTAGCTAAAAAAAATACCAAATTTGACATTTTTTCCCCCGGGTCATGGTGGCGGACCCAATAATTTTTTTGTTAATTTCTAAATTCATAACTAGCTAGTTGAATGAAATATTTTTTTTAGTTTCGCGGGTGAATACATCTTTTAAACAAAATAAATTTGTTTCAATGCCTCCAATAATAACTGACGTGTGTTAGAATCCCGCTTGGATCTCCTCTGCATCACGCATCATCTCCAGTCATCTGCTCACGTTTCAAAGGGGGAGAAACTTTGTGGACGTCAGATATAGTCTGCTGGTAGCAGTCAGTACTAATAAGTGACTGTTAACAGGCCATTGCCCGCAGCACACAGAGAGTAATTACTTATCGGTGCCCCCTTGCGCTAGACGGAAACATTTCAACTAATTTTAATAATTTTGTTTTCAGAGAAATTTTAAGCTTGCAAGTTACCTTTGACTTTGAGTACATAACCAATATTATACTCAATGGTTGTACGAATGCTTTTTAGTATGTAAATGACCATTTTGTTGGAAAACCAAATGAAATTTATCTCTACCTCTATACTGACTCGACGTACTATTTCTATTAATACGCCACTGACGACGGTTTTCATAATATTGCAACTGTTGGCGCAATTGTCTTTCTGGGGTAACAGTCGATGAGCTGTTTCTTCCTCGGTGTAGCGTGCGTCAGGACTCGGGACTAACTAGAAAAACCTTGTGTCAACGAAGGCGTTGTACATTCGCCACGCACACGCACCACCACAAACAAGATAGCAAGAACTCGTGAATAGAGGTTGCAAATTTCATGTTCGTAGTATTCCTACCTCTATTCTGAATAGTAAACGATCATAATATAATTTTAATGATGACAAACTTCGACGTCCAACAGGCACGCCTTAGCAGACGCGTAGGAACGTTTTGAAAGTTGGGGGGGGGGGGGGGGGGGCAATCTATTAGCAGATTCTGTGGGTGGCAGCTGGGGTTTGGGGCCAAGCCCCAGCTGCCGGAGTATTAGTAGTAGTATTAGTAGTTTTTATTCGCGCCTCCAAGATAAAACAGTTTCTATAAGTGAGTTACCACCATGTGTAGGTACTTCTTTCCTAGAGGAGGAACGTAAGGGGGGACAAGGGGTGGACAGGCCTGTGCTGGTCAGAACCAGCCGTAAGCGTATGGGGAGGGCAGGGGTTCCCCCACGTCGTGGTCGTCTTCGTCTGTGTCATCATCCATCCGTGTTGTCATTGTCGTCGCCGTCGGGGAGGTAGTCAAAGGGAAGGGGAAAGTTCCCCGACGACGACCCAGAGCAGCTCGCCATAAGTTTCAGGGAGTGAAACTGCCCTATACTACTCACGGGCCAAACCACGAGAAGGTTGCGAGTTGGTCTTGGAGATTTTTTTTTACCATATCACAGTTATTCAACCATGTATTAACTGCACTCGGACTCAGTAAACGATGTTTTACAGCAACTATATGCGATCTAAAAACTAAAAAAAATGAACGTGAAGTGGCCCAATTTAGTAAATTTCAACCTATTTTTGAAAATGTATTGACGAAGCATATAGGCAAACATATTTGTTTTACCAAGGTGACTGTCGAAAACTCACTTTAGTCCCCCCCCCCCGTTCCTACGCCTCTGCGCCTTGGTAGCCGTGGCGTCATAACTTCAGCGCCCCCTGCATGCAAGATTTTTACGGGGTCCCGTATTTTTATACGAGGACGCGTGTTCGACTCTCGTTTGAATAGCATGTTTTTCGTAATTGCCCCGATTGCCTTCACCCTCATCTATCTATCACCACTCATAGTCTCGAATAAATACAAAATGCGGGGCTAATCGAGAAGAATACCGACTTGTCACTGACATCCAAATGACCGACGCACGTGATTCTTGATCTCCACTCAAGAGTCAAGAGTCAAGACCCGTGTTGTAGAGAGGGTTAGATCAACACCTACAGCCACAAAGTCGACCGAGGCGAACACTGAAATTTCGCCATTACACTACTGAGAAAATGCACGAAATCTAGTTTGTTCAAGCAAGCACACTGGAAGTCGTAAAGTCGTCAGCTAATGTGATTTGTGAATGGGTTGTACCGTACTTTTACGACGTGTGTGTAGCGCAACTTGAATTACTACCTGTCCCCGTACTAACTTCACGAGTCGTCGGTGCCACTACCAGTACCATGTTGCCATACTCGTTTTCGTAGGAATGCCCGCTGTCGTTCGTTCACATCCACATCCAGATGTACCCGGTGTGACCTTCTTCAGAACTAGATAATCAGGATGTTCGGGTTGTCGGGAAGAAATGTACAAGCCATTGGCTCTTAGGCCCTAGCGACTGATGGGAAATAACCGTTCATTTAGGAGGACTACCGCTGCCGGTGGCTGGTGTCGACCGGCGAGTGGGCGACCTTCCTAGTTCCTAGAGTATACCTTCGTCGGTCCCTCATTACCAATTGCAATTAAAACCATAAGAGAACATGAGACGGCACCTCCTTTTTTCTATCATAGGTTATTTATTTTTTGGTACATATGTTTTGTTCTGGTTAGAAAACACAACATCTAGTTTTGGTTGGCTTGGGCTATTCCTGAAGCCAATGGCAATAAATAATTTACAGTTTTGGATCACATTTTCTTTCCATTTTCGTCAGAAAACTCTCCCGTAGGTGTAATAATACTTTATTCCCATGTCGAGCATTTTTTTTTCTCTTATTTTAACTCTCTTTGCATCACATACGCACGCATGCATTGCATTGGCTGGTGGTAAGCAACGTACGGTGTCCTCTGCTCTGCTTGTAGTTTAGGCCCAGTTCCCATCAAAATAGGACTTGTACGTGTTTTAGTTTTTGTTTGTCGTAAGAAATTGTTATGAGAGCTTATAACAATAACAAAATCCTTACGACGAACCAATCAGACGTCAATAATCCTTATACATTTCTTATAACTATAACGATTTCTTACGACGGTGATGGGAACTGGGCCTTACAACCACATTGCGATCGATGGCGCAATGTTGACTTGTGTCTTACCAAGTTCCCTAATTGTTATTTTGTAAAAATATTATATTTTTATTGCCATCGTCTGGTAGGCCCTACATAACATAATTCAATTCAAAATTAACAAATTCAAAAATAGTTTGTTGGCAATTATTGTTTTGATACCGGTACTACGAAGTCTTGTTTGTGTACAAGTATCTTATGTTACGCGCAGTGATGATTGACCATGAGATGACATCTAGAGTAAATATGCAAAAAGAGAACTCGCATAGACTTGATAATTATTTTTAAATTATGATGCGATGCCCTTGTAGTGTTTGGTTGATCTACGGTGGCCGGTACACTCGTTATGTTGCGCGTGGATTGGCTAATTTCCTAGGTTTGTCATCTGCCTGTACGGGTGTCTTCACACTCGTTCTGTTTGCGCGATCGTTCTTCTTCTCTACTAGGGCACTTCCTCTCTTGGCCTCCTTACGTGTTATTGATGTAGTAATGCTTCAATTCCCTAGAATAGCCATGACCGCGCGCCTTGTAGATGACGTCACGAATGAGTCAGTACACAACTTCTTATCTAACTTAAATTTGTCTAATTTTTGACGAGCGTGGAGAGAGAGATAAGATAACCAACTCCCGTAGCCTACATAATAACAAGTTCACTGAAACCACGGCGACCTGACTTCCTCTCTGTGGGGTCTGTCCGTGGTCCCTGCCTGGTAAGAGTGATACCTAACGTATCGCTCGCTGGGGTGTAAAAATTATTCTCTTCCTCAAACTTTCCGCGTAGCTCGTGCGAGTGGGCGCAGGCGAATACTATGACTCAGGGGAACGTGGGTTCGAATCGATTATTGAAACCGTCCTTCAGAATATACCACATATGAACTCAATTACGTGTATGGGGGAGGGGGATTCGCGCACTTATAATGCCAAACCAGAAAAAAGTAGTTGGAAATCAATTATGTCGCCGCCCGCGGTGGCACATATTATACGATTAGGGCGCTGATCCATGGCGTATGGCTCTACGAGGACATAGGTTCGAATCCCGCATAAGGCATGGTTTTCTTGAAATCGTCCTTCATCATCTTTTACCACCCATCGTGTCAAATAGCCTTAGTGCATTAAAAAACTCATCATCATCATCATCATCAATTTTATGTCACTTGTTGGCCGCCCATGATTCACGTCAGCATATGGACACGGCTGGTTCAAAACAACTTCATACATATTTACAATAGGCTTCGTTGCGTAAGACGGCTCCAAAGTCCCCGTTTACATTTTATATCCTATCATCTTATTGATGTTCTACAGTCCATCAGAGGTCAACAAACTTTGATTTTGAGCGGGAGTCGAACCTGTGACCGTCTGCATTGCGAGCACGAACGCTTACCACTGAACAAACGAGTCGCCTTGAATGTCAATTCAATTTCGCGTCTACGTTTTGATACTTATTAGGGGGGTTGGGGGGTACGGTATATTTGAGCGAGCGAAGCGATGCGTCTCCACTTGACTCTTATGGCTCGAATGTCTGTTTTTTGTTTGTTTGTTTGTTTGTTTTTTCTGTTACTGCTTCGATACAGGTCGCACCGTTTCTCTGATCGGCCTGAAATTTTTCACACATGTACATACCACTAGGCGGGTTGCTGTATAGTTTTTGAACAAAATCCGATCGTTGGTTATAAAAAATAAAAAAATAAAAATGTTCCGATCGTTATGAAATTTTGCAGGGTCAATAAGTACAACATTCTCTCCTATTTTACAAATTTTCAGCTAAATCGGTCAAGACCTTAAAGACTTATTGGTATGTAACATTATGGGAATGTCGTGCTTGGGTCGTTGTTGCACGTACCGGTGCTCGCTCAACAACGCGACGGGACTTTAGCGTTTTCCTAGTAGTATCTATGGTGTGATGTCTCGTGCTATCAATCACTCAAGGCCAGTTTCCTTATCTCAGGTTTTTGACCTGTAACCAGCTAAATTTCAATGAGTCACATCTACCATACCTCTTATCTACCAACCATGCAGGTGCATGATGGTTTTTGTGGGCGTTCTTAAACAGGAAACTCTCTAATCTAAGATGCTTCTGTAATTACCTGAAAATTTCATCATGTGCATATTACATGTTTCTATCTACATACTGCAATATATTGAAAAATGTAAAATAGACTGGTTCTGTAAATGCCATACTAAATGCCTTGTAAGATAACAAAAGAACTTAAAACATGGTTAATAAACATACAAACAAAGAAGATACCAGTGCATATCTTGTTAGTGCGCCTTCCCGTATTAAATTCATCTTTCAAATTTGTTCTTTGTCCAAGTAGGCATACTTCAATTAAACATTTGCTTTATATCATAAAAACTTTGAATTCAAAAACTGAGAAATTAGAAGAATCATATTATTACAATTTGTTAATTACATGTTACAGTGTAAAGGTTTCCCATAATTACTACTGTAGTTGTAATTCATGGTGTTGCATCCCACAGTGTTACCACAACTTTTAACAATTATTTGGTCCAATAAGGATAAGTTTTGCATATTAACTACTAACTCTATGATTACATGAATAATTTCAACCTAATAGGTAGGTTAATGTGGAACTAATCCGAACTATCTGCCATCTCTCAATTAAAATTTAGTCACGCATCTTTTAAAATTTGAATCAGATTTAGGCCCATATAAAATTATATATGTATACCGGGTATATTGGTCTATAATTTTCTGAAACATGTGTGAATATAAGCTATTTGAATCGTGTAACAGCAACTTTTTCACATCGATATGGGCTATTGTTGATGAAAATTCAAAAGTTTTTAAAAATTTGAAAATCATGTTTTGTATTTAAAATTAAAAATCACTCAAAACTGTTTTGTAATCAAAATCTCCATCAGATACCATCTAAATAAGGTTATTTACAAACTGCTCAATTTTTCACACTTATTTAGTTTTAGTGTGGTTCCAATTATTGTACTTGAACATAAAACTTGTGGTACTAAATCACAAAATAAACACCAGTATTTTAGCCTCAATTCTACAATCACAATCATGCCATAGCAGTGTTGTCGGCTCGTTTTATTAAAGAAAAAAAACTGTTTACTATTTTGATGACTTTGTTTGAAGTCTAGGTACCACACTATTTTAGTTGACTAGTGTGTACCGTATATTATATGGGTAGGCCTATGGGTATATTTTATCATCTGATATTGTACTATGTATACCTGCCAAGCTGGTCATGTTTATCCATCTAAAAGCGTGATATTATTTTTGTATTTCATTATACAGTACTTATATAGCATGGTTTTGTTACAGCATATCAACCCTTGAAGTTGATGCAAATGGTGACGAGTAAAGTAAACGACGTGTGTCTCCGATACCTCAATCCAGATTGTCTTGAATCGCTATCTCCGCCCAGTGTTAGTCAACCGATATCTTCCTGCGCCGTCAAGAACTCGCGCCGACGAATGGAAGACCGTCACACAATTATTGAAGACTTCCATTCAATATTCGACGTCGGAGACCAAGGGTTAACGAATTACTACGCTGTGTTTGATGGCCATGCAGGTACCTAGATTTGAAAACCTACCGGTAGTAAGTTCTAATGTAATGAGGCCAATTAGTTCTGGTTTAGACTAAATGGGTAGGCCTATTCACTCGGTATTTTAAAAAGTAACTGTCAAATAGATAAAGGCTAATAGCTATGAATTAACTCACCAAGAAATAGGTAATTAATTGGGTCTATTAAAAGTTAGAAAAAATCATTTAAGTTAACTATTTTTTTTTAGTTAGGGTTCTTCAGAAAAGCTCTATAAAAATGAATAACATTGCAGCATCTTTTTACCTTGTGGACGTAAGTAATAATTCAATAATTCTGGCCAGAGGAAATATGTATAGTATGTAATTAACTACGTACCAATTTATTTGGTGTTGGTATGTTTTACATTCCCCTGATTAGTTTTAATGTTTTCCAAATTAATGCCAATTCTGGTCATTTTGGCATATATGATAAAATTGGTTGCTTATTCTAATTTGTCACAGAAATATTCAATTGTTCATTTGCCCATTAAATAATAAATTAACAATTTTGGTTTAATTTGCCCCAAAAAATACTGTATTTAATTTACTCTATTGCAAGTCTACCATTTCAGGGCATTTTTGCAATTTAAAATAGCACCTCGGCTTAGAAACAATCAATTGCAAATTTATGTGTATTTAAATAGGCATTTTTTACTATTGTGTTTGTTAAATTTTTAATTAGGAATCAACTTACAATAATTGGTGTTGGCTTAACTTAACATTTGTAAATATTTTGAGTGCATAGCATAAGGCCGCGTTCACACAACCGTGCTTTAGTCCTTAGAAATTGTTATTGTTATAAGAAATCCGATATCCTGATTTGTTAGTAAATGTTGTAGTGGCCTGCCATAATGAAGTTACTCCTTTGGATTGGTCCGTCGTAAGAATTATTGGCGTCTGATTGGTCGGTCGTAAGAATTTTGTTTTTGTTATAACAAATTTCTTAAGACTAAAACAATAACAATTTAACACGTATGTCCTATCCCCTTATAACTAAACCAATTAGTGTGAACGCGGCCTAACATCGTAATTTGAATGCCTTGAACACTAATATCACTTATAAAAAAGTATAGTAGGCCTACATATTTGCTACAGTACAGAAATGAAAAGTAAATTGCTTAACATATGGAGCCTTAAAAAGCCTTTTTGTTTGAAATTGATACCCCTTAAAATCATAATTACAGTATGATAATTTCCACGGTAGACCTATCTGACTTATCACAAAAATATTTTTTTTGTACACTGTGTAATAAGCTCCAAGACAGTTTCTTTAGAGTACGAGGGTGGGATTATGAGCATATGTTATTAATTTTTATAATCTGACCTCAATTCCCATTTTCAGGCACAGACGCAGCAGTATACGGAGTCAGCCACCTGCATCAGTTTCTTGCAGAAAGTCCTCACTATCCCTCCAACCCGGAACAAGCCTTGCGAGACGCATTTCTTCGCACGGACGACATGTTCTTAGAAAAGAGTAATCGAGACAACTTACGAAGCGGGACCACAGCACTTTGTGCACTTCTTAGCCACAAAGAACGGATGCTCCACGTTGCGTGGCTGGGTGATTCGCAGGTAGGGTTACCATGATCCTGGACTTGGTACATAGTTGTAAAATAGGCCTACTTGAATGTTGCCACACTGGTCACTTATTAATCAGTTGTTTTTTAACGTTGTAACTAGGGCTGCCTAATTCTGTTTAATATCCGCGTTTAAACGTGTACCCTTCTCCAAATGCCAACCTTTGCGAATCATTCATAAATATTTACCCCTGTGAGTGGTTAACCTTGAGATGAAGTCCAGCAATGAACAGAGTCCACAACCACACTGAACGGCTCAAAAACACTAGGAAACAGCATTTTTCCTTGCTGTGTTTTGATCTCGAGAGTGAGATGGGAAATCACAGGTTTTTGCAAGTGTTGTCATTTGCGATCGCAAAACTGTGATACGCAGTCTGGCGGGAGAAATTTTCCCTAAGCCACTGGGTACAAGTCAGCTGTGTCCAGGCTTTGTTCAGTAGAGAAGTAGACTACATAGCTAAATAAGTATTTTATTTTATTGTGGTTTGTCATTCACATTTTTTAAATTAAATTAAATTGTTAAATTCTGCTATTTGCTTTTTTTCTAAGTTCTTCTTTGTTCTTATTATTTGTTGCATTCTTATTTTGTATTCCCAAACTTGACCATTTCTTATACTGTACACCCGAAAGGGTTGTATTGGACTTGTAACATTGTAACAAATGTTTATCAATGGAAATAAAATAATTGAACTAAACTGAACTGAACTGAACAAAAACTGGGAACATGAATAAACATGTTTCAGAGGGGGAAAAATGAAATGAAAATAGGTGTATATGAGTAGACAAGTGTCTACTCATCTATTTCAATTTGTGTCTGTGCGACCAACCTAACGTTTTTTAAGATAAGCTGTCGTCCTTCTGTACCTTTCCCCCCACTGAAACATGTTTCTTCATGTTCCCAGTTTAAGTATCCTAGCCATTTAGGCCTCATCTATACCTAAGCAAAGTAAGAATATTAGGGGTGTCAACGATTACGATTAATCGATTATTAATCGAAAACGATTTATCGATTTTTTTTACAAAAAAATCGATTTTAAATTTTTGCGCTTTTTTAAATTTAGTTTTCAAGATCCGCCGCCTATTACCCGCGAGAAACGTTCCCGTACGTTACGTTTTCCCGCCAAATACGCCGTGATAACCGCCGATTTAATGTCTTGCTCGCCCGTGAGATACGTTTCCATCAATTTCTAGCACGCGAGATTGTTCCCGATCCACATTTGATTGAAGCGACGTCGCAAAATACATCGTTCGTACCAGCCTTGCCTTGTCATCATGTGCGCATGCGCTGGCCGTGCAAGGTCGGAAGGAGTGGGCGGAGTTAAAGCTGCATTCTGTTCAAGCGTTCCACGCGGCGTAGTTGGCGCGGCAGCCAATAAACACAGTAAACGCACTCAACGCGCCTGAAACGCCGAGCAGTAATTGCACCTAAATACGTAACATGGCGTCTTGAGTGTGACAAAAGTGATTGCTCTGGTGTTGTGTTTCGGCCTAGGCCAAGAGTTTTCGACAACATGGCATCAAACAATTGAATTTGATCACCGCATTGATGCCAATTTCATCTCGTATGCTTTATCTACCCCTCCACTTCCTCTTGATTATGCTCCCGAGTCCCGACTGTCTTCTTCGAGATTGTTGTGCGTGCTCAAGTCCCCGCCACGGCGCCGATGCGAACTCGTGCCTTGCGCGGGCGATTCAAACTAACCGAAACCAGACCGAAGTTTGAAAGAAATTTGCTACTATACCGACATTGTACAAAACGATTAAAATCGATTAATAATCGATATTATGGAAGTGAAAGTGAATTCGATTATCGATTATAATAATTTAATCGTTTGACATCCCTAAAGAATATACATTTACATTTTCATTGGACATTCACTCATGTTGATATTTATGTGTTTGTTATGATTGTTATGAGATGGAAAATCAAATCATACCTTCCTTGCATCTTGTTTTTACTTTATTATCATGTATTTATTTCAGTGTGAGTAATTACTAATTAGTGACACACCTTACCTAGCACGGCAAAGAATAGGTGGTAGGCAGTTGCCGCCTATTCTATCTGCATGGCATGACTAAACTTCTGCCGCCCGCCTTACCTGAATCCACGTTACTAAAGCTGTCAGTAGTCAGGAAATATAGATTGATGTAGTAGTAGAAGATTAAATAATTTGTAGTAGTAGAAGATTAAATAATTATTTAGATTGATTATTAGGGGGTACACCTTTTTGTCAAATTGTCAAATACTAGACAAATGTGCACTAGACATTACTTGTTGAATGTGCACTAGACATTACTGGTTGGCTAGTCTATATGTCTGACTGCTAAACGGTTGTAAATTAGTGACTAGTGAGGTACCGTAGTTTGTAAACTGTGAACTGGAAAAAAAGTTGGATGTGTGTCATTACTCAGTATGTCATTCACTTTTCAGTTTTGTTGAATGTCTTTTTATAATGTGCATTTTTTATAATTAGGCCCTATGTACTTTATGTACACACCTTTGGAGTACAAAAAGTAAAAATTGTTTTCAAATGAACCTGTGTTGGGAATACTAACAAAGGTCTTTCATTAACAACCTTGTGAAAATAATGCATTGGTGTACTATTACCGTATTGTTCCGAATATAGCGCGATGTTTTTTTCCGAAAATACAATCTCAAAAACAGCACTCGCGTTATTTCCGCGCGCTTGCATTTGAAATAGCGCCTGAACATAGGCCACGCCTCTATACAACTCCCGCGCATAGTCTGCTGCGCTTCGCCCCGCCCACCCACTCGAAGCCACTGAACTCGGCCGAACCTTGGGCGAAACTGTCTGCTAGTCGTCAGAATCCTTAGCCGTGATCACATCGTGACCTAGCTTGACCTACATAGATTTTGTTTGTCGGGGTTGTCTATCAACGTTGCTAAGAGCTAAGAGTCTACGTAACGTAATAATGAGTGATGAAGGAGAAGATGAAATGGCTCAAGATGAACAAATGAAGACTGCTGATCGCGTGGAAAAGAAAGGTTCCTCTGCCTTACAAATCAGCAAGGGATTGCGAAGGAGCTAGGCCTAGGCCTACGACCATAGATACTAGGGCCTAGTATAACCCCCACCCCCCACCCCCCCCCACGACGTAAACATTGAAGACCAGGAATCAGACTGGTGAACTGTGGTTGACATGTGAGCTTGTGCTTGGCCCTACCCTGTAAAAAACCATAGGCCTAGGCCCTAACATTGTTCAAAATGTTTTGTTGTAAGTGTTTCATGTACATTTTAATTTTCTTTGATTTTTTTCTTTTTTCTTGAAATGATTCTGAAAAATTGGGGTCGTGTTATATTCGAGGTCGTGCTTTATTCGGAACAATACGGTATTATCTTTAATCTTTTTGGACTTATTTACTTTAGTACAATAATTGTTTCTACATTAAACAAGAGCAAGGAAGGCTTAATGTGTAGCTGGAAGTTTGAACTGTATTGACCTGAATACAAAGGTTACTATTGCTTTGTTAATAAATTGTATTTGTATGCTTATAAGCTTTAGTACCATGGTACATTCCATGCAGAGTTTCCTGAAATTTTTCCCACCCTCACTAACTCTGATACACTGTACCTAACTGCAAACTCTGCATGGAATATACTGTACATACCGGTTGCTATTTCAATTATAGAAATCTGCACTTTTAAGCTTTTACCATGCAAAAGGGAAGACATTATTTTTGTTTTAAATCCTCGTTATCGGGGCACATTTCGCACAGAACAAGGTCTGATTGCCAAACCAGACATAAGGGTAATTTAAGTAAAGTCTTGGCTTAGATTGGAGAAGGGTTGACAGGTTGGGAAAGAATGAACATTTAGCCAGCACAATATTTATCAGCTTCTTAACATGATATTGATAAATAACATTCATAGTACTGTAATGCGTATTAACTATTTAATCTTTTATTTCATTTACAGTAAGAACTCTCTTATCCGACAGAGTTGGATGAGACCGGGGGCACCTCGGATTTGCGAAAAACTCGGATGGCGCGGTTCATTTGTTTATTTGCTCTCGTAGCATAGCCTGATGGGGTAAAATGATATATGACACATGTAATGGATAAAGGAACATAAAATACACACGATACACTTCATACAGGGTATACTAAATGATTTAATAGCTTGTAAATCAAGCTCACAAACACACGTACACAATTAGGCCTACATGTCGTAATAAAAACGTATGTCTAGGCCTAAACTCGACGCAGTAGGCCTAGGCCTACAATGCAAACATAGGCCTAGGCCTAGCTCTCTTTCTCATGTGGGAAAACCTCTCACTACTATGCCCGCGCTGAAGCTCTCGACGCAAGATAAGTCTGGGAAAGAAATAAGATAAGCCCAGGAATAACAATTCAATGCGTCATGATTACGAATTTCGTGAATCGGTTGAAACATGATTGCATCTAGTTCCACAACGACCATCTTTGAACAGCTGTGTGTGAGATGGTTGGATCATATGCGCACGCGCAGGCGCGCGACGCACACTGACCTCTATATGCTCAGTGACACTGACGCTTACCGGCGATGCGCCCGACGCACACTGACCACTGAACTCTATATGCTCGAGGTATATCGCCGATCTATCTTCTTTGCACTCACTCGTAAGGCATGCCTACAAATGTATGCGAGTACATTTAAAAAAATGCGGCGCGGCGTCTGTAATTATTTTTATGTTTTATTTACGTATTTAAAACTTTATTTTTATTTTATTTTTTTTTTGGGCGGCTTGGTTAACACGGTACATTGGATAAGCGGAGATTGGATAAGAGAGTTCTTACTGTATATTTCCAACATTCCAGAAGACACCATTTTACACAATAATAACATTCATTTCTTTTATCAACAACATCTCTTAACACTGCCTACTAGATAACTTGTACATATGAACTGCCTACTGTATTCCAATCCACACTACAGTACTAATCAGCACCGTTGATTTGACAGGCCTTGCTCGTATCCAGAGGCGTTCCGTTGCAGTTGGTCAACCCTCATAAACCTGACCGCAAAGACGAGAGAGAAAGGATTGAGAACATGGGAGGGTGTGTTATGTACTGGGGTACCTGGAGAGTCAATGGTCAGCTGGCTGTTTCCAGAGCAATCGGTGAGTTGAGAGAACCCTGCGCACGACCGCTTATGTTCTGTGCTGTTTCCAACAGTACAACAGGGGATTGATAATTAATAATTATTAATTCAAAGTTTTATTGTATACACATTGAGTTTAGTAGACCTAGGTCCATGCTTGTGCAACAGTAACACACATGACAGCTTGTCAGTGTAAGACAAACTGAAATCCCCTTTGGGCAAGAGTATCACACATAGACTGCTTATAAATGTGGAAAAGGCCAACCGGCTAGTTTAGATTGGAGAAAGGGTTGACAGGTCTGGGAAAGCATAGAGAACATAAGCTTTGTTTGTTTGTCCTGTTTCAATTACACCGGTGTAAGTTTTTCAAAACCCGTTTTTCTTCCTGGTGTAAATGTACCTGTCACAACCCAGAAACGTTTTTTTGTCCTGTTGTAAGTTACCACAACTGCGACTGGAGTAAGAATTTTACACCTGCTTATTTAGCAGGAGTGGGTGTAAAACTACAAAATATTGCGCCATTTTTAAAGTTTGTAGTGGCTTGGTTGTGTAGTGAGAAGCGAAGAAAGAAGCTAGAAGTTAAAATGGAAAAAGCCGGGCCGAGCAATATCTTTCCCAATGATTATATGAATCTTCACGGCCTTTCTTAAAAGGGACAATGCCAATTAATCAACCGTTAAGCAAAAACCTAAGCCCAGGGCCGACATAACCTAAAACTAGGATAGGTCTGCTTGAAAGACGTTTAGCAATGTTATGCACAACAATGTACTAGAAATCTATTATCTAGGCCATAATATTGAAAATATAGTTAGGCCCAAAGCCTATTAGCCTATCATCGTGTGGTATGTAGGCTCTAGGCCTTCCTAGCCTCGTCAAATGTCAAAACTGGGTGCAAATATGTTTTTTTGTCCAACTGGGCGTAACGTGTACTTATTACTCCTATTTCCGGTTTTATGACGTACATCCGGATGATTCCAGGAGTAAATATGTGAACCTGGTACAGGACAAACAAACAAAGCTATTGAGCGCAGCCTGAAGGGTGTGTGTGTGTTTGTGTGTGTGGCTCGTTGGTCTTGTTGTGTGGCTCGTTGGTCTTGTGTTTAGAGTATCTGCTTCCAATGCAGAAGGTCCAGGGTTCGATTCCCGCTAAAGTCAGAAGTTTTTTAACTTCTGATTTGGACTTGAGTCCATCAGTTCTTGTCTTAGGAGTTTGTAAACAGTGACTTTGGAGCCGTCCTAGCAACGAAGCACATAATAAATTCAGAGTTGTTCTGAATCGGCCTTGTTGATTCTGGCGTTGCTCCAAGGGTGTTTGCACTGTCCATACCACTGATTGCTATATTTCCCATTAAAAATATCGATCTTTGGTTGGTTATCGCTCACTCGTCGATTGCGTCGGGGCCTACAGGGTTTGCTTGGTCGCATTGATTTAAAGTCCCCCACTGAAAATCAGTTATATAACTGAGTGGGTAGACTCTAAATACAATTTTTTTTTTTTTTTTTTATTTATTTATTTAAAGTTGTTTGTTACCATATTCCACAATGAGTTTCGTCCTTCAGGGACTCATCAGGCTGATGGTGTGGCTCAATATGCACGCAGCACGCTGATGACAACATGCATGCAGAATTGACTTGAACTGTTGTTGTTTGTTGTTTCCTTATGTCCGCATCTACTTTATAAAGTCGTCATGCGTCTAGCCGCCCAGTAGAGATACCTATGCCTCCCTCTTATTTTTGTCCATGCCCTCTGGGACCCAAGTTTTGAAATAAGCGTTTTGATCAAAACGTCACTTTCATAACGTCGATTTTTTGTGGTTTGACTAAATGCTAGTTTTGAATCTTTCTACTGACGTTGTGAGATAAACTTGCTTTGCTGTTCTTCCCGTCAGCTGTCTCTCCCGCTAGCCGAACATTGCCGAATTCTGGACCAATCAAATACGAGTATTCTATGCCCGTATACCCCAAGTCCTCAGACAAAGATAGGCCTACTGTACATATTACATGTTTATCCAATGTTTTTGCATTTCCTTGTTTGTTTACGTTCTCCCAGCGTAGTGCCGAACATAACCTATAAAATACAATCAACGTGCATTTGAACAGCAAGAAGATCTTATTTCCTCAATACACGATTTGAATAGGCAAAACTCAACATTTCAAAAAATAAAAATAACAAAGATGCGTCGTGGAAATAACTCGCATGAATGCAAAAATGTAAATAACACGCGAGGTGTCGTGAATGTTGACAAGAGCTAGGGGCCAAGGCCTTTCCAAGGCGGCCCTAGGGTCCAAGGTGCTAGGCCTAGCCTATTAATAGACTTTTGACCTAGGCAGCCCTAATTTTATGTAGGGCCTAGGCCTTACACTAGTGTGGGGCCATGAAATCAAGATTAATTAGTTACTAAGTAATTAGTTTATTCATAAATTGAAAATGTCAAATACATCGTAATAGCCTAGCGCCAAATACCAAGTCCCAAGTGTTTGAATTTAACCACAGCCTTGTATAAACAAGCTTAGGACGAACGAGTATATTATATTGAGAAGGCGTAACGTCAAAAAGCATCACCCCACGCATGTCCCACAAGCTATTTTCCCGTGGATAGAAAAAGACGTCATGGGACGTCAAAAAATAGACGTTTTGATTTCAAAACTAGCTTTTTGAGGAAATAGACTTTATCAGACTACGTGACTACTCAAAACGTCGAAAAATTATCGACGTTTTGATTCAAAACTTGGGTCCCTGGCATTTTGTCGGTTACTTCCTTCAGTTTCGTGCATACGTGTAAGTGTAATCTGTCCTGCACTGCTGGAAGCATATGCCTCCTATCTTTTATCCTCTTACTCCTCTTTCCATCTTCCTTTTACTTCATTGTTGTGGGCAGATTTGAGATGTGATTTTATTGCAATGTAAGACACGGTTTTTGCAATTTTGTTCCTTCTTACGTCTCATCTTTGCTAGGAACTCTGCCTTTTCATTCCCATTGAAATAGATACCACAGTTGTCGGGCACCCATTTCAGAACTATTGTGTTTCCAGTCTGCATTAACTTAAGAATCTTAACTTTACACTTCTTAATTTCATAGTCTGCTTCCACTTTGTTCACTACTACCTATATAGCTGCCTTACAGTCTATCAAAATGTATGTTCATTGTTCACCAATTGCATTTAGCATCAAAATCTTAAAATGCTAAACAAATTGTATCTCTCTCTATTTTATATAAGTTTCATACAAGCTCCACATTTGGTGTTTAAAATCTTCATTCAAGGTGTTAAAAAAAACTGGGGATTTGTGGTTGACCGTAAGAATGAGGTGCCGGATGTTAAATAATTTTCACAAGCCTTCTATTCTTGTAGATTGTTCTTATTTATTGACCTGGAATGATTGTTTTGTTATAGGCACTAATTAATTGCCAATGCTTAATGAATATAAATAATGTAGGTTTGCTACCCAACTTCATGGTGGCTATTGCGCTGAACCATAATTGAGCAAAGGTTAGGTCAACTGGTTATGATGATAAGTAGAGGATTGGTGAGTAGGCCTACCTACACAATACAAAGTGTGACAGACTAGTATAGATTGGAGAAGGGTTAACAGGTTGGGAAAGCATAGATAACATAAAGCCCAGTCTGAAAGGCTGGAGCTGACAAAACTTTTCACCTGCTGATGACAACTGCAGCTGATTTAAAGTTGTTTGTAGCTTTAATCCACGACGCCCAGAAGGACGAAACGCGTCGTTGATTAAGGTGACTGTAACTTTAATCCACGACGCCCAGAAGGACGAAACGCGTCGTTGATTAAGGTAACAAACAACTTGAAATCAGCTGCTGTTGTCATCAGCAGGTGAAAAGTTTTGTCACCTCCAGTCTTTCAGGCTGGGCTTTATGTTATCTATGCTTTCCCAACCTGTTAACCCAGGGGTCGGCAAATACTTTCAGGTGGGGTCCGGATGCTTCTAAAAACTTTCGTCGCGGTCCGAAAGAAAACTAAATCTTTTTCGGGTATATAAAATAATAAAATATAAATATCAGGTTTATGGACTCACCTAGCCAGCCTACAGCAACTGCTAATGTGAGAAATTACATCGACGATTCATCGCCATTTTTCGCCAGTTCTTCTTGTATTACTTCTTGCCGACAAAGGAATACATACCTTCAATAGCTGCAAGGACATCCTTCTTGTCTTCAAAGAGTGCTGTGGCCACTTCTAACATGCACTCCTTTACGATCTCAGAGTCTGAGAATGGCTTCTGATGCTTGTTTAGAGTCCAGCACACGTGTAGCGCAGCTTCTGTTGATTTTTCCTGTTCGCTCATGCTCCGAACTAATACAGCCGTGCTCCTTGTGTAAGACAACAGGCATGCCTGCAGTTTATCTTTATACACCTTACTGCCAAGAGGAAACTTTTGGTGAAAAGACTGATGAGTTATCTCGTAGTGGAGCTTCAAGTTTCCACTTTTAACAATGCAACTGTTGTGCTGCAAATGGACATATGGGACAGTAGGCTTTGACAGCGTTTAAACAATAATTCAGTCCACTTTGGCACAAACTTTATTTTCAAAAGTACGTACTTTGTGTTATTGGTAGAATCCATGGTCACAAAGTTTTAATGACAACAACGGAACAGCAGTTAGGAACACTGTGATACGAACCACACAATGAAACAATAGCTAGCATTAATCAAACCACACTTCATTCTCCGGTATGATTGGAACTGAACTGAGTCATTTGCCGCACGCACTCGCGTTACTAGTGGTTTCGATCGTGTCCTGGGTAAGTGAGAAGCAATTTCACATGGAGTTGTTCTCACAAAAGTCACGGATTCAAGTTGTATTGACTAGTGTCATTTGATTACTAAATAAAGAATGACTTGTTCCCACAATGATGTATAACAATTATAATTACAATGTATTGCTTCATTTTTGGAAACGATTTAGTTATCAAGTTAAACATTAAAGAAAGAAACTGGCGTCCAACTTTCTAACCGGAACCGTCCACCTGTTAGCTGATCCCTATAATCATCATCATATAAACTAACCATTTGGGCCTTTCACGTTGTAAAAAGTGTAGGCTTTAACGTGATAGACAATGATCATTCATTAGTGTGACAAGAATTAGTCATTGTAAAGTGTCTTATCTACTGTTTGATGTTATTAACAGATAGATATATGTTTGATGCCAATCGCTGAGTATATTGTGTTAGATGCCTAGGATAACATTTCCTTCAAAAGTGCCGCTGTTGGCTGTTGGATCCTATCTCACACCAATATATTATTAAAATGTTTACCTTTTTTAACTTCAATCACTCACAATTTGTCTTTGAGGTTTTAATCTAACTGCAAACTACAGTTGTCGTCAGCAGATGATCATTATGTCGTGTTTTCCCACTATAGTGCATAATATAAAGCGTAATAATGTGTTCTCTATTCTCATTGTTTTCTTTTCCAAAAGTCACTGTTTTCTATGGTCTGTATTCTGACTTGTTGTTTTCTTGACATGATTCAAAACTATGGTAGCTTCCGATATCAATCCTTATCTCTGCAAACTATCAAGACTGGTCTTCTCATTTCTATAGAATAAACTTTTTCAATATTTCAACCAGCTTCAAATAAATCAAAAACAAAAACTAGAATTTCCAAAGAAAACTGTTAAACCTTAAAAGCATTTTCCTTCAAAACAATGATCATTAAGATTATATCACTAACTTAAGGCCCAACTAATGATTTTATTTACCCAAAATAAAAATCCGACCTCAATCTTGAACCTACCGAAACTATCAAACTTGGTGGCTCAGCTGGGAAGTGCTGACGAGGAAGCGAAACTATGTCGAGTTTGATCCTGTCAAATGGATATAACTATCTTGATACACTAAATTTGATCAGTTAACTATCTAAGTTTGCTGTTTTCTAATTTCCAAATTAAAAAGTTATTTTCTAACTTATCTCAATTAAATGGTTAGTAATACAATCAGTCTTTTAGTTTATAAATAGTTTTCAATTTCAATAGACGATTTTTTCAAATACACATGCTTGCGCGCCAAGCATACGGGAGAAAGGGCATTACACGCTAAATGGCATATGCTTAGTGATGCCTACTGCTTTGCCGAGCAGAGTCATTTGAAGACTGCACCGCCCAAACATATGACTTTTGAGCAGTGTAATGCCTTTCTCCTGTAATGCTTTGCAACGGATGATTGCAAGTGCAGTTAATTCTGAAGTGATGTCTGAAAAGGTTTTAAATTTTTTTCTACCCAATAAAAATTCAGGGTGGACAAACTGCCATATGAACATAGTGTCACAATAATACCAGATCAATGAATTGTTTTGATTTGCATAAACCATGTTTACAAAAATGTATGACAGCTCATCGAGACTCAAAGATATCAAGGAAAGGAGTGCTCTCTGTGCTATCATCAACAGTAGTGTATCTGATGTCCCTGTCTGTCTGAAGCAGCCATAAATATATTTTGTTCTCTCTTCTTTCAGGCGACCTTGAATACAAGCCTTACGTGTCGGCCAACCCCGACATCAGGTCGATACCTCTCGACGACAACCAAGACTTCCTCATCCTAGCGTGCGACGGACTCTGGGACTACGTCTCCGAGCAGGAGGCTGTAGTGTCGGTGTACCAGACAATCAGGCTACATCCAGGTAGGCAGCGAGATTCAATACGTCCGTCATTAGCATAGTCACGGCTTTTGGTGGTTGCCAGTCGTGGGGAGGAATGCTTTCATTTTTCAGGAACTTTTATGGGAATGCGTTCCTTTGCTTACATCAGGAACTTATAATGTGAAAGTTACTATTTCATAATCATAGGAACTTGAAACCAAATTAAATTACCCTTCTGTATAACTTCCTTTCGCCGTCGTAATCCCCTCGAATTTCAGTAGTACCTGATATCGTAAACTACAGTATAAAATATATATTGTGACTTCCCATGTTTTCGAAAATGGCGTCACCCCGTTGTCGGATTCCGAGTGGTGGTAGTGGACGGAGACTGAGTGAGTACGCGGAGTGAGACAGAGGGATAGCAGAGGAGTCAGGCAAGAGATGTCACTGTCGAGTTGGCATATTCAAGTCCGGTTTAGTCAGTCACACAAGCTCTGCAGTGGAGATAGGTGCAGAGCACTCGCTCAGGCTCAATATGTCCGGGGCCATATACAATTCCTAATTTGATTCCTTGGGAAAATTGGCAACAGTTTTTTCTTTTGAAAGAAAACATTAAAGGTAACAATATTTCGACAAAATGTATTTTGTGTGCGCCCATGATAAAATTAATTGTTGCTTCAATGCCCTTTTGTTTGGCTTTTTCTAAAAAAAGAAAGTATGAGCATATTATTTAAATTAGGGATGCACATCAATACTTTTTTCATTATCGATTATCAAAATGGCAATGTCATTATCGAATCGATACACCAACAAAGCCTGTTCCGACCTATAAGTGGAACCTCAAGTGTGGCAAGCAAGTCCAAGTCAAAAACTACAATCGCGTTCCGTTTGCTGCCTCGCTGTCTTCGATGTCATGTGTTGGCTTCCGTTATCGACTGATAAAGCTCATTTCCAAACAGAAATCTCGAGTGCGACACCATCAGTGGATCAGCCCAGCCAGTGCATGGCACTACATGAGATAATCTCCCTGTATAGTTTTGGTTCTGTCACTATTGACCAATTATTTGATATTTCGATTATCGATAATGAATTTTGGTTTAGAGGTGGTTACTCGTTTCGCTCGTTTCTAGTTATTGTGCATGAATATGAATGCTTTGAATAGGTAGGTACCGTGAATTTGCGTGATAATAAAACAGTTGCGCGTGTATCGTAACACGCGTGACACTTAATACTACAGCGCGGAACAAGCCCTTCAAATCTGCGAGGCCAGGCCACCCATCTCTTAGCTCGCCTTAAGTCGCACCCTGATCTTAAATTCAGCCATAAATACGTGGAGGAGATAGTAATAAACTAGTTAATTATTTGTTCACCGCTCTTTCGAGAGGAGCAAGTGACGACAGGATATCTTGTCATCTGACAATGCGAACATGACCAGGTTGGTGGCGATCGAATTAGAAGGGTGCATGCTAAATGCTCCTCAAAATACCAACAATTTAGTAAACGTTAGTGCGCGTGAGTGCTTGATAAACGCTAGTTGTCATGCGTGAGTGTGCGTGAGCGAGTATAGCTAATTAACAAATATTGCGTGATCGTGCGTGAGTTAAATAAAAATTGTTATTCGTGCGTAACTGGGCGTGATCAGAAAATGAGTTTGCGTGACATTACGTGATGTGAGTTGAAAAATTGATCACGCGACCACCTCTATTTTGGTTATCAATTATCGAAATAATATCCATTATTGATTATCAATCGATAATATTGATTATCAAGTGCCTCCCCAATTTAAATCAGTTAATTTTAAAAGGGAGTAAGTTCCTCAGTTTCTTTTTATGGAAAGGAATGGGAACTTGTTCAGTCCCTTTATAAGCAGAAGTAACAACTTTTCAAAGTTCTTTTTTGGGGGAAACTTGCCCAAGATTGACAGTTTCAATGCAATGCAATCAACTGTAATACATACTTCATTTAGCAAGAGAGTATGCTGGAAGTGTACCTGAATACTATGTTTGTACTTTGTACCGGGGTTCCCTAAGTCAGTAGGTCCGTTGACCATTACAAATGGAATAACTTTTGAGTAGTACTCTCTACCAGGATTGCTATTCATTTTCATTTTAATTATTAGGCATAGAGTGATGATGCTGCATATATTGATGGAGCAACACCACAAAAGCTTTGGTCAAACGATTGAGTGCAAATCGACTTGAATTGAAAGGTGATAGCTTAAACGTATACTGTATTATTCTAGGTGATATCGATGCAGCATAAGCCTATCTTTCAAGTATGTTCCTCATCGTGCAACACAACGTTAGCATAAGTGCCTGTTTACGAAACTTACAAACACAAGTTCATTGGCATAGTAAAATGTCAAAATTGTAACCCCTTACACACTAGAGATGTGTAAAGTCCGGCTGTATTGTACGGATTGATGTTGCAAGGCTATCCTATATTTTTTAATAGTAAGTATAAGTAACAGTGCCTACCACTCCCCAATAGAAGCGGCAGTGTAATATAATATCTCACGGCAGTAAACAAACGTTCATTCTTATATTTGAATTGCAATATGTGCCTTCTCTTCATAATCAATTTTTGCATAGATAGCCTACAGTTGAATATTTGTGTATTCGTAAACAGACTCGAACGATGTAATTCAGGTACATGTACTTGTACCAGGCTACAGAGGGCCACACTTGCCCTGCATTACCTTCCTGCCCTATGGGCAGGTAAAATTCAATAAAATAAATAAAATTGTGTAGTTAGGTATAGCCTCTATTAGCTATTACGTTGAGTAATAAATCAACAACATATCGTACTGATTTATACGCTTTATAGAGACAAATCTGGATCTACAATAAATTATAAATCTGAATCTGAATCTGACTATATATGCCAGAACAAGTTAATAAACGTTTGTAGGCCTATATCATTATAGTGGTCGCAACTCGCGTTGCATCGTAACCTACTTCCGAAACAGGCTGAAGTGGGGTGCAGAAGACAAGAACCCAACCACAATTTGTTAACCTGACTGACTGTTAATCTGACTTTCAAAGTCAGAAATGATGTTATTTTAATAAATAATTGCAATGCTGCTAAAAGATACAATTCTATTCTGTTTGCAGCTAAACTGCACAAGAATACTCTGCTGTACGTACTATACACCTATTGGTTATACTGCCATTCATTGTGCGTAATATCGATGAAGAATGTTTTCTGCAGTGCGACATTACACTAGACTTATATACTAGCCTTTAGCCTTGATCATCATCTTGTGGCTTGGCCAGTAGGTCGTCAAACGTTAGTAGAGGGAAAGGCGAGCGCCAAACGGCAGGTGCTATGCTGACTGACAGCTAAAGTCGCGTTACAATAACTATGGATCTGCTGACGTAGAGTTTAGGAATGTGCGGTCGGTTTATGCGCTCTTTTGTCAACAGAACTCAAGTAGGTCCCAGACAAGTTCCCAATGCCTGCTTGTACTTTCAGACCTAATCGTGTGTTCCGTTGACAATGCGCGCATAATCTGACCACGCATTACTCGATTCTACGTCAGCAAGTCCACAGTTATGATAACACGGCTTTTATAACATTGACACATAGGCTATTTACGTTAAATATATTTAAAATACTAAATTTATTTTGGCTATTTACGTTAAATAGTATTTAAAATATTAATGTTGACCATCTCCATGTCAGGTCTCCTTTAACCCTCTCCCGGCCAGAGCGTTCTAATGTGTTGTGCAGGAATGTGTTTGTCCCAGTGTTTAATGTGGTCGGGACAGTGTTAAGTGTCAATGTGCACTCCAGAAATGCCGAGGCCTAAGCTAAAATTGGCATCACTTAGTACTAAACTACAATCCAAATTATGTTCATAATTCATCTTCTGAATCTAACTCGGTATATCAGAAGTAGAGATGTCAACACCCGGAAATGTTTGTACATGAGCCGTTTGTTTTCTTGTTTTGCATTACTGAATTGGACGAGCTAACTGACTGGTTTACAGCTTGTTGAGAAGTTTATTACACAGTCAGGCTTAATAAAAAAACAGCAGAGCAATCACTTGCTTGTTTGGGATTGCTTTCGTACCACAGTACGTAACTGCTGCCACAAAGGGGTTTAATGCAGAGTTGCCACTTTCAAGGATTTTATCCTTTTCTCAGGATTTTTAGAGTGTCTCAAGGATAACAGGATTTTGGGCAAAATCTTAGGATTTTCTACTGACTTTAAAAAATACATTAAATTAATACATTTTTTAAATTCAGCCAAAAAAAAGCAATGTAGACAGTAAAAAACATCAGGTACTAGTAAAAATAAACATAAGTGACTGCATAGGCCTAACATTTACCTCAAGTGGTAGTTATGGTGAGGAGGCCTAAAAGTAAAATGTTAAAATATATTGGAAGAAAATTCTGATTCTTATGCGTTTGTCTGCACGCAATTTTGACTAGATTCTCGAAAATCAGGCTGTCATAACATATTTTGGTATAAAACCTGAAAATTTGTAACATTCCTTTGCGGTTATAATACGCATATGCTGAATAACTGTTTTCAAGGATTTCTCAGGATTTTTTAAGTATCTTTCAAGGATAAGAAAATTGACTTGGTGGCAACCCTGGTTTAATGTAAGGAAGTGGCTTGCACACTTTAACGCCTGAATTGAAATACCATAATGGGATTTATTTTCTCATTGACAATGAGCGAAACAGGTAATGACAGGTAACGAGGGTTGCCTTTTCATAATCGATACAATTATTGTCCAAACGATCAATCGTCAATTCATTCTTCCTTCATCAATTATCGTTATCGATAATCGAATAGCTCGTCTGCCTGAAATTTTGAAAAACCGCTTGTTCTGCAGAATTTTATCAAATATTTCCCAACTCTTCTTACGGTTGTAATGGATCAAATACTACGAAGAGTGGAATTGAATATAGAAGGAAGAGACACTAGAACCTTAGTTTTTGCCGATGATGTCTTAATTTGGGGTGAGAGTGTTGAAAAGGTCCAAGAAAAGATGGAGAGATGGAATGTAGTTGCAACAGAGTTTGGGTTCAGTATTAGTCAGAATAAAAGTGAATGTTTAGTTATGAAAAAGGATATAAAAGGCATGCCTAAGAATCAAGAAAAGTTAAGACTTCGTGGAAAAGTATTAGAAGAAAAGGAAGAATTTAAGTACTTGGGAAGTATCTTGACAAAATATGCTAAAGTTAATAGAGAAGTGACAGCTAGGGTACAAAATGCCGAAGGATTTTATCAATTGGTGCGAAAGCTGCTTTGGAACGAGCTGTTTCCACATAGATGTAAAGTTCTTTTCTATAAAGCATACTTCATACCTATACTTATGTATGGTGCAGTAACCTGGACAGTTGGAGCAAAGGAAGAGAGTCTTTAAGGAGTATCAAGGGAGTTACAAAACTGGACAGGATTAGAAGCGACGTTATAAGAAAGGAATTAGGTCTGGAGAAATTGAAGTTTATATTAGGGCGGGAACGTTTAAGATGGCTTGGGCATATGAAGAGGATGGAAATGGATAGGATCCCACAAGACGAGACTTTGAAGCAGAGGATGAAGTTAAAAGAAAAGTAGGAAAACCGAGAGAAAGATGGGGAAGATTGATCGAAGGAGACGTTGTAAAGCGAGGTGAATCGTGGAACCAGGTGATGGAATTGAAGCTGTGGGAGGATTGGAAAGAGTGGGGAAAATTGGTGGAGAAGCAGATGATGCAGGATGAAGAAGACGATGAAGATGTTGATGGTGAAGAAACGCTGAGCCAGGCAATCTCGGCAAAAAATTGTTTCGTTCCCTAGATATCGGTGTGAAGAACACCACTCAACCTGACGTTGTTGGATTTGAGTTTTGATTATTATTATTATTATTTCCAGTCAAGACATAGCATTGATCACCAAAGAACCTTGCTTTTTTACCTTAAACTCAATCCTCAGTCTCTATTATTCAACATGTCCATTGCAAGACCTACGGCGGCGCAATCAATCGGCCCTGCAATCAGGCATTTTGTATTGCATGCGTATGTGCCAGGCAGAACACTTGCCTCATATGCTTTGTGTAAGACGGCTCACCGTGTATGGAACAGCAGCTAATGTTGCAAAGAAAAGATTGCTGATTAACAAATTTCTTTACCTTTGAGTGGCCCTAGATAGGATTAACTGTAGCGCTACCGCTGCCGATGTATCACGTCGTTCAAGGCAAATACTAGTTTCTAGCCCTTTCTCCACTTCCTTATTGAAGTGCTTGCTCACTTTTTATTTTATCTTTCATCTCTTATTAGATCTTTTACTTTCACACTGTTAATCATTTATATGCAACAATAAATTTCGGAGACTTACATAACTTGATAAATGAATGAAACAAACCATTGAACTAATGGAACAAAAGGTGAAATGACACTTGACAATCACAAAGCTTGGACTTATGGGAAGTACGACCTTCACAAAGACTCTGCCACACATGAGGGTAGCGACTGTTTATACAACAAGACACTCGCGATTTCACCTATGATATCCCCATCCACCAACGCGAACACGGCTGTAATACCGAGAGAAAATGCTGTATTCCTGTGTCATGCGACCTATTCAGTGTGCATGTGGCCTTTTATGTTCCTCTCTGGACTTCGTCTCCAGGTCTACCACTCAAAGTGGAAATATTTATGAATAATTTGCACTAGGTTGGTATTTGTAGGAATCATGTTTAAACGTTTAACTGCGGTAAGTGACAGCATTTTGTGTAAGACTGGACGAAGTTCAAAATCATAATCAAATTTGAAATAGCACTAGACGTCACGGTTCTACAGCTACCCGAAAATGTTTGTTCATACTCTTCTATCAAGATGATTTTTTGTGCATATTCAGAAAAGTGATTTCTATCCTCAAAGGTTATTCAAATTTTAATTTACAAAGTACGGTATGTTAACATAGATAGACCGAAAATTAAAATTTTTATGGACTTTGAGGGCTCGTAGGGAAACATCTTTGAGGCAAATGTTAAACATGGCTATGTACGAGAAATAAGGATTTAGTTATCTCCAATGTTTCCAAACGTGCTTTGTGATTAACAAAACTTGCATTCTGTTCAAACTTTGCATTTTGAGTCACGTTACCCTTCAAGTCACTTTTCGACAAGGTGACTGAAATCGTAATTTTTTAAAAACCTTGGCCCCCTGGTTATTATAAATGATTATAAATTATAATGTGAAAGTTAAAATTTTTAAACAGTTGACAGTTTATTTGGCTGGATCACCAAAGATCTTATAACCAAAGATACAAATCTACAATTCTTTGCATCCAAGTGTCAACTAGCAAAATGGTAGCATGCAGAGGTGTTCTGAGCAGAATGCTTTTTTGTATACTGGTATTTTTAATAATCAGACAAGCATTGACGTTTTCCAGAGCGTCACTGTTTCGACAGCATAACATTCATGTAACCATACATTGCAACAAATTGCATGAAAACTTATTGATTGTGGGTAAATGTAAAGTTTCGGCCTACACGCTGTGTGGATCTAAATTATCCTATAGAATGCTTGTTATGTTCTGGAATTGCGTTAGAGGCAGACCTCGGTCTCGGCGTCGTCGGGAACCCACCTTGGCGTTCAGTGTTGTCGTTTTACTGATACTTGCCCTCAGCGGCGATATTGAACTGAACCCCGGACCCCCACGAGCCACCTATTGTGGCGTTTGCCTTTTAGGTGGAAGAAAAAACCAAATTTTTATAAATTGCTCAAAGTGCGTGTCACCAATCCACAAAACATGCGCAGATATCACAGGGCGAGAATACAGACTGATTGCTAGAGGAACTGAAAAGTACACTTGCTGGAAATGTACTGTACCACAGTTCTCTGATTCTCTATTTGAAAGTAGCATGGACTCTGATATTGGTGACGTTTCTATTAATCATTGCAACAACATGTCAGTGCTATCCTTCAATGCAAGAAGTTTAAATAACGCCAACCGTCGACCACTCATTCGAGCGTGGCTTGAGGCTCAAAATGCATCAATTATTTGTGCATGTGAAACTTGGCTTACTGCATCAGTGAGTGACTGGGAACTTTTTGGCGACACTTATACAGTGTTTAGAAAAGACAGAAAGTCTCTAGGAGGTGGAGTGCTTATTGCCACGAGGCCGGAACTTGCTGCAGTGAGGCGTGTGGATCTCGAGACGGACGCGGAAATAGTTTGGGTTGAGATGGGGTTTGGTAGGGAAAAAATACTTTGTGGTTCCGCATATAGAGCGAAAACTAACCCAGAACATGATAATAAAATGCTAGCTTCTCTAAAACTAGTCCAAAAAGAAATGAAGAAATTTAGGTCTGTTTTGCTTTTGGGGGATTTCAATTTGGATATAACATGGAACATAAATGCAATAAATCGTGCCAATAGCAAAATAGCAGAAGAGTATCTGACGGCATTTGATGACCTCTTTTTAAATCAGCTAGTGCAGGAGCCAACCAGGATCACCGCCACAAAACAGTCTCTTCTAGACCTAGTGTTATGCAACGAGACACACATTGTCAACAGTGTGCAGGTGATTCCAGGAGTGAGTGATCATGAGGCTATTCTCACCTCACTTAAAATGGAAAAACCTAAGATAAAAACTATCTCTAAGAAAGCATACAACTACACTAGGGCTAATTGGGATCAACTACGAGGACTATTGTTTAACAACCTACCAGTGTTAGCGGTTAACAATGACATCGAACTGTTTTGGCATCAATGGAAGACAACCTTCTGGCTAAATGTCGACAGAGCTATTCCCAAAGTCACTATCAGTGGTAAGCAGCGACCAGCCTGGATCACAAATTCGATTGTTAACCTCATCAAGAAACGTGACAAACTATACAAGCGTTGGAAAGAGAGCCCAAGTGATAGCAATTTAGAGAAATTTTGCAAAGCTAAGAAGAATGTAAAGCGTCTTACACGTCAATCTCATCGCAGTTACATGTGGAAACTAGGCACATCAAATAATCCCAAGAATGTCTGGAAATTTATTCGTGGGAAAAGTGGAAGTACGGTTCCGGAATTTTTCAGGGCAGGAGACAAATTGCTTCGTGACCCTAAGGACATAGCAGAAGCTTTTAGTGCAAAATTTAAATCTAATTTTACGCCTCCACCCACATCTGAATCGTTCGGCATCAACGCCCCATCACCTCCCCTGACCCTCGGAGATATTGCGGTCACTGAGGACATTGTTCTACTTAAGATTAAGAAACTTCGTGCAGGAGCTGCGTCTGGGCCGGATGGCATACCCACAAGAATTTTAAAGGAGTGTGCAGTTGCTGTTGCACCGTCGTTAGCTTGTCTCTACAACCTGTCACTTTCCACAGGGCAAATCCCGGCTGACTGGAAGCGTGCTAACGTTGTTCCTATATACAAGGCCGGGACGAAGGAGGACGTAAACAACTATAGACCTATTGCTTTAACATCGGTTCTGTGTAAAATGCTAGAACAGGTTACTTCGTTTTACATCCTTAAGCACTTCTATGAACACGGACTAATCAACAACCAACAGCATGGATTTCTTCCCAGAAGGTCTTGCGTAACCATGCTAACAGAATTGATTGAGGACTGGCAGCACATGATGGACAAAATTTCGACTAAACAAATAGATGTAATATCATTAGACTGGAGCAAGGCGTTTGATTCTGTCCCACATGCAAGATTACTTAAGAAGCTTGAACACTACGGCATTGTTGGAAACCTTCTACAGTGGTGCGATTCCTTTCTAACTGGAAGGACGCAGAGTGTACTTCATAGTGGGGCAACATCGAGGCCAGTGGCAGTGACATCTGGGGTTCCACAGGGATCAGTTGTCGGTCCCTTATTCTTTGTAATATTTATGCTTGACCTTCCAGCATGCGTACAGTCTAGTTGCTACCAATATGCAGATGACTTTACACTGTACAGATCCATTATGACTGCTGAAGATATTGAAATATTACAACAGGACCTGGATAATATATCACTTTGGTGCCGCCAGAACAGCATGAATTTGAACGTAAAGAAAAGCGTTTGCTTTAGAATGTCTAAATCCGCTTTAACTGCGAACTCTAGGTACCATGTACAGGGGAATCCAATTGACAACACAGACAGACTGAAGCTTCTGGGACTAAACATCACTGCTGATCTCAAATGGAACTTCCATGTGCAAACCATAAGATCAAAAACGTCTAAATTACTAGGTTTTCTGTACAGTAACCTTAAAGAATGCAAGCCAAAAGTTCTAAGGACATTATACCTGACTGTAGTTCGTCCTACACTACTATATGCAATTCCAGCATGGCATCCGTCGACGGAAATAAATATGTGCACTCTGGAACGTATTCAAAACAGGGCTACAAAATTGATACTGGGTTTTGATAAGTCTCTCAATGCTGAAGAACGTCGCGGAAAATGTGATTTTCCTCTTATCAGTAATGTTATTAAACAGATGGATATTCTACTACTGGCAAAGGGATTATGCAAACAAGCTGATGTTGACCCTTTGAAGCGCCTTCAGCTGGACAACCGGTATGTTTTCTTGGGTAGGGGTGCCAAGAGTGGAGTGCTGCTGCGCCCTCCTTTTGCGCGAACACTGGCTTATCAAAGGTCATTCTACCAGAGAGCTGCCAGTGTTTGGAACTCCCTGCCTTTGGACATTCGTGAGTCACGGATCTCTGATAAGGCGTTTAAAAGGGCCATTCAAGATCACTTAAGATGACAAATGGTTGCCTGATTGACCTATAGTTGACGACCACCGCTAAGACAAATGGATCTTTGATACCGGCATTAAACATTAGTTCATTTCATTTTTAACTATCATATTAATAAACTGTATCATCCATTTCACCATTATCATTATCGTCCTTTTATAAGAGAATTTATGTTATTTTATTATTTTATTAATGTGTAGAATGGAACAGGATCACTGCGGTGAATGGGCCACAATAGGCCTGCTTTCCTGTTTCATTCTGTAATTTTTGTATAATGTGTACAAATTACAGAGACAAATAATAATAATAATAATGACAATTTTTTAAACTTCTCGTTGGAAACCTGTCCAGGGTGTAAAAGTGCAATGCATGCCCCTCTTCCAGGTGGTTAACTAGTAACTTCTAACTCTAGGTATTACAAAGGAATGTCCAAGGGCTGTTTATGGGGACTCGATCCCTTGCATTTGCACTAACAACTTCCAGGAAGGAAACCTTGAAAAATCTTTCAGTCAGGATTGCTGGTGGCGCGGTTCGACCGTGACCTCCCAAATCAGAGTCCCACACATTATGGTTTTGGTTTTATTTGAAAATGAAGATCATTTGGTGTATTACCATTTTGGTGACTGTTATTCCCCAACCCTGTTCATGGCCTTTGTGTTGTGTTATTTAAATTGACTCTCAAAATGAGATTAACAAACACCTCTAGCATTATTGTTCAAATAGGCTATACATGGCAAAATACAACCAATGGCGAGATGTTTTAATGTTAACAAAAAATAATATTTGAACTTCATTCTTTTCTATCATCTGTTTGCTACGAATATAGACGGTGTCACCTAAGGTTGCCATAGCCATCCGTAGCAGCACTTACATCAATGCACTGTGACCACTGATTCAGTAGAAAAATAACAATATCAAACAAATGCTTTCTTCAACCGCATCAAAAAATTAATACACCACAACTCTTTTGGATGTAAAGGTTTTGTGAACAAGATTATAATGTTAGAAGTGTGACTAAAAGTTCCCATTTAATGCATAGGTAGGAACGCAGGACTATATTTCAAGTTTCAAGGGAGGGATGTCCCCCAAAAATAGTATCACAAGCAATTTTTTGAAAATACTTTTTTTGGAGTGGCTCAAATGTGTTTCAGAAGAAGTAAAGGGGCTTTGCTGAACGGAAAAAGAAAAGAGAAATTAAGTACTATAGGCATATACATTAATTTTTTTGCGTAAACCTAGAATTTATTCAGAATATAATTCAAGCTGGGATTTGGGGGAGGGGGGGGAAGCCCAAGCCTCCCTGGATATGCCGCTGATTAAGAACTTTGTTTTAATATGTTTGGCTGTGACATGGAAAACTTCATAATGGGAGTATGTAGGGCATGGTTATTATATGATTACGGCAATAGTAATTAATTGTACAATGTCACAGACCTGATGATCACCATGACTTGTGTTCTTCTTGCGTAACAAGACATGTTTTGTTTGTTTATTCCAAATTAAAGATAATTGTCCTCGTTAAATACTCGAGCTAGGTTTCAGGTAGGCGCCATAAGTGAAGTACGGAATGCTTTGGCCTATGGGACTTGCTGCTTTCTGCTGTAAAGGAACATGTATCAAATTTTAAAATGATTTAAAGATTTTTTAGCTTATTGTAGTTCCAAGTTTTATTACCATTGTTATTTTTGTAGTGTGATAGCCAATGTCATAAAAATTTAAGTAGATACAGAGATTCTGGGTTTCAACCTTAAGAACAAATTTTTATAATGGCTGGATAAATTAATACAAAATGTGCCCACTACATTATTGTTTTTTGTAAAAGCAGCGAGTATACATTATTTTTAATGTTGTTTTATATTTAGGCAGTTTCAAATTTTAAAATGATTTCAAGATTTTTTAGCTTATTGTAGTTCCAAGTTTTATTACCATTGTTATTTTTGTAGTGTGATAGCCAATGTCATAAAAATTTAAGTAGATACAGAGATTCTAGGTTTCAGCATTAAGAACAAATTTTTATAATGACTGGATAAATTAATACAAAATGTGCCCACTACATTATTGTTTTTTGTAAAAGCAACAAGTATAAATTATTTTTAATTTGGTTTTATATTTAGGCAGTTTCAAATTTTAAAATGATTTCAAGATTTTTTAGCTTATTGTAGTTCCAAGTTTTATTACCATCGTTATTTTTGTAGAGTGATAGCCAATGTCATAAAAATTTAAGTAGATACAGAGATTCTAGGTTTATTTTTATAATGACTGGATAAATTAATACAAAATGTGCCCACTACATTATTGTTTTTTGTAAAAGCAACAAGTATAAATTATTTTTAATGTGGTTTTATATTTAGGCAGTTTCAAATTTTAAAATGATTTCAAGAAATTTTTAGCTTATTGTAGTTGTTTCAAGTTTTTTTACCATCGTTATTTTTGTCGAGTGATAGCCACTGTCATGAAAATTTAAGTAGATAGGGAGATTCTGGGTTTCAGCCTCAAGAACAAATTTTTATAATGGCTGGATAAATTAATACAAAATGTGCCCACTACATTATTGTTTTTTGTAAAAGCAGCGAGTATACATTATTTTTAATGTTGTTTTATATTTAGGCACTTTCAGAAAATCCATAACATAACTTACCATTTGGTTACCTATCACTAATTTAAATGAAAAATAAATACATGGTCAGGGTCCCTATTCTATAACTTCTACTGGATTGGATCCGTAGGTAATTACACGAGTCGAACTCAAAAGCGATGCATCACATGCATGATATATACATAGTGACTCATCACTCACGAGAATCGGGGCCCAGCAATAAAAACCAACAAATTAATTTCAAATTTATTTTAAATTTGCAAACAAAGAAATACCCTCGGTTGCAAATACTAATGCCCTTTCAAAATGTGAAAATGAGAAATTGGTACCAGCCAGGGGAGTAAAGTGATTCCTAATGAATCATCTTAAATCAGAAAATTAAGATTAAAATTATTTCAAGTTATTGTGTACTCTGGTTGATTTAAACCGCATTGTCATGCACACAAATTTCCTAGAAAAAATAAGTTAGCAAGTAAGCAAACGTCGAGTCAATTGTGGAAGTGGTCTGTCACTAATTGGAATGTTTAGTTGATTAATTGTGCTAGAATGAATATACTACAAGTACATGTTTCTTTATGAGAACATTATTGGGAAATGACAATCTTAGTGCAAAGCTAAAAGCACCTTATAGCCTAGCGGTGATTATTATAATGCAGTGCTGTGTAATTTTTAATGCTGGCGATAAAAATAAATTGCAATGTTTATACATACAATCAAAGAAATATTTCTCATGGCTCGTACTTTTACGTTTTAAATTTATTTTAAATACGATTATTTCGTGATGTTTAGTTCTCCACCGGGAAAACGGCTGTACTTCGATATTGATGAAACTTTTCAGGAACGTTTAAAATCACAAAACATAGATATGTTACGATTTTGGGCACAATCCAAGAAATTATTTCTCATTCAAATCATACTTTTAGGTCAACGAGAGATTGATATGACCTCGACGCCCCGCATCTCTCCACGGCTGGAACAACTATGCGCGGGCCGGTTCTCTGTCTCTCACAAAGCAATAATTGTTATCAATGTTGTCACATAATACAAGGATGTGAATAGTCAATTAAAAATGCTCATCCATCAACGTGACTGGAAAAATCGTTTTCGAAGTGGCTTCACCTAGTAGACAGATAATGTGCAGACTAGGATAATAGAGAGATTAATCACAAGGATAATCTCTATCTCATGTTGTAATTAGTAAAATTAAATAATTATAATAAATTATCTTATGTACGCATGGTATGTCTAGCCCATTTTCATGCATTGTAACTGCATTTTTATATACCGTGCACTGGATTTGTGTTACCATATATTCAACATTTGGTCACACCTTCTAAGTTTTATTCTATGCCAAACGTACAGTAGTATAATAAGTAGATTTGTGTGTTGTTATTTCTATGCTGCGTGACTTGGACTACATGTACTTAAATTGCTCTGTACGTCCCTCTGACCCTCCCTCTTTTTATTAACCACTTCAAGAAGATTGCTTTATTCCACCTTTGTTTGTTGCTTGATGAGTAGCTTGAAGAGTAAGGTTGATTCATGATTGGAATGCTCTGATACGATGTTGTATTATAAGTAACGGTTTGTTTTATTATAGGTTGTTTGTTCATTAAAGTAATTTAAAATAAAATCCATATGTCTGTGAGAAGCAGTGGCGTAACTACGCGGGGAGCGGGGGGAAGGGGGTAGGCGGAGCACAATTTTGTGGCAAGATTTTCTTAACTGACAATAACTGACAATCTTCACAATTTTATAAATTATCGACGAAACCAAAATATGTTAAAATCTAGTATTAAAAAAAAAAAAAAAAAATGCAATGTAAAAAAATCAAACAAATTCTGGGGCTATGTGCCCCAGACCCGCACTTGGTGGGAAGTATCCCCCCAGGCCCTCCATTGTGCATACTTTTCCCAAAGTAGTTGTTTCATGGGCCATGTCCCCCCCCCCCTTAAAACAAGGGCTAGTAACGCCATTGGTGAGAAGCTACATATTAACCAAAATTATATTTTTAATGATTGATTCCTACGAGAAGACCTGGTCTTGTGATCCAGTCCAGTTGTTGCACCTTCATCTGACCTAGCTCTTGAGTATCTTTGGTCTTCTTGCGCGCTGCTTCCGCGCGTCCGTCCGTCCGTCCGTGACCGTGACTTCAAGTTTGTAGGCATAAAGTCTTTTCTTCTCTCCACGATAGGCCTAACAAGCCAATTAATTTTGCAATGTTAGTGCTCGACCTCGAAAACGAGCATCAACAGGCATTTGACAAGCACCTAAACTGCCACAGTTATCCTTTTACACCCAAAGCTATTACTTTTCCAAATTGCCACCTCCTTCCCTCCCTCCCCCCCCATCCCCCCTCAATATTTTTGGGTGAATCGTCTTTTTTTTATTGTTTTACATAACACGTTCGCCTATGAAAGCTTGTGACTGACTAGCTAGAACTTTAATTAATTTTGAAGGGCAGAAAGAAGGTGGGGGGGGGGGGTTGTGTGTGTGTGTGTGTGTGTGTGTGGTCAGTTCACGAATAAAGGTGTTTTCATCAACTATTTATTGCTCTCTAGGAGCACTTTTATTGATTGCTTTATCTTTTCTAGCAGTATATTTATCTTGTGTCAACTGATATCAGTTTGAATTACCATTTGGCATTTTTTCATTTATCTGACCTTCCTACTCTAAATGTTCACTATTATGTAACAGTGAATTCATAAAAAGCGCTTACCCGCCCAACACATCGTGATCCAGGGCAACAATGGGATGGGCAAAATACCATTTTAAAATCAAACGTGGTTGTGGGAAAAAATTTAGATTAGTGATTTATGATACATTAGTTGGATTTCTTTTGGAGCATGCAATGATTAATCGCCACTTTTGTCAAAAATGTCTGATTATTCGGCTACAAGGGAATATATAACCCGTTATGCATTTATTCATTTTATTGAACCAACGGACACAATATACATTTATGGCATACACAACACAACGCCCCCCTTTCATTTCATAACTTACGAAAATACATTAGACAAATGTTTTCAGGGGGGTTGGTTTGTAGTTCAGTAGTTGGGTGTGTGCGGAAGTCGCAGGGTGTATATCATGTCAGTTAAGAAAATAAACAACTTCTGTTCTGGTCTTGCAGAATCTTGACATTTTGTGTTCAGAGTGTAAAACCAGATGTTGGTTGGTGATAATTGATTCATGTATTGCCACGAGGAAATTAGATTCGCCGAGATTTTGGCGCAAGAGCTCGTAAGTAATCGTACTTATAATTTGGGCGCCTCTTACTTTGCTTTCAATGGGATTAATATCGTGTGCATCGAACAGCTTTCATGCGTAGTTCCTTGCAAGGAGTGTGACGATCTGATTATGATCGCTATTATCATGGTGTGTGCGCGCTACCGATAGGGCCCCACTCCACTCGCGCCATGTATTGTGCTTTGTGAATGGCTGAATGCTGTGCTAACATCGTCACTTACTCGTTGCTTGCTTAAAATATATTATTTTGTATCAGTATAGCTCAATAAATTCATGAGTCCATCTTCTCAATTTTATAAAATATCAACGAAACCATGCTATAATCCACCATTTGCAGTGTTGAAAATCAACACTCTTTCTGAGGCTATGCGCCCCAGACCCGCACTGCAAAAATTCGCTCGAAAAAAAGGGGGCTATAGTTAAAAAGTCACTCAAATTCCAATTTTACTTCTTGCCTTTTATTGTCCTTTAAATTTTCCATCAGTAACATTTACTTTCCTGATATTCCGGACTGATCGAGTTATTCTACATTGGATGCTAGTGTACCCTGTAGGTAGATCAAGAAGGGGTCTTCGCCTACAGAAGCATATTATCTCTTCTCTTCCTTGTATGTCCTTACCCTTGGTCGACCCCGATTGGTCCACGACCGTAAAAACTGTGATAAATGAGACTGAAGAATGTCCCCTAAAACTAATTACACAGATATGCATAATATTACCCGGGCCGACATTGAAACCCACGTCCCTCGGTGCCGTATTAGTGGTCGAACCCAAGGCCGTCTGGATGGCGCCACCCGCCCATGTCACAGAAACTTCTTTGCTCAATCGGAGAGCCATGTTTTCTTTGTTATTATTCAGGCTGTTGTGTCACACTTATGTAGTAAAAGCGGGGAAACAATACAATGACACCCCTGAGCCAAACTCATTTCATATTCTCGATCGAGACAGTAGACATGCACCCTTCAGGGTGTCTACAGGGTGTAGACTGGAAAACCTGGAAACGTCAGGGAATTTCTTTCCTGGAATTTTACTAGAATTTTTTTTTTTAAACAATATTTTAGTAATTTCGATACCTTTTTAGTTTTTTGTTTCCAAATAGAAATTATCAATTTAAAAAAAACAATCTTTAATTATTTTGCCTTGTCGGTGTTTAAAAGTTCCCGCCGAAAAGCGAAAGCAGTGCGCTTATTTGACCGTATGTTTCCGGATAGCAATATTTGCAGCCTGGAAAAATATAATTTTCCATCTGGAAAACCTGGAAAAGTTAGGGAATTTTGTAATGGAAAATTTGTAGACACCCTGCCTTTGTTCGTAAGCTCGACGTGGCGCTCTCCTCCCTCCCACCACAACACTGAACAGCTGATCGACCATGTCTTGTTTCAGTTCTATTCCTAGGACATAAGGTAAAGATAGCACCTGTAGACACTTGAGCCCCTGCCAGTGTTAGACAGGAAGACAGCTGGCTGGATACGCGAGCTTGAATTCTCCACCATGTTCTAATAATATTGTTCTCGGGGTGCCGTGCGCTACCACTCGTACAGGATAACGTCGACTGGAGAATGATTGCACTGGATATTTCACCGCTAAAGATTGTACTACAGTCACGCATATTTTCCATTAAAATTGTATTTGCATTTTGTTTATCAGTTTAATTTATCAATATTCAACGATTATTCTCACTAGAAGTCTGCACCGAATAACCGACAGTGTTTGCTCGAGCGCTAAGCGCTTTTGACCATGATTCGGGAGGTCCCGGGTTCAAATTCCGTCGTGACCGGCAAACCTGACTGAAGGTTTTTCCGAGGGATTGAGTCCTCACATACCCATACCCGCAACATAGCACCCCCGGTAATATTTTTTTAGATTGCACTCACCCTATAGCAGGTACCCAGGTATATTTTTTTAGATTGCACTCAATACATGGGTGTAACTGTGTCGTCTGTCGTGCCCTACGTTGCCATATTATAGAAGTGTTATTCATTGAGAAATGTGTAAAACTTACTTAGGGAGTGTTTAGGAAGCGAAACTCATATAGGTATATGTATTACTTGTCTGTTCATCCGTATCACGACACAAACAAAAAACACGACATCCAATTGAAAAGCGTTCCATTTGTTTTGCTCTTCGATAATTGACCAGAATGATTTTGATGACCCTAGAAGTCAGAGAGGTAGGGCTAGCATTTTTAAAGAGGCATTTTTGTTTACGTGGCACCGCCACCAAGAGATAATTCTGGATACAAAAATTATATTTTTGTGTTCTTCGAAAATCTGTACATTTTAGTAGCTTCACTTCCTCGCCTTGCTTGTTGACAATGACGTCACGTGAGTGCCTGTTGGTCCCTCCGCAGAGGCAAGGCAGCTCAGTGCATGCATATTTAGCGACGACGTGTGCCGCAACGCAAACCGCTTTTCTTTCATGAAGAAAGTCGAAGTGTGTTCGCCCTTGCTAACGAACCAAACCACTGGGCCATAAATAACCTGAAATTCGCTTTCACACCTACCTCCAGTCCAGTCCAGCACGTGGGCTCCTCGTTAAATCTTGACGCCGGACTCGTGGGTATTAAATTAAATCTTCGCTCTTGTGTATGAATTATTTTAATCTCGCATCCCCCGCTCTGGTGTAGGCACACACAAGCACACTTGTTTTGGAGCTTCAACCAGAATGATTGGGTGTTGTTTTTAATTATTGTTTTCCTGCGTACATAAAAAAATCTCTCTGGTTGCCACAAAAGTCTTCTTTCTTTGTTTCTTCTCAATCTCGAGGCGGATTTTAATGGTAAAACAAAATTTACACCGACGAAAATGAAATTTTGAGTAATTTTCACCGTTTTTTAGCAAATCAAAAAGGAAGATTTAATTTGTTCACCTCAAATTTTCACCTCAAACGTTTTATTGTAACCTGCAAGTCATAAACAAGATCCCTGTCCCGAAAGTTCTCAAAATTATCTGAATGGGGGGGGGGGGGCAATATAAGCTAATTTTAGCCAAATTTTAAATTAAATCAACTGCGAATTCGCCGCTTTTGGACATCAAAAATAAAAAAATTGCCTTTATTTTCACCGTGCGCAGACACCTGCCTCGGAGTGGGAACTGGCAAATGCAATTCATGTGGTTGCTGCAGCTGGCTGGCTTACGTGCAGTGCAGTTTATGATAGATATCTGATAAAAAGCAAGGTCGTGTGGACTGGATGGATATAAATATAATATATAATAATACGTTGCGGCCATGACTTTGTCTGTCTCTTGAATCGTGAAGCGCAGCCTACCGTGTGCATTCCTTGCTTCAAGAGTGAAGGAACATATCCATCCAAATATCAGCATGATTTCACGTTCCACAGAAACCCAATACATTCAACAGTAACCAGGAAGGTGGAACTGACATCATGTGACGTAATGTAGGAATTTTACACCCCCTCTCTCGTACCTTCTAGTTTCTTGGGACATATTTGTGCATCTTACGTAAAATAAGAAAATGGTGTTGTAATTAGTTTGTGATTAACTAGAGGTTATCAACAAAAAGAGCTAGCTAATAGCTTAGCTAACAACGCAATTCGCTGTCGATATTCCTTGCTCACTGCTCAGCCTCAGTGTGGCAGCCCGTCTGTCTGGCTAGAAATTAGAATACAGTGCTTGCTTGGCTTACTTTACGAGGACCGATTAGCAATCATAATTAGGCTATCAAATGCGATCGCTCCGTTGATTTTTGTAAAGATTTATTTAAAATTACAACAATTATTGTGCGAGATGTTGAACATTACTCACTCTACTTCTATTGTTATTATATATCTGCTATTACTTATAGGCTCCTTTACCTAGCATTTTCTTCTCGATTTGATTTGATTTTTTGAATGCTGATAGATCAGGCCGAAGATGAGTCTTCTGAACATTTTGAAATTTTGTCCAGTTAGCTCTCACAGCACAATGCTTTGTGATCAGTGCAGTGACATAACTAGCGAACATATTATTTGTAACCTCCTAAGGTCAATGGTCAGCACAATTAGTGAAGGGGTATGTGGTGTGGCCGTGTGGTGATATCCCAAAATAATATATGGGTATACGCTCTTTCCTGTGGAAAGTACACGATTGGGATCTCTGGGGGATCCGGGATAGTCCCCCAGTTGATGCGGGTGCGCCCGTGTTTTTTTCGATTCTAAGAGTGTGATTTGAGTATTTTCACTAGAAGTTTTTTTAATGGCAAAAACGTTATAAAAGATGAATGAAAAAATTGTAAATTCAGAAAAATATATCCATATTTGTATAATATTTCAATAAATACCTCACGTCAAATAATAATTGTGTCCTCCCCCTCGCCCCCTTTGACCAAATTTGGGGAATCGACCCCTTGCCCCCCCCCCCCCCCCGCCGTAGATACGCCACTGTCTGTGATGTTTGATTAGTGATCTAAGAATCTAAGATGTTTACGTTTTTATATTTTCATATTTGAAACAAATAGCTTCAAATCCTGTTATCGATGAAGGATTGAAGACGACAATATTTCCTAGAGTGTATCGATAATGTTATTTTTAACCTTATCCCACCAAAGACCAAACTTATCCCTATGGACTAGATCCGCGGATCCGGCGCTGCCCTGAATGTTTGATGAAGTAAAGCTGTGCACTTATGTCGAGTGCGTGTGTCTTTACGTTCATTTACATACCCGACTCACAGTTACCGTGCTGTACTAGTACTGCAGTGATTGCGCTCCCTAATAGCCGTGACTCGTCGAACCACCGGCTAATAATGCGATATTAGTGGAGCGTCCCTATCCAACACGAACATGTAACTTTTAAAAGGTGCCTAATTACTGGTATGTTAATTAATTTCAATGCTAGCACGCGGACATGAGATCGCCCAGCTCGTTCGATTCCCGACACTTGTAAAAGTGGGCTCCGCCCTGCAGTGGCGTAACCGCGTAACTACAGCTGGCAGGCGACCCCCCCCCCCAAAACACAACCCTGTTTTTATGAGGGGGCGAAATGAGCCAAAGCCAGTGACTTGCTTCCGAGCCCTTTTTTATAGTACGTAATACTCCTCCAAACAGTGTATTAAATATTTTATCCCGGTTCAATCATAATAAATGTGCGTCATCTCCGTCTAGACTAGATAGACGTGCGTGCCCTGCCTGCTGGATACATTACGAGCACTTGGACCCTCCCCTACACATGTAATTCCACCCCAATAACGCCCGGTTCATTCCACTCTCGTCCACCCCTCTAGATATCTGTCATCGTGAGATATGATCTGGACCAGTTTTCTCTCCCCCTCCCCCCCCCTCACACTTTCCCCCGCATCTGTTTGACAATGGTTGGTTTCGCAGACGCAGACAGGTGGGTTCTGCAGCGCTCGTCGTGGCCGGACATCGAACTCGGGCCTCTCACTGTGACCGTCACCGTCCACGACCACGGCGTCTACACTCGCGTACAAACGAAATTGAACCCGCAAACCGTCTCCCGTCGTCGAAGTTGGTTTTTATGATCGGAAAGGAACGAGTGTAGAATATCTCCGTAAACGCTTTTCTCGCACATACATTCGCGGTGCACTTTGCGTTGTTCTACTGTGGGTGTGGGGAAGTGCAGTGAGTAAGCAATTGGGTCGTCGCGACTGACAGTTGAAACTTGCTGGCTGAGCGGGCCGGCGGTGACTCATGCAAGTCAATCCTCCGCTAGCCTGGAACAAGAGAAGACGTACCGTGCACAGTACAGTGGAGCCGCGCTAGGCACAACATTCACATTACCTGCCGTACGAGCTGGGAGCACATAGTGGATTAGATTGGATTGCGACTTACATTCCTGTTACAAGACCGGTGAGTGGATTGATTTGTTATTCGGTGTCCTGTCCTTGGTTTAAAGTTTTGAATTTGTGTTTGGAAGAATCTTTAGAAGGTTGTATGAATTTAGGGAGGTCAATCGAAAATCATCCCACAACTCGAACTCTAAAAGTACTTAATTCTCATGATGATCCATTGTTGTTACTGTAATGCAAGGCATAGTTAATTTGTTCGGGAATTTCAAGACAAAGAATGTTCTCATATATTTTTTATCCAGCTCGTCAAGCCCCATTTGTCTGTCTGGGTTTGGTGCAGACCATCCTAGCCCTAAGCTACGGCAGGCGATCGTGACTTGATGGCCATACAATGTTTTGAGGATGTTCGTGTCTCAAAATGAGTGCAAAACGCGATTTCTTTATTGCTTTTATTCATATTTTAAAATTGTGTGAGAACTTGAATCACTCGACGCCGGAGATGACGTGTTATGTTTTTAAATTTTATTTAGGTTGACATGCAAATTTGCAAGGAACTATTAGAAACACTGAATATGATTGCAATGTCACCATTTACGTTTGAGAGTTTGACACAATATGTAGCCTACGTGAATAACGTTTTCGAAAACGTAGACGAAGCCTCTTTACATGGTTCCATTTGGACTGCTAAGTAAAACGGTCTGGAGTGGGTGCTTCGTAGTTCGCTGGCCTACTAGATTGGTCTCCTCCGATTACAGTATCCCCGTAAAGTGTTGGGTTACCCACTACCATTGTGTTGTGTGCATGAAACAATCAGAATGTTAACACTTCCCGGTGTGGTGGTCGGTTCCTGGGGCTCGTTCAGCTTCAGCTGTCATGTGTGGCGGTCCGTGGGTTCGCATCCTGGCTCATGCGGGCCTGAAGGGTTTTATTTCGGGTGTTTATTGTCACTGTCGCGACTATTAATGAAAGGAGGGGGTGTGGGACAGACCCCCATTGGCCGGAAGCTAGGTTTACTTCCTGTTTTTTTTTTGCCCGAAAAACGAGCACAACTCATTTTTTTCATTCCGATGTATACTTTAAAAAGAGCTTGTGTGCTGCTACTACAACCCAGAACTTCGTTAGCAAAGTGTCGACACTAAAATATAGTTTCTATTAAAAGGGGGGGGGGGGGGTATTTGTTGACATCATCTCTACTCTTAGTTGCAATAACGCCGTCAGCTGTGACTGGCAAGTGCCCGGAATCAGGCCAAGTATATCAGGGAGGCATAGACGGTAAAGCCCCTGACCACTTCCTTGATAATCGTTGTTTCATGCTAACTATATAACTAGGTTGATAAACATCGTTCTCACTTCTAAAGTAGTCAGCACAACACAAGTAAGTGGGTACATTGGATGGAATGTTCCCCAATCTCCATTCTCCAATCATTAGTTGCGTTATTGAAGACAAGACAGCAGTTTTTATTAGTTCATCATCGAGACAATAGAAAGAGTTTAATGCTATGGGAATTACATTAATTAGCAGCCGATACCCTCTTATGCACAAAGCTGATAGTGAATAGTTTCTCATTTATGTGGGATCCTGCAAGCTTTCTGCACACAACGCCGTTGCCAAATAAGTTCCGAGAATCAGTCACGGTGACCCCACTATCATCAACAACCGGTCATCGACTTCGGCCACCGAGTCGTAGGCCTATTGGAAATACATTCTTCCAATTCGTTAATACCTCGGTTGTCAATTAGAGCGTTTCGAATTGTTATAGCATAAGTAATTTTACGGTCAGCTGGCGAGTTGTCTTCTAGCTAGCAGACCGTCACAATATTGTTGGTCGGCACGCACGATTCCCGAACAAGACTGATCTGTCATTCCCCGCGCTGAGCTGTGCTGTGTCTCACGCTCTGGTAGGCCTAACTGAAGGCGCCCTCCTTGTTTATCCTAGTGGTTTATTTTTATCATTCCTCTCTCCCACTAACTGAGAGGTCGGAATTCACCATAAAACCAGCGTACACTCGTTGAGCCGTGGAGTCGTCCCCGGTGGCGCTGGTCCAAAACATGTGGCTCTACGAGGATTTGGGTTCGAATCCCGCACAAGGCATTAGGCAAGGATTCTTTGTCGCCATCGATCGTCTCGAATCAAAATCATCAATCAAAATCATTAACAAAATTCAATCTGAGCCTGGGAGTCACCACTCGTGGTCACTGGCTACTTTATCGCTTCACCTCTTCCGCATACCGAGATTTTCCAATCTAATGACTTCCAAGTGTAGTGAGGGGTGTCAAGGAGCGAGGGTGACAAGTTCTTTACGGTGGAGCAGATTGCTTAGATTGTTCCGTCACATAAATCTAAATGTCGCGTTTCGTCTCGTATAAGGTCGACACTCTCCGCTGATTGATCTGTTTCTCTTCCCCCTCGTGTTTGCCAGACGACATTTGCATAGAGCTACGAGAATCTCCCCCCCCCCCCCTTGGTACTGCACCGCATGCATAACCATAAGGGATCAAAACAATAGCTGTCAAACAAACATTATCATTCCTTTATATGACTTTATTACATTCCAAGCGGGTTGATTATACCATTCGGTTGGCCATATGAAGAAGAGGATCTCTACTCAGTCGTAAGTGAAGTGAACTTGGGACTTGACATTGACAAAGAGTGCGCTCTAATAGATTCCTTGCACGTAGGAGATTCCAACGTAGACTTGTCGTGTGCGCTGACTAAAATAGTTTTCACTACTAACTTCTGGGCTCAACTATGTCGACGCCGACGAAACGAAACTACACTCACAAACGTCGTTCCTTCCTTGTGATGTATTATACAGTTTATACATCCACGTCTTCTCCGTATGAGACTTGTCTCCCACTATCACATGTGGCTCCCATCTTCCCTTAGCTTCAGTTCAAGATACCCAGCGGAATATTAGTTTTTTATTCGTTTACATTGGATACCGCACAGCTGTTTTAAATCCGCACTCTTCTTGTTCATCATGATAATGTATTCACGCGCGCGTGCGTGTTCCTCCTGTAGGAAACGCATCTCGTTTTGGCCACCGGATGTGACGTCATTGTTACGTGGGGAGGTGTGCGCGGTGTGGTCACGGCATTGTTACTCGTACGTGCGTAAGTGTGAATAATTGTCGTCAATGGGTCGTTTTGTATTGTTCGTTGGTGGCGCGGGTGTTGACTCCGCTACTGGGAGGAATGTCTGCTGATCTGCTCTGCAATGCAGATGATCTCCTTGTCATCGTTACACGGTTACACTGTGTAGTGTGTACTTACTGCACCTCGGGCGTCCGACGCCAGTCACGCATCAGTATGCAGACATTGTATATCGCGATCATTTCTCGATCGTTCCAAGTTTAGATTCTCCTCCTAGGGCTGAGGTCATATTCATGTTAATTAATTCATGCATTTGTTATTAATTTATTGGCATTTGGCATCTTCTTCGGAGTATTGTCGAATGTCCCGAGGTTTTTCTTACAAGCTAGGAGATGGAGACCGCGATAGATGTTGGCCTTCACGTACAATCCCAAATCATGCTTATATTGTCACTACTCAATATGTCGCTACATAATATCGATATACTATCTTAGAAGTTGTTACGAGATTAAAAGATCATTTTGTTTTGAAAGTATGTGTGGCAACGTTGTCTTCAATTCAATTTTACAACTCTATAATATCATATCTTAGTTATTTTATTGAGTTATCCATTCATTGGTATTCAATTGTTACTCAAGAAGTGTTGATCGAAAAATATTATTTGTAACATTTGCATCAGCATACCCTCACTCTGTATGGATTGCAAATATGACCAAACAAATATTTTAACTGCATATTTCGATTTCCTCCTATACTCTGTGTTATAAAAAAAGGTATAAAAATAGATCGTCGTACGGCCGTAAAATTACAAATTTATTGAGACGTACTAAATATAGTAAATAGTAAGAAAATTTAAATTTGAGTGTCCTTCAAATTATTATGGTTTACGTTGAGTACGACGCTGCAGTTCCTGTCAACACTTTTCTTTATGTACATTCCCCTGGAACCTACGTCACTCAATCATAATAATATATCGCCGACAGAGTTAGCCCGTTCTCTAGGCGGAGGAAGCTATACCGGGTTGTGTGATTCACGCTCAGAAAACTTTCAGTTCAGCTGAAATTGTTGTAAACTACGGTCTATAGAAAGGTAGATTTATTGCTATGACCTACTGGCACGTGCGCAACAATTGCGAGGGAATGCAATTGTTGCGCATCTAATTACTACTCTCTGCTGTGACTGTGTGATCGAGTTGAGTGAGGGGGTGGGGGTTCAACAGCTTCATGGGAAAGTGATGGTTACTGGTTAGGTGTGCACGTGAAATGTATGCAAGGAGGAGAGGCTAATCTAGAAATACAATGATGATGAGTGGTATTGTTTGGGAAAGGGGACCGAGAGAGGGGCGTCTGGGGATCTTGATCATAGCCTACACAATCATGGTCTTATGAATATCAATAACCTAATTACCCATTGTTCGCTGCTAGAGTTCGAATAAAGAAAGAAGAACGCAGTTGGTGTGCCTCCCTGGCGTCCTCTTTCTGACGCACTCGGGACTCGAACCCGGATCTTGTGCGCTGTATGAGCTGTCAAATTTGATGTTCGTAGTGTTCATGTTTTTGTCCTCGTTTATATAAACCAATAGCCTAAAAAATCTAAAAAGTTTTCTGCTGAAATGACCACACACTCGTCAATCAACATCATTCCAAATTTTGTGAAAATTATACAGTGAAACTGCAAGCTTGTTTTTACGGTTTTGCCAAATCTTCACACTAATTAATCCATTCAAGTCTAATTTGTATTATTGTTTTCCGAATCGATCGGTTATATATTATTTACCGGCACCCTCTCCCCTTCCTTGAATGGGATAATATGGACTGTTGTTATTCCGTAGTCCACGCATTATTCTAATAATACTCCCCTCTCTTCCCTCGGGTGCCACAGCTGTGAAAGGTGCCGATCTCGTCAACCCTCTCCCCCCCCCCCTGCACTCAGGTGTTCAAGGATTCTACGCACCTGCAACGTAACAATACAATATTCTGTCCAGGAATCAAGCTGTTCTTATCAATTAGATGTGAACGATGTTCTCATTTGGGGGTTTCTCCATTATTATCTTGTTGTATATTCTAGAACTCTTCGATAAAGACGTATTCATCTCTTTCTGTGCTGTGTTCCACTCAAATGGAGATGAAACGAATTGGTTATTGAATTGTTTTTGTTGTGTTTTGTACGCCAGAGGCGAGGCTTACTGTTGGTAACATTTTTAAATGTATTTTGTTACGGACTCGCGGCACTAATGTAATGTACGTACCGTGATTTTGGTTTCTATTGATCGGTTTAGTTTTGACTTTCGTTGTCGTTTTGTCAAATGTCAATGTCAAGGAGATAACACTATAGCACATGTACATGACATGATCATGATGGAGTCCAACGGGACCGCGTCCTACCCGTCGTGTCACTCTTGCAAGGCTGTACATAGCATGTACAAGCATGGTACAAGTACAAGTGTGAGATCACATATCACTCAATCTCGTGCAGCCAAGGTCCCCGACGAAGCTGAACTATCGGTCAGTAGACGACTAGACCTGAGTGTTCTGATCTGTGCCGGAACCGGAACCACATCATCCAACGTACATTAGGTAACTCGAAACATTTGCCATGGATTTTGTGGGGGAAATCGGGGAAATCTTTCTGGTCACACATTGACACATTCATTTAAAACAATCTAGCAGCGGCGTAACTATGAGGGGGAAGAAAAAGGGGTTGAGCACAATTTTTATTTAACATGGGATATTTATTGAGATACTATATAAATATTGATGTTTTTTTCTTTTTTTTTGAAATTCTTTCGTGCATCTTTTCAAAGGTTTTTATCAAAAATACTCGTCAACATAAATACTCCAATCATACTCTAAGAATAATATTTTTTAACGTGGCTGTGCACCCCGGACCCGCATCAACGGGGTTAGGGGCCCTCCCCCCTCCCCAGACGACCCAATCGTGTACTTTACCCAGGAAAGAGCATTAATTAACCTATTTTTGGATGACTGACCATTGATCTTTGGATTTTACAAAAATGTTCGCCCCTGAAGGGCTAGTTACGCCTCGAACGCCTAGGGTCTACCTCGAGCTACGCGCTATCTGGCCAGAGGCAAATTTGCAGTTCCACAACACTTCACTTAATTATTTTCTTAATTATGTATCCGCGATAACGAGGGGAAGTTGTTCTTATCGTGGTCAACAGGTCAACGGTACTTCTCGTATCTCCTGGCATAGATTGTTGCTGAGCTGAGGAAGTGCACTTATGTTTCGGAGTCTTGCGCGTACTCAACGTACGGTGGAAACTGTTTGAAAGACTCGACTCGTGCGTGTTGGGTCTTGAGAGTAGGAATGATCTCGTAAAGAACCTACCCCCGATCATGTCTCTGCACGTACGTCCCCCGCGTGGGCAGGGCAGGTGACCGTCGTTCCTCCCGTGAGTGCGTGACTCATGGAGGGGCCGGGCCCGGGGGGCGCATGGAGTCACTCTCTCGTCGAGTTCGTATCGCCGCTAGCGACGAGGGAGGCCAGTCGACTTCGCCCGCTCGCTGCCGCTAGTACCATCACATTTGCAGTCGCGTAACGTACACGTTCGTTCCTTGCTTGCCACGCCCTAGGCAGCCGGCATCAAGGGTGGGTTGCGTCCCGACGACAACGGGGATTATTCGCAAGGTAAGTGCACTCTACTCTCGTCAACACGGCGACCGGCGTGCCGTGACGTCGCGTCAGCTGTCAGCTCGCACGGCGAATATTGTTGATACGAAGGCGCGGTCATCATCACATCCGACAATCAGCTCATTAATTTCCGCCTAGCGCGCTAATTACGATTATGCGACCTCTAGATGAAGACAGTTACGTCTTGCCGGTCGGGTACTGGCTCATGCCCGACTTGGCCGCTCGAGGATGACGTACTTTACTATACTGCGCTTTTCTATCCGACTGTACAACATATTATTATCATCATACGAGTGCATTAATTCGTTCCAAATAAAGCGATGTTTTTTTGGTTTATAATCGTTTGACATGTGATCACCAGCGGTCTGATTCTGTAAAATCGTTATGGAAGATAACGATCGTTATCCGGCACTTTAGCGACAATTTTGCGTGTCAACTGATTCTGTAAAAATGATAGCGATCGCTATGATAACGAGAATGAAAAAGGAGTCGCTATGCTATGCTATCAAGATACGATAAATGGCGGCCGTAGCGACTTTTTTACAGAATCAGGTCGATAACGATAATTTATAACGATTGATATTTCATATCAACCGTGATCGCTATCGCTATCATAGCGACTATTTTACAGAATCGCACTGCAGTTGTGCAGTGTGACCTTACTTGGACTCTGGCTAGAAGCGGATCGCTTGTTTATGACCGGAGAGAGATTTGTTTGGAAAACATGGCATGGCGATGACTCAAAGGAAACGTTGACGTAATGTTTTTTGACTGGTGCTGCTGTGAATAGCCTGACGCTCGTGCATGCTAACTTGGTTGGTGATGTCATGTGTCAAGTGTGCTTATGGCAGGCCCGCTGTGCACAATTGATTGCATGGGGTTGTTTTTGCCACTGGTGTTGTTTGTAGACTGCAATCATATATCATTTTTCTGCCGTAGAAAAATACACTAATGTCGCTATTAATGAGTAGATCTGTACTTCGTAGGGATACATTTGTAAAATCAATATATGGCTACGTTATCATACGGTAGTCTACGGCTACCTTCTACAAATTAGCTATACACAAAAATGGAAAATTTGCATAATTATTATTGATTGCAGACTTTGTACTTTCGTAGTAAATTGTAGCTTGTTGGTGGGTGGAAGGTGCTCTCCTATCGCAGAATGCTAATTTTGGCGAGGGTCCCCTCCCCTAGGCTGAGGCAACAACAGCTGACAACGTCTGAAATTATAATTCGCTGATCATACTCGTTGTTCGCCCGCCATAGGGTAGGTATAATTTCTCCGTCCAGCATGTTTTAGAGATTTAGACACTCGACTCGGCTCATGTTGTACGTGGTTTGATTTGTCTAGCTCTGAGCAAGCTAAGAAGCCCTTCTGGCTGGCGGTCGTGACGGAACGCGAGCACAAGTACTATTGTTTGCGTTTCGTGAGGTCGACGTGCTGGCCGCTTAGCCTAGGAAGAACCAAACCAATCTCGTCTTATTATACCTTAGTCTTGAACATCAGTTTTGCAATTTGTGCCACTCCAATGAACAAGAACGAGCGAAATCGTACTTCATGAAACATGTTCCACGCAACCTATAAAGACAATGGCATGGCTTATACGGAGGGGGGCTCGTGGCTGCATGGGCACCTCCCTAAATCTCAATCTAATTAGTATTTTACCGAGTACATAATACAAAACTGTACATGTGCAATCAAATTATATTCTCAAAGAACCTTGTGAAATTATGAAAAACAAGACGTGGACTTTTCCTAAAACTTTTTCAGCCGCATCCGCATTGTATAGATCGACTTTTTAGTTATAATTAAATTGATTTAAATTTAACGTTTTGTAACGAATTATTTACTCCCTAGTCGGTTCGGGTTGTTAGATCCTGCACGAGCAATTTGGGGTAATCTGTCAGTGCCTGATGTCTTAGTCTTCAATCTTCATCCTTCACATAAAGTTTGCCATTTAGATAGCAATCCAAGGTACCCTATAAATCAAAATCTCTTCGCGGACTTTTGGCTCAGAGTCCGGTTGGAGTTTTTTAGGACCTTGTCAGCTATATGGCCCGGAACTCTGCAAACATATTGCTACTATAATACTATCACCATTATCAAGCTGGCAGGGTCGATAAACGACCAGCAAACAAATACATTACAGAGTAGACAGATTTCATGAATGAAGGCAGATTCATTCATTCTCAGCATTTATATAGGCCATGGCGAATCCGCGATATTATGATTGGCCTGTCCACTGTTATGTTCTTAAAAATTACGATGTTAGTTCTTGTAAACCTTGGTCCTTGCGGTGTTAAGTGTTAGTTGATGTAAATGTTATTGTGGGATACGTCAATTTAGCGTTCTAGGTTTTTCATGATACATTGGTGAAAACGTATTTTATTTTATTATTATTATTATTATTATTATTATTAGGCCTATTATTATTATTATTATAATTAATAATATTATTAACAATTATTATTATTAATATTATATTACGTCAAAAATACAAAACTACAAAATGCTATGTAGGCAATATGTTGACCGAAGTGAATTATTACTTTTGTTTTTTTCACTAGAAGTGGTTTTAACAGAAAGAAAAAATACATGCAATGTTGTGTTTGTTGTTCAAAATTGAAAATCAATTTAAATGCTATTTTTTACGCGTCTCTAGTTACATAACAACAAAACACGCCAGAAGTGGTTTTAACAGAAACAAAAACAAAAAATACATGCAATGTTAAATTTGTTCAAAATTGAAAATCAAATTATTAAATGCTATTTTTTACGTGCCTCTAGTTAGTTACTATATTTACAACAACAAAACTCGCCCTCGCGGCTCAATAGTTGTTATTTCATAGTGACCAGGGCCGTTTTAACTAATAATGAGAACATAGGCACACATTTTTCGGTCGCCCCCCCCCCCCACCGCAACTATGGAATCCAAAATATCGTTATGTTTATTGTGTGCATACAATGCAATGTTTTCTAATTTCACAAATAATGTTTTTTAGGCAATTGCTAGGGCCTAGTCCTACATTTAAATATTATGCAATTTATAATAGGTACTACGTATGTAAATGTAATTCCATAGTTTCCGTTTAATAATGTTATTTTATATTACTCACCCACATGGACTCGAAGTCGCCGAATCGTTTGTATTGCACGCGCTTACGCGCTTTACGTCTTGCGAAACCACAACGAGTTCTAGAGACCCGAGGTAATTGTAATTTCCAGCCGATTCTACTTTTTCGTTATCACTATGAAACGCTAGCCCTCGTGATGCTAAGAACTTAACTACGGCAACAATGCGACTCAATATATCTCGCCAATATTGTATTTCAGTTGACAACTGCTCTTTTAATTTAGTATCAATTATTTGCATTGTTTTGGTTCTAGCTATAAATGATAGAACATTTAATTGTTCTGTGTTCTTTGGACGTTTCATGTTCTCGAAACCTATTGCCAGCATTTTTCCAATCATTATATCCGTGTGAGAATTGTGACTTTCCACCAAAAAGTTTACAATGGGTGCAAAACACTGTACCTTGGGAGGGCGAGTATATGTCACCCAGTGGCGGTACACAACTTCGCCATTGACATTCTACCGATGTAGGCCTAACAAGTTTTTCTTAAAATATCGATTTTTGTCCGAGTAAAAACGAAGTGAACCCGTTAATTAATCTCCGTCAATGTTTTGATTAATGCTGTGTTTAGCAATGTAATCTATGAGTAAATCACTGATTAGTGATAACCCACGTCGCTGGATCTTTATTAAAACAAAAAATTGTCATGCCGTTCACTTACAGATTTTTCAGCGACGTTGTGACAGTTTGAGTTTAAAGTAGACGGCTTCGTTTAAATCACTTCTTGTGGGAGTTCTGTGCAAATCAATGAAATCATGTACTGCGATCGCCACAGCCTCACTAGTTGAGTTCGGTTTACAATACCTGTGACAATGATATTGCCCTGTGCTCCCTTAGCAATACTAACGAAGTAACTTTTTCAGCATACTGTCTAACTCCATTTTTGTAGCAGTCGTGGGGGCAGAACAAACTGCAAATGAGTGCAAAGTCAGTTTATGCAATGTTTTGAATTAATCAATCTTGCAATCTCCCAGTCATTAATTCATATATATTTTTGAATTTGGGCTTACATCACGCTAAAAGACTGGGGGCGCAGGGGCGCCCCCAGTCTCTTGGCGCCCTAGGCACGTGCCTAGTGTGCCTATTGGGTAATACGGCCCTGATAGTGACATTGCATATTATTGTGACATGCAGATCTCGCGGATTCTCGCCACATATTCCACCTCGTCCGGAGCCCATGTTCAGTTCGCAATTATTATTATTATCTAGCCCTGACCCTGGCGCCTTGTTATCGTCGATTACATCATACCGTGCAATATTGCACAATTTCTATTTTGATTATTTATGTTTTGTGTATCTTTGCTTCGTTAGTGTCAGAAAGTCGGTTAGAAGCTAGCCGTCAAACTCGAAACTATATTGAATCTTACCATCGACACAGATGGAGGTTATTTGTGTCCGTCTATCATATCCCTGTGCAAGGTCTCACTGCTGGCTGTCATTGGCGGTGTCGTCAGATTATATAACCGACGGACGGACTATCACGCTGATTGTATGAGTGGCTCGCGAGACTCCTATCTCAGCCTTGTTAATTTACTGACCTGATTTGGCCTAATTAATTGCAGTTACACTTACAATGGCATTGTTATCATCGTTGGCAATGTCTTCTCAGGAAGTGTGAAATATGCTTGACTATACCGCTAACTTTCTTGTATGTGGGTGATGCCTTTTGCCTTTGGTCGTCAGTGAAAGCTGCCCCTACTTTAAAGAGTAACGAGTGTCATTTGACATAACAATAGACACAGTCACACGCAAACAGGACTGTCGCCTCGCCTCCATCAAGGCGTTCCTGTATGTCCGTGTTTATATTATTATCATCAATGATTACATTTGAATTTATTTAAATTAATATCAGGGTTGGTGGATCATATAAATGTTTGCGTCAAATAGCAGGTACTGGAGATTGATGATTTTTTTTATTACAATGTGGGCGGGTGAAGGACAATTACAAAAAAATGCCTTATGCGGGAGCGGGATACGAACCCGGTTCTTCCTAGTGGATGTGGACGGCTAGCAGGTACTTCCACCTTGCATAAATCAAACTTTTTTTGTTATTCACGTACACTTCATACTCGAGTCAGTACTTCAAGCCCCCAAACGAATAAAAATAACACTTTAAATTTAAATCAAGGATTTTTATTTTAAAATGCGATTAGATTAGATTTTGTATCAAACAGTACAACTAATAGTGAAGACCCTTCCTCCCATCCTTGAAGAAAAGTCTCGTGCCGTGACTGTGAGTCATTGTGATTCTGGTTGGTTTGTTAGCCAGATCAAGGATTCAATGTGTGGTGGTTTGACCCGCCCGTCTCGCCACGCCCACAAGGAAACAATCCAGACTTCTTCAATCAAGACAAGCTACAGCTGGCAATCTTGTTTTTTGCTAACAGTTGCCGAATTAATGACGAGGCGCGTTGCACCGACCTCCTTCTTATTGTATCGTTTCACATTTACATGTGAATAGCCGGATGAACACATGCGACTTGTGTTGCAAAAATGATTTTGGTTATCTACTCTGTATTATATTGCACAAGCAATACATTATGGGAAGAAAGAGGGGCTGCCGTATGTTCGGGTGTGTGTCCTGTGTGACGGACTGCGCACACACACATTTACGCAGTCCGCAACACATCCAAGCATGGTAGGAGGTATGAATAATGTAAGGAGACAGCATGTCGCCGTCAAAACCATAGCCACTTTGAACGACAATGGTGGTGCGCGAAAGCCTCGAACCCAATAGCCCAGGCATTATAAGAGATTTTAGGCCTAAAGATCAACATTGCTAACCTAAAGCTGAATTTTGGAACATCATTAGTATTAATCATTCTTAAAACGCACAGAGAGTTCCCAAAAGCACAGACGCTTGCTTCCTCCGCTATCGCGCCAAAGGGCTTAAGTCACACTGTCACATAAAAATGCTTGTAAAACCTGAACCAACAGAGATATCTCTGTGATTTTTGTTTCAAAATAATCAAGACTATGTATGCTTTGTGCTCAATATCCAAAACATATATTATTACCATTAATATTAGTCACAAACACGAATAGTGCTGGTGCCTAACTTAGTACTTCCAAGAAAATCCCGTAAATCTTGAATTAGGTCGAGTTCACGAAAAATTATCAAGACATAATAAATATGCGGGTGTCTGTCTTGTAGAAGCCACTTTTTCATTTTTTACCGTGCGATGAAAATTGACTGAGATATGACCAAAATGACAAACGGTTGCGCATCGGCACTGTAGCCAAATAGTCCGTGGAACAAGCTGCATCAACTATAAAAACATTTCAAAGCCGGAAACCTACACCAAAATTTAGGATCTGGTAATAGACATATTTGAGAATGTTATTTTCACTTGGGACATGCTTGGTAGCAAATAAGTCACCTGTCATGGCGTCCTGAAGATGGCCGCCAAAATAATTATTACAACTGCTGTAACTCAAGAAGTAATCATCAGATTTGAACAAAATGGGTATTGTTTTAATGAGTTTTTAATGCTCTACAAAAGATGTCAGCAGTTTTACCGCAAATGCAATAGTTTTAATTATATTTATAAATTATTACAATGTATTGCAATTATAGCACTTTTCAATATATATATATATATATAATGTAAAACTCGCTAGATTGCTAAGAAATTTTTACACTATACTTAAATAACGTCAATAAATCCAAAATTGTTAGTCTGGAAACGAAATTCCGGTAACTTTTTTATTAATTAATTAATTAAATTAATCATTAATTAAATCCCAATTAAAAGTTTATTATTCACGTACCACAATCACAAAGTGTATCACACAAGAACAATATGACCACAATGAACAAAAAAAAAAGTTCCAAAAATTTATTCCAATCACTTTACTATTAATTCAATTAATTCAATTAATTAAAAATAATGACAGTTATCTCGATTAATTTTGTAAAATTAACACAATGTGGTCGACCTTGGTATCATTTTAAAGCTAGTTTTAAGACGAATAAATGTAATGAAAAAATTAATTAATTAAATTAATTAATCACCGAATTAATTACATTTAAGTTAAATTATCCCACTTTTGACATATGTATTGTTATGTATACCTAAAACTCGATCGATCGTCATAAAAATATACTACTCTACTGACATAATGTCAATGAATCCAAAATGTCATGTCCCGAAACAAAATTCCTATAACTTACCGATTAATTAACTAATTAATTGAAGAATAACTTATATCTCAATAATTGTTGTTATTGACAATCGTAAAAGTACGATATTCATGAGAAATATTTCTTCGATTATACCCAAAAACGTGGAAAGTCTAAGTTCAGAGATTTCGAAGGTCGCCTCAAAATTTCATCAAGATCGCATATGACGTTTGCCCGGTAGAGCGCAAACAAACAGACAGAAAAACAAACAAACCAAAAAAAACGAACTAATTTTTTTTTTTTGGGTTGGGGTGGGCGGTGAAATTGAAGTCAATATCTCAATAATTGTTGTTGACCATCACGTAGCACATACAAAATGCCAACGGAAGAATCAAATATAAACAATGCGAGTATAATTAAAAAAATAAATAGGGTCAAAATTAAGTTCATGCTACTTTCCCGTTAATTGAATTATGAATTAATTATATATATACATATAACTGAGTGGGTAGACTCAAAATTTTTTTTTTTCTTTAAATTAATTGATTTAAGCACATGTTGTTGTAGAATGAGCGAAGCAGACTTCAATTTCAACGCCCCCCCCCCCCAAAAAAAAAAAAATAGTTCTTTTTTTTTGGTTTGGTTGTTTTTCTGTCTGTTTGTTTGCGCTCTACCGGGCAAACGTCATATGCGATCTTGATGAAATTTTGAGGCGACCTTCGAAATCTCTGAACTTAGACTTTCTACGTTTTTGGGTATAATCGAAGAAATATTTCTCATGAATATCGTACTTTTACGATTGTCAATAACAACAATAGGGAACTAGCCTTGGTCTCAAATTCACGTTTTTCATTTTTTATTATTTATAGAACACAGTTAAATAAACTTCACAAATGAAAGATTTTTTTTTAAAAATCATCCGTGGTAACTACGGGGGTACAAAGTTATAGGGTTTTGAACCCCCGCGCAAACGCTCGTTCTTGGTTCAACTGCGTTACGTAGCTTGCAGCATGCTCATCGTTGTAGTTTGTATAAATACTACAACAACAACAACAAAAGCTCGACGAGCGGCCGTGCGCGGCAGCGAAGCCTAGAGGCAATCCAGTGGACCGTGCTCATCAATAATCGGACTATTTTGACAACAACACGAACGATGACAAAGATGACGACCATGTGATTTTGACAGTGCGTCTACCCGACCTTGACTAGAAAGCGATTTATTTCTCATTAGTGGGAAAGAGCCACTGGTTATTTCTCTATGGTACAGTCATTCAAGGCTGCGCTAGGCTAGGCCCTACGCCCTAGGCTGTGTCTTTGCCCTAGGTAAGGTAAACCAATTCTATAAAATGTCCATTTGGATGCCCTAGACACAGCCTAGCCTTGGTAGGGCTAGTTTGAGGCATTTCCTGTATCCTTAGCCAAGTTTTTTTAGGTTGATGATGATGATATCATTTATATCATTGATGTTTGGTAGGGCTTTAGATTTTATATTTAAATATGCGCCTAGACCTGGGCGTAGTGATAGGCCTACCTCGGCACTAGGTCCTAAGGGCCTAGGTCTACCAAGAGGGCAAAGGCTACCACTGTAGAAACACCGGAGAAGATCATTTTATACACGTGCCAAAAGAACCAAACGACAAACAGGGCAAAAAGAATTGTTCAAAGCTGCAGCACGAGAATGTTTTGAGGAGGACGCCCCCTCTACAAATTCATTCTACTGTTGTGAAGACCACTTTGATGCAAGTAAATATTATTAATTGGTCTACTAGCTTTTTAATTCACAAGTGAATTTCCTATAAGCTTCTGTTAGGCTCCGGCCAAATATTCTCGCAGCAAAATTTGCCTTGGGATTATAAGTCTAGGGCCTAAACGTAAGAGGCGTTTTCTCGCATGGAAGAATGTCACAAATTCAATTTTTTTTTAATATTTCCCCGCGAGAAAATGAGTTACGTATAGGTCCTAGGCTTATAATAATCCCGAGGTAAATTAGAAGCTCATAGGAAACTAACCTGCGAAATAAAAAAGTACTAGGTAGACCAATTAATATCATTTACTTACATGAAAGTGGTATTCACAACGGTAAAGTGAATTTGCAGCGGTAGGCTAGAGGCCCTACGACTCCTTGACATCCTATTCTCGTCTTGTTGCGTTTAACCATTATAGTTCTTTTTGGCACATATATAAATACTTTCTCCGGTGTTTCTAGAGTGGTGTTTAAACACATTGGTACCTTACATCTTTTATAAAGCGTCATTTCTTTTAAAATCAATCAAAAGGATCATTGAGAAACGATAGCAGGAATGACAGCAGGCAAAGTGACGGCAGCTGTCTGCTAGGATGTGTTTGACCCACCGCCGACTGTATGGTAGAATATCTCCCATTTATATCTAGATAGCGGTGCGCCTTTGGGTCTGCGCTAGGCTGCGGTCAGCAGTCTGACGTCACACTACTTTTCGTGTTGTCTTTTGGCGGGAAGCCAGATTCAAATTTCAGCGTTAAATATTGAGAAAAGTATTAACCTTAGACAAAAAAAAACTTTTATGTTATTTTTTTTTAGATGTTATCTTTAACATATTCGATTTCTGGAATGAAGGCTAGTTCCCTATTATTGAGATATAAGTAATTCTTCAATTAATTAGTTAATTAATCGGTAAGTTATAGGAATTTTGTTTCGGGACATGACATTTTGGATTCATTGGCATTATGTCAGTAGAGTAGTATATTTTTATGACGATCGATCGAGTTTTAGGTATACATAACAATACATATGTCAAAAGTGGGATAATTTAACTTAAATGTAATTAATTCGGTGATTAATTAATTTAATTAATTAATTTTTTCATTACATTTATTCGTCTTAAAACTAGCTTTAAAACCACATTGTGTTAATTTTACAAAATTAATCGAGATTACTGTCATTATTTTTAATTAATTGAATTAATTGAATTAAAAGTAAAGTGATTGGAATAAATTTTTGGAACTTATTTTTTTTTGGTTCATTGTGGTCATATTGTTCTTGTGTGGTACACTATGTGATTGTGGTACGTGAATAATAAACTTTTAATTGGGATTTAATTAATGATTAATTTAATTAATTTTTTAATAAAAAAGTTTCCGGAATTTCGTTTCGGGACTAACAATTTTGGATTTATTGACGTTATTTTAGTATAGTGTAAAAATTTCTTAGCAATCTAGCGAGTTTTACATTATATATATATATATATTGAAAAGTGCTATAATTGCAATACATTGTAATAATTTATAAATATAATTAAAACTATTGCATTTGCGGTAAAACTGCTGACATCTTTTGTAGAGCATTAAAAACTCATTAAAACAATACCCATTTTGTTCAAATCTGATGATTACTTCTTGAGTTACAGCAGTTGTAATAATTATTTTGGCGGCCATCTTCAGGACGCCATGACAGGTGACTTATTTGCTACCAAGCATGTCCCAGGTGAAAATAACATTCTCAAATATGTCTTTTACCAGATCCTAAATTTTGGTGTAGGTTTCCGGCTTTGAAATGTTTTTATAGTTGATGCAGCTTGTTCCACGGACTATTTGGCTACAGTGCCGATGCGCAACCGTTTGTCATTTTGGTCATATCTCAGTCAATTTTCATCGCACGGTAAAAAATGAAAAAGTGGCTTCTACAAGACAGACACCCGCATATTTATTATGTCTTGATAATTTTTCGTGAACTCGACCTAATTCAAGATTTACGGGATTTTCTTGGAAGTACTAAGTTAGGCACCAGCACTATTCGTGTTTGTGACTAATATTAATGGTAATAATATATGTTTTTGATATTGAGCACAAAGCATACATAGTCTTGATTATTTTGAAACAAAAATCACAGAGATATCTCTGTTGGTTCAGGTTTTACAAGCATTTTTATGTGACAGTGTGACTTAAGCCCTTTGGCGCGATAGCGGAGGAAGCAAGCGTCTGTGCTTTTGGGAACTCTCTGTACGTTTGAAGAATGACAAATGCTACATGTGTGCCAAAAATCAGCTTTAGGTTAAGGATGTTGATGTCAAAATCTATAATTCCTGGGCTACAAAGCAAGGTCGTCGGTATTATTAGAGCTCATTGTCAAAGCTATGAACATTCCAAAACAAACAAAAACGCAGCACATCAACAAAAATTAAATTTTAACTCTTTATTATTCATTCTCATATTGATACAAGAGTTTTATCAATGTTTCAAGTATAATACCAGCTGTTTCAGTGCCGCCATAGTAGTCGCCATATTGGTCAGCACCAACGAGAAGAAGTAAATACTGCGAAAAACTCTATGTTTTAGTAGCCGCCATATTGGTCAGCACCAACGAGAAGCAGCAAATACTGCGAAAAACTCGATCAGAGACGTTCAAAACGGCCACGTTCATTTGTACAGCCACAGATAGCGCATGCTGTCTCCTTACATTATTCATACCTCCTTGTAGCCACCCCCTTTCCCCATAATCCTTTACGCACAACAAAAAAGGTGACAATTCTGAAAATCATTCAAAACATTGACCCGTAGGTGGGGGCTTAATTTAATCCCCGAAACTAGTGGCGAGCTCTGGCCATCCCCCCTTCTCACATCCTTACTTCCTTGAGAAATGACACGACCGTGGGTGTCCGGTTTCTGCGCTGGAGTGTCTGCAGTCGTGAGTCGCTCGTGGCTGGATCTGTCCAGCACTGGCCTTCCCCGTTGTGTGGGTTCAACCCCCTCCCATCCACATTGTTTTGGTTAGCGCAAGTTCGCATTCATATTATTATAAGACGTTAGTCTAAATAGGCCTAATTCATTCATCTTTTGAGTAAACGTAGAATTAATTTGCAATGTTGCAATTAATTTGCAATGGTCTCAATGTTTCATTGAGTTGAGACAACCGTGTGTGTTGCTCCTATTCAGCCCGTTGTTTCGTCCACGTCTTCGCGGTCTCGTACTGTGCACAGATGAGTCACTGTCACGGAAAACTGGACAACTGATGACATTTGTAAAAATAACACGTTACATCACAACAAAGTCTGCGTTCTTTACGTTGGGTTGGGAATATGAAATATAGCCAGACCCCGGTTGCCATACTTTCACCTGGGGGGCGTAGCCTTGGAAGCCATGAGTCATCATACATATTTCAAATACATTTTTATTGTACTGTTTTTTTACCGTCATTTGTGTTTTACGGTAGCGCGCACTTCCGCTCGTCGGGTACGCCTCCTTGGAAACTACTAAGTACAGAACGTGGGCCTAGTTTTCAGCGACTCGGCTCTTCAACTTCACGAGGTGTAATAGTTTGTGGGTGTGCGAACCACGAAGAGAGGTGAGGTTTTAGTCTCACAAAGTAATTGCTTGTGAACACTACTTCCAAGAAGGTCTCCAGTGTCATGTAACCAATCTGTAGTATTTCGGCGAATCTGGTATTATCTTGAGGAAATGTTCCTGTCGTGTCAGTGTCACCAGCAGAGGGATGACTAACGAACCAGCCGCGCCCAACGGGGTAATTATTTCTATGACGACACGAAATCACGAGAGTAAACACGACAAAAATATTGTCCTACTGCGACTCGATTATTATACAAGTCTACAACGCCCGGAAAATAAGCTAGGTTTTTTACTCGTTTCGTTAGTAAAAACAAAGTCGTGAACTCGCTAGTTCAGATTGTGGTATCGTTGGAGCTGATAAACATTTTGAATAGTTCAAAACCTTTTATCAGGGTACGTACGTTTGTCGTTTTCCTTGGAAAATTATCACCTATGGATGTGTGTATGGTCTACTAGTTATTGTTTGTTGTTGTATGATAAAAAAAATGCGCACATTGATAAGCCTTTTGCATTTTCCCAGAAAGCAATTTAGTTTTTTCGATCTTTTTATTGAAACAATTACTTGTCTTGCTGCACTATTTTACGTATTTTTATTTCAACTAATATGTTCGATTTCGACTTGATTGATGATTCATAAATCATAATATCATTGAGTCTAGAACCTATTTCTATCCATAACTATTTTATGGATCTGCACTAGCCAATCTGTGTATATAATTACATCCTATTCCTGTGTGCATAGCTGCATTTTACTCAAATTTTCTTACTCCACATAATGTTGCATCAATTTTTATTACAGCAGCAATTACAATTTGGATTTATTTTTTAGCTTCCAGCAAAATACCCCCACAATGTTTTTATACACATTCCAGTCGTGTCCTTATCAAGGCACAATCACACATTGTTTAGTTCCCGTCTGTTACTTCCGCACAGCCATGCCGTCAGCATTCGTCATTCGTCGCCAAGTATGACTCATCATCGCTAATGAGCCCTCAGTGGTCAACCCCTTCACCCGCTCGCTACCTGAACGCGCAGGCGCATTACTGGCCATTACTCACCCACCACAACCATTCAATCGAACAATTTTTGTATCCGCAAAATGTAATATTATCTCGGTCCCCGTGCAATGTGTCGCGATGACACAGTCGGGGGACAAAGAAGGGTTGGTTGCAAGCAAGGACATGTAAGGAGAGCCCTGGCTTGCAGCAGAGGGTAGACCCCATCTGCGCTCACACTCACCGACCAGGTGTTACGGCGCGTATTGTGTTTCGCCTGCAAGGTACAGTCGAGGGAGCTGCCGGTGAAACATTCGCGCCACTTCAAGGCCAAGGGCACCGGAGGGAGGAAATACCATTTCAAGCTCCCTTTCAGATATAAAATTATTTCTCTTCCATCCAAACCACCGAACTTGCGGCCTTTGAGTAAAATAATCTCTTTTTTTCCTGATAGTGAAGATACCACTGCTTGCGTAACAATTGAAGTGCAATATTTTGCTATCGAGCTTCATGTGTTGGTGTTTCGCACTTCTGAGTAAACATCTACAAACCTTGTTTGTGTGGAGCTTAGATACCCTTAAGCTATACCTTGTCAATGTCAGCTGTTCCACAATTCAGGGATGTGAATGCCATCTGTATGTTTGTTCGGAGGGGCATCCAATTCTCATTGTTGTAGTTAGTCTTATTTTAAAGTACACGATTTGAAATTGATTGTGGTCAAGACAGTGCGTCTACTTCTGTTTGTGTTAGCTAGTGCGGTAACAACGGAATCTCGGCTGCAGCCTGCACTAATTGCAAAGTCTTGGCAAGTATTGTTGGCCGTCCGCGATGTTGTTCGTTGTGCCTCGGATAACTAATTGCTTGCGCCGAAAGCCACGACGAAGTGTATTCGGTGTATTCTCCTTGGCCACGACGCGCCAGCAGTGACTTGCAGCAATGCAGGCACAGTTCCTGGCCTGGCGTGTTTATTAATTATAAGAACGGTACACCATAAATGAAATCAAGCGTGCGATGGTACCGCAACAGGCAACACCGACCACACAGCACCTGATACTTGATCTTGATCGACACCTGACGACGACGTGAGGTTCCTTGTCCTCACTGGCTGCAGCTGTTGTACTGAGCATGTTTAATTAAAACCATGATGTCGGATTACTCGAGTTTCGTCACCCGTCAGTGGCGCCAGTATATGTGGTGTCAAACCGGTACACGAAACAGAGATGGCGTATTTTGTTAAATTTTTATTTCCCATACAGTCAACCTTGTCGCCTATAGCTAGGGCATATTCCAGTCGTTCGCATGCCGCCTTTCACAAGCTTGCATTAATTATATAAACCGCCCCTTGAAGTTGGACCGTTGTCGTTAAAAATAGAACGAAAGCTACGTAACGATTTTGAAGTGATGGATCACTATCGGGTCCCTCGTGAATGAACTGTTTCTCTGACGGGTCGGGCTACCGTAGTTGTGTATTGGACTTTTCGCATTTCCTCCATCCCCTTCGCCCTTCCCGACAACGACGACGACGACGACGACGACGACGACGACGACGACGACAACAACAAATTCACAACATCCCCAACATTGTCTATAGCTGGATATGACCAGCACTCTAGTCTTTCTTCCCCGCATCGCCTATGTGCTCCACTGACGCATTATGACATAATGAATTATTGTTGAGTCACACACAAATGTTTAAACTTTAAAATTCTCATCATGGTAATGTTATCAAAATAAAAGCTTGGCCATATTACCGTTGGTCATGTCCTCGTCGTGTTTGGAAGCAGTAGATCACACAGTCTTGAGTTGTGAGTGCACACATGGTAATAACCACCCCGCCCCTCCAGGTCATAAGTAAGGTGACAGTCGTGTTTCGGGTGTTGGTCGTTGGTTGGGTGTGCTCGGCTTCTATAATATTTTTATCGACTCAAAATTATTACTCTAGTTCTCGAGGCCTTGCTTTGTTTTATCGTCTGGCCCTGGCCTAACCCGTCGTCTACCCACTTTCTGCGTCGACAGCAATCGAGGAAGGGACGCGTAGGAATATTGTAAACAAACTATTAAACCTTATTTTGAATTCCACGTAGGCTACAGAAACACTACATCCATGCATGTATTACGTGGGGAGACCAGTATTCAGTCACCTTGTCAATTCGTACCCAAGTTTACCGTCTTCGGTCTTTCCTTACCCTACTGTTAATGTCGTGTTTTCATACTAATGTATGTATGGGTGGTTCCTCCAATTCCATTCATAAATAGGTCTTGGATCGATTCGCTTCGCTTGCGCATGCGTGGCTGTGGCGTGGTTGTGTATGCCATAGAAGTAGGTGTCAAAATTTACCATTGGTTTGGTCGAGTACATCTTGCCATCTAAATTATCAAAATAAATGTTTCGTTTTGTGGGTTTTGCGCAAAAAGTGGATCATTCTTACCAATGCCAACCATATAAAAAAAATATTTTTGTGCGTTTTGCCAAAAGTGGAACATTCTTGCATCCAAATCAAATCTTTTTTGTGCGTTTTTTTCACAAAAAGTGGGATATCTTGCCATCTAGCCTAAATCAAATCTTTCATTTTGTGCGTTTTTTTGAAGTGGAATATTCTTGCCATCCAAATCAAATCTTTCTTTTTGCCACTTTATTCGCTAAAAGTGGAACCTAATGCATATAGGTGTGGTGTAGAAATCCCTACCTTGCTCGGCTTATCAGTGCTCCACCTCGCGCGGTTTATTGTTGCTTTAGCAGAAAGTAGTGTGCGCCCCCCGTGTTTCACCGACAGACAGCCCTTACTCTCCCTCCCACTCATTTACCCGTGTGAGTTTCGGTCGTCGGTTCAACGCCCTTCGCTTGCGTCACCTTCACCCGGCTGAAATATTCTATACGTGTTACGAGCGGAACCCCAAGACGGACGGTATGACGCGGTGTCAATACTAAATAGCGTTCAATGTTGGCTCGTTGAGCTAAGAAAATAGTTGCTTTGCATACAATTACGAAATATTTTGTTCCATAACATAATAATAATAATAGCATAATAATGGTTATTAGCTATAGAGTCCAGCCCATAATACTTTCGCGTTTACAATTCATAAAAGCATTTTAATTGATACATTTCTTATCAACTCGTTACTTGTGAGTGTGATCCTACTGTGATTACTGACAATACAACTACTTTTAATTTTTTGTATCTAGGTTGGTGCATGTCTGCGTCCAATGGCGTAATTAACCCTTGTTTTTGGGAAGGGGGGGGGGGGCAAACATTGCCCATAAAACAATTGCTCCGGCAAAAGTATCTATCCAGGCACAATGGAGGAAGTTTGTCAGCCTTATTCTGCAGGCTCCCCCCCAAAGACCCTCTCTGGCCAAATGTTGTTGAACTGCCGTAGTTACGCCACTGTCTGCGTCAACTTGTCTCGTATCCTCATGTTATCCTCTTGGTCTTGGTTCCAGGTGACCTCGAAGCTGTCAGCCAGAGCCTAGTACAACTGTCCAAACAGCAGGGCTCCGTGGACAACATCAGCGTGATTGTCGTCTTCCTCACCGACCCAGAACAGTTGGCAGCGATGGACGTGTGGCCAACCGTGGGCGACGCCGTCCCCATGGACACGAGCAACCCCTTCGCCCAGCCGGCGACGCCCCCGCAGACGAACGGCTCCTCCGCGGCGGACGCGTCCTACCAGAAGGCGAACCTACTTCTCGACCTCGCGGGCGCCGGGGAGAACTTCAAGCTGAGCGCCGCGTCGCCCTCGGAGACGGACCTCTACTTCCTGAACCGTCCGACGAACGGAAAGGGAGACTCCAACTACGAGGACGACGACTTCGGACCCGAGACAGACGTGGACGCCGTCGACGACGTGCTGCTCTCGCCGGCGATCGCTGCCGCCAAGGCCGCGGCGACGGCCGCTGCTGTGGGGGTCGCCGGGGAGCTGGACGGCTTGCTGAACTTCCAGCCCGGCGGCGGCAGGGAGGAGACGCCCACACCACCGGCTGACGAAGGTAAGGAAGCTGGACGAGCTGTGAAACGTTTTCTAATTTACACCGGATGAGACTCGAATATGCATGCAGGTAGCTTTTTTTTTATCGTGGGAAACCTGTTGTAGGGTGCAATTAGCCCCTCTTCAGGTGAACTAGGTATGTGCGGATAGGAAATTGTGAAGGGATGTCCGAGGACTCAATCCCTTGCATTCGGAAAACCTCAGAAAAAACCTTCAGTCAGGATTGCCGGTCTCGACGGGATTCGAATCCGGGACCTCCCGAATCAGAGTCGAGCGCTTAGCGCCCGAGCCAACACTGTCGGTGCAGGTAGCTTGCTTGTTGCACTGTTAGTAGTAGCATCATCCTTTCTAAGCACTTTGAGTGATACTTTTTATCAGAAGGTGCAACTATGGACACGTGTTTATTTTATACATATGGAAATCAATCCAGAAATTAACAAAATCCATCTCAGCGGAGTATCGATCGCCGGCCTCTTTATTTGCCGGTTGGGTGCTATATTATACCTTGTCGTGTTGAACAATTGAGTTTCAGAATACACTTTTTAATTCATGGGTGATAATTATTCGTGGATGATTAAAAAATGCACATACCCTAGTGATGGGTCAAGTTTTTTTTGCTCCCCATAGACACAAGCTAGAGAATAATACTAATGAGGTTCTCATTCAAGTTTGTTGCCCTCTGTATGGACAGTGCACGGACTGCATGAAGTACACAGGGGCATGGTACCTGTAATTTAACTAATTTTTTAGAGTGCTCAGCCACGCCTTTAATCCAGTAATTCCAGCCCAGAACACTTCGTAGTTCGTATGACTCCATTGTTATATTCCATTAGAAACAGCTCCATACTGTGTCATGGCACGTACTTCACTTAATGATGTTTTAGTCTGTTAGAAATCTGGATCTTCCTAGTCTCAATCTTTCATATAGACTTAAATTAATTTACTAGGCCTAATTTGTTTGTTGACGATTCGTGGTGCTAACTGTCGCAGATTTGGATTTGGTATGGGTAGGCTAGATTTGTACCGTTAATCAAAAAATCAAAATGCGTTGATGGAATTACGAATTTGGGACAGAGCATGTCTATGATCAAACGATATTCTCAATTTCAAGTTTCTGACATTATCATCGCTCAGCAGGTAATGCGTAGGAGGGGGGGGGGGGGGATCCACCACCCCCACTTTTCCTGTGACCCCCTCACTTCTAAATGTTACACAATCACTCATATTGTATCACAAGCTACAACAATTGAAAAACTAATTGCAGGCAAGAAACTAGGGTGTACGACTTGCGGCGGCTAGATCAGACATGTATTCGGAAGCAAATCAATCTTCCCCCCCCACCCCAATCGAAAGACTTTCTTCGCGCCTGTCGCTCAGTCGCCATGCAACACATGCCTGCATCCTGCATTGCATTTTGCATTCGTTCTTCGTTCCAGTGGCGTATCCAGGGGGGCTAATAACCCCCCTTTGCCCCAAAAAGTGTGAAAGTCTACTTTTAACGTTTTAATGGACAATATAGAATAACTGTTTTATCGCAATACAACGAGAGAAAAAAGCAAAATTACCATCGGACCAAAAGAAGATTTTAGTAGGTAGATAAAAATTGGTTATTGTGAACTCTTGATTTTCATCAAAATGACCTTGAAAAGAAAACTTTAGATTCAAAACGGGATTTAGTAGATGAATAGTTGGTCATTGTAATGCTTTAGAACGCACAGATTTTCACCAAAATGACCTTGAAGGAGAAAATTTTCCGGATTTCACTTGGGCTTCGGTACATCTATGAATTAATTGATTGACACCTCCCCCCCCCCCCTTATGAATTGAACTGCTCCGTTCGTTCCTATTAAAAAAAAACTTTTAAAACCCCTAACATTGGAAGCAACCGTAGCAACCTAGCGTATATCGTGTAGTATTTGCACGTGCTAATCGCACCATCGTGGTAGAACGTCTTCTGTTTCACGGTTCACCCTCATTTGCCCTCGCCACTAGTCATTACGCAGTAGTTGCATAACCGGAACAGGTATTACGCCCTCCCTCCCGGGACCCCTTCTTACCCCTGCATTGCATGGGGTCCGGATTGTAATACAATCAAACAAATGAATACATCCAATAGTGGTTGGGGCACTGTTGTATTCCTGTAGGCGTGAACCCTTGGTACCGGTCGCACAAATGGAACTAGAAATCGATGGCCATTACTTGGATTTGCGCAATAACGAGCATATATTTCGATCGGTTTGATTCAACGTAGAATGGCCTACAATAATAATATTGTGGTTGGATATCAAAAGAATTTTTTCTTGAACTTGTCCGAATTTTGTAATGAACCTTGTTGGAGGTCGATGTAGTGCGCGATACCGGCTAGACAGACAGACTGTGATCTGGGCGGGGCTTCCCCCACGGACGAGTCGGGGGGAAAGTGATTCCGTCTCTCCCCCTCCCCTCCCCCTTAGTGTTGCCATAGCAACGAGGAAGTGCAATAATCGTTTAGTCGTGTCGTGTCCCCGTAGTGCAATACGTAGTCGTGTGAGTCACCCGCCTCCGCGGGTCTGTAAACAAGATTCGAAGTAAGTGTTCTTCAGTGTGAAAGTGTCTCTCTCTACTCGACTCGGACGGACCAGCTGATCGATTGCGGCGGGTTCTTGCCGGCAAGCCTGCCTGCCTGCCTGCCACGAACCCGCTATCTCCTCACCGCTCGTGTCTAGAGCGAACGAACCGAGCCCATTGCCAGTCGAGATTAGGACAGTGCTATTGTTGGGTGTTCGAACACTTCGTCCTACGTGTGTTTCCAAAATAGTTTCCCGTCGTACTTGCACAACACCACAGAATGTGAGTATTCACTTGCGTTGCGCCTACGCGATATGTCACGTATGGTATGTGCGACGTGCGTAGATTTTTATACTCGATACGATTTTCGTCCACGATTCAATATTGTGAAAACTCGTTTTCTGGATTGAGACAAAATTTTCCGAAATTCTTCAGATTCGTTCTGTTGGGAAATAATCTTGCGTTGGTGGGTTCGCCTATCGTGTGATTGATCGCATATTGGAAGTTGCCCCGATCTCCTGCTGGCTACTTGGTAATATAAGGCTGTGTTATTTGAAACGAGCGTACATACGTACGTACGTATATCTTGCCAGGTTGTTTGGCAGAGAGCCATGCTTGAGTTTAGCCTGCCTACCCAACCCGGAATATCGAGGCACATTACTGCCTGCCACTGGGGTCTGTGTGCTGTGTGTTAGAGATGTCTTTAGCGTTCTTTATGCTGGGCCATTGTAGCGACCCGACTCGAGAACCCGACTATGCCCATCATATACGGTCGATGGTGCCACAGCTGATGGTTTTCCCCATTTGTTTCCCACCTGTGGCATTGCATCTTAATAATGGGCGAAGGAGTGGGTGTAACAGCTCTACGATCGATCGAGTTGTAAGATTTCCTACCAGGGCGTGGCCTGTTCTGCTTATTACTATTATACCCCTTTGACAACGTTACTCAGCTCAGATGTTCCCTGGGCCCGGAAGATTGATTCCGCTGGCCGGGTAATTAAAATGCAGTAAAGACACTGTCTGCATCATCGAAAAAGCGGGTAATCATGCGTGTGTCATCTATCGAGGCGAGCGTCTGGCTGGTCGTCGTTGAAGATGTCGACACGACGATGTCAATACATGAACCGCCCTTTCTCCGTCCATGGTGTTCGCCGCATGGGCTTTCCCCAAACCCTTACTAGGAAACGTGTGCAGATACAGCGCCCCCACAAATCCATACCAACCAAATCGGCTGTATTCCAAACCGAACATGTATTTGCCTACCTATGACCTTATCAAATATTGTTCGTAAATTAACACATTTACAAATACAATCATTGGTTTAATTTACAAAATAGAACATTCTCATGTTCCTACTTACGATCCAAAATATGAGAATTAATGAGTAATAAACACTTTCCCTTATCCATCTTTACGTCATGGCTACATACTGATTTTTGTATTTTCGTGTTCCACTCTAGACAGGTGGCCTCAAAATACATATTCAATTTTAAAAATTTTGAAAGAACGTTTTTCAAAGTACTACTTACCATGTGGCCATTCAGCTTTTGCCATTCCATTCAAAAAAGGAACTTTGAAAAGAAGTTAGCCTCTCAAAAAGAAACTGAATTTTATGTTTTAGTTCTTTTATAACAAAAGGACTAAACCGGTTACTTAGTTCCGTTTTTCATCCTTGGATCTTACATAATAAATGGAAAAGTTAAATTTATGCTCTTACTTATTAAACTAGTCCAGCCATTGACACGCGTCATTCGAAAACAGATCCACCTTGATATTTTCATATGGATACGTTTATGTAAGAATTGTGCGTGTACACTCGAAATTGCTTAAGTGTATGTAATTTGTTTAAGTTGATTTGTTTGAGTTAAAGTTACTTTAAGGTTATTATAAATCCAAAAGAACCTTCACAACCTTTATTCTAGAATCGGCCACTTTTCAATTTTTCTTTCAAAGGGTCCTACATCACATAACCTTAAATTTTATGTGAATATGAATGTTGTAGCCCACCCTTTGGCCAGAATCGGCCCAAATGTCACGAAAATATCGCACTAAAAATCGAAAAAAATCGTAAACGTACGTTTATTTTATGGGTTCTGGTTACCTTTTTCAACTTTTTTTTCACAAGGTACTACATCACCATAACCTTAATGTCCATGTAAAATATGAACTTTGTAGCCCCACCCGTTTGGTCAGAATCGGCCCAAATGTCACGAAAATATCGCACTAAAAATCGAAAAAAATCGTAAAAGTACGATATTCATGAGAAATATTTCTCCGATTGAACCCAAAAACGTGGCACGTCTAAGTTCAGTAGATTTCGAAGGTCCTGTCAAATTTTCATCAAGATCGCATATGCCGTTTGCCCGGAAGCGTGCGAACAAACAGACAAAAAAACAAACAAAACAAAAAAAAAAAAAAAAAACAAAACACACAAAAAAACATTGGAGCTAAATTTTTTGAGGGGTCAGTGAAATTGAAGTTTTCGTTCGCTCGCTCGCTCATCAAAAGGAACTGAGACGTTCCTAGTTCCTTTTCAATAAAAAAGGAACTTAAACGTTCCTCGTTTCTTTCACGTTCCTTATACCATCACTGATTTAAATAATAATAAAATGTGAAATGAGTTAATTTATCATTGCTCTTATTTATTAAAGTGAGTCCCAGGCCATCTGACGACGGTGGCGTCATTTTCGAAAACACAAGATGTCACATTGATATTTTTCATACTGCAGTTTACGATATCAGGTACTAGAATTCGACGGTATTACGACAGCGAAATGGACTTATAAAGGAATGTTAAATTCGTTCCAAGTTCCCAAGAAATAGTAACTTTGACGTTACAAGTTCCTGATCTAAGAAAAGGAACGCGTTCCCACAAAAGTTCCTGAAAAAGGAACGCGTTCCTCCCCAAGACTGGCGATTTTAGGCCTAGGCGCGCGTCTAGGGTCCCTCGATCTAGGGGGCCCCCAAATAAATCTATTTCTATATTTTTTGTGTGCTCGTCACTGACATTATACTTTCTGGGCATTATTTCAATAGATATGGTCTGATGGCTTTAAGTTTTAATATACTTGTACGAAATAGGCGAAATAGGTGTCTATTTTCAACAAAGTTGATATTTAAGAGTGCCTAAAACTCATTAAATTGCTCCAAACACACTCTTGGAATCGGAAAAAATCCCAGGGCTATGCGCCCCGGACCCGCATGTGCTGGAGCTATCCCCCCCAGTCCCGCCGTTCACACATATGGTATGGGCCTCGTAATTCCTCAGCGTCTAGTGCCCCAAATAACGTAAACGCGCCTCTAGTGTACCTACATGTTTTTTCAAAGATTTAACCTAAACATGGGCCTATACTCACCTCCAGGCTTAAGCCTAATTGATAAAAGTACCTCTAATTTAATATTATGCTATTGTTTATTAAATTGGCTGTATCCAAATTGTATAGGCCTAGGTCTAGACCAGTAAATTTTTGGATTATTATAAATCCCTTCGTAATGAACAGGTTATAGTACTGAAAGTGTACTAAGTACTAACTGACTTTGTTTGTATTTCTAGTTACTTGCGGTCCTACCCTGCTGCCCGAATCGGAAAATGTAGCGGAGAGCGGAGAGGAATCCGAGGACGAGTGGAACTATTACCGCGTTGACCCTACCGACAAACCAGCGGAGCCTACTAAAACAGCGCAAGAGGAAGAGGACGAAGCCAGCATGGAGTCTCGTCTCAACCCCAACGCGGCCGAGTTTGTGCCCTCGCCCACCTCGACCAAGCCGTCCATCGAGGAGTTGTTGTCCGAGTCGCCGCGCAAGGGGGCAGTTGCGACCTTGGACGACGTGGATATGCCCTCCCCTCTCGAGTTCCAGGACGAAGTCAGCTTGCGACCGTCGGGAGAGCTGGATCTCAACCCCTTCGCGCCGGCCAACATCTCCGGGAACTCGCTACCCGACTTGTTGAATGGCAAGACCGAGTCTGAGAACAACGAGAAGAATCCGTACCAGATTTTGGAAAACGAATCTGATTTGAGTGAATTGACTGAACCGATAAACCCCTTTAAGTCTTCCGATCATCTGTTTGACAAATCTGAAGTGTCGTCCACCAAGGCGGAGTACGGTGATGAAACCGTGTCGAGTTTCTTTGCTAATACGTCTGATGGCGAGGGTTTGTTGAGACGGGGCGATGCCAATAGTTCGGATTGTTTAGACTTGGATACGTCAATGACCGAGTCGGACTTGATGGCAGCTAATTTATCTCAGGAATTAACTAGTGAAGAGCTAAATAAATTCCACGATGACTTTGCTCCAACTGTACTTCCTCATGAACAAAACATGTGCTTTGATTCTCGGGAGGACTTTGTGCCTTCGGTCGTGGGTGGAGTTAGCTCGCGTCATGCGGGGGACGAACGTGTGGAATTCAATTCCACTCCTTTGAACCAAGAACTTGGTCTCGGTGATCCCATTGACTTCCAGTCGGAGTTCGAAAATGTGCCGCAAGGAAATGATACCTTGCCGCCGATGAACGAGGACTTCACGCTAGACTTTGCTGACCCACCGCAACAAAGTGTGCAAACCGTTGCATCTCCATTGCAAGCTGCGCCTCTATCAAACACTGCCTTGTCGCCCAGCAAGGACGCTTTCGACCTCGTTATGGACTTTGCAGGAGAGGTTGTTGAACCAACACTGTCGTCCGTGCCACCCTTTTCAGATTTCCAAATGTCGTCTGTACATAGTGGAATTGAAAATATGAACTTGGAAACTATCACAACCAACATTTCCCAACTCGAAACTGAAATAGTTTCTCATTTCAATGCAGAACCTGTTATTTCGGATGCATCCAACTTAGTTGAGTATGAATCGCAAATGGTACTACCTAATCAAGCACTTGAGTCCCATGTAGAAGAGCATGCAGAAGATCTTCACCTGCTGTCACCCTTGCTAAGGGAGAAGGTTGAGGATCAGATTGAGGAGGTGATTGACAAGCTTTCACCAGAAGAATCTGCCCCTCTTACTAATGTTGACAACAAAGAACATCAAGTTGTTGCAGAGGCTGAAGGTAAGGAGTCGGGCAATACGGGACAGCTGGAGGCAGCAGTTGCCGCCACTGCTGTTGCAACCGCTGTAGCAATTGGAGCTACCTTGTCTGCCAATGAAAATGCAGATGTAAAAGGTGCAAAGAAACTTATTTCCGATAAAGCCAAGTCTTCTACGACTACAGCAAAGACAGGACCTGGTGCAAAAAGTGCTCCAGTGGTGCAAAAGACTCCATCGAAAACCACTCCGACTTCTCCTACAAAGCCTTTGGCGCCGGCTGCCCGCTCGGCCACAACTCCAAAGAAGCCAGCGCCACCGGCTACTAGCAAAGTCGCAAGTAAAGCCACAACGGCCACTAAACTTTCGACAACTAGCAAGCCAGCTCCTTCGTCGACCGTTACGAGCAAGGTTACTGCATCCTCCACTAGCCAAGTTCGGGTGAAACTTGGATCCACGCCTACAAAGGCCGCCGCTCCCCCTACAAAAGTGGCACCAACAAAAACTGCTGCTCCCTTAAGGCCACGGCCAGCTACTGCAACCACCACAAAAACGACCTTGCCTGAGAAGAAACCTGGCCTGACAAACGGTGATGCTAAGCCTATAACCAAGCGTCCCGAAACATTGGCAACCAAAAAATTGACTCCTTCGGCTGCCGCCAAACCATTGTCGAGGCCTGCGTCTGCACCAGTCGCTAGTAAAACCATCACGAAAACTACCACTAGTAGTCGAACGACTACAGCTACGACTACAGCCAGCACTGCTACATCTAAACCAACGACAAAGCCTGCTGTGAATGGCATTACTAAACCAAAAACTACTACTACAGCAGCAACCATGAGAACAAAACCTCCTTCGACTGTTTCTAAAACTGGCACTGTAGACAAGCAAGTGAAGGATACTGCGAATAAGCAGATTTCATCTAGTGCAAAACCATCTACAATGTCACGCACTGCCACATCCACCACCACACGTAAATGCCCCAGTGGAGTTACTAAAACCACGACGACCACAACTGTAACAAAATCATCTTCGGGGCCCATCAGGAGACCACCCGGAACCATTGTTACTAAAACTTCGGAAATTATTACCGTCGCACCAGCTGAGGTGGTAGTAGTCGAAGGATTCACTACCACTGTCACAAAGGATGATTCTCCAATTATTGACAATGCACAAATGGAAGTACAGTAATTTCCTCTACAGACTGAAGTTTTGTTTAAACATATTTGTATGCTTGTCATTTATAAGATTGTCGCTTTTTATGTGAATGCCATTTTAAAGTATGCACAAAATTGGATAAGTTATAAAACAGGATAAGTAATAATGAAAAGAGTGAATTGCAAATGCCTTTTATTGGTATATTTATAATATGAATATCTATGATATACTAGTGATATTGCTTATTAAATTTGTTTTTAATAATATAGTAGTTACTCTCTAGCTTGGCTTGTTCGGTATGCTGCTAAAGTAATCCAAGTTGCCGTAGAGCTTTGTGTTTTCCTTGTAAATAACATATCTTTTTTTATATTACTATATTAGTATATTCATAATTATTGTAATTGTATTTTATGTTAGAACTACATTAAGGTGCTACTGGGTCAGACATGCTGTCACTATAAATTTTGCTTAAATGTACTGGTAACATGCATATTAAACTATTACAGGAAAACTAGCATTGTAAGTCAGGGTACGTACTGTAATAATAAGTTTACTATTCTAAAATTGCTTGTGCATTTGAACCAACATAAGAGGTTTGCACAAGTAGTCATTCCATGATGAATGGTTTCATTTTTTTTAGACTAATAACAATAGAGATAATTTTTACATTTTTTTGTAATTTGTAATAATCATTTTTCATATAAGGTTGTGTTTAGAATTGAGTAACCATCAAAGCCTGAATAATGTTGGTGAAGTGAATCTTAGCACCAGATATCTTCCATTATTTGCAGATCACACTGCAGTCCATCAACCTATTTGAATAGTACATAGTTGTTCTAATAATGTAAACATTAGGCCTAAGGTTGCAAAAATACAGTAATATGTTAAGCAATATAGCACATTTTGTAATTTGGCACAGGCCTAAGCATGAAGGCCTACTTCTAACATGTGTAAGGGGAATATATACAGGCCTAGCCTAAGATAATGTGGTGAGATGATATACCTAATTGGCACTATGGTATGTGGGCCTAGATGTTTCTACACTGCAGTTCCACCAACCTAGTGGACTGCAAAACAAAGCTTAAAACACCAAATAACAGATATCACTTGAAGTATAATTTATTAAAACCATAGTTATGGACTTCTAATCATTCTTCCATTTATAGTGAGACAATTTTTATAGATAAGAGTTGGTTTTTAAAATATACATTTTTATGAAACCTGGATTTGTACTATCTATTTTACTTGTTATTTTAGAGTAAGAATCCAACTTGTTTTTTTCTGTTTCTGTAGCCATTTATGGAATGTTATAAATATTTTTACATTTTTCCCCTTTTGAGTGTGGTGACCAATTTTAATTGATGGGCTGCTATGTGATGAATTGTGTTCACTCGACATGAATATGCTATTTATGACTGTCTCAAACTCTTGTTTAATCCACCCAGCAGTCACTGTGAACTTTGCTTGATCTACAAAACTTTGGTAAAAGAAGTGATTTGGAAGGCCTGCTTTGTATTCGTAGCATTAGAATTTAGATAAATTCTGTTTAATAGTACCATAATTATGTAGCAGTTATGTGCTTTCTACTAGCAGATGAGTATTGTAATTTTATGTACAGCATTGTTATGTTAAGGCCGATTTTCGAAACTGATTGAATTGTAATAAAAGTCTTTATTATATATGATCTACTGGTTGTTGATAATAATTTGGTTGGTCTTATAAATATTGGAATAGTAGTTTCCTATTCCTTGTGTAAGCAAGTGACCAGGGGTCGAAATTAACGCTCGCCCAAGGCTAGTAAAATCTCATTTCACTAGCCTGGGGGGCGAGTACCTTTTCCAGAGTTTCCAATTGCCGTTCAAACAATCTTTATATTTTGCGCCGATAACTTAACGATTTTCCAGTAGTTGTGCGCTACGCCGCTACCTAGTATGGAAAATCGTTTGAAGTTTGTAGGCACACAAAATAAAAATCTTAATGTAGGCTAGGCCTATCTTATTATTATGATTATGGTGAAAAATCGTATCCAGTCACTCCCTAGTACCCCACACCCACATGTCAAAACTCTGTGAATATTGTGACTTAAACATTCATGTATGATTGGTTTATAATAAACCTATTTGATGGCGGACTAGTAAAAATGCTCTCGGGCTGGAGGACTATTGTTGCCACTAGCCCAAAGGGCTGGTGGCACAAAAAGTTAATTTCGACCCTTGCAATTGACCTTTGTATTTGAACGAGAGTTGGATTTCGTAACTACCCAATAAATATTGACCTAATGGCTGCATTTATAGTAACCCGGCAATTGGTTTTCTTTTGACGAGAGACGGGAAGGGGGGGGGGCGACCACAAACAGTGTTCGATATAGACTAATCTAGGGGTGTGGGGTCATTGTTAAAAAGACTTCCTTCCTTCCTACATGCACACATGCATCCTCCAAACCTCTATCCCCAAAGAACAAGTTACACCTCGCATCTCGGTGGTTTCATTTTCTCAACGTTACTGTGTTTTTCACCCCCAGGCATTGGAAAATCTAAGGTTCGGATGCACAACAGTCGCTCATTGCCCTTTGCCACATTGACACAACCGATTGATCATTTGTACGTGCTTATGGAAAATAACATAGGTCTGGTTCACTTGGTGGACTCTTTAGCAGTGGTTTGTAAGTGACTGCTGTGCATCCTGCCCTAAAAGCAAAAAATATTGCACATTCACATTTACATGAGACTTTTTCTGTCTATGGATATGAGATTTGTCGTGTTTTGATACGACTTCCTTGACATTTTCCTATGCTATACCGACATTGTTGGCTTGAGCACTTGACTCTGATTCGGAAGGTCTCGGATTCAAATCCCGTTGTGACCGGCAATCCTGAATGAAGGTTTTTTCTCAAGGTTTTCCTCGGGTCATTAATGTGAATGCAAGGGATTGACTCTAAAACAGCCCTCAGACATCTCTTCAAGATGGGGAAGTGGGCACATAATATTTTTCTTGATAATAAACAATTTTTTGATTCTGATTTTGATTTTCAATTGATTGACTTGATCAATGGTCCGGAAAGTTTATTGAAGTTTTACTAACATCCATTGGCTAAGGTGTACACTTAAGGCATTTATACCCCCCCCCCACCTCCCCGACGGCGACGACAAAGACAACACGGACGGATGATGACACAGACGGAGACGACCATGACGTGGGGGAACCCCTGCCCTCCCCATATGCTTGTGGCTGGTTCTGACCAGCACAGGCCTGTCTACCCCTTGTCCCCCCGCGTCATCCCTTACGTCCCTCCCTTCGTCTCGATTAGCCAAGTTGCATAAATATGAGACGTAAAGCAATATCCAATCAATCAATTAGGCATTTATGGAGGGAATTTTTTCTGCAACCAGTAAGTGTAATTTGTATATAACTTTCCACGGTCGTCGGGCAATGATGTTTGTTATGTATTCTTTACTTAGGTTTTTCCGGTACTGGGAAAAACATTCTCGCAATAATTATTCATCTTCATCTCATTGTTGGCTCGTATAACCATTGTATAACACACTCTCAAAAGAGTCAAAAGTCTTGCAACGCAGGCTGTAAGGAACAGCACTCACTGTGAGAATGTCTGTTTGTTTGTTTGTCTTGTTTGTTCGATGCCATACGAACAAACAGATAGAGCTGAAATTTTAAACCGACATCTGTGATCAGTAACTGAGAACTGTTAGCAAAATCCGTTGCAATTTAAACCTACAAGAAATAATAAATTGAAAATTAGGCTGCAAATGCATCGCTTTTGTTCTTAAAAAATAATTTTTATTGACGATTCATTTTTTAATGTAGGCAGTGAGATGACCAAGGTGTATTGAATCTTGCACGCTCAAGGTTACCCAAAATTCCGCTCTGAGAAACCTTGCAATCTTTACTCGTATTATGTACTATGTTTTCCATAGTAGGCCTACTGTATGTATATGCATTTCAAAACTAGTTCTTTAATTTTACAGAAATAATAAAATAAATCAGAAACAAAAAATCTATTCCAACCGTTGTTTGAACCTGGGTCTCCCGTTTACCACATTCTGGGTATAAAAGGAAAACGCCAAAGTCGTTGTTAGACGGTTGAGCAAGTCAACACGAGAACATTTGCATTTAAGTTGATTGATTTATAAGGTTTTAAATTAAATTTAAAAAAAAAATGTGAGTGAAGCCACTCAATTATTTACTCCTCAAAAGAGGCTTAAGAAAAACCCGGATCCTGTGTAGTAAGGAAGATTAACAGCCGAAGATTTAATGAATGTAGTAAACAGCTTTTACATCTAAAGAAAGAAGCGAAAATAGGTTCATGGAAAATTTGCTTGAAAGTAGCGCTAATGAAAAAAGTAAATTTGATAGATTCTATAATCAGAAGCAAGAAGGGAAAAAAGAATAGTATACCTGTGCTTCAGCAGAACGGTAAGACAATAACAGACGATAAGGAGAAAGCAAAATGTGTTAAATCATCACTATGCTAGCATATTTGGGGAAAAGCCTAAAAGGTAGTGTAAGAAGTAAGTTAATAACGAGTGCCAGAATGAAAATGTCTTTACATTTAGTCAAAAAAGTATTGGTCAAGTAATTAATGGCTTGAAAAGCAACAAAACACCGGGTTTGGATGGCATTTCAAATGATTTCATAAAGTTAGCGGGCAATGCGATCATTTCCTATTTACAGCTGTTGTTATTCCAAATTTCTATAAATAATGAGCAAATACCAGATGATTGGAAATCTGCATGGGTTTCTCCAATACCCAAAGATGGGAAAAAGGATAGGGCTGAAAACTACAGGCCAGTAAGTCTTACTAGTAGTGTATGTAAAGTTTTTGAGACTATGATTTCTAAATATATAGGTAAGATACCAATTTGAAACAAACTGGTCATCTGTTAAACACTCAACATGGGTTTTGTGAAGGCTATTCTTGTGAAAGTCAATTAGCGAGCCTTATTCAGGATTTGTCGGATGAGGTTGGCAATAAAGGGGAAGTTGCTGCAATACTACTGGAATTTTTCCAAGGCATTCGATATGGTACCTCATGATATATTGATGAGTAAAGTAAACGAATTAGGAATAGACCCAAGAATAGTGAAATGGATAAATGAGTGGCTCACAGGAAGAGTGCAAGTTGTAGGTGATGAATATTCTGATGAAGTAGCTGTTTTATCAGGGGTTCCACAGGAAAGTGTTCTTGGCCCACTTCTATTTCTAATATTCATAAATGATATATTTTCAACTTTTTCAATTTTTTATTAGGACAAATTGTACATTTTATGTAACAACAACAACACAATTTTTAGTGTATGTGTCCTTTAACCAAATAAAAAAAAATGTTACTAATACTAATATAATGAGAAATTGTCATAATATGTAATACATTGTAAATAATAATAATTATTGAAAAGTAATAAAATAAGGTTAATTTCATTATATTATAGTTAATCAATAATATCAAGTGATAACAGGAATTTCTGTGAGTGTATCATTTAAGTAATCAATAAGATAATAAATAGTAGGCTTTTAGAATTAAAATTTGTTTTAGTTCATGTTTGAAACGGTCATAGCTTGAAATGTTTTTAATGGATTCTGGAAGATGGTTATAAAGAGATTTATGTAAGTAGTCTGAGTTTACTTGTCCAAGTTTTGTGTGATATGAGTTTAGCTGTAGGTGATTTTTTTTACGTGTGTCATGATCATGGACATTTGCATTTACTGAGTAGGTGTGTATATTTTTTTTAATTACTAATATTGATTTGAAAATGTATAAACATGAAATGGTAAGGATTTTGTGGCGTATAAAAAAAGGTTTGCAGTGTTCTGTGGGATCAAGAGAACAAATTGCTCTAATTGCTTTTTTTTATAATAAAAACTTTATGAATGTGGGTCGATATACCCTCTAAATTCAATTCCGTAGCTTATATGACTCAAATAATGAATAGTAGCATATTTTGGCTGTGGGGATGTTACTTATCTGCTTGATGGTCCTAATAGCATAACAAGACGAATTAAGTTTGGTATTAATGTATTGATATGATCGTGCCATGTTAGATGTTGGTCTATTGTTAAGCCTAGAAATACATTTGATGAAACTTGTGTTATATTTGAATTATCTGAAAAATTAGTTAGGTATGGTATTTTATTTAAAGATTTAATCTTCTGAATTGAGTGGAATTGGATATAGTTTGTTTTTTTGGAGTTTAAAATAAGTTTGTTAGCTGTAAACCACCCATTTGATTCATTTAGTCTTTCTTCTGATTTATCCCGAAGAGTTTTGCTTTCATCAGCCTTTATGACTGTGGAAAAATCGTCAGCAAAAAGTTCAGCATCATCTATACTTTCAGTTAGATCATTGATAAAGACAATGAAAAATAAAGGGCCAAGAATTGACCTTTGTGGTACACCACATATAATTTTCTCAGTCCGAAATGGTATGTGAAATTTTATTATTTTCATTGCTAGTTATTTCTACATATTGTACTCTGTTTGTTAGGTATGATTTTAATAATTTTAGCGCAGCACCACGTACTCCATAATATTCTAATTTAGTGAGGAGTATATTGTGATCAACACAGTCAAAAGCTTTGGTGAGATCACAGAATATACCCAGAGTATCAATATTTGAATCCATTTCACTAGATCTTCTAATTGTATAGGAATAGGTCTGGATGGAGATGTGTTTATAAGACTTTTTGCGGACGATTGCATATTATATATGAGAATTAACAATATGGATGTTGTCTCAGATTTCAAAAAGCTATTGACAAAATAGTGGAATGGATCAAGGCCAATAGAATGGAAATGAATGCAGCTAAGAGTCAGCTAATTAAATTTACACTCAAGCATAAAACTAATGTTTATCACTATGCTTGATGGAGAAAGTTTAGAGTATCGTGAAAATTGTAAATACCTTGGAGCACTGTTAAATAATAAATTAAATTGGGGAGAGCACGTAAGCCAAGTTATATGTAAGGGAAATAAACAAACAAATTTTGTTATGAGAAACTTGAGAGGATGTAGTGAAAAGGTAAAGGAGAAAGCATACATTGAAATTGTTAGACCTTGTTTAGAGTATGCTGGGTTAGTGTGGGACCCACATTTTAAAATACATACTGAAGCTATAGAAATGGTGCAAAGAAAAGCAATTAGAAAGGTACGAGGTAAATATGGAAGGAGACATAGTCCAAGTGAAATGATGATAGATCTGGGATTGGAATCATTACATGAACGTAGAATAAATGCTAAACTGTGTGCTTTTTACAAAGTATTTACAGGTCAACCGGCTTGGGATGACCTAAATAAAAAGATTATTTTTGCACCATTTAGAGGTAGAAAAGATCATAGTATGAAGATATTTGTTCACAAATGTAACACGGATGTAGGTATAAACACTCCTTTCTTGGTTCTGTGACCAAGAGTTGGAGTTTTTTGGATGAAAGAGTTGTAAATCCATTGCCTAGAAATGTCTCTGAATTCAACGAGTGCATAAAAAAAATACCAAGGTTGTTGTTGACTCTTGTCAGCTTGTGCAGAATATGTGGTTACTGGTTATTGTTGTAAATGTTTGGTAACCGAGTTGATGAACTCAAAACTGAACTTAATAAATTTAATCTTTAATCTTTAATCTTTAGTAACATTGTAAATAAAAGGGATTTTTTTTAATGTACTCACAAACAAGAGACACAATAATATACAGTATAAGTGATAAGAGTTTTGAGTTTACTTGGTATAGGGGCGCGTCAACTGTAAGGTAATAATGCGCCACTCTAGACTATGATGGGCTAGGGAGGAAAAACCCTTGCTGGATCCAGCCTTAGGTAGGAGGATGAAAGGAAATAGAATTGAGTTACTTTATTCAGCTTAACGTGCACCGGAGTAAGTGAATTGACTGAGGAACATTATTAAACTTATTAAAAAACAAGAAGTATAAGCAATTATGCTACTATAGTAGTAGTATAATAATATTTAGTAACTAAATGTTAAATTAATGTAGAAAATAAACATAATGCAATGCAGCAATGTTGCATAATATAGATGAACTAACTTATAAGGTTTAATGATAAAATAGGTATATGCATTAGATTAAATTTAGGCAGAGAGGAATTCATGGAGCGAGTAGAAACTTTTGGATATAAGAAATAATTTTAATACCGTACCGTACTCAACACATGACTCACTCATCTAACAACGACTTTGGCGTTTTCCTAGTGTATCAACAGTGAATCTATAACTATTGATAATAGAAACTCAATACAAGACGTAACTTGGTGCTACTGCTAGCCTACGTGGCGGCAAAATAAAATATCCGCTGATTCCGCTCGTCTATCAACTCGCTGTAAATCATTAAGTGGTCTAGCTATCATGTACTATTACAGGAACAGTGTTACATAATCGTTAACGTTAAGTTGAATGTGTAGATTGATGTATGTATGTGTTCATCAAATCTTTTTAAAATTAAAGATTGTTTTCAAAATTAGCGCCATATTTTTTAGGAATTTAATTCAAAACCCTCCGCAAGGCGGTGAGAAATTTGTAAACAAAATTTGAAGATGGCCGACAGCCTGTCAACTTGATCTCGTGCGTGTTTGTTTGCACGCGTACATTTCAGGTATCTGCAGCCTTTCATTTTCATTTAAATATTAGAGAAATATATAGGCCTAGTACTTTGATAATTTCTACGAACTTGAACGGCTTTTTCGAACATGCCGGAAATAAGAGTGACACCATTGGGAGCTGGTCAAGATGTTGGACGCAGCTGTATTTTGCTGTCAATAGGCGGTAAGAACATAATGCTTGATTGTGGAATGCACATGGGATACCATGACGATAGAAGATTTCCTGACTTCACCTACATCAGTCCAGAAGGACCTCTTACTAGCCACATTGACTGTGTAATAATATCACATTTTCATCTTGATCATTGTGGTGCTCTTCCTTACTTTACGGAAATTGTAGGTTATAGTGGTCCAATCTACATGACCCACCCTACCAAAGCAATCGCTCCGATTCTTTTGGAAGACATGAGAAAAGTTGCTGTAGAAAGGAAAGGCGAAACTAACTTCTTCACGTCAGAAAACATAAAAGATTGTATAAAGAAAGTAATAGCAGTTACTCTGCATCAATCTGTCATGGTCGACAGCGAGTTGGAGATCAAGGCCTATTATGCCGGTCATGTTTTGGGAGCTGCAATGTTCAGGATCAAGGTTGGTTCACAGTCTGTGGTTTACACTGGAGATTACAATATGACACCTGATCGGCATTTGGGCGCAGCTTGGATTGACAAATGTCGCCCCGATTTGCTAATAACCGAATCGACATACGCGACAACCATTCGTGATTCTAAGAGATGTCGAGAACGAGATTTCTTGAAGAAAATTCACGAATGTGTAGATCGTGGAGGGAAAGTATTGATCCCTGTATTTGCTTTGGGAAGAGCCCAGGAGCTTTGTATTCTACTGGAAACATATTGGGAACGAATGAATCTCAAAGTGCCCGTTTACTTTGCAGCTGGTCTTACTGAAAAGGCCAATAACTACTATAAAATGTTTATTACATGGACAAATGAGAAAATTCGGAAAACATTTGTCCAGCGTAACATGTTTGATTTCAAACATATAAAACCTTTTGATAAAGCATACATTGACAACCCTGGCGCAATGGTTGTTTTTGCTACTCCTGGTATGCTTCACGCAGGTCTTTCATTGCAGATATTCAAAAAATGGGCTCCAAATGAAAACAATATGGTCATCATGCCTGGTTTTTGTGTCGCAGGCACGGTTGGACACAAGGTTCTTGGTGGAGCTAAGAAAATTGAGTTTGAGGGCAGGCAGACTGTGGATATCAAATTGTCCGTTCAGTACATGTCTTTCTCAGCACATGCTGATGCTAAAGGTATCATGCAGCTTATCCAATACTGCGAACCAAAATATGTTATGTTGGTTCATGGGGAAGCCATTAAAATGCAGTTTCTCAAAGAGAAAATCAAGAAAGAATTTGATCTTGAATGTTTCATGCCTGCAAATGGAGAAACTTGCGTAATTAACACTTTCCCAACAATTCCTGTTAATGTTTCTTTGTCTTTGCTGAAACTGGAATCAGCTGCTTATAATTCTCTTCCGCCGGACCCAAAACGACCAAGAATCCTGCATGGCGTTATTGTGATGAAAGATAATACAATTTGTCTAAAGAGTGTAGATGAAGCCTGCAAGGACGTTGGCATAAATTGTCACAATATTCGATTCACCTGTAGCTTCGAGCTTGACGATCCAGACCCAATCAGCAAAACCGTTGAAAAGTTGTTTGATCTTCTTAAAGTGCAACTAAAAAACTGGCATGTGCAAATCAACGAAGGAAATATATCGATAGAATCAGTGTTGATCAAAGTAACTGGAACTCAGGATGAGCATAAAAGTGTGTACGTCTCATGGGACAATCAGGATGAAGATCTTGGGAGTTATATTCTTGCATTTCTTAAGAAAACAAGACAGAAAGCAATAGGTCTTCGTGCATAAATGTAGGCCTACCGGTAACTGAGACTAAAAAGCTAGTCAACGGTTAAAGCTTTAACATTTTCTGGTAGAAGGCTTCAGGCCTATGGTACGAACACACACACACACACACACATTTCATCATTTGGCATTTCAATGTGTTGTAGGTAGGCCTTTGTTGTAGGCCCCTAACTGTGTAGTAGGTACATAGCCTAAATGATCAAATAACTATGATTGTCCACCAAACTTAAAATTGTACTTGGGTTTACACGAGGCCTATGTGGAGCAAAGTTAATCGACATTCTGAAAAATAATTAAATTGGTTAACTTTTACAGTATTATGTTTTGTTTTATATTCAAAGTTAAGTAGGCCTAGTGCACAAGATGTTTGATACTGGTACATCTTTCTTTAGTACCAGTAGGTAGGCTACCGTATGATACTAGCCTACTGCTCTTCAATGCTACCCTTAATTTTTACTTTTTAGTCATATCAGAGTGTAGGTGACATTTCAGAAAAGTGGCATTGTGACTTTCTAATTAACATTTTTTTCAATACACGACAGTAGGCCTAGCCTACACTACTAAATGTAAAACTGATTTCATCTAGCCCTAAGTTTTTAATGTAGGCCTAATAGGCCCATGGCTTGACCCATGCAAATGGCATATTATTGTACCGTATGGTTAATCATTTGAATAATTAAATTAAATGTCATAAATATTTCTCTAAAAATTTCCTTAATTTTTCTCTCCTCATCCAAATTATCCTTTATTAATTATTACTAATTAAGAGAGTATAGGACATAGCGTTTTAGGCAAATTGCTGTTTGCTTGGCCAACTGACACCCTGAAATTTTGAACATATGTCACGAATGTGGAAATATAGGGTTCTGCAGTAATACATTTCCAAATTTTGTTTTAAAATAATTTATAAAAAATGAATAAGTTTTCACAAATTTTGATTTTGTTAGAAACTCCAAAATTGACTAGGCCTATAGGCTAGGGTGGGTCGAAATTTTTTTTTTTTTTGGAACACTTTAGTGCGGAAAAGTTGCCTATTGTAATAATAAGAAAAACGGCATTAAAAAAATAAAATCGGTTAACATCTTCCGTTCGCGCATCGTACTTGAAGTTAATGAAAAATTTCAAAAATCGCGACTTTTTTGTAATTATTTCTTTGTAACTAAATATTTTTTTTCGGAACGCTTTAGTGCGGAAAAGTTTCCTATTGTAATAAGAAGGAAAACGGCATAAAAGAATTTAAAATCGGTTAGCATCTTCCATTCGCGCATCGTACTTAAAGTTAATGAAAAATTGCAAAAATCACGCCTTTTTTGTAATTTTTTTATGTATGGTAAAACTTTTAAAATAAACACGCATTAGTTTTTTATGCTTGTTATATGGTTTAAATAACCTAAATAAATTAAATTCTGATCAATAATCTATTTTCTCCGTTCGCGCAACGTCTTAGAAAAAACATAAATATACAAATTTGTCACAATTTCCACTGTGCAACTCTTAGCTCGTTTTGCTAGAACAAAACGACCCAGAACTCACCACGTGGAGGTGGTTGCACGTCAAGTTCCACCCACCCACACCCTACCCAACCAACCATCCAATTGTTGGGTGTGAAATTTACATTATATTTACAACTATTTACAACGTTTTTCCATAGAGTAGGATTTTTGGCTTACTGTGTATTTACTTTTCCTTTTTAAGCGAGCGAAGCGAGCGTTTCCATTTGACTCTGCCGGAAAAATTAGTCACTGTTTGTTTTTTTGTTTTTGTTTTTTTTTCTTTTTTTTTTTTTTTTTTTCTATGTCTCGCGATAACGTTCGAACGGAGGCTCGGATCGAGTTGAAATTTTGACCATCCGCAAGCTTCGTTCTCGATTGAATGCCATTAGTTTTGTGGCAAAATCGTTCAAAAAGTTAAAAAGTTACATTAAAGTTAATCAAAAGTTTTTTTTTCAAAACTAACCGGCGACAAAATCTGAGATAGCCAAATCATTTAGAATGTCCGTCCGGTCAAGAATATGTTAATTTTATTTTGATCCGATAAGTAGTGTAGATGGAAATTACATTATAACAAAAGTAACGTTGCCATGGCAACGAAAAGACGCGCGAAGTTTCTATCTAATACACTGCCACCTAGAAGTAATCAAAATACTTTCGAGAAAGCAGTCTATTATTTGTCACCAAAGAGTTTAAATAGTTTTCCCAAGGAGTCAAGGTCCTCTAGATGGCGGTGGATTTTATCCACAAAGTAAAGGTTTTTACACACGGGTTTACCCAAATACCTTGGCAATAATAAATAATATTGGAAACGCAAATGTCATAAATTTTATGTGCAATGTGGGTCTAGCTATAGCACGTGCTCGCTTATGAACGCGTCCAACTTAGCGTTTCCTAGTTTATATTTTCTACACATTTGAAGTCTGATTTTGTGGAGAAATGAGGCATGTCCGATCTTCGGATAAAGACATCTCTGGCTTCATGACCACATACTTTACTCGAGGCCCCTGTCACAAGTTTGACACACCTCTCCACAGCCTGGGTGTGACAGGGAAACTTTTGTATATCTCTGATGGGTTTAGTGTCAGAATTGATGAGTGATTTAATATCATTCACTGAGGTCCCACAGCATTGGGGGAGAATACAACACACAAGAGTTCCAATTAATTATTTCTGTGTAATCGGAAGCTTGAAAGTTTATCTTCGGTGGTACGAAATTTCTAACAATCTTCTTCTTCGGGACGGTTTGTCTTGCTTTTAAGATCCTTCTGTAACCAAGCTCCCGAATATGTTCTCTATCATCGACAAGCAAACTGCAGGGCCTAAGTCTTTTGGTGGGTTAATCGGGCAGCAGCTCACTTGCTGTGAAAATCTCCTTGTGGTCGATTATGAACCCATAGATTGTTCGATTCCTGATATAGACAGAAATTTGTTGAGTAAAGGCCAACAGTATTTGTTGGACATTTCAAGTGCAATCACCTTGGGACATTGTCCAGAAGACTTGGCAAATCGGGACCCTGGTTCTATGTCCCATTCCAGATGGCTCACTGCGGCCAACCGAGTCCTTAGGTTGTATATATAAGTTCTTCAGATCCATCCGGAAACTTAAAAGAAATAGTTGGCTAACATCTTAAAATCTTACATGCCTGTGTGGTTTGCCATAAAAAGAGCAAATATTTTATTGACGGACCAAAACATGTCTTTCAAGCAATCCAAACATCACGGTATTTATCCGACGAATTACTTCAAGTTGTAGATCCAGTAATAGAACGAAATGTGTTCTTTGCGCACCCAGAGAATCTTCTGTTGGCAATGCTTGTTGATGATAGAGAACAAATTCGGGAGCGATGTTACACAAGGATCTTAAAAGCAAGACAAACCGTCCCGAAGAAGAAGATTGTTAGAAATTTCGTACCACCGAAGATAAACTTTCAAGCTTCCGATTACACTGAAAAAATTAATTGGAATTCTTGTGTGTTGTATTCTCTCCCAATGCTGCGGGACCTCAGTGAAGATGATATTAAATCACTCATCAATTCTGACACTTAGCCCATCAGAGATATACAAAAGTTTCCCTGTCACACCCAGGCTGTGGAGAGGTGTGTCAAACTTGTGACAGGGGCCTCGAGTAAAGTAGCCTATGTGGTCATGAAGCCAGAGATGGCTATGTCCGAGCAACACTTAAGTCGAGATCGGACATGCCTCATTTCTCCACAAAATCAGACATCAAATTTGTAGAAAATATAAAAAAGGAAAAGTAAATACACAGTAAGCCAAAAATCCTACTCTATGGGAAAACGTAAATAGTTGTAGGCCTAAATATAATGTAAATTTCACACCCAACAATTGGATGGTTGGTTGGGTAGGGTGTGGGTGGGTGGAACTCGACGTGCAACCACCTCCACGTGGTGAGTTCTGGGTCGTTTTGTTCTAGCAAAACAAGCCAGAGCTCAGAGCTCAGTGGAAATTGCGACAAATTTGTATATTTCTGTTTTTTCTAAGACGTTGCGCGAACGGAGAAAATAGAATATAGATCAGAACTTAATTTACTTAGGTTATTTAAACCATAAAACAAGCACAAAAAACTAATGCGTGTTTTTTTTTTATTTTACCATACTTAAAAAAAATTACAAAAAAGGCGCGATTTTTTTGCAATTTTTCATTAACTTTAAGTACGATGCGCGAACGGAAGATGCTAACCGATTTTAAATTCTTTTATGCCGTTTTCCTTCTAATTACAATAGGAAACTTTTCCGCACTAAAGTGTTCCAAAAAAAAAATATTTAGTTACAAAAAAATAATTACAAAAAAGTCGCGATTTTTGAAATTTTTCATTAACTTTAAGTACGATGCGCGAACGGAAGATGTTAACCGATTTTAATTTTTTTATTGCCGTTTTTCTTCTTATTACAATAGGCAACTTTTCCGCACTAAAGCGTTCCGAAAAAAAACAAAACATTTTTTTCGACCCACCCTACTATAGGCCCTACCCTATTCGTGATATTTTTCTGGCTGATTAAGTCAAAACTTAAAAAATCTATGACCGCAGGGCCGTCTATGTATGCTTTATTGACACCTTTGTAAAGTTTCATATACGTCGGATGCATCTTGGCCGAGCGAATAGCTATTTGCTAACTGCCAAATGTGTCCCAATCCCTCTTTTGTTACCAAATATTCTAGATTGTAGGTAGCCTTAGGCCAGTGATAACTTTTCTGGTTTTAAGAATGACTTAGAATAGGCAATTATTTGGTCGGTGGTCCATGTACATGGCAATAATAATTATTGGTAGCCCGAGATAGGTGAAACCAGTGCTTAATTTACGATCACCACCTTTTCCTGTGTGTAAATTCAATTGCCGGTATACAAAATTATAGTTTTTCAATAGCTCTGCATAATATTATGTTTTGTTATATGATCAAAGAATATTTCAATGTTTCAAATAATTGTCTCTTGTACAAATTTTGGAAATTACTACACAAAATCCTCTTTGGCGCCCTATATAATATGCAATATTTTGCAAATTTCTTTGATCACTCAAAACATACTTCTAAATTGGCATATGGGTGTAAACTACAACCCCATCCATAGATAGGCAGGTCACCTAGGGCATAGAACAATAGGTAGAGCTTCGAAGTGACCCGCACAAAATTTTATGTTTCTTCATAAAATGCTCATTTGTGTGGCTCGTTGGTCTTGTGGTTAGCGTCTCTGCTTCCAATGTAGAAGGTCTAGGGTTCGATTCCCACTAAAGACGTCAGAAAAGTTTTTTAACTTCTGATTTGGACTTAAGTCCATCAGTTCTTCTCTTAGGAATTTGTAAACAGTGACTTCCTAGCAACGAGGCACATAATAATTTAAAGAGAATTCTGAATCGGCCTTTAGTTTAGAAGGTCCCCGAAAATCTCATCAAGATTAGAGATGTCTTGATCTTGATGAGATTTTTGGGGACCTTCTAAACTTTGAACTTGGATGTATGCTATTACAGGGGGTTTAATCGAAGAAATATTTCTCTTGAAAGTCGTTGGGGCGTACCTCTAAACTTAAAAAAAATGATTTTTGTACAATTTTTTGTATTTTGTTAGCTCTGTACGAGACAAACCTCTACGGTGACATTAAAAAATTCAGAGAACCTTCAAAACCTTTAAACTGAGATATGAAATACATTTTCTTGTGAAAATCACACAGTTTTAAATCATGGATTTATGCCACTCGCTCATCCATCAACACGACTTTAAGAAGGCAAGCACTCGGACCCGGTGCTGCCATTCAACGGAATTCACCGTTCATTAGTAATAGTGTGTAGATTTAATAATAAAAATAGTGTTATTTTAATGTTAATAGGATCCCTCCCCCCTCGACCCACCCACCCCATTATCAACAGAAACTGTCTGTGTGGCTCGTTGGTCTTGTAGGCTCTGATTCCAATAGAGAAGGGTTTAATTCCCGCTTTAGGCAGAAGTTTTTTAACTTCTGATGTGGACTTACGTCCATCAGTTCTTGCATTGGTTCTTGGCGCTTAGAAATGTGTAAACGGTGACTTTGGAGTCGCCTTTGCAACAAGGCACATAATAAATTCTAAGGTTTTTCCAAAATAGCCTTGTTGATTCTGGCGCTGTCCACAGGTGGAATCGTGTCCAGCTTGATTGATCGGTGTTTCCTACTTAAATATGCGGGTCTCTAGTTGGTCATTGTTCGCTTGTCGATGGTGTCGGCACCTACAGGGTTGGCTTGGTCAGCTTTTTAATGTTCCCTACTGATAATCAGTTATGTGACTGATTGGGTAGACTCTAAATACGAATTTATTTTTTATTTTAACAGGTTTAGGGAAAGGTGAAACAAAAAGTTATGTTTGTTTTAATTTTTATTTATTTAACGTCTATCCTATTCAGTTAAAAAAATTATTTACAAAGGAGAACAACTCTAATTACATAGATGCAGACACAACAATGAACTACAGTTCAGTAATATCTAACTCCCCAAACTAGAGGCGAGCTCTGGCAATCGTCGTCGGGGACCTTGCCCCCTTCCCTTGACGACCCCCCGGCGACGATGACAATGACAAAACAAACGATGACAAAGACGATGACGACCGCGACGTGAGAAACCCCCCTTCCCCCCTTACCCGTGGCTGGTTCTGACCAGCATGGGCTCCTCCTCCCCACCCCCCTTAGTCTAGAGTGGTGCATTATGACCTAACGGTTGACGCGTCCTTAATCAAAATAAACCAAACTACAACAACAATGCATTAAAACACAACCATTTTGGTTACAAATTCAAAAAGGATATTACATGCAATTAATTAATGAACCAAATATAGAAAAGTGGTTGGAAGAAAAAGAAAAGAAAGAGAAAAAAATTATTAAAAAAGAAAAACCAAAAAAAAAATATTTATTAGACGATCCCACTCATCAACGAATATGAGGTTTGCCAAAAGTCAGGAACAGCAAATCAGGGAGTAATTAAACTTTCACGGTAGAAATAGCCTGGTTCAAACATGTGGTTTAGCCGAAAGGGTGTTAAAAGCAAACTTAGAACTTGATCTTACTAACTTTGGTGTGCTAAAACCGAAAATCCATGTTTCTCAGACGTCCGATGTCTCTAACCCCCCGCCCCCCATTACTCCCCCCAAAATAAAAAATTGACACTTTCATTCCACTTGTATTTAGAACGCGATCTTAACTAACTTTGATGTGCTAAAACCGAAAATCGATGTTGCCCAGACGTCCGATGGCTCTAACCTCCCCTTTCCCCCCCCCCCCCCCCCCCCAACAACAAAAGTTTGACATCCATTTTTGTTTGTACTTGAACGCGATCTGACTAACTTTGGTGTGCTAATTCCGAAAATGGATGTTGCCCAGATGTCCGATGGCTCAAACCTTTACCGCCTCACCCCTCCAACAACAAAATTTTGACATTAACATACATTTTTGTTCGTACTTAAATGCGATTTGACTAACTTTGGTGTGCTGAAACAAAAAAAAACATGTTGCCCGGACATTCGAAGAATTTAGCCCCCCCACTACCCCTACCCCCGGCCCCCTTACCCCAACAAAAATTTTAAGTTTACAAACATTTGCAACTTAAAAGTTGATCTTACTAACTTCGGTGTGCTAAACCAAAAATCAATTTTTTTCCTCCTAGTTGCCTCCACCGCCTACACATCCCCGCAAAAAATTGTATGTCTAAATTTGCATGCAACTTTTTAAAAAACTGTTAGCGTTATTTTCTTAACTTTAGTGAGTATTTGCTTTTTAACTAAGTTCATGATCTTATTGATTTTAGTGTGTTCAATATAAATAATTTACATTGGAAGTCTCGATACGCCTCCAAAATTTACCGATTACATCGTATGTACATCGTATGTATGTGGATTACATGATGTAATCCAAAGGCTCAAAGTGACACGAACCCCATCCGTTGCCATTTAGCCATTTTGTGCATTACCCCACTACAAATGAAGTCTATGTTGTATGCAGAGAAATACACGAATTTGCCTTATGTTAGATGTTAAACATCACAGCCCTTGTGGCTTCATCGACAAGTTGAACTTGAATGGCATCATTGCCAGTTATTTGTCAATTCCTATAATGTCTTCGTAACAGATGATGTTTCCTGCGTCGCAAAAGAAATTAATTACAAGTTGCTTAGAATGCGTTTCTTGGTGGAGAATACCGGTACAACCTAAGCCCACATGCCTAGGTGTCTAAACTCACCTTAAGTTAACGCAAACACTACATCTTGACACAGAGTTAATATTTTCGATCGACTCATTTTCTGAAATATATCCTCCTACTAATAGGTGAATGAATGCATGTGTTGACTGATTTTGGAATGCACTCAATGCTCTTTCACATATTTCAAGTGACCTGCGTTTAGAAGTTTTTAGTCATCTCATGCCTCCTATCTTTGACCATTGACATTATCGGGCTGACTGAACTGCTAGTGCATGATGGACCTTTCGTTGGGATCTCGTCGTGTCATTAATTTTTGTCTCCACTCGTTTTTTTTTGGCATAAGATACGTTTCACAACCACAATCGTCACCCATTTGTTGACGGAACAAATAAATTAATATATATTTTTCATCTCGGTTTTGATTCTTTCTCGATTTGTTTAGTCGGGAAACACTCCGGTAGGTGTAATTGATTTTATTTACTACAATTCAGAAATTAAAAAAGTCAGCCCCAACCGGGAATCGAACCATCCATTCAGATGTATAATGCAACTACAATAGTAGAGGGTATGTCACTTGGTAACAAAACAATATGGCGGCCAGGGATGCAGGTTTTTTCATGTTTTGGGGGTGTGGGGGAACTTCGCCCATCCCCTCCCTTCCCCTCCTTTCATCCTCTCCCTCCACCCCCCTCCCACCCCTCCCAAAATGCAAGAAATTCTAGGGGCATGTTAACTAGGCACCCCTACCCCACCCCTCCAAAAGCCATACAAGAGTGAGAACCCCTATACATCTTGACTTATTTAATATTTATATTTCATATCATGGATGTTAACAGTTACAACAAATAGCAGTTCAGTGAATGTACATTCTGTGTCTCGATAGCTCAAGTGGTAGAGCAATGGCACATTGTGTCAGAGGTTCTGAGTTCGATCCTCAGTCGGGGCACACTTTTTCTTTTTGTATGACAATTGCTCTCATTCAATATTAATATTTAAGATTATTGTTCATGTGAAGGATATTGGATAAGGTAGTCCTAGGGTAAATAAATTAAAATAGTCAAGACTTAATTATGGTTATATCTCATCATTTATTAAATTTCACCATGATTACACATTTACAGACTTGGTTCATAATAGGGTTTATGCATGAAAGGAGACATGTTTATTAGTTCCACTTCTCCATATATGAAGTCAGTACCCAGTTCATAAACGATTTTTTCTAGATTTGGAGTAATGAAACGTTCTTCTTGCCGAAGACGTTCAATATAGTTCTTTACCACGTCATGCAGGTTTACACTTGTTTCACTCGAACCTTCTTCAATTGCAGACATTTTCTGATCGTACTTATTTTTAATTCGCAGTAGGAAATTAAAATACCACTTATTTATCTCACCATAGGTTTCGGAAGTAAGTAAAGTGTGAGTTACGATCTGAGAATACTTAACCAAATTAAGACACGTCACTTCACCGAGGTACATTGACACATTTTCATGTTTAGATGAAAGCACAACCACTGTACTACCATGATGATTGAACACAGATAACGTGTATTCAGCAATTTGTTTGTCAGGCGTATTGCGTGCATCTTCTCCAACATTAAAGATGTAGGTATTCAGTATCTCCAGTTCACGGACAAGCTGCTTCCATCCTTGAGCAGTAAGCGTAATTCCTCTTCCACCCTTGGCCGCCAGGATTTGCACATAGGGCGTAAAGCAGTCCTTCATGTGAAGTCCTGTCACCAACATTTTCGTGCGGCACCCGTTTAAGAAGAACACATTTTTTAGCAATACCTGTTCGTACTTTCTCAGATGATCGGCTTCGTAAGACTTATTCACAGCTGGAGCAGAAACAGCAGGAGCAGAGACAGCAGTAGAAGCAGCAGCGTAGTCGTATTGGAAGTCCATTGTTGAGAATGATGGCGTGTAAGCGTCCGTCTCCGGCGAAGCTTGGGTGCAGACTGATACAAACCTGACACGCCTAGCTCTGCTCCTAGCGGTAGCACAGTAAAGCTGCTTCCTGATTGGCTGCCATGTAGGAAGCTCCGCCCCCTCCCTTTCTCTCTCGCTATACTTACCTACCCCATGCGTGACATCACCCAGACAAGTTAAGACTTGAAGTCGAGGATGCCATACCTGTCAAGACTTGCAAAGCTAGCAAACAAGTACTATATGATATTTTGCATATAATTATAAACCGTTAATGTCATAACATCTATTATTAATTATTAGACGCCATGACACCTGGTTTGATGACAAAAAAAAGGAAGTTGGATGGGTAAATAATTTTACATAGAATGCTTATAGTTAGGTTTATAACAGCATTAGCCATTTATTTTTATTTTTATTTTTTTAAAAAAAAGGACAAGTACAATAATATAAGAAGCAAATTACAGATTTAATTTTGCAAGAGTATAATATCATTTCAACTTAAAAAGAAACAATACACCATGTAACAATACAAATTAATTAATCTAGGATTTACGTGAACAACAACATTGATTAAAACATAATTTGCGTTTTGGTTTTATACATTTACCAAACACTTTCTTGAAGGATATTTTAGTAAATTTATCATTAGAAGGGGCATTTTTTCCATAATGCCATAAAAAATCTTGAAGAGACAAACCTCTAGCTTTATGTGATAAATATAAAACACAATATTCACCACACACTTGAGAAGTATAGCTTTGAAGTTCCACTGTATTGTAAGTCCATGAAGAGCACTGGCGATTAAGAAAATTCCGATGTTCTTGCACATAGGGTGGGAGACCGTAACTGTCAAAATATTCACCACGTCCAAACTTGTCAATGTAGAATGCTACCCAATGGGTGCCGGGTTTCTTCCTGGGGTCTGTATTGGCGATAAGTAAAGATGGACGAGATACAATTCTTGGTAATGTGTCTGCAGCAAAAATCCCAGCAAACTGAGGTGCAGTATATACATCACTCAGGAGAGCTTCTTCAAGTTCGACAGCGTACATATTTCTCAAAATATTCCACAAACGTCTGGTGTAAGAGCCTTGCCAGTATGAGTGGGGCAGCGAGGACTCCAGCGCTTATGTTCCTCACTGGGTATATCCGTAGGGAGCCATTGACCCAGTTCCACATTGCATTGTACACATGCAACTGTATCATTCCTGTGGCTGTAGTAGAATCCTGTAGCAGCAAGATCTTCAGGTTTTACGTTTACATTTGGAAATTGTTCAAATGTTTTAAGTCTGGCAGTGAATTGCTTCATATCAGTGACGTCATTATTTTCGAAGCACCATTGAGCAAGACGAAACACGTTCTGTAATGCACATTGCATTCTTGTCTCTTTATGATGTTCACAGTAGAATGGTAAATATGGCAAGTGTTTTAGACTTGGGCATCCCAATTCTTGTAAATCAACAATGTGACGTTCAAGAAGTCTATCAAGATGGAGAGCTTTTTCTTTTCCTTTGACAAAAATAGTATTGAAGGGTATGGTGGCCATGAGTAGAATATTCTTCAATGTTGCATATTCAGTGACACCACTAGACCACTTGAGACCATGATGATTATTCTCCAGCCAATGTTTTACTTGTCTTGATGCACTCTCAATAAAACTCTCTTCATAAGGTGGTTTGAATATCCAGTGTTGAACTTTTAAGGTTTGATGGCAAAGAATAGCTAGTTCTTTAATGATAAATTCTCCTTGACCCGTAGTGAAGGCTTGAAAATCAATCGTGGCACTCATGATGACTGCTCAAGGAAGACTGAGCCAAACCTCTTGTGCACATGGCCTTTTAGTTGTTGTAGTCCACAATTACATTACGATGCTGGTCGATCTCAAGCAAATTGTCAAATTCTGCGTAGATTACACAATCCACAGCTTCAGTTAGAGACTCCTTGAATTTTACTTCGACACGAAGACTTCCATTACGTTGCACGCACCAATGATCAGCACTAGCTGATAAATCAGGCGTAAGATCAAAAGCCATTAGGCAATAGCCATGGGGGTAATCTTCTCTGGTGATGCCATTACCTTCATCTTGAAAATGTATTGCTGTGCCGGAAAACAAACTATGATATGCTGGCATGTACTGACTGGTATCAAAATTTGGTTGTAGTGGTTTTGAAGGAAAGTGCTGGCCATCAGCATAGAGTGCAATATGATTGCAATTGAAATGTTGAAAATCAAAGGGATTCTTCTTAAAATTTCCATTCAAGGCTGCATTTGATACAAAACCAAGAATTACTCGCTTAGGTAATTGACCCATAAAAATATTATCAAGTGTTTTACTTTGTACACCCGAAGGAATAGTCATAGTTTTCAAGTCTACACGGGTGATTGGGTATTTTGCATGAGTCTTTTGAAGTGTATGATTGTGTGCAAGTAATACTGACGAATTAACTCGGACTTTCCGTACAAGTAACTGAGCACTCATTATCTTGGTTTTCACAGCAGTACCATCTTTTGACATGAGATTGAATGCATCTTTAGTCTTCATAAATTTTATACGCATTTCAACACCATTCACAGAAGCGGTCTTGATTAAATAAATCATGGTGAATATTTCCCATAAGTTTCTACTGTAGCACTGCCTTTGGTAAAATTCATGCGTTTCTTCAGTCCTGCATTATTATCAAAATCATCCATTTACCAGAAGTATCTTTGTAATAAGGCGTGAAGTTAATTGTGAAGATTTAGCTGGTGTATCATAATTCATTGGGTCTCAATGTAGGCGCTGTATGCATATGTCTGTGATGTAGCAGAAATAAGTTTACCATTTAAAAATACATCAACCTGACTAAACATTGAGTGTAGCCAATGGTGTGACAGGCCCTACAGTAGCAGCAGCGGCCAAAGCTGTACCCATCTTCCTGGGTAATTTTTGCATTTACAAGAAAAGTGTTTGTGCCAAATCAATGTAGTCTTCTCCTTGACCACTGACACACAACTCCAGGGGTGCAGAGTCATTAAGTGCTGTGACAGGCTCAAAGAAAACCCACTCACCTCGTTCAATACTTGTTTGAGTGACTGGAAGTCCAAATAAGTCAAGTTCTGACTTTACAGATTCACAGGAATGAGAGTGCAGAAACGACATGATTAAGAAAATATATCTTTCACAGCAACTCCTTTAACTTTTCTCTTCAGCTTCTTTTTTGAGGTCCTCTTGCTACGAGAGACAGACACTGAATGAAGTCGATGGCGATGTTTAGCTCTTTAAAACCAGAGCCAGACATGCGGTCAAGTTTTTCAGTTGCCTTCCGCTTCAAGTTGAGACCTGCTTCTTGAAGTCTGGTTTTGAATGATTCCTTGACATTTTTATTCTGTGCTACATCACCAAGTATGCTTGCACCTGATGTCAATGCTTGATGCCCTAAGGCTCTTGCCCCGCTTTTCAATAGAGGTAATGCAGCTCTAAAGAGTCCACCTAGGAAACTGCCTATACCATGACCTTTCTGATAACTTGAACCTTTATAAACACTTACTCCACTTCCAGCTTGGTCAGAATAGTATTTTATGTAATGATCCAAATCGTTCTGCCTCATTTTGTAAATAATAATTTTTCACGGAGAGCGACGACGAAAATGTAGTACCACCGCTGAAGTCCCAGATTGAAATGGCATTGAAAGACCAGTGCTGCTCCTTAAATCTATTTCAATTGTGCTGAATTCACGCTTGAGAACAGGAACGTAATGCAGCGTTAAAATCCTTTGGAAATGTCGTCCCCAAAATTGTGTTCTGTGTGTTGTGTATTTACCATTCGTAGCAAGGTGCAACAGTATCGCCTACAATTTGAGGCTCAATGATATCACAGTAACCAAACATATGGTGTGGGGGTTCCAACTCCCAACATCATAGCATGTCTTGCAAGGGCGTCACTAACCACGTCAGTACCTGGTTCATATCCCAGCTGACTTGCAAGCTCTGGACTAAAAATTACTTTGGCATCATGACCAAATTTAGACTTCACAAAATAACCACCCTCTGTTACTGTATCAACTTTGAATTCACCAATATTGGTAGGGGTAATAGCATTGTTCACTGCACTCAAGAGATTACCAACATTTTTGTAGTAACCTGGTTTAACATACACTGTTTCAATGGTGATTACCTGGTTAGCATCTTCTTTTTTATCATTCATAGATATACTGATTTTATTATGTCCTTCAGACACATTTAATAATGTTTGAGGATAGTGAAACTCTGTAAGAGCTACTTCCCAATCGCCAAAAAGAGTTACAGGATCTTTAAGCTGAGTTATAAAATGTGCAGTGGTATTGTTTTCAAATGTGTGCATTGAGCTGTTACTAGGAAGAGTAACATAAAACCCACTCATTTTAAATTAATAACTTGAGATGCAGGTAGCCACGAGTTGAATTTTGATGGATAACCTCTCCACTTGACAAGCACTTTCTTTCTGAGGCCTTTGCCCATAGAATCAACAATTTTATCTATTTTATGAATATGTTCTTTTCTTAGTATCACTTGCTGTAACTCCACTTCATAAAAAGTTCCTTCAATTTCTTCACCTTGCAAGTCTTCAATGACGTATACAGGAAGAGTACGTGGAATAATTCTTTTAATGCGGAATATTTCTTCAGACCAGTTCTTTTCAAACCCTTTTTCAAAAGTAGTTTTCTCCTTACTGATTCTTACATAACTTTTAATCACATATTTAGGCACTTTGTTCAGTTTTTGTTTAGGAGACTTGTTCAAATTTTTCCAAACTTGCAAAATATTTGTTTCGTTGACTTGAGCCGGAGCCATTTTTATAGATCTGTGAACGGTATGATTATATGCATGTAAAAGTTGAGGCAATACATCAACATACCGGTACATATTGTAGTATGTAAAGTAGCGCCACATTCTTGTTTTCAAAGTCCTGTTCAAGCGTTCCACAATACTCGCCTTGATGTCTGGATTGTTACTGTGATAGTAATTAATGTGTTTTTCTTTGAGAAAGTCTTGGAATGGTTTATTTATAAACTCTTTTCCTTTGTCGGTTTGCAAATTAAGTGGTTTACGTTTATCTTGTGATACAATACTCTCAAATGCTCGTTTAACTTCACCTCCAGTTTTGTTACGTAGAGGAATTGCCCATGCATATTTACTAAATACGTCAATTACTGTGAGTATATACTTGTAGCCATCGTTATTTTTCTGAAGTGATTGCATATCATTGAGATCCGCTTGCCATAAATCATCAATGTTGTTGACAATGTACCTATTGCGTAGGAATTTCTTTCTTAAAGGCCGATGAAGTGTATACGCATCTTGAGTTTGAAGCCATTTAATAACATCACTCTTTGGAATACTTTTATCTGTAGCCTTCCATAAAGCATCTGCAGTTGAGAATCCCCCTGGGTGTGAGGGATCGTTATAGATTTTAGAAAGTAGTTGACGAGTCTTGACTTTCATTCTAGAATTTAAAACGCTGCCAAGGCTGAAAACGCTGAGTTTTATTCTTTTTTGCTGAAACTGTTTTTGATGGTGATGCTGAAGGTGTGTTCCCGCTTGCTTGTACTTGCTGAATGAATTGTTTACGCCGTGTATTAACTATATATTCTTGTGGTATGTTAAGTTCTGCCAAAACATGTGCAAACACCTCCCAGCCCTGAGGAGCAGTATCTCTTCTATTACGTACTACATCAGAAATGAGATCAACAATGGACGAGCCATGAAGCTTTGCACCTCGAACACTTACACTTCCAAATTTATCCCAATTTATAATTTCTGCACTATTCAGACTATCATACAGCAGCTCTGCTATGTTCTTGTACATCTTTGGAATAGATCTCAGTGTTTGAATTTTAATAACATCTTTGACTTTATCTTCTACTTCATCCTTCTCATTTTTAACACCAGGTTCATTTTTCACTTGTTCTTTTTCACTTATTATTGGTAATGCGATGGGATTACGTAACTCACTTGTAAAGTGTAAAAACCGTGAGAGTACTTGTTTATACTGTAACCACTTTTCATCATCTGTGACATTTTTTAGCTTAAGTATACGTTCCATTTCTTGATCAAGTGAAGATATGGTATTATTGACAGGATTTTCTGCACGTTGTTGAATCCTTCCCAGTGTATCAGGGTCTATGAGTAACATTTTCTTTGTATGGTTCATGATTTAAAGATACTTCCAAGAATACCACTCAGAAGAGGTGCAAGTAGCAGTGGCAGAATTGCACCACCACTCTGCTGTAAAATCTTCTTTTTCCTTTTCCAATTTTCACCTCGACACACAAGTTTCCTCAACAACCTCTTGTGACGAGAAAGTTTTCTCTTCTGAGAGTGGTTTAGAGATACACGTCCTTTTAAAGTGTTGTCTGCACATTCACAGATAGACTTAATAAGTCCGCAATCAGCAGCTTTAATAATTGATTTGCGCATGTGTGGACTTGCACGATGAAGAGCACGGAGCAAATCCGCATGGCTGAGTACTGTGCTAGACATGATGCTCAAATGAATGAGAATGAGAAGGTGCATGATGTTTTATAGATTTTTTTGGTAGGTACACGTAGCAAGAGTTATCATCAGGAAATATTGAAGTTCTAAAACGCATAATGTCTGGTGTAGATTGTTTAAAATCAAATAAGAGGTATCCATGTGGTGCAGATGTTGCATCTTCAAAGGCCTCTCTTACAAATAGTGGATTGTCAGGATAAACCTGCCTTGACAGGTGACTTATTTGTGCACGATCACGTGGATTTTTAAAACATACCAAGTAGTGAGAGTTTAGAGAAATATCTCTGCGCCCTTTACCTTGATGAAACATGTTTTGGGAAATAAACATGATACTCAAATTTCTATGATGAGACCCTTTAGTGAATAAGTCAACAACTCTCTCATCAGCCTCACGCATCATATCGTCAATTATCACTAGTTTTGCACCTTCATGAGGAGGAAAATCTTCAAGCTGTGGTAATCCTTGATGAAAACGTACTTTATTATTTTTGTTTGTTTCATAGAGGTCTTGCCATTCGGAATAACACCATACCACTTCAGTGATCGGTTTGTCCACAAGTGCTGGGAGATGATGAATAAATCTTGTAACAAAATGTGATTTTCCACATCCTGTAGGACCACAAATTAATGCTGTAAATGGATGTTGCCACTTTGGATCCATTGCACCAACTGTTTGAAAGTTGTCAATGTGCTTTCTGTGATATACGCAAAGAATAATACATATCCATGTTGGGGAAACATATTTAATGAAGACATAAAAGCTAAACACATACAATCATGACATGACCTGCTCAGGACTGCATCAAGATGGTGCTGGAAATGTCACCGCCTGACTATGGTATAGGAGGCCCACTCCGGATATCAATAAGTTGGCGGGGAATACCAAGTCATTCACCACAAACCTTCCCTCGAAATTTAAACACACATGTCAAAATGTCAACAAGAATATTTAAATTCCACATGAAAATACGCAAGAATAAGATAAACAAACTACAAGACTAAGACAAAAACACATATGTCAAATTAAGTCAGTAAGATATCAATACAAGTAACATATGCAGGAATTACGATAATTAAGACAGTAAGGAAAAAACAACACATCGAAAACGCAATACATACAAGGATTTTAGCAAGTAAATGTCCATGAATTAAACAGTTCAAAAATCCTTGAGATAGGTTGGCTTGTTACGATCGCGCTTGGAGACTGCGTTGCGCTGGAGTTGACCTGATTGTTGGGATCACTGCGAGCAGGAGAGGCTGAACAATGGACTCTGAGACCAGCGGTGTAGGCGGAGTCGGCAATTATTCACCATCAGGATCAGGTGAAATAGGCTCAGCAACTTCTTCTTGCAAGGGCCAGAGAGGCAGCAAAAGGATTTTCAGCAGAGTTGCTGGCACGATTGCAGGCAAACTTCAAGCCGGATCGGCAAGAGGAGACAACCTGATCGATATGTCTATGCTCAACCTCCCCATTCTCCCCGACAACTCGAAGGTTTTCTTGGGCCTTCAACGGAAAGTATTACTCACGGCAACACGCTCTCCAGGATTGAGGACGATAGTACACCGAGGGACCCACAGCAAATGAACGAGCTGTGCGGCAATGGACGCTTGGAAGATCGAGGGAGCTGATGCCGGATGAAGTCGATCAATAAGGCGAGCGAATCCGGCGACCATAAGCATATCACACGGAGCCCGTCCTCGTGGTTGTACTAGGCGTTGTGTTAGCCATGAGGAGAATGCCCAGCGAAGTTCGCGCCTCCAACTTGTAGGCGAAAAGCTTCTTTAAAAGGTTCTTGACAGTCTGGACGGCTCCTCTCTGCCTGGTCCATTGTCGCTGGCTTGTAAGGGGCACTGAGAGGTATGTGAATGCCATTACTTGGGAGAACTCTTCAAAATTCGGTGGCCGGAAAAGCTGGTCCATTGCCGGTACCAATTGAGCGTGTGAATTCCATGCGTTGCGAAACCAGGACCCGCAGGAATCACAATTGTTTTCACCGTAGGACTGAGCCTCACGGTATCTGCTACCTCGATACATTTGAGGTAGATCTACACAAATGACGGAAAGTGTGGCCATGAGTTGGACAGCGAAGTCTAAAATGCAAGCGAGACCAGACAGCTCAGGGGCAGACATGAAACAAACCGGGGCCGCTGAGGGTCCACGCTGACTACGAACAGGCTTCCATGATTTAACTAACAACTCTATGTCCTCATTATACCTGGCCACCAGACATAGCTGCGTGCTAGGGCCTTAGTACGGGGACAATACCCGGGTGTACCTTGTGTAGAAGTTTAAGAAACTGATGGACGAAGTACGGAGTCGGAATGACAACACGATGCCCTCGCAACAAACACCCCTGCATTACGGACAGATGCCATGATTATTGACAGTACTTCTCAACTCAACATCACTGAATAGGACGACCATGTAACATGACCTAAGACTGGGACAGAATTGGTTCCTCACTGTAGCCTTAGCGATAGCTTGTGCCGTGAGTGGGGATAGAGGACGGGGCTCCTCAAAAAGCGGAACTCCCGCTGGCTCAGGAAATTCCTCACAAAAACAGGCATTAGCCAAAAGGAACCTGCCTCAAAATAGTCTGCATTTGCAGTGCAGTTTACATGGTCGCTGTGCATGATATTGATACTTGCCTTAGCATTAGCACCAACGCAGCATGCGTGGTGAAAAAACATCTGGCAAAATCGGGCGATCGGACCTGAAAATTCCACCACAACGGCTTGTTGTCCGTAAGAATTTTGGAAATTACGCCATATAAATACAGTGGAACTTGGATACCAAAAAATAACGCCAACCCCTCCCCGATCAAGTTGAGAGTAGTTCTTCTCGCTGGCTCGGAGAGGTTCGCGAGGCATACGGCCCAAGGGCGCTCCTCTCCGTTTGCCAAAAACATGGGATACACTGCTCCCACACCAAAGGTGAAGCATCCGCAGCCAGAACAATCGGTAACTTAGGGTTGAAATGCATAAGTACATCACCAGACAGTCATGACTTTATGAGCATATTAATGCACGCTCTTCCGACTCACCCCATTCCAGGTTTGCGTTGATCCGAGGTAATGAAGCAGCTTGGTAAAGGGATGGAAACGAGTCGCCTTATCGGGAGAAAGAACGATCATAGTAATTTATAAGCCTAGAAACGCCTGAAGTTCTTCCCGACAAGTAGGTGAACGGTATATCCAGTACTGACCAATTTCTTACTATCCATTGGCTTGATCACGTTGGCAGAAATGTGGTAGCCGACATATTCGATACAGGGACTGCAAACCGAACACTTGTTCTAGGCGACGGTAAGCCAACATCATTTAGGCGAGAAACCACCTTCCGAAACACGGTTCAGCTAGTTCCTTTTTTATTGCTACCCTTTACCAGAAGATCATCTAGAAACATTCAAAGAACCCCCTCTAAGTCTGCTAGAAGCGACTCGGTCAGACGCTGGAAATACGCGGGCGCTGACGACAGTCCAGGACTTAGTCGGTCATGCGGAACAGTCCGCTATGGGTATTCAGTGTCAGAACATTTGAAGTTCCTCACAACAGACACCTGTAAAAAGCTTGAGGAGAGGTTCAATCTTTGGTAAAATAGCTTACCTCCTGAAAGCTTACTAGGAGTCGTCAGTTGGGGAAGCCGGATAGATTTCCCGGTCACATGACGGGTTGACCGTTACGGAAAAAATCCCCACAAATGCGAATACTCCAATCCCGCTTTTCCACATTAAACAGTCGGTGTTGGCCAATCAGAGTGAGTGACTCGAACAAGAAACACGGATTTACCATTTTGTCGATTTCCTGGCTCACTCTAGACTGAAGAGCAAACGGCACAGCCTAGCCCCCTCCCCTTTACGGAAAACAGAACAGCTCCCGACTTTTAGTAGATGTGGGCTGGAGGACCATGTCCTGCAACCCCGGCTGGAACACACAATGAAAATCTTGCAGATACAATGGAATAGATTGTCAACGTTGATTTTTTTAACCCTCAGATGGTGTCCGGCAAAAGAATCTACCTTAGAGACATATTGGACACCATTCTACAATAATAACCCAAAGCCATTCAACCAACTTACGACCCATTAAAGCAGTACCTTGCTGCGGACATACCACTACTTGCAACTCCACCGAGTGACCTTTTGAACTGCACTAAAGAAGTGAAGCACCTTTCACCTAGCAGTTTTTGCCTTCGAACCAGTTCTAAGATGAACACCGTGATGATAATGGAATCGTTAGAAAACTGCGCCTCATACAAATCACTCCCAATTGAGTGTGTATGCCGCCACCGGTCTACCTCAATAACAGGAGGTTGATTATAATAAGAAAACAGACACCGTAATCTGGCGGGAGGGACGGACAGCGCTTACCGGCGTACACTGAAAAAGACCAGAGAAATCAGGGTAGGCTCGCTATTTCTTCCAACCACCTGGTGAGCCGAGCCTTGCTTTGCTTCCCTCGTGAAATTTCCCCCCACGTATAATATCCCGGGACGTGGTTGCGACACTGCGGCCTGCTTTTTAGGCGGCTGGGTTCGTGCTTTTCTGGGGAACATTCGGACTAGATGTCCCACTTGCCGGCAATAAATTGAACCATGTACTTCTGGTACGGGCAATTGGAATTCATGTGGGTCCCCGCTCCACAGAGTATGCAAGACCTATCCGTGGTCGGACTAGTAGGCTAGGCCAGGCCTATTCCCACACCTTTGCTCCCCTTAGCCTATAACCAGACCCTGAGCTGTATGAACAGCAGCTGTCTGAAGGTTGAGCAAAACGCACCACTAACCTGGCCTTGCAAACTTGCCATGTGATCTTTGCGGTCGCCGCTGCTACGGCACGATCATTACACTTTAACACATTTGAGATCTTCAGTGCTAAAACAACGTCTCCTTAAGACGCATGTCTCGCATGCCCTAACAGCATTGTTGCAGCAAATCTTGTCTAATCTGAAAATCGCAATCTTTGCTAGCAGACGCAGCTCGGCAACAAAAATCTTGTGGTTGAAGCATTCGAGGGCTTTTGGTTCGCCCACTTGGAACATGCTCTGCTGACCCATACATTTGTCTTGGGACGGAAATGATGTATCCAACGTCTCTATAGCTTTTGCCATACATACTGAGGTTGGGCACATCGCTTCCGTAATGCTTCTGTAAACTATGTCCGCCTGTGTTGGGCAAAACAGGATAGCCGGCTTCCCGGTCATCGTCTGTATGCCATTAGCCACAAAATAAAAACCAAGTTTTTCTTGAAAAATAGACCACTCTTCCAGGTCACTACTTCCATTTACCAGCTCTGGGCATGGGCCACACATACCCAGATGACAGGCTGGAACTGTAGGAGGAGGGAGCATGGTAGCAAAGAGCTTGTAGGCCTATGTCTAGGGCAAATCAACACAGCAGGATAGGGGCTAGGGCCTCTAGCTAGTATGGCAAAGTAGATGCAAATCTTCATAGCCTACTGACCTGTTGCATTCAAAAATCCCCATCGTTCGTCGCCATGTGATATACGCAAAGAATAAGACCCATATCCATGTTGGGAAAAAACATATTTAATGAAGACACTAAAGCTAAACACATACAATTTCATGACATGACTGCCTCAGGACTGCATCCAAGATGGTGCCGGAATGTCACGCCTGACTATGGTATATGGCTGGGCCAACACGCCATCATCATAAGTGGCGGGGAATACAAGTCATTCACCACACTTTCTTATAAAGCATTTAATCACTGGACTGATATAGTTAGAAAAGCCCCCTCACTACGTCAATGTTTCAGTCAATCGATGGGGTCCTTTATTATTTTAGAGGAAAAGGTCACATGGAGCCTGGGGATGTGACTCCATGGTAAAAAACCCCTTTAATTACATTGCCCTCACTTTCTAAAGTATTTTTTTGGGCTCGTTTCATTAACATTATAATATTTTACAAAATAAATGACAAAAATATTTTGCTGATGGAATATATACAACAAATGCAGAAATATGTAACAGAATAGGTGTCGTGCTGGTCTTTGCTGGTGTTATCTTACACTCGCTGCCGCTGTAGCCATAGGGAAGAGTGTCGAGTCCTCGATTATCCTCCGGGGGGTTTTTTTTTGTATGACAGGCGGTTGAGATTTTATTCTCTTCCCTAGTGGCTCTTGAAAGTGCTTCACTCTTACAATTTTATGCGGTAGTGAAACGTTTACTGCTGGGAGCTCCATTTTAGAACAAGATTTTTCAATTTCTGACATATTTACAACTTTGCTAGCTGCCATAGTTCAGCCTTAACCCACGCACTTGCATACCTGATTGGAGGAATCCGGCAACCCTCACTTGTACTTGGTATGAATAATCTTTTGTCCTCCACTAATAAACTCTGATATATAGAGCTCTGGACCATACTCTACAGGTCATTCAGTGAGTTCCACTAGAAAGTCACCAAATTGGTGGGTTGTTGTCACCGGGGCCGGCAAACAAAGAAAACACTGTCAGTGTCGGAAATAGAGAACACGTTCTCTAGCTGTTCAAGGTATGAATAACAGTTGAGCCGTGCTAATAGCTGTTGTAATGGCTGCAAGACCACATTGGTTTTAGGAGAAGATGTCATCCATCACGACCTCTTTCCATGTCACCAGCAGTCTTCTCCTCGTGAGAATTTCACAGGAAATTACCTCATTTTTTGGGTTTCCCCAGAATTTCCATACACTTTCTTCATATGTGTCAATATTGTGTACTGAGTGGAGGTCATCCTTTGCCCAAATTTTCCCCAAAATGAATTGAGCATGGCTTGGCAATAGCCTACGGACCAGGGTATTGATTATTTTTATGGGTCCAATTTACACCTTCACCGTAACTTCAAATTCTCGTACTACCGCTCTTTTTCTGCACAATTGTACACCATAAGGACCATCCACTTGCCTCTGCTTTCATTTTTAGGAAGCAATTGACGTATTCTGTGAAAAGTCCACCAAGTTTGGTCACCGGGATCATATTTGGTTGTTGTGTAGTGCCAGATCCATGAATTTGTCACACTCTGTAACCCAATTCTATGCTTTGCGGACTTCATCAACCACCCATGTACCTGTCAATGTCTCTCTTCAGTTGTTGTTGTGGCGAAAATCAGTTTAGCACTCTCTGCTCGCCACGAAGTATTAAGAGAGGAAAGAGCAGCTTTCCATGCCAGATTTCATGGGCAAAACAGGATGGTACAATTCTGGGTGCTAGCACGGTGCATTTAAATGGGCCTTCTACTTTGTTCAGGTTGTTGAGTCTGCCCGACAAAAACAAAAAAAAAAAAAAAAAAAAAAAAAATTCAAACAGTCCTACCCAACATAACTAGTGGGGTGGCCAATAACATATTTTCCCATATTATAACCCAAGGGTAAAGGCTGTGCATACGTCCAAATCACATGATTTTTTCTCCAGGGCGGACTTCTGTAATATAATTTGACGCCAATTAGTCCTAACACCCATGAAGGCATCTCGTGGGTCAAGAGGAGCTTTCATTTCTGTCTAGCATAATTGCTTTAACAAATTATTGAGCTGTTGGTCTTGTTGTTGGAGTTCGTGAAATTGACAGCCCCACATTTCAACGACGGTGTAGCCAGCAGCTCTTAAAATCAAAGATTTACGCTTGTGTATGCCATCCAAAACGGTTACCCATGGTCTCATTAAATCTTATTAATTTGACATCTTTATGAGGGTAGCAGCGTGGGCATCATGGAACCAGCACCCATGCGTACCAAATGCAATCTTGTCACCATTAATAGTTAATGGTAGCCGTTCTTCTACCTTGTACCGCCCCAGGAAGCTTTTATTTCTCGCCCTGTCTCAGAATGCCTGATGTTAATTGCTCTTTGCTGTGCTTCCATAGTTAACCATTTGTGCGAAATAAAAGATGCTTGTCAGCACATCTGTAAGCCTCCTTGTGGTATAAGGGCAATTGTTTTGTTCTTTACGAAATTTTGCTGAAACACCGTTCATACATGCTCCAGCAATGGTGACAGCTTGCCAGAAAGGATAAATGTATTTTCCTTTGAGGAATCCTTCCTAAATGACAGGCAAGAAGGACATCAAGAAATGGTAACATCATCTTGACAATAGTCTACCAGGTCTTTCTTAAAGTCAAAGATGGTCTTCTGAGCGACTGCTCGCATGGCCAGGAAAGAAACTCTTCTCTATCCTTGACACTCATTGGTCCAACACCATTGTCTCTGTGGGTGGTATTTCACCCCACATAATCAAAGTTTCGCGGGCGGTTGAAGAAATTTGCGGGTAATACCCTTTTTAACAATTTTCTGAATATCAAATGTTTTGCGAAAAGATTTAAGAGCATGGGTAACAAATTTAAAGAATCTTGAAAATGGATGTCATTGACCGAATAGAAGAATTTTGGTTCAGTTTGAAGTATCCTCTGGGAGACCAATAAGAGGACTCAACCAAAAATTGCCGTAAGACAAAGTGCCCATCATAACCCTCAATTAGAGCTACAGCCAGATGTCTGAATATATGGGCGATGCTGACGGATGTGCGTCCAATGAACTCGCTGACAGGATCAGGCCCTTGAAAAATTTCTGGCGCAGTGTCATGGGTGCACAAATATTGCATGGAGTGTAGGTGGTTAAGACATGCATATCAGACAACATTGTTGCGAAATTAGTTAAGATTAGCTTATGCTCATTAGATTATCCTTTACCTTTCTAGAGGTGTACATTGAGTAGACTCTATGTCATAGAACACAAAATAGTGTGTGGCCTCCAGCTTTTCGTTTCTTTGGCGTACACTCTTTGCATGTAGCACATGTGATTGCAGGACCAAATTTTCTTGCAACAAAAACACAGTACATTTCATCACAAGTATGTTTTGTTCTATCCCTGAGAGAGTAATATTTGCCACATGTACTGCAAATCTTTTGCACATCACAAATACTGCGCTTTTTGGTGTAGTATTCACGTTTGTGATTCTGGAAACAACTCTGGCCTTTAAATGAGCGCTGGCAATCTTGGCATTTCACTGTTTGGACGTTATCTGGGCATGCATTATGGCTAAGGCAACGAGTGCATGAACCAGTGCATTTGTGACCTCCGGCATTTGAATATCCTACACGGCAAGGGCGGCAATAGTAGACGCAGCCAAATGCACCTGTTACAGATGTTATTACATCAAAGTGGTTATCATAGTAGAATATGTCAATGTTTTTACGGGGGTTATCTTCCGTCCCATTAGGTCCTTCAAACAACACGTTTTTTCCTTTTCGGTCTGTAAAAACTGTTATTTTATACTTATTAAAGTGATCTTGAAATTTTCTGATTTCTTCTATTCCACATCCATTGGTAAGATCAACACCAGCCTCTGTGCAATATCTTTTGGCCATTATGCCTTGGATATTTCTTCCCATTGTCAAAATATAAACTCATTTGAGGTGATGCTTCATATTTTCCAAATAGTTACAGCAAGCAAGCCGTGGACAACAAAGCTTGATCTGGTTTTATTTTTTAATATGTAGAAAAACTCCTTTGTTAGCCACAAAGATTCATGTGGACAAATTTTGGCACATCGTCTCTACCCTCGCCATTAGGCATCCATATGCGAAAGAGAAATGATGACGTGGTCTTTCCACTTAAAAAATCGCCATACTCTGCACGACTTTTTCCACAAGCTTGAAGAATTACTTCTGCATTTAAATGGTCCACTTGCCGAAATGAAATCGCCACTGGCTTGTAGGGAGCCTCGCTGTAATCTTCATTCCCACTTTATCTGTGGTCTATGTACTTCAAAGCGTTTTCCAAAACTTCAATGATCCTTGTAAGTATGTCCTCAGCCATTGTAAGGATTTGCACCTACCGGAACGTGTCCATTACAATGGATACGTCTCTCCGTGAATGTCGGTATTTAGAGTTGGTATTGTTTGAACTACTTACAATTTTGAAGGCCTGCGTCGGAGCCGTGTTGTTGTTGTTGTCGTTGTGTTGTGGAGGCATCTTGGCCTGGCGTGGCGGATGCGCTGGTGGTTGCGGCGGGGCTAGTGACATTGACTCAGCTCCGTCATTGCTGTTGTTAGGTGGCTCACTGCTGATGCTGGTGTTGTCATTAACTGCTGTCTTTTGATTGCTGAAATAATAATCTTTTGTTAAAATAATACATATGACAAACATTTTAGAAACCTGAAAACCATTTTGTATGGATGCATTAATTTTTTTTTTTAATTTTCAAATTTTTCTTTTATTATTATTATTATTATTATTATTATTATTATTATTATTATTATTATTATTATTATTATTATTATTATTTTATTATTATTATTTTTTTTTTAAAGTTACAACTTGAAAAGACAAATAGTTTTTTACAATTAGGAACTACAGGAAAAGTAATATATATATATATATATATATATATATATTAATATATATATTTATAATATATATAGTATTATTTACCTTAATTGCTGGTCTGGATGTGACCGCTTGTAATTTTTTAGCGACAGTCTGGAATACTTTGCTCGTGCTCTAGCTGGGGTTACGTCGGCGATGACTGGTGCTACGTCGGCGATGACTGGTACTGTTTCAGAGGCCAGGCTACCTCCTTCTTGTTCTCTGCAATTTAAAAAATAAAAATAAAAGCTTTATTCTGATTGTTGAGTGATAGTGACTTGCAAACATACAAATAGCATTAACTTTCTCAATTTTAATTTCAGCAAAAAATAAGTTTTTGAAAAAATAACCTTGTTGTTACATGATATCTAATTTGTAAATTGTGTAATATAATATTGATTTACCGTAGATGTTGGCTCTGTCGTCGCTTGTAATTTTTTAAAGATAGTTTGCCATATCTTGGTCTTGGTGTTACTACATCAGGAACTGGAGCTACATTGGTTAGGGTGCCTCCTCCTCCTCCTCCTCCTCTTGTTCACTATAATAAAAAAAAAAACTTATTCTGATTGTTAAGCATTACAATTTTTTTTTTACTTTGTCGTTCTTGATTTATTTTTCTGACACAAGTTTTTAATCACACAGCCACATTTTTATTTGTTATTTTATATATTTTTTAAATAAGGGTATTTATTTTAAACATCATTTCACATTTGTTGTAATTAAAATTATAATAATCCATTATTGGAAAATATCTGAAAGCTTTTAGGATTCTTTAATAGTTATTCAAAAAAAATATATGCAAAATAAAATGTATTTAAACAGTCGACAAAATATACTCATGAAAAAATTTAAAAATAAACTCTTCAATGAAATGTAGGTTGAGATGAATATTATTATCTTGATATTGGAAGAATAATACTGTAGGAATAAAATAGCAATAAACAGAAATATCGACTTACCCCTGGGTCTGGGTCCGGAATCATATCTTAGCTTGTACTGCACTGTTTTGTCCAAGATTTTCAACGGGCACACTAAGCACTTGAGATGCGAGCAATTGAAAATCAATATTATTGATTCATTTTGAAATTGAGAGAGCTTGCAGGAGCGCGAGTAGAAGTCCTCAAATTTAAATTATTTACACTTATATTTTCACTGTGAGATTCGAGCAATTGTGAGTCAATGTCATCGAAGCCATTTTGAAATTGAGAAGAGCTTACAGGATATGCAAGTAAAAGTTCCTCTATATTTAAATTATTACACAGTCACTAAAATTAACACTGTCACTAAAATTAACACTGTGAGATCCGAGCAATTGTGAGTCAATGTCATCGAGGCCATTTTGATATTGAGATGAGCGGTACAGGTGATGCGAGTAAAGTTGCTTCTAAATTGAAATTTCTAAACCCACATCACTGGTACCGGTATAACAACTGTGGAGATCCGAGATCAACTAAAAAGTTCCAGCACTTGCGACATGAGTAGCTGGAGTAAGGTTGCGTAGAATGGGTTTCCCAAATGTCGTCCATTTTTACAAGAGTTAAGAACTGGTACGAATAATTATAATAACTACCCACAACACAGGTATTTGACAATGAAATAAAATAAAATGTATATAACACGACAGTCAAACACTCACTGTTTAGCAATACGTAGTAAGTAGTAGTAGAGTCACTTTTTTAAGAACACACGGCTGCACTCGTCACACTCGCAAGGCACCACGATCACTTAGCCTGGTACATCAAAGTAGATAGTTCTGCCAGACTGACTGATACATTTTCAAACAGAGTGCTCAGGTTTTATATGGGGCGCAATACACTCACTACCCCTCTTTTTTAAAATAGCTGAAGGGCAGCAACGGTCAAGAAGTTTTGCTGGAGAAGAGCTTACACCCACTCCGACCTGTGTTTGCCATAAGGGAAACCAATGACAAGTTTGGACATGAAAAATCTTGTTATACACCAGATTGAAAGTTGGGTCACTGTTTCCATAGGGCACAATACTTTAAATGTATTTAGTTTGTTTTAGTTGGAATCTCACACATTATGTGGACAGTGAGATGTGAGGAACTCCAAAAGATGCTTCAATTAAGCCCTTAATCTTATGGTACCAGTGTCTGTACATGTGATGTCTTAATTGATTGGTTCCCCATATTATTCTTTAGTTTGTCTGGCAGTGATAAAATGTAAAGATAAAACGCAAACAAGATTTCTGTGGTTCTGGAATGTGAAATCTCTTACCTTGTCCTGGACATAATGGATTCTCATATTTTAATACAGCATTCGAAAACTAAAAACGTGAAGGTGTGCAAGAACAATGATACCCCTATGGAATAGAACACTTAGTTAGGGTATTTCCAAAGAGGAGAACCCTGTTGTAATAAGGTGCACACTTTCTAAAAGACCATAAAAAAACACATAAACATGTAGAAATCTGAAATAGCTATTAACTTTGTATGGTCAGGTTAAGAGGACACAATCAGGGGTGAAAATTTCTATACAGTAATAAACTTGTAGAAATCGGTAATGGCTATTTTACATTTTATGGTAGGGTCATGGACACAATAGGGGTGGGTTTTCTCTAAAGTAATAAATTGTATGCCATGTAGAATAGTTTTCCTTATAGTTGCAAACAAAATGTATAAATATGTTGATAACAAGATTGATGTACTTTTGGCTGCTGTTTAGCATTTTCCCTCCAAAACTGAAGAAACATGGAAGTTGGACTGGGAAAGCATCCTTGACTGATTTGACACATGCTTGTTAGGCTATAAATTTATGTCTTTCGACATGGGGAAGTTTAAGCAGTATATAAGAATTATACTAAAAGCATTTAAAACTCAGGAGGGGCAAATATATTCAAAAGTAAATTGATGCCTGTAATGTTATCTAAAAGCATTCCACAGATAGTTATGCTGGGAAAGAACCTGTAATAGGGGGCCTATTTATAGGTAATTGAAGGGGCTAGGTCATGTAGAGCATCCTATAACAAAAGAAAACTAGATATTTTCAATGTTTATAAGGGCTTTTGTTATATTTGGAGTTCTAGCAAGAATTTTTGCTTGAGCACTCAATCTCTTAACCAAGTCCAAGTGTTAAAGGAGATGTCCCATGGCCGAAGTGTAAGGGGGGTGGGGGAGGGGGTGGGGGGGGGGTGGTGGGGGCTCATCACGTGTTAGCCAATCACCGCGGTGCTTTCTCCTGGAAGAGGGGTCATACCAACTTTTCAGCAAGAATCTACCAAGTCAGTGCCAACACCTTTTAGAGTGAAGGATGTGATGCTCTACAGCTTATAAAAATAAAATGATTCCGTCCATTATGTTATCTCATTGTGTTTTAAATATGTCAAGGGGTAGGGTGGGGGTGGTTAGGTTACAATGGTCCCACCTCTTGTGTGGCTCTTGGAAGGGAGGGTGCGGGGTGCCTGTTAACATATGTCCTCAGAACATATTGCATTTTGGGAGGGTAGAAGGGGGAGGGGGAAGGGAGGGGGGAGGGGGAAGGGGTGGGGATCAAACCCACACCCCCAAACTTGAAACAACAGCTATCTTGGCCGCCATATTGTTTTGTACAATAGTGACATCATACCCTCTACTTACAATTTCAGAGATTAAAATGTACCGTCCTGATGGTCTAGTGGTTAAGAGCCTGTCTGGAATGCGGGAGATCCGTGGTTCGATCCGGTTGGGCGGACTTTTTTAATTTCTGAATTGTAGTAAATAAAAAAATTTTAAAAAACGTTTAGATTCTATTACAAAGATTTTTCTTTTTCTTTTGAAGAAACTGAGTGTATCTTTCCACGCAAAATCTGGGACAAAATAATGGTGAATCTTGCATCGTAAGTGCAACTTACTTACTAGCCATGAATGCCATTCTGTCGTCATATTTATTTGTTATTGTTCTTCTGTACTTCGCGACCCCGAAAGAAAAGTAAACATATCGGGGTTTCTCAATTGATTGAACTGGAAACAACCACGCGGAGATGGATTTGTATATTTCCGGATTGATTTTCCATATAATTGGAGGTTTCTTTTGTTTGGTATTTTGCTTTGTCCTGCCATTAGTCTACGAAACCACAGAGCGTACGCTCATTACAGGATTACATTTGGAATCATTTAAATATTGCTACAGCTCATACACACGTCTGCACTTCGATATTTAAACTTTCCATGGGATTAATTTGCCAAAAACATTAACGCTGCTTCACTCAAACTTCGATTACTCATTTTTTTTAAGCTGTTTTGGCTTTATACACGGCCTCAGAGGCTGAAGTATTATCATTGTCAAAACAGCCTTCTCACAATAGAATATGGAGGAAAACACGACGTTGTATCCGAAAGCCAATTGATATGGATATTTGTTATGATACACCATAGGCCTCATAGTTCGCCTATAGCAGAGGAGTTACAGAAAGTGATAGTGATAATTGCATCCATTTTTACTTCGGAAGGAATGTTCTCTTTTTTTAATCCCAACCAAAATTGGTATGAGTTGTCAGGTACCTAAATCAGCTTGATTACGATTTATGATCTGATTATTATGACGTATTAAAGTTCATTTCACGTTTCATGGCGCTTGGAAAAACCTTAAACGCCAAACGTGTTTTTTTCCGAGGTACCTGAGTGTACAACGACCTATAGCGGGCAGCTTAGGTAATAGGTTTTGTGGAATTCAAATCTTCTAGTAGACAACCTCATTACCTACTACTTTATTGTGTGAATTTACTGAACTAAAAATTCCAATGGCTATATTTGAGTCTCTCTAAAAATTTTGCCGAATAATATGAAATATGACAAAACCTTACAGTAAGGATTTTAATTGTGTGGGTTTTGCATCAAGGTAGCATACCAATTGTAGCTGCGAGCGAAACTACGTGAGAAACCCCTATCGGCGAATAATATTATTACATAACATGATTGTTGTGCGCTTAAACGTAAGTAAACATATTTTTGACAACATGTTTGAAGGTTCATGGCCATACAGATTGAAATAATAACCTTTTTCTGCAATGATTGACTTATACCTTATCAAGTATCCCAGCAAACACAAGTAATCCCGCCCGTACATAAAACGTACGTTCAAGAACGTACGCGCACGTACGTTTTATGTACGTTTTCCCCCCGTACATTGCCCGTAAGAATGTGTCACTTCCGCCCGTATGTATAACACACGTTTTTTAATGGTTTACAACATACCAGGGATGCACCTTAACCGCACGGAAAACACACGTTTACGGCACTCAGTAATATTCCGCCCACACGGGAAACACACGAAAAACACACGTAAAACACACGTTTTCGGCACTAATAAATATTTAGCCAGCACCTCGCTTGGTCTGCAGGGAATAAATCCATGGCTCCATCTAGTAGAGAATCTGAAAAGTATAAGTTAGCTATGCCAATAAACAATTACTAAAAATATTAAAAATTATTTTATTGACTTATGAAGTACAGTACTCACATCAATTTAAGCGGCATTTCATTAGATAACTATGTCAGTTTATTCAATTTGGAAATATGCATTATTAGATAAATTTAACTTCATCGTGTGTATTCGAACCTCGGCCATGTGTCGCTCCTTCAACCTGGAATCTGAAAGCCAGTCACTAGACCGTTCGGCCACGGTGAACTGATGACTGAGAAGAGTTAAACTAGCCTGTAGTTGGACGAGGCGCTCTCGTGTTTCGTCAAACCTAATAGGCCCCTATTCGGTCTCGAATATGATTTAAAGTTATAATTCTCCATAAATCAAAAAACGTTGTATCATAAGTTTAGAAGGAAATATAACAATTATATTGCTAACAGTAAAGTTTGATGTAGATATATAATAAATTGAATTATACAGAACGGCAGAAGGCATTTATCAGTAGTAATTTGGTTGGAATCCTAAATAGATACATATATCCTGTATATAAATACATTTTGTCAGTGGTATTGTGCTAATATGAAAATGGTTGCATGGTCAATATATGATGATTGATTTGAGTATGAAATTCACGCTAGCAGTGGTGCAGAAATACGTACGTTGCCCATACGTGCAACACACGTACTCAAATGAATTACCCACACACCACACACATCCCACTCGATACGTGCGTTTTACGTACAGTTTACGTTTACATTGAGTACGTACGATGTCTGTGTGGGATATGTGCTGTCAAGCAACGCATAAGCAGTGCAGTGCCTGAACGCACGTTGCCCGCACGGGTAACACACCTCATTATAAGGGACAAATGCATACGTTTTCTATACGTAGAGTACGAACGATGGCTGTGAGGGATATGTGCTGTCAAGCAACGCACAAGCAGTGCAGCGCCTGAACGCACGTTGCCCATACAATTCCCATATGTTCCAAAATACATATATACACACTACACACGAATTACACAGTACTAGTGTGTTTTAACGTACATTTAACATACGTTTTGACACAGTCGTGTGTTTGCTGGGATGGCCTATTTACAACAATAAGACAATCATCAAACATTATTGTGCCAATAGAAAAACGTTTAATAAATTATACTGAAAAAATACAAAGTTTGACCTTCATTGACCTCTGCTGACCACAAAATTAATTTTGAACAATTGAAATATTTTTTATTTAAAAGACCCTTAAATAATCTTTGATTGCATACCATGCTTACTAAGTTTTAAAAGTACATTTTTTTAAAATTAAATTTTATTACATTTTCATTTAGGGGATGATTAGACCCACTCACCATATGGGGATTTTAGGGGATTCTTTATGGATTATTAAGTGTTTTTTTTTTTTAATCCAATGATACCAAATTCGCTTCTGTTGCAATTTGTCCTATAGGTTCGGCCTCAAATTTGCGGATAGTCGACGGACTAGTAGCGGCGAGAGTCCGAGAGTAACTATCATCAACTAGTATTAAAAATTCTCTTACAAGAAGAGTTTTTAAGTAATTTTCGATTTTTCTTTTGCACCTTATTCAACTGTGTGTACGTTAACTGTTTAGCGAGTATTAACAGCCTATCTCATCAATGCTATGTTGTACAGTGTTAAATGTTAATAAAACGCCCTACGTATCAGCTATTCTTTGTGTTTGAACTTAATTTCAAACCAGTTTAACCAGTTAAGCTCAAATTTTGGACTAACCATACTCTCAGACATTTGATTTGTGACAAAAATCAATTTTCAAATAATTTTTATCTTCAAAATTACGTTCACCAACTAGCATCCCCTAAATGTCTACAAATTCGACACATTTTCCCAGAGAAATGGGATTTAAGGGTTGAAGTTTTTAAGTCACTGTTGGGCAACATTGGTTTTCGAATTCAGCGTAAAAATTGCCTATAAGAAAAGTCATGTTCCCCGCTTTTTAACACGAAATCGGCGCACTTTCAACGATTAACATTGAAGTCCCATACCGCGTGGAACTAGGCTAAAAGAAACCACCGAACGCGAATCTTCATTCTTGTGTTCAAATCTTGATTAGGCCTACAATTTAGTACAAAAGATCAGTCTTGACCCTAATATATAATTATATAAGATATATAATCATTTGAAATTGTTCAAGTCAAAAACTGATCACAGCAGTGATACAGGACTAACTCAAGTTTAGTTAAGTTCAGTTTAGTTCAGTTTATTTTTCTGGCAAAGTAGCCAATTTGTACATACAATAGTATTTCACACAATATATTCATCACAACATTTTGTTTTTTAATCTATAAAATCTGCTGTTGTACCCAGTTAATACATTTGGATTTAAACAATCCTACACTTTTTACACTTTTAATCTCAATTGGAAGTTTATCAAACTCTTTTACACCAGAGATAAAATAGAATTTTGCAATTTTTTTGAATTACACATGCTCCGAAAAGAGTTTCCAACAACAGATCCCCTTGTATTGAAATTATGTATATTCTTCACACCAGTAATTTTTTTTCTTTTTCATTTTTTTTCATTTCATTTTTCCGAGTTGCAAGTTCCACCAGTGGGCGGCAACCAGACAATCTAGTCAGAAAAATATAATTGAAAATACATTGATTTGTATCATAATCAAAGCAGTAATGAACAAACAACGAGAATAGCAAAATCATAAATAAAAAGTTATGAAGAGAAATTAACATCACACAAACACACAATAAACCACAAATAAATACTAAAAATCGATTTTTCTTTGCTCTTTGCTTCATTATCATTGCTTCAATTTTACTTTTAAATTAAACGATTCCTAGCTCAGTAAACTGGCTTCTTATATCATAAGAAATTGAATTCCAAACGGATACGCCTCTGTACAAAAACGGTACCGCAGTTTGGATCAGTTTGATTTTTCCGCCATTTAGTAGAGTAGGGGATGAACCATCACAGGCGCTGGAACACAACAAGGCGGTGCCAAATAGGGTGAAAAAGGGTTGAGCATGCGCGACATGTTTTGACTTTTGTGACAGCTGCTGGCGTTTTCGATTTTGTTCCGTTTTGTAAAATCTCACATCTTCTTCATGATCTCAAGCCCTTTACCGGAGTCTGGGCTCGTACATCGCCCTTTATCCTTGCGCCACCTCAGCTGTTTTTACGGTAATATTGGATCAAGGCATGGGTAAATTGGAAATATAATTCATTGTTCTGTTCGCTATGATGCTGGGCAGGAAGCAAAGTCTGAAGGGTGAGCCCGTCCTAGCTGATTATGGACCTGAAGAATCTTTGAATGAAAGTGCAGATATCGAATGGGTTAACATGGTAAGCAGGCTGTTGGCCAGTATCTACCCTGATATTTAACACAAAGCTAGGGCCTTGGCCCTAGGCCTAGTAACTAATTTCTTGAAGGTCTTGGGCCTAGCCCCTAGGCATGCCCTAGGCCTAGGGTGCATAAATGCTCAGAAACGTTAATGAGGGGACTGGTATGACCTCATGATGCAAAAATAGATACCTACCCAGATAGATAGATAGATAGTCTTTATTATTATTTTCCTTGTACAATGGGTTACAAAGGACAAAAAACAAAAAAAATGGCAAGGTTCGACTACAAATCGTTCTTCCACCTAACTAGTGAACTTAACTATCTTAAAAACTAACAATACAGATTGCAGGGTTAGGCTACTACTTACTAACATGTCAGGTTTAAAATTAATTTATAAAACAAATACAAAAAATTAGGTAGGCCCTAGGCCTACTCATAGTTAATCCATTTAAAAACCTCTATAGCCCGACACTAGGTTAAGGGCATGTTTTGGCTAGGCCCACTAAAAAGTTTATTTAAAAAAAATGCTTTGTGCTACCCCCTAACCCTCCCACAACAAAACGTAAAAATGTAGGGCAGTAGGGCCTAGGCCTCCTAGAGATTTATTTAGGTAGGCATTCAAAAGAGACGATATCCATTATCGCGTGCAAAGCATTGTGGGAAATTTAACAAAATGCGAGCCGGGGTCATTTTAGCAAACTTCTTTCCTCCCATAATGCTTTGCGCGTTATACTTGCTCCAACGAAAGAATGCAGATGCTTGGTAATGGTGGGGGTAGAATGAATGCGCGGCAAATGGAATGTCGCCTTTGTGTATGAAAGAGAAATATATTTTACCAACGCAAGCAAAAATTATCTGTGCTAGAGATCACAGAGTTCCTCCATGTGCAAGATCCACGCTAAGCTAGCGTTAATAGAATTGGCAAAGTTGTTATGTTGGGAAAACAATTTCGAGACACCTGCATTCTTTCGTTGGGACCACTATATAAGCTAAGCCTATAGGCCTAGGTAACGCTAGTAATTTTGAAATTCTTCTATCGAATTTCCCAGTAATGAAAACGGCCACTCTTGCCAGTGTAATAATTTTCCGCTACCATGCCTCTGCCTATAGGTACCTTTAATGGATCTGTAACACAGTACCGGTAACACACTTCGGTTGATAAGCAGAGAATTGTGTGTTAAAAAGGGTTGAGCCGTTAATAAGGGGTTGAAGCGGCGGGCCCGGGGAGATGGTACAAAAACAAAGAGGGAGGTGGTAGTTGTTACTCACAGTCATGTAACACTTAGGAAATATTGATTGAATTTGGAAAAACTGGTAATATTAAATTTTTGTGAAGTTGTAAGGAAACTGAAGCAAGACTATCGTCAACGCAAGGCAGTTCCATGCACGAAGCGCTTTACATACGGTAGCTTGCAGATCACACGGACAAAGGTGCTGTGTTTGTTAAGCTGCTTTCACGTGTAGCTCATCTGAACTCGAAGCCGCGGGAAAAGAAGTAAACTACCTACTGGATGTAGCCTAAATGAAAACAATAAGATAAAACTTAGGTCTGGGATCTATTAGACTATTACAGATCAGAGGCTTGACGTTTATCTTGTCGATGTAGGTTCTATATAGGCCTACTTCCCAAGCCACATACCATGGCTTAGCTTGTGTTGGACTAGGCTACCTTCAGTTGTCTTGTCGGTCAATGGGACACTAGCCAGTAAACTTTAACTGTGCAACCACATAGGCATTAACAGAACAGTAGGTACCGGCCGGTACCTAAGCCTAAGTTACCAACCGTTTACCCCACAAATTGATGATGTTCTGCTATTTTGGGGGGCTTCGCCACAAGTATGTAAAGAGGAAACAAGATATATTTACTCTCCAAAAGAGAGCCATAAGGATCCTAGCCGGTGTCTCTAGCAATAGACACCATTCATGTACTGCCTACCTAGTGATGTAAGAATAAACCCCAAATGCAAAAATTTGTAAAAAAAAAATGGCAGCCAAGCTCTCCTTCAAAAGTCTTCGGCTGTGAATGCTGTGAGACATAGAAGTTGAGCCAAGCATTTCATTCTTTCTCCCTAGTTTCGCATTGAAAAGAAGTTAGATCATTTCGCCTGTTGACGAGTTTAGTTTAGTTTAGTTTAGTTGTTTATTCACCATTATAAATTTACATTCATTTGGGTTTTGTCATTTAAACTATATAAAAAAAATTAAAAAATTAACTTTTTTTACCACGAAAATGGTTGGCTTGGCGCTCGTCAACAGGCGAAATGATCTTACTTCTTTTCAATGCCAAACTAGGGAGAAAAAATGAAATGCTTGGCTCAACTTCTATATCTCACAGCATTCACAGCCGAAGACTTTTGAAGGAGAGCTTGGCTGCCGTGTTTTTTTTTTAATTTTGTATTTGGGGGGGATATATCACATCTTTTTGTTGTTTGTTTCATATCAAGGCGTGAAATACGTGAAAAGGTGGATACAGTGCCTTTAAACCAGATTGAAACAAAAGCTACCATCTTTTGTTTTTGTTTACAATCTTTAGTTGGCAATATTCAATGTTTTTATTAAATTTCCTATGGTAAATGTCGTCTTGAGTTTTTGTTTGAATGATTTGTTGACCGGACTATAACACATTGACGCATCATTTTAATCAGCGATTAAAATATATTCAAATTGTATTAAATACGACCTAACGTTTTTCCCAAAGTTAAGGGTGGTAGGGAACAGTGGGCGTTAAATATCGCTTTTCTCCCGGCGGATTATTAGTTTTCATATCATATTATTATGTACCATCATGCCAAATTTCATGCTAAAAACTCATTCGGTGCCTTCATGGTGAATGCTGGAAATCAAGGTAAAAATAATATAAACTATTAGGGATGGGGGTGGAAAAAATGTGGTTTAGGAAATGAGAATAGGCCGATTGGGTTAAAACACATTAAAACAATTCTAATAACTAATTTGAATAAAAATTAAATTTTGGGTTAGAGCTTTGAATTATTCCAATTTTAGGGGGTGTTTGGGGGTGGAATATCGCTTGCCTCTTGGCGGATTTTTTTCATATTATTGAGCGAGCGCCTCCACTTGACTCTTATGGCTCGAATGTCTGTTTTTTGTTTTTTTTCCTGTTACTGCTTCGGTACAGGTCGCACCGTTTCTCAGATCGACCTGAAATTTTGCACACATGTACATACCACCTATGCGGGTTGCTGTATAGTTTTTGAACAAAATCCGATCGTTGGTTATAAAAAATAGAAAATACAATAAAAAATAAACAAATAAAAGTATTCCGATCGTTATGAAATTTTGCAGGGTCAATAAGTACAACATTCTCTCCTATTTTACAAATTTTCAGCTAAATCGGTCAAGACCTAAGTAGTGTAGATAGAAATTACATCAAAAGTAACGTTACCATGGCAACGAAAAGTCGCACGAGAATTCTGGTCACTATGCACTGCCACCTAGAAGTAATCAAAATACTATCGAGGAAGCAGTGTATTATTTGTTATCAAAGAGTTAAAATAGTTTTCCCAAAGAAATGATGTCAAGGTCCTCTAGATGGCGGTGGGTTTTATCCATTCTCTCCTATTTTACAAATTTTCAGGTAAATCGGTCAATACCTTAAAGACTTATTGGTATGTACCATTATGGGAATGTCGTACTCGGGTCGTGCTGCACGTACCGGTGCTCGCTCAACAACGCGACATGACTTTAGCCTTTTCCTAGTTATGTAGGTACCATCATGCCAAATTTCATGCTGATAACTCATTAGGTGCCTTCATGGTGAATGCTGGAAATCAAGGTCAAAATAATATATACTGTAGTAGTAGTATGATTTATTTATTTAGCTTTCGCTAGTTCGTTACATGTTACAATCATAACATACAATATAAAATTACAAATACAAATAATATAACATAATATACAATTATGCGCTTCACATAAGTAGAAAACAGAGTCTATACATCACTGCCTCCTAGTTGTTCGTCGTGGCTCCTCGTTCCCTGCCCGTCCCAGCGCACAGTGTTAATTGTTGTCCACAGCGCTAGTTACCGTCCCCAAGAGCTTTCTTTTGTTTTGATGTTGTTGTCACATTTAAAAGCCATCTCCCATGTATTTTACTGTTAAATACAACTAAATTGAATGTTTTAGATTGTATTTTGTATACGTACATCACTTATCAAGGTTTGCAGAATAGTAATATACAATTTGTCTAGTTATATTATGCTGGTAATTAAACAAAAAGTAGATATTGATAACTTTGTTGTTTGATAATATAAGGCAAGGGCTAATAGGCATATTATTTTTATCTATAGGGCCTATGCCTCTTATTCCTAATCATATTAAAAATCAAAAGGCTTAAGTAGCCTACTCGGGCCCTAGTCTTGACTAGGCCACGAGCTAAACAATATTACTTTCCACATGCTTTCCATCAAGCAGTGGCGCGTGATAAGGGGGGGTCTGGGGGGGGGGCCTGGGTGGCACAATTTCCTTATTTCCCTGTAGTTCATGTAAAGAAAGGCCTACTTGTTTTAGATAATGGCATCCCGGTATCTTACAACTTCTTGCACGCACCATTGCCTATTATGAAGAAAAATATAGCTCATCTCTGGCATGATGACATTTGAATCGTATGCAGATCGTATGTAAACAACGAAAACAAAAGAAAGCTCTTGGGGACGGTAACTAGCGCTGTGGGAAAAAAGTGCGAATTGTCTTCAACAATCAAACTATGTTGCATGGACAGGCAGGGAACGAGGAGCCACGACGAACATCTAGGAGGCAGTGCTATACATAATACAAAATTAAACTATTCCAACAATTTCAGTCACATTCCTTCATATGGAAATTCAGATTTTAAAAAATTAATACATTCAGTTTTATATATATTGAATCTACTTTCTTTGATACCGTTTGGTAGACTATTATATAATTTGATTCCATTAATAAAAATTGATTTTTGGTTAACAGTCATATTTTGTATGTTTAAATGAAATTGATTGGCCTGCCTAGTTTGATGATCATGAACTTCATCATTTTTGTTAATGAACTCATCAAAGTTGTCATTGAATTTTCCATCCACAACATTGCGGATGAAAATTAGTACCTTCAGGCCCAATCTTTGCTCAACCGTCATCCATTCAAGAACATCCAACATATCTCTAACATGTGTTCTTTTGTTAACCCTCAATATAATTCTCATTCCTTTATTTTCCAATATTTGTAACTTTCTTATGTTATCAGTACCAGATTTCCAGAGTAAAGAAGTGCAGTATTCAAAATGAGGTCTGATTATTGTTTTATATATCATCAATCTTGACCATTGACTTAAGTGTTTGCTAATTCTGTACATATAACCAATTTTCTTGCTAATCTTTTTTGATATATATTGAACATAATCATGAAAATTTAAAAGTTGGTCTATAATAACCCCAAATACTTTACATTACTTTGAAAATCTAGTTCAGACCCTTCCAGTACAATTTTACAATTTGAATTAATGCGTAGTGTATAGGGAACCTAAGTGGGCGTTGTCCGGTTCTCTCCGGTCAGCGTGGTATAGGCAATTAACCCGTGCTAAATGTTTCGTAGCGATAGCGCGAGAACCCGACCACGGACCGGAATTATATTCATACTGTAAGAAACTATAATCTTTCCTCTTTGCGTGGATATACATAACTCTGCTCTATCACAAATATTAATGACATTTGTTTTGAGTTGAAGTGAACTCTACATTTAAGCTGTTGCCAAACCTTCCAAACTGCTCATGAAAAAATACGTAAAACATTTTGTCCGTGGCATCAGCATAACATTTGCTATCCGACTTGCTTTGTGGCTACTGTGAGGTCACTGGGTTGTACTAGATTATACATTACTAATAAAAATATTCTTTAATGTGCCAACAAAATCTTGAATGCGAAGTACATTTAGCAACCATGGACAGGCGCGTGGTATGCGAGGATGCCACAGCTGCACACAACGTGGCTGCGCCTCGCTTAGGTTGCCGCTCAGTCAAGAGTACATTTGCGACAGCGCGCAAACATGGGTCCATTTAACTCATAATAGTTTGAATTTGGGAAGCGTCATCGAGCAAAGTAGAATGTCATCATCTTCTTTACAAAATTATGCATCTTGTGATGTCATTGGTTTAGATTTCTTTTGCGCGAGTCAAAAGATACGGCGAGTTACATTTTCGCACCATGCTAATTCTTATGGGCGCTGAGACCAGAGAGAACCAATTTCCTTCCCGCCTTCAAAACTTAGGTTCCCTATTATTGATTTTAACTAATGAATTTGAAATAAGAATACATTGAGTTTTGGTTACATTAAGCTTCAACTTATTCCTCATAAACCAATCACATAATAATTTAAGATCCCTATTTATTATATCACACACTTCTTTCAAATCTTTACCTGCATACCAAATGAGTGTGTCATCTGCGAAAAGGTTTACAAATGTTCTTAAGGCTATTCGACCGCGTTTTTCTATTTTCCAAAATATGCTACCAAGTCAAAATATAGTGAATGGCTTTGAAACCTGGCTATTTTAGAAAATCAAAAATATTTTTTTCAAATTTTTCTGATCCGGTACACGGCCAATATAGCCACCTCAAAATAATTTCCAACTTCAATTCGCCAAGGCACACCATTCAACGTAGGGTGTTGTGTTTTTGTGACATTAATTTTGAACTGTTTTTCTATGGACTGACTGAGAGAAAACCGATTTATTTTAACAATTGCCTTTCCTGCGAATTTTTTCGTTTAGCGGTATTTTTTACCGATTTGTACCGCCAAACAAAAAAATTCGCACGAAAGACATTGTTAAAATAAATCGGTTTTCTCTCAGTCAGTCCATAGAAAAACAGTTGAAATTAATGTCACAAAACACAACACCCTACGTTGAATGGTGTGCCTTGGCGAATTGAAGTTGGAAATTATTTTGAGGTGGCTATATTGGCCGTGTACCGGATCAGAAAAATTTGAAAAAAAATATTTTTGATTTTCTAAAATAGCCAGGTTTGAAAGCCATTAACTATGTTTTGACTTGGTAGCATATTTTGGAAAATAGAAAAACGCGGTCGAATAGCCTTAAAAGAGATTCAGGCATGTCATTTATGTAAACAATAAACAACAGAGGTCCAAGAACAGACCCCTGGGGAACCCCAATGTTAGTTTTAATTTGCTTAGATTTATTTCCTAGTATTCTTGTTTGTTGAGTTCTATTTTCAAGATAACTCATTATCCATTCAATCACTGTTCCATTTATTCCATATTTACTTAATTTAGTTATCAATAGTTTCAAAAGCCCTTTTTAAATCTATCATAACAGCAACTATTATATTGTTTTCACTATCTAGAATACTTTTCCATTTGGAAATCAAATATTGCAATGCAGTTTCAGTTGACATTTTCCTTCTAAATCCTGATTGATATTTATAAAATAGGTTATTACTTTCAAAAAAATCTAACAGCTGGTTATGAACTACAATTTCTAATATTTTTTCATAAACTGGCAGCATATTAATAGGTCTAAAATCTTGTGGCATTTTTGGGTTTGCTACTTTTGGAACAGGAATAACTGTTGATAGTTTCCAACTGGATGGGAATTGACCAGTTGTTAGAGATTCATTTACAATTTCTAACAGCTGTGCTCCACATGACACAAATGTTTTCTTTATAATTTCGACTGTGATACCATCAGTTGAACTTAATTTATTTTTTAAACTAAAAATTATTTTCTTTAATTCACAAATGCCTATCAAATTAAAGGTATTAAATTCCTCACTCTAAGGGATGGGGGTTGAAAAAATGTGGTTTAGGAAATGAAAATAGGCCGATTGGGTTAAAACACATTAAAACATAATTTTTGCTAACTATGAAATTTTTAAGAAGTTCTGTAGCCTTAACAAAAATAGACAAGGTACGGAGCAAAACAATAAGAAACAAACTAGGAGTGGAAAGTTTACGAAATAAAATAGGAAGAGAAAGACTTTGATGGTATGGACACGTACGAAGAATGAAACAAGATAGAATACCAAGAAGAGAATTTGAACGCACATGGGGGGGGGGGGGGGGAGTAAGAAGAGTTGGACGCCCAAGAGATAGATGGAGGGACCAAATAAAATGGAACATTGAAGAAAGAGGGAAATCATGGGAAAGAATTAATGAAGAAAGACTCTGGGAGGATAGTTAAAGAAATGGTGAGAACTGGTAGAAATGCCTGTCATAGAAGACATCGAAGTAGATGAGGAGGTGTTGAGCCTGGCTAGCAAACACTGAAAGTCCACAGCCCGAGAAATTGGTGATACGTCACCCCCCGACCTGACTTATGTTGGAACCGGGTGTTTGATTATATTAATTTGAATAAAAAATCAATTTTAGGTTAGAGCTATGAATTATTCCAATTTTAGGGGGGGTGTTGGGGGTGGAATATTGCTTGCCTCTCGGCGGATCATTTTTCATATTATTATGTCGCTGGTATATTCCCATACTGTTCTAAATCCATTTTTTTTTTATTGAGTTAGGCATTCCAGGTTGTTCTATGTACATTGATCTAACATTTTAGCAAAAAAAAAGCAAAAAAAACTTATTTGAAGGGTCATACTGACGTTTCCATTTTGTTCTAATTACACAAAAGCACCATACCTCCGATCCTTAGTGTTCCACATCCTATTATACCGCAAAATGCTAAAATAAATAATTCCAGATTGTTCTATATCCACAAACCAATAAACTGTTAGCTTTGTCACTCGCCGCCCAATAAGCGGTGCGTTTGTATCACCTGTTGCAATACTATACCCGCGGAAGTAGTATTTCAAACCCACGTGCGTTGATCATAAGTGTGAGATTGATATTTGTGAAGTGACGTGTGAAGTGAGTGAGGACGTTAAAATGTTTGAAGCGGGTGCGAGTACATCTGCAGAGGGTGATGCCAAAGAAGATGTATTACCCTTATTTGATGGTGGCAGCTCAGATGAGGATTTTATTGGCCCCACTCCAACAAAAAATATGCCGCAAAAAGTCTCAAATTGATTGAGTTGCTCCTCTATGATAGAAACTTTAGAACAAAGTTTTGGGCAAGGTCTCGGCCAAAGAAAATGCAATGATGTAGTAATGTTTAATTTAATTAAACCTGCAGACTGGCACTCACTTCATTAAATAGCAGGAATATGTGAAGGCATTTTAAATGTCATTGTCAATTAATAGACCTAGAAGTTCACTGGTTAAGACGTACTAGAAACTTTTGCCTACTCGTAAACCGATTAGTAGATTAGCTTAGACCTAGGGTACTAGAAACCAATGCCTTCCCACAGAGCAAATGGTGGTGGAAACAGTAATCAATGTAGTTTGCTGGCGCGTCGCATATTGGGTCCAGCCAAGATGAACAGGTATGCACACCTGCATGCGCTCGACCGGGTCGCGTTGTGTTCGCAACAGGCGGCGACTGATTGCAAGATTGTCGGCAATTTACAAAGCTATTACAAATCAAACTATACCGATTCACTGCTAACTAAATTCTCACTATTTTTAAGCAATTGTGTTGTGTTTTATTAACATAGTATGTTTGTGTAAAAATTGAGAAACTGCAAATAACCTTCAGTGAACTACTGCCAAAATAAGACTTGGCACTGGCTGTTCTAGGCATAGCCGTATACGGTAATCATTTAAAAAATACAAAATAAATAATAAATGGATTGCACATAATATAAATCTCCTTTGCCTACCTGCCGGTATAGGCCTAATCTACCTATCCTAAATAGGATAGTCATAAACTAAGTCTGGTACACTGGTAGACAAAAACGTAAATTCATTGTGGAACTTTAAAATGGCTAGGACATAAGCATCACAGATGAGATTTTAGGTTAAAATTGTACTGGATGTAACTCCAAGTTATTGTTTTGTATACGGGCGTAATAATAAAAAAATGTGGATGTAGAACACATCGCCTTCATTGAACAATCCCAACCGCTCTATATTGTTCCATATCCAATGCGGAAAAACTTTTAAAAAAATTCTTGTATTAAAACTGCATAATTTTTTCTACTTTTTAAAGTGGGTTATCATAACTGCATGTCAAAAGGTGTCTTCTGTGAAATTTTCAGACTCTAATCTTAGGGGCATGGGGAAAAACTGAACCTTTAGACGCCTTTATCTCCGAATGACACGGGACGGATATAGAACAGTCTGGAATTAAATGTGGATATAGAACTAAGCGCCTTCACTGAACAGTCGCAACCGCTGCACATTGTTCCATATCCAATGCGAAAAAACTTTTAAAAATTCCTGTATTAAAACTGCATCAAATTTTCTACTTTTTAAAGTGGGTTATCATAACTGTATGTCGAAAAGTGTCTTCCGTGAAATTTTTAGCCACTAATCTTTGATAGGGGCATGGGAAAAAAATACTGAACCTTTAGACGCCTTTATCTCCGAATGACACGGAACGGATATAGAACAGTCTGGAAATATGCCAGCGATGTAGGCCTACCATCTTGTGAAATTTCATGATGATAACTCATTAGGTGCCGTCATGGTGAAAGCTGGGAAATCAAGGTAAAAATAATATAAACTATTAGGGATGGGGGTTGACAAAAGGTGGTTTATATAATGAGAATTGGCCGATTGGGTTAAAACACATTAGAACATAATTTTAATAACTAGCCTAATTTGAATAAAAATTCAATTTTGGGTTAGAGCTATGAATTATTCCAATTTTAGGGGATGATTTAGGGGGTGTTGGGGGTGGAATATTGCTTGCCTCTCGGCGGAAGTATGTAAGTCTGAGGTACATCTAAGTGTGGTCCAAGTTTCATAGTTCTAAGATGTACCGTTTTCTCTGTAGGCTCTTATTCCTCTCTTGTCAGAATCCCATAGCTATAGCCACCCACCCAGCTAGCCGGAAGGTTTTCGTCGATTTTTACGCACTTTTTTTATGGTTATCGGATCGGGCTGATTTTTTTTGGTACCTATGTCATGGACCACATATCAGGTCACATACCGAGTTTCAAGATTGTAAATCTTTCGGGACGGCGTGTGCAGATAGCTGAAAACCCCCCAACTCGGGTAGGAGTAAACAGGGTTGTGTTATCATCGCCTACTAGCAGTGGCGTGCGCTTGGCTGCGGGCGAACGACTGTCGCCCTAGATGGTTAGAAAAAACAGGAAATTTTAAAAAATGCCATTGTTTTTTTTGTTTTTTCATCACACCTAGGAAAAATTGAAAATGGAGGGAAAAATGGATTTTTTTGGTTGGTTTCATCTCCTTTGTTATCTAGGTGCCCGTTAGGGCGCCGCAGCCAAGCCGCGGTGCGCTACACACTCAGGCACCTTATACAGGAAGCAGAGTTGGGGTGATTTCGAGGTGTCACCCAGCCGTCATGAAACGTGATGTGAACTTAAAAACTATCAAAATCAAGGGGATTTAGGTACCCGACAACACATGCCAAATTTGGTTGGGGTACGAGCATTCCTTCTTGGTGAAAAAATGGCTTGAAACATGCTCAAAATCACGTTTTAGAGTTCTCGTAATGAACCAAATTCAATGGCCAAGTAATTTTTTTTTGATTTTGATTTTAAAATTTTTACGTTTTTTACCACGAAAATGGTTGGCTTGGCGCTTATCAAGAGGGAAATGATCTTACTTCTTTTCAATGCAAAACTAGGGAGAAAGATTGAAATGCTTGGCTCAACTTCTATATCTCACAGCATTCACAGCCGAAGACTTTTGAAGGAGAGCTTGGCTGCCGTTTTTTTTTTACAAATTTTTGTATTTTGGGGGGGATTCAAATTTACATCTGTTAGATGCCCGCAGTCATCATCACAGTTTAAATTCAGAGGAATTGCACAAAATCTGTTGTAAGGGAAGCACATGCACATTACCTATATTTGGAAATTACGAGGAGGTAACGGAAAACAGTTGTGGAAGTATATTCATGGAAAAATAGGTAGTTCAGCCCCTCATCATTACCTCATTAATGGTGTGAAAGAAACTGATTCGAGAAAAATAGCTCAAGAGTTTGCAAACAATTTTTCTACCAATTTTTCTGCAGGCACCTCTGATAATAGTGATTTGTGTCCACCCCAACTACGAACATCACAGAAATCTTCAACTCTCAGCACTATGTGTTTTTCCACGCAACAAGTTTTCAATGCGTTAAAGAGAATATGCCCAGATGGAGCGACAGGTCCTGACGGTGTGCCAAGTAGAATTCTTCATAAATGTGCGATCTTCATAGCTCCCTCATTGTGCTCTCTGTATAACATGTCCATGAGAAATGGTGATATACCAAATGAATGGAAGAAAGCTAATGTTGTGCCGGTTCATAAAGGTGGCAACCGTAATGATGTCAAGAATTATCGACCGATATCACTTACATCGGTATTGGGAAAAGTAATGGAAAAACTTGTCAACGCTAGGCTATTACATCATTTGAAAGAAGTAATGGGAATAAATATCGAGCAACATGGGTTCCTGCCGAGAAGATCCTGTGTGACTATGTTGACAGGAGCAATTGATGACTGGCAGCACGCCATTGATTCTGAGGCCGGTAGCCGCGTGGAAGTCATCACATTGGACTGGGCGAAAGCGTTTGATAGGGTTCCCCACAAACGACTTCTCATGAAGCTTCAAGAATTCAACATATCTGGAAAGGTCTTCGACTGGATTGAGAGTTTTCTCTTAGGACGCAGCATGAAGGTTGTCTTTGATGGTGCTGACTCTTCTGATTTTCGTGTAACATCTGGAGTGCCCCAAGGATCGGTACTTGGTCCTTTACTATTCACCATATTTATGATGGACCTACCCAGGTGTGTGGAATCCAAAGTAAGACTATATGCGGACGATTGTACTATTAACAGAACCATCAAGTCAGCAACTGATGTGGATATATTACAAAAGGACCTTGAAAACATTGAGCTATGGTGTGAACTAAACCAAATGTTACTTAACGAAAATAAATGCAGCCACATTAGGCCTACCTTGACAAAATCCAAAAAAAGCACCTGCAATAGTTTTCAAAATCAATGGCTGTTACATTAAACGGGAAATCAAAATTAAGCTCTTAGGTATTACAATAACTCAGGATTTGAAGTGAAACATTCAGACTGAAATCGTAAGGAAAAAATCTGCTAAGCTTCTAGGCTTTTTATCCAGAACTTTGCATGGTGCACGTATTCAGGTCAAGCGGACTGTGTACTTATGCCTAGCTAGACCTACTGTCCTATGGTTGTCCTGCATGGCATCCAACCTCAAAGGCCAATGCTTACAAATTAGAATCTCTACAGAATAGAGCGACAAAATTCATCACCAAAAGAAATGACTTGAATAGGCAACAACGAACGAAGATGTGTGATATACTTACTCTTGAAAATCACCTAAAGGAGTTGGGAATCGTTTTTCTGAAAAAAATGTTTAACGGTCTAGTCGACCTGGATCCATTGACCAGAATACAACTTGGATATCTCGCTCATGCAGATACGGTAGAGCTGTTACTCTGATACCTCCCTTTGATAGAACAACGCAGTATCAGCAAGGTTTTTTCTGTCGATCTGTTAGAGATTGGAATGCTCTGTCTTATGAGGTCCGCACAGAACAAGATTTTCATAAATTTCGGAGAGACCTTAGAATAACTTTAATGAACAGTCAAGATCATACCAGTTAACACGAATACCACTCACTCACATGTACACATACACTCATATTCACATTCACACTCAAATTCACACTCACACTGTCTTGCCATCATTTTATATTACATTTATGTGTGTTATCTATGAGTAATTTTTTGTGATATTTTGTGTTTTTCTAATATTGAGATTATTGAGTATATTGTTATTGTGTGTTTTATATTGTTGAATGTGTTTTGTATATTCTATTATTGTATTGTGTATATTGTCCTGGTGGTAAGACACTTTGTGTTATGGGGCTATGCTCTAATTTCTTACCTCCAGCAATGTGATTGATAATGTCATGCTGGAATAAATAATTATAACTAGGAAAACGCTTAAGTCCCGCCGCGTTGTTGGATGAGCGTAATTGTACACTGAGCTGCCATGTGTTATGCGGATCTTCTGTTGTTCTGTGAAAAAATTATTACTAAGTTTGAAGATTTTTTTTAAATTAAATAAATTAAATAAAAATAAACTTAAATTTTTTAATTAATCGTACTATTAAAAAAAAGAAAAAAATATTACAATAGAATAAAGCATGTAGGTGTTATAAGTAAAAAATTGTTTTAATAAAGAAAAAACCCACAAAATTTCTATTTTCATGAAAAATAATTTTTTGATTGCGCTCAAATTGCACACGGATATCTTAATTCATAAAATTAAGGTTCTGTGAAAAAATCATTAAAATCGGATTAAGCATGTAGGTGTTATAAGTAAAATCAATTTTCAAAAAATCGAAAAAAATTGTAAAATTGCGATTTTCATAAGAAATAATTTTTTCATTGCGCTCAAAAACGTGGCAGTTCTAAGTTCAGAGATTTCGAAGGCCTTCCATAAATTTCATCGCAAACGGAGTATGGGTTTTAGCCGGAATCGTGCTGACAAACACACAAAAATACAGAAAAAAAAAGAAAGAAGGAAAAAAAAAAAAACATTCCGGATTTTTTTCTCCAGTGTAGTGAAATGGAATCTTCGCTTCGCTCGCTACGCTCATCCAATAATAATAATAGAAATAATAGTCACCAAACTTGATAGTGAAATCTTAAGCATGCTTTAATCTAACTCTTTCTTTTGTTTCCAGCTATGGGTTCGACGACTTATGAGGTTTTGTGCACTCGTAAGCCTGCTGTCGGTCAGTCTCAACACACCAAAAACATTCGAAAAACATCCACCACTACAATATGTCACGTTCTGCAGTGATCTTATTGTTACATTTCTATTCACTGCCGAGATGATTGCTAAAATGCATATTCGAGGGATATTGAAAGGTGATGTGCCATATTTGAAAGATCACTGGTGTCAGTTTGACGCCAGCATGGTGTTCTTTCTATGGGTGTCGGTTATTCTTCAAGTCTTCGAAATGCTCGGCATTGTACCACGATTCAGTTATCTGTCCATTCTGCGAGCGCCACGTCCACTAATTATGATCCGTTTCATCCGAGTGTTTTTGAAGTTTTCCATGCCCAAGTCAAGAATCAATCAGATATTCAAACGATCTAGTCAACAGATCTACAATGTCACCTTGTTCTTTCTCTTCTTCATGTCATTGTATGGCCTACTTGGGGTACAGTTCTTTGGTGAGCTGAAGAACCACTGTGTTCTCAACAGTACAACATCAGATCCAGAGTAAGTTACATTAGTATTTGTTTTGTTTGTTTTGTGTTATATTTTTGCAGTGTGTATTCCATTTCAAAGTATTGGTTCGTTATTGATTAGTAATTACTAGTACTGTAATAAAAGAACATAGACTCGTATGCCCAAAGTGTCTAGTTTGCTGTCCTTTTGGGAAAATGTACAATGCTAACTTAATGTAGGTTAACTACATTACGCGGATGTGTTAAAAGCTAGTGTAGTGTAGGGCCTACCGTACCGGTAGGCCTACTGTAAATACTAAATAAATAAATTTGTATTATTTAAGAGTGTGACCCACTCAGTCACATTATCACATATACGTAATACTAATATGTATAGCATTAAAAGCCGTGTTACACTACCAACTTGTTGACAAGAATACATTCTGTGTGTGTCGCCTCCATCAACTGTTGACGGAGACACTAATGCCACCGACCGTCATTATCATCCTGATTGATGTAGTGCCTAGCAGGTCAAGCTTGGTTTGACAGAACTAGATTATATCTCATTGTTGCGAGCGTACGGAACAACAACAACAATTAACATGAAATAAATAAATAAATAAATAACAACAATAAAAACCGGTGCATTCCCTTTGTGAAGCGTCAAAAGAATTCCATAATCAACAATACAGTCTAGTCCCTTCACCACGCATTACGTTAGTATAAAAGTATACACTCTATGAAATGATCACGTAACAAAATGTTGCTCAGCCATTGGTTGAACGCCGTCAACATCTGGTCAACATTGCTCAAAAGTTGAACTTGTTCAAACTTCTTGTCAACATATTGCCGTGCTCGTCAATGTTTAGTCAATTTATTTCAGTGTGTGGCAGCAGCATCACATTTCCATGCTATCTACATCTGGTCAACATGTTGCTTCAACAAGTTGAATAGTGTAACACGGCTTATAGTTACAAATACCGTTGTTGATTAAACAAACTCAACTTTCAAACATTCCACATTGTTTAGAAAAGTAGCTTCGGTTTAGCTGTCCTGATTTTGAATTTTTACATATAGACTACAGTTGTACTTACATGTTACATATTAAAAGTAACCCATATGGCACATAACATTTTATTAACCCATAGACCTGCATATGAGTAGACAGCCTATAACTAAGTAAGCTAAATAATTGGATGAGCGTAGCGAGCGAAGATTCCATTCTACTACACTGGAGAAAAAAATCCGGAATGTTTTTTTTTTTTCTTTTTTTTTCCTTTCTTTTTGTATTTTTGTGTGTTTGTTAACACGATTCCGGCTAAACCGATACTCCAATTGCTATGAAATTTTATGGAGGCCTTTGAAATCTCTGAACTTAGAACTGCCACGTTTTTGAGCGCAATCAAAAAATTATTTCCCATTAAAATCGCAATTTTACGATTTTTTTCGATTTTTTAAAAATTTCTTCGACTTATAACACCTACATGCTTTATCCGATTTTAACGATTTTTTCACAGAACCTTAATTTTAGGAATTTAGGTATTCGTGTGAAATTTGAGCGCAATTGAAAAATTATTTCTCATGAAAATCGAAATTATACGATTTTTTTTCGTTTTTTAAACAATTCTTGGACTTATAACACCTACATGCTTTATCCGATTGTAATGATTTCTTCACAGAACCTTAATTTTATGAATTAATATATTCGTGTAAAATTTGAGCATAATCGAATAATTATTTTTCATGAAAGTCAAAATTTTATGATTTTTTTCCTTTTTAAATTTACGATTAATTAAAAAAATAAAAAATTAAAGTTTATTTTTTATTTAATTTAAATTAACTTAAAAAAAAATCTTCAACTTAGAAATGATTTTTTCACAGAACAACAGAAAATCCGCATAGCACATGGCAACTAAATGCACCAATTACGATCATCCAACAACGCGGCGGGACTTAAGCGTTTTCCTAGTAAAAAGATGGGTAGGCCTACATAATTAAATGCAGGCAGAATAATGCAGGCAGAATACTAGGCCTAATTAATATTTAGAAATAGTACATATTGCATTGCTATTTTAAATTGATTTACCTATATGAAGTTGTTTGTTGTTGAACGTTGCTATTAGAGATGGGCCGATTCCAGATTTGACCAACGATTCTTAAATTATTGTGTGCGATTTTGATTCTTTAACGGTTCAGATTCTTATACTAACCAAGCTTAGACATAACATGTAAATAAACAGAAATATGTACAGTACTAGTGAGGAAGGTTTGTTACAACAATAATGTAAGGAATTATATTTACAATTAATTCAGTCCTTAAATGGATTCTATTGTACATAATTAATACAATTCAGAATTTCCACCTATGGGAGTGTTTCCCGACTAACCAAATCGAGAAACGATTGTAATTGTAACGAAAAGTTAATTGAATTACAGGACTATCACGTCCTCACACATCGCGCAACTGCAACGTAACTGCGTAGAGATCATGACTCGAGTCGAGTACTTTCCAGTCTAGACTGGTGTAAAACACAAACGCGGATTGGCCCAGCAATGAGAATGCAGGGATTTGTAAGATATGTTGTGATTGGTTGATGATTATCGATCGATGAGAGTACCGGTGAGGCACATTTTTTAAAAATACAGTACAAAATACAATACGTGAGCGTATTCATCTTCACTGCGCCTGCCTAGCAACAGTTGACCGCTCGCTATCTCTCTCTTTGTGGTGGGCGTATGCAAGAGACCGCCCGAGGCCTGCCGAGTGGGGCTCTAGAGTGTGTACGTCATGCGACCTTGTCGATGTTTTCAACAGTAATCAGAATCGCTCAAATAGCTTAAAAATATGGGAATCACGATTCTAACAATTCTTAAAGGATCGCTGGAATCGGTTTTGGAATCGCCCTTATATCTTAATTGAAAATTTACATCTATATGATAATAATGAATGTTAAGTGGCTTCAAGGATGTGATTCAATTCAAACATCATGCCCAGTGCTCTACTAAAAACTTGCCTTAACAAAATTTAATTTAGCACTTCACTAGTATTGCCTAGTAGGCCTAATTTTAATTTAAATGGGCTATATAGCCTATTGTACTGTGTAATTTATCTCTTTATTTACCATAGGCTTACCTAATCAAACCTCGCAAACATCTAGATCATCAAGGCATAGATTTACTCTAAAACAGAAAATGTTTATTCATTACGATTTCAACATTTTGTTTGTATATTTCAGGAACATATCAATCAACAGCTTAGCTATACCGGACACTTTCTGCTCAGTCGACCCAGATTCTGGCTATCAGTGTCCTATGGGCATGAAGTGTATGAAACTGGAATTGTCACGTTACATCATGGGCTTCAATGGGTTCGATGAATTTGGTGAGCTACCGGTATCTTAATCATAGCCTGTTTAAATTGTATGGTAGAAAGTTATCCTCTTACATAGACCTACCGGTATGCTTAATACAAACAGATGGTCAGATGGATAAAAAAAAAACTTAGTAATTTGTTTAAAATAATTTTAAATGTTAGTAGGCATATTGACTAATGCCATGTTCAGTAGGCCTATACTACATATCTACAATCTCACGAAATCTGTTAAAACTTAGCCTACTAACAACTTAAACTTGAATGCAGGTAACCGAGTGTTTACGCGTGTACTGTGAGTGATTGGTTGAGTAAAGAGAAGGTGCGGGGTGGCAAGGTTATATTGATCCCATGTCCATCTGCCAATTTGAGAGGTATTCTTCACGGCTGCCCAGCGAAAACAGCCAATAGAGCTCCTGTATCTATGAAACACCCATAAAACAGAATGAACATGGCCCGGAGATGCGGGCATGTAGCCTTTTGTATTTTTTTCTTTTTAATCTATTTTTATTCAAAAGAAAAATGATCCTTCGAGATAGTGCTCAGTAAGGTTGCCCATCGATATCGATATATCGATATATATCGATACACACAATTAATTTTGATATCGATATTTGTTTTCTACATCGCGATATTTCAAAGTACCAAAATTGAGTTAAAAACGCGTAAAAAATGAAAAAAATTGGTTTTGAGTAGCTTCGGCATCGAGTAATTCTGCAGTATCCAGTCGACATCGCGTCGTTTGCTGCCTAGAGTGCACACGGCACGGTTCGAACTGGCGTCATACAGTGTCGTGGCGATGGGAAGACGCACATGTTGGGGGAACTGCCATGGAAACTATATTTAAAAATTGGAGGGAAAATATCGATATATATCGATATCGTTTGGCCATTTTTTTTCGATATCGATAATGGATTTTCATATCGTTGGGCATCCCTAGTGCTCAGTGTTTGGCTAGTATTGCTGCTTACATTGACAGCCATATAGTCACTGTAATAAATTAACATTGTAGGTACCTCGACGTTTCTTTATCTCTGTGGGAAACATTTTCATGAGAACTGAGGCTGATTACGTGGTTTGTTTCAGCCTCAGCCGAACACCTTGGCGGTGTCTTCTGGTTGGGTAGGGTGGCACATGTGGTGGAGTGGGGGTAGGAGAGGCTGACATTAACTCTTCTCGTTGTTGTTATTGTTGATGTTATAGTAACTGTTGTTGCTGAGGTTAATATGAACTATCTGCAAAAGTTTAAAATGTATACAAAATACAGAATATTGTTGATCGCTTTTGGGACTATTAATACTTATTGTAATCCATGTTCCAGCAACGAGCATATTTACCGTGTACCAGGCTGCTTCCCAAGAAGGCTGGGTGTTCATCATGTACCGAGCCATAGACAGCCTCCCAGGCTGGCGCGCTGTGCTCTACTTCAGTACGATGATCTTCTTCCTCGCATGGCTGGTCAAGAACGTTTTCATTGCCGTCATTACAGAGACATTCAATGAGATTCGAGTTCAATTTCAACAAATGTGGGGCGTTCGTGGCACAATCACCAACAGCTCTGCTTCACAGGTAATATTATGCTTACAGACAATTTTTAATTGATGACTATTGACTATACTTTACAGCCTTATCTTTTTTGACAAAGTTTAGCCATTTAATAGTTTGTCAGCTTTGCATTGAAGGCAAACTTACAAGTACCAAATACTGTAATAGGAATAGCTTTGCTATTAAGGGTAAAGACTACCTCCAATATTAAAATTTAAAACCATGCAAAGTAACGTTTTTTTTAGTGATATCGTGAGAACGCTGCAAAATATCGCAAACCTGTTTGCAGACAGCTACATAAGACCTGCCCGAAAAAAATATTGAAATGTGATGGTTATAAGGGTAAGTATTTTATTTGATATTTAAATTAATTAAATGCATATTCAAAATATGAACAACACCAATTATTTATTATATTTGAATACTTTTTCTTGCATTACATTGTCCTAACAAAACCACATAGGGCCTAGCTGTCTGCAATCAGATTTGGGATATTTTGCACCGTTCTTAAGATATCACAAAAAAACTGTATTTTTGTGTGGTTTTAATATTGATGGTAGTCTTTATTCTTTAACCTTATTACTGTCTATTGAAGGGAAATATGGGTGACGACAAATGACGAAGAATTCAATGACGTTCCACGCCAACTCACCGCCGTGCCACACACATCCTTCTAATGGACCACTAATGGCAACACTGCAATGGCAATAGTTCCATACCAAAACCTTAGGTATTTTTTGCCACCGCCGCCTGTATTAAATTCGGGGAGTATTTGGGGTATTTGTATATTTATTTTTATTTATTTATTTGAGTATTTGGGAGTATTTGTATTGATAGCAAAGCTATTCCTATTACAGTATTTGCAGGTACTTACATGGCCATTCCCGTCACCACCTTGCCGACAGGGTTAGCTCGTGCGTAATGCGTGAAACTGGTTCGGGAGGTCACGTGTTCAAATTCCATTGCCGGCAATCTTGTCTGAAAGTTTTTTTCCAGGGTTTTCTTCAGTTGGGATTTGTGAAGGCTAATGCTGGGATTGAATTCTCTTCAACTGCCCTTGGATATTCCTCTCACAATATTATTCTAATACTCTAGTCTAGTTCACTTAAAGAGGGTCAAACCAGATAAAACTGACCTGCTAAACAGTAAATTTTAGTAATAGGACTCCATCTATGTAGCTTTATATAAAATATTTGCTCTATGACCTATGTTTCAGATTCTTACGGGAGATGACATGGGTTGGAAACTGGTTACTCTCGATGATAACAAGCATGGTGGATTGGCTCCAAAAGTGTGTCAAATCATTCTTCGCTCTGCGTGGTTTCGCCTCTTGGTGATGGCGGTCATCTTGGCCAACGGAATCGTCACGGCAACTATGCATTTCAAACACGACGACCGGCCCAGACATGTTTTCTACGAGAAATATTATTACATCGAAGTGGCGTTCACCATCTTTCTGGACCTTGAGACTCTGTTTAAAATCTGGTGTTTGGGTTTTCGTGGATACTACAAACACTCCGTACACAAGTTTGAGATGTTACTTGCTATTGGTACTACATTGCACATTATTCCGACGCTTTATCTGTCTGGTCTTACATACTTTCAGGTAGGTCTAACCTAACTAAATATTAGTATACCTGGATGACTATACCCGAGTTTTTGCAATGCAAATTGATGGGATGAGCCGTTTCACAATTAATTTGATTGATGCACATTCATAAGTTGTGAAAAAAATTTAACAATTAGGCCTAAATTAAATCAATTTTCAATATTATTATTAGGGATGTCAACGATAATCGCATATCGATAATTATCGATAATATCGATTATCGATATTATCGCGATATGAGTTGCTACATCGCGATTATCGTACGATATTAATTCCTGGCGATAATCGCGATATTATCGGGCATCTGCTGCTTCAAATTGAATTCAGCGCCAACGGATGTGTTGATTCTTCAGTTATCACTAGAGCTGTGAAATTATAGCATTAATTTTTTGGCTTTGTAGCATTAATTTTTCCAAAAATAGCATTTATAGCATTAATTCTCGAGTTCGTTCACCGGCTCGGTAGCCCCTTGCCGACAGCGTCGACGAGGACCGCAAGACGGATCGCAGCGGGCCGACTGGCGGCACCGACTCCCCAGGAAGTCGGAAAGCGGGAATTTAAAGCAATGTACACAAATTTATATAGGAAGAAATTTACGAGAAATTCTTAGCATGGCCACGAATACGAAGGCAAATCAGCCATTCACAAATAGTTAGGTACAAAACGTTAATCTTAATTGGATAGGCTAAGATTCTCGTAAATAACTTGCAAGCCAGGTGGTGCCAGGTGCCAGGTGCAACCTAGGCTAGGCCTAAGGGTACAATTGCAGTTGGGATGTGCCAACCTATGCTTTTCCCCTTGTAGGCCTAGGCCTAACAGAGTTGGCACATCCCAACTGCAAAAGAACCCTACCGGCCTAGCCCCTACAATAAATCAAGACAAGGCTGATTTGATAACAAGCCCTAGGCCCTAACTTCAGTAGAATTGAGGCTTGTCTTAGCCCTAGGCTAGGTAGGCCTAGGCCCTAGGCCTAGGCCTACTCAAGTTAAAAACTTAGTCAATAGCTAGGCTAGTCATTAGAATATTGCTTAGGCCCTAGGGCCTAGACCACCTGTTGGGAGTCTTCAGATTAGCCTAGCTGCGCCTTGCGGAAGCGTCGTCTTCAGAATCACTGTCTTCCATTACTTAGTTTATTATTATTAAAATAGCAGGAAAATGCGATCATAAAAACATTAAAGTGGGCCGAAATGGTTCACGCAGCGGCAGTTTGTAACCCAATCCCCTAATCCACACGAAAGTCGAAGAAATTTTTCGATTTGTCACTAGCGCGCTCTGTCGATGAAAATGTAAACTTCTTGCTTTGCTCTCTTGCGGCGAAAATTCAAACTAGATGTGCGTTCATAACTGCGAGCAGACCGCGGGCTCTCAAAACTCAAAAGCCAAATAAGTTCGATTTTCGAATAGGGCCTAGGTTACTATTCGAATTGAATATAAATAAAAAATTATTGGTACTTTTGCAGCTGGGGGGGGGGGGGGGGGGAGATCCAACTTTTGAACACTGCGATGTTAGGGGAAAAGTAGGTTAGGTGGTGTATGTTGGGGGGGGGGGGGGGCGCGAAGCGCTTCTTAGCCTAGCCTTAACCCTACATTACGAAAACCTAGTAAGGCCTAGTTACTATACAAAGGCAAGAAAGTAAATTACGACACAATGCGTAGGGTCTAGGGCTAGGCCTAGGCTCAAGCAACTTAACCAAACAACAACAGACAATGGAAAATCAGCTTAGGTTAGATGTACTTACTTTTTAAAATACTCCCGAACTGCAGGATGATCTAGCTTGTGCATGGGAATGTTCGCTTTCAAACACATTCTCACGGTTTCATCGATGTAAGCACGTCTTTCAGTTTTCGCTTTCTTGTGAATTTCTCCCATTAACGGAATTGTCGCTTGCCGTTTTTGTGCACGCCCTTGATCCGCTTCCTTTTCGCCTTTCAGCTTGTTTTTTACGTGCGACATTGTCTTGATATGTTTATCAAGAGTATCTTTTTTCTCCCACTCGAGTCGCAAGTTGCAATACCCGCACATTAAAATGCTAGAATCACTAACATAAAATTTATGTTCTTTGTAAGAATTCGCACGTTTCTCTATTGTAACACTTTGGGTACGACCCATTGTTAATACTCGTGATAATAAATATTCACCAAAACGAAAACACAAGAGACCGAACACGAGGCGAGGATCGAACTTGACAATAACCTTGTTTACGTAGGAGCACGTGATGAGTGAATGCCCGGCGGGATCGGCAGTCCGTGGTCTGGGTGTGGCCGACTGGTGATGCGCGCGCTTGTGATTGGCTGTGCGGCGGTCACATGACAGCCTGGGCGGTGTGCTAGTATGGCGGTGGGGGTAGATGCACGGAGAAACCCAAGCCTTGAGTGCATGTGCACCGACCTCGAGTGCATGTGTACCGAGGTTACAACAACAAACTCGTACGCATTCCACACATTTTTGCCCGTCTCCCGTCCGCCGCCAGCAAGGAGCCGATGACTGGAGAGGCGATGTAGGAAATTGATAATTGATGCCGCGGCCTTCCCATAAATCGCGCGTATTTTGCGAATAATATCATTTATCGCGCCTATATCGCGCATATAAGCATTTATCGCTTCAAAATGCCGATATCGCATTAATTCGCGAAAATTATTATTGCACTTTTGGCTTCCAAACATCATGAAACGTAAAGAAATGGAAAAAAAAGTTGAAAAAAACGATTTTTATTTTTATCGCGCATATCGCAATAACGATTTTTTCATGCCTCTAGTTATCACGTGTTGTTGCATCGCCCCAATCACGTAAACTTCTCTACTGCGCATTGCGCAATGGCAGGCGTCAGCTGGCTGTTGCCTAGCAACGACGGGCCCGCTCCCCCCGCCGACCGACCGCTCGAAGCTAGGCTCTCTCTCGCTTCACCGCTCTTCTCGCACACGCTGTCTCGTGGTAGGGGTATCGAGTGGCCGGTTGGCCGCTCCGCCAACCAATAGCCACGCTAGTACAGTGAAGGCGCGCAATTCAAATAGACGCACTGCGAGAAACGTGTTTTATATACGCCGATATATCGTGATATGACTGAAGCGACTATATCGGCGCGATATTTTTTGTCCACGATATTATCGCGATTAATCGCGATATTAATTTTATTTCAGCGCGATTATCGATATGAAATTTTATATCGTTTGACAACCCTAAATAAGGTGAATGTGATAGTGATAGGATAGTCCATCTTTGTGTAGTAGTACTATTGGAATAAATTGATTCTTTCCCTCCAGGTTTTACGGGTGGTGCGCTTGATCAAGGCATCTCCTATGCTGGAAGACTTTGTGTACAAGATCTTTGGACCAGGGAAAAAACTGGGCAGTTTAATCATCTTCACCATGTGTTTACTGATTATATCGTCGTCCATCTCAATGCAGCTGTTCTGTTTTCTGTGCGACTTCAGCAAGTTCGAGAGTTTCCCCGAAGCGTTTATGTCTATGTTCCAAATTCTCACTCAAGAAGCTTGGGTTGAGGTCATGGACGAAACAATGTTGCGAACCAATGAGACACTAGCTCCACTGGTGGCTGTGTACTTCATTCTCTACCATCTGTTTGTCACATTGGTAAGCAATAGGAATAATTTCAGCATAGTAGGCCTGTATGACGTAAAGTCGTAAAGTAAAGTTATGATACAATTTAAAATCTATAATAACTATAAATTTTCTTGAATTGGAAAAACACCAAACCTGTTGATAGATGAGCGATCAAGTTGAGTTAGAAACAATAAAAATAAACCAGCATCGAACCACAAGTTTTATTATAATAATAATCAAACACCCGGTTCCAACATAAGTTAGGTCGGGGGGTGACGTATCACCAGTTTCTCGGGCTGTGGACTTTCAGTGCTTGCTAGCCAGGCTCAACACCTCATCTACTTCGATGTCTTCTATGACAGGCATTTCTACCAGTTCTCTCCATTTCTTTCTATCCTCCCAGATTCTTTCTTCATTAATTCTAGCCCATGATTTCCCTCTTTCTTCAACGTTCGATTTTATTTGGTCCCTCCATCTAACTTTTGGGCGTGCAACTTTTCTTACTCCCCCCCCATGTGCATTCAAATTCTTTTTTGTATTTGTATTTGTATTTATTTTCGTAAAGCTGACCCCTTGCACAACGTGTTCGGGGTATTTTACTTGTCAGTAACTTAAAATTAAATTAAAAATTTACATTTACATTCATATTACACACATAATAATTGATGCAGTCCACAAATACACACCCATTTTCATATCACACTGTGCACTTAACTTAAAATCATCAATCATAGGATAGTACGTGCCCATACCATCGAAGTCTTTTTATTTCTATTTTATTTCGTAGACTTTCCACTCCTAGTTTGTTTCTTATTGTTTTGCTTTGTACCTTGTCAATTTTTGTTAAGGCTACAGAACTTGCTAAAAAAATTAAAGCAAAACCCCCTCTTCAAAAATTTCATCTCTGCTGCTTGTGATCTGCTTTCTTCCTTTCCTCCTATTGTCCATGTCACTGATTCATATGATATTATTGGGAGGAAATACATTTTGTACAATTGCATCTTGCACCTGGATGATATTTCTTCTTTTCATAATACAGTAGTTTACGTACACTTTGGTAAAATTTGTCTGCTAATATAATTCTCCTTGATATTTCAGTATCTATTTTTGCGTCTTTTGTTAGTATACTTCTGAGGTATTTGAATGCTTCTGCTATTGTAAGCTCTTCTCTCCGTAGTATTATCTTCTTCTGTTTTTGTTTACTTTTCTTCGTTACTATTAATGTTTCGCTCTTTTCAATGCTTATTTTCATGTTAAACTTCAGTGTTTCCTCATTCCATCTATCTACGCTCTTTTGGACTTCTTCATTGGAATCTCCCCATCTCACTATATCATCTGCAGATATCATCGTTTTAGACGTTTCACTTTCCATGGGTTCAACTTTACGCAGTATATTATCCATAACAATGGTAAATAATGTAGGTGACATCACACTACCTTGCCGTAGTCCACTGTTTATTTCAAACCAAGCAGTTCTACCAAATGTTTTTTTTTGCAATTAAGTAAAATAAAAGTGATTCTGATTTTATTTCTTTAAATTTGGTGCTTTGATGACGTATTTTCCCTGTTTATTGTCGCCAAAGTTTCCACCAAAGAGTCAGGTTGGTGTAATCAAATGTTTTTAACACATTTACAACATTTAAATACAACAACTTTATAAATTGTCTTCTTTTCTAGATTGTGCTAAGTTTGTTTGTTGCTGTTATTTTGGATAATTTGGAGTTGGATGAAGACATTAAAAAATTAAAACAACTCAAGTTTCGAGAACAAAGTGCAGAAATCAAGGAAACTCTACCGTTCCGGTTAAGAGTCTTCGAGAAATTCCCAGACAGCCCGCAGATGACTTGTTTGCATAAAGTTCCTTCTGACTTCAACTTGCCTAAAGTACGAGAAAGTTTTATGAGGCAATTCGTGTATGAAGTTGAGGATGATGAAGTGGAAGGTGCAAAGAAAATGAATGAAGCATTTGATCCCAAGATCGTATACCGCAAACAAAAACCAGTGAAGATCTTAAGTAATACGCCGAAAGTACGTCATATTAGCACACACCAGCGGAAAGCCACAATCACATATATTATAAAGTAAGTACCACCTCGTCTTTATCCATTCCAATTACCTTCTCCTGGCAGGGTCAGCTCGGGTTTTGCAAACAAATTCTTCTACTTTTTTCTATCCTCCCACAATCATCTCCAGATCTACCCAGTTATTGCCTTTCTTTGTCTCACACCTGCCTTGGCCCATACTAATCTTAATTAGTTTTATTAACAGTTAGCTCATAGTTAATCAATTTCCTCATACCAGTATCGAGTAAAGGCCTTCCATACCTGTGTATGGAACACATGTTGCTGCTTACTACTAGTATTTTCCTGTAACATGTAGACTTGGTGTTATGGGAGTAATATTTGCCTGAAGTTGAAGCATAGACATATAGATTTTAGTTTCCCAAACAGCACATCTGTTTGACAACAATGTTCTCTTGTGTTCTGTTCCAAAGATCGTAACATAATAAGAGTTCACAATGTTGCATTCATTTTTTATTTTCTTTGGACATTCATTAGTTCATTTCATTCCTACTTGTAAACCTATTCAGTAAAAAGGAAAACTGTAATTTTGCCCCTACAACTATTTTTATTTAATCTAAAATTGTAGTCCACCCTACTAGTACCCTCATAGGTTTGTTAAGAGTCTTCACGAGACAGATATGACCTTGGCACGGTCTTAAGCATTCAAATTCAAATGTACAACGCTCTGGAGAAAAATTGAAACGACAGACGTGAATTCTAAAATGCACAAGACACAGCTATTTTTATGCAGAAAAACATACAACAAACAGAATTGCTTTATGTAATAATAAACCCTACTATTCACCATTGTTGCGTAAAATCAACGCGAAGGGAGCAACCTCTTCTTGTTCCTGTTGCGCCGACTTTATGCGTAACAATGGTAATTATATACTAGAGTTTATTACTTACATCAATTCTGTTTGTTGTATGTTGTTCTGCATAAAAATATCTGTGTCTTGTGCATTTTAGAATTCACATATGTCGTTTCAATTTTTCTTTAGAGTATTGTACATCTGAATTTGAGTGCTTACGAACGTGCCGTGTACATGCCTGTCTTGTGAAGACTCTTAATGCTACCTAACCATTTAATCAACCGTGCCTTGATAAAATAGTAAAAATATGCTTCCTTGGCATACCTACATTGTATTTTATATTTCAAACTAGGGGCACATCAGGTAGCCTGGTGTGAGTGAGTGTGAGTTACCTACAGCAGATGTTTCTACCAAACAATGTTTTTATTTTCTCGTACATCTAGGGAAACAGAAAGTGAGCCATCAAGATCATTAGTGCGAGAGACCATCGCTAGTAAGTAATAATCTGTTGGGCCTTTGTCAGCTTTAATCACAATTCACAATCACTAATAGTTTTTCTTAATCAATTCACAATTTTGAATTTACTAGTTAGTAGTTTGACTTGTTTGCACTTAGTGTTATATTAACCTATTGCCATTGGCTTATACCACATGGTAAAGTTTTTGGTCTGTGGTGCTAAACGCTGTATGACTCGGCCACTAGGCCGACAGTTTGGGCTTTGTTGGGTTATTGATCTACATTGAGGACTGTGCGAGTCGATTTTTTTGTATAATAATGCAATAACAAACTTCTACGAGTGTAGTAGCTTGCTTTAACCAGTAAACTGGGTACTTTCTGGGTGTAAAGGGGCACTGGTGGTGGGGAATTATTTTCGCGCACCGCATCAACTTACATCATTCACCGAATCTGTAATAGTAATTGATATTACCAGAATACACTCATTGTCTTAGTAATAATGCGGAGAATGTTTTTGCTATTGTATATTATATTATCACTGAAATATCATGGTCTATAACATCACAAGTTTCCCACCGGTAGCCAATAGAGCAACACTAGCACACAGCTGATGTGAGCAGAATTCGCTCTCAACCTATCGCTTACACTGCTTATTCGAACACCTAGAAGTAAACTACTTCATTCCTAGATGGCGAATTGTTATGAGAGGTAGCTGAATATTCTGATACGTCGACGGCAATAGTCGTCACCCTCATTGCAAAGAAATCTAGGAGGGGACGTCTATCGACATCAAACGCTGCCTCAGAGACATGGCGGCGTGACGTCGACAGCTAACTGGTTAAGAAGTCTTAACTATTTTTGTTTAGAGTGTCTAACTCTGAAATAATAGATGACCAATCTGAGGGAAGTGATTGTGCAATGGTGGCCCATTGAGGTAATATGTGTATGGTATGAATGAGCATTGATATCAAATATGTATATCGATTTATCAAATAGCAATTAGGACTATTATTGGTATCATTTGATAATTAATATCAACAAAAAAATGGATTTTGACCAATTGATGACACAATTCAATGTGTTTTTCATCAAACCATATTAATATCATATTTTACCACAGCTAGACGAATGGCACGGGCTATTTGGAAATTTATTTGATTTTTAAATTTGTATTGATAAAACTTACATAAAAACTGAAAATATTTTCCAATATCAAGTAAAATCAACCCCAACCGATAATTTCAGCTAGATTGTGATATGGGCAAATTGTTTGAGATAAAAGTGTTAGTTACAGACATGATGTACTTGAGTGAAGTGGTATGAATGTCATTAATTTCAATTGGTTTGTTTGAATAAATTTGGACTAAAACTGTATTTTTATATTTACCTATAAGTAATGCTATGCAGCTTTCTTAAAGATAATTTAGAATAGGCAAATAGTGATCCATTTCTTGCTTTTCTTTTAATATGTTACTATATTATATATACATATACCTACTAGTATCTGTCTGATCTTCCCCACTTGTAATCTCTTCTCGAAACAAGTAGCCTAAATGTGTTGATTGCCTCTCCACTCCAGATAATCTATTTCTTCAGTGATCAAATGCTGAGTGTTCATCTAAACTAGTGGTCATCTGTAATCAAAGATAATTCTGGCCTGCTTGGTTAGGACTTGCACATCACAAATGTAATCGAGCCAATGTTGTTTGCAGTGATTCGAACAACCAACGACTGATGTTGGGCGACTCTGCAGTTATTCCAGTCCCGGGGAAAGGACCTTTGAAACCTCAAGGAACCATCAGCAGTGCCAAGCAGTTACGCATTGATCAAAAGAAGTAGGCACCCGATGTTGTAGAATTAACATTTTTCTGAATTTGAATCTGTCCAAGTCTGTTTTGTTTTCATTTTCATTCCAATTGTAAGAAAAACACACATTTCAGTTGCCTACGTAACATTCAGTTGTTCACAGTTGTCATACTTGCAAGAGGGGAGTTGAACATACTTGGTGGTGATTACTAGAGATGTGCAAAAATGGTGACAACGAAATTTGCGATTTTTTTTAAAGTTGCAATAATCCCTTCAAATTCAGTTTGCACATGAATCTCATGAATTGTGATTGAATGGTACCAAATTCCAATTCGCGAAATTTCGCGAAATTTTAGTTGATACCGCGAACTAGTGGCGAAATTAGCAATTATGTCCTTAAATGCGAATTAGGTCGCGAAATTTTAAAAAATAAAAAAATTTCAAAGTTTTGGTGAAGGTGCCGGGTCGAAGTCGAAATTAAATTAATACTTGCTGGTAGATATGGTGGAGGCGCCGAGTCATAAAACGCTATTGTGAGATCTTAATAATCGTTTGAACGAGAGTAAGCTCAAAATACTTCAAATCCATATCAAAAGACACATAAAAAATGCATAATTTCGTAAATTTGGTGGAGGTGCCGGGTAGACGAAATTAATTCTGGTAAAAACTGTCGGAAACTTTGAAAACTGAAGGCTGAAATTGAGCTTAAAATTAAAACTGATTCTGAACTTCACTCTCATGAGCTTGTTTTTCATTAAAATCAATTAATCAATCAATCAATTTTTTTTTTTTTTTTTAAAGTTGTGCATGAGAAAATTGTGTTTTTTTGGTAAATCGCAACAAATCGCGAATTTTTATTTTTAAGGCGCGAATTTTCAAACTTTAAAAAACCATTTTTGCACATCTCTAGTGATTACTGAGCACCTAAAAGTGTGTGGGTGGGTGTACCCACAATATAGTGTTATATTGAATAGTGAATATACCGTACTACACACCTACAACATTAAGTTAACATATCTTAACTATAGTTTATTATTGAGTCTGCATACATGTAATTAGAATTATTTAGTTGTCCTTTATAAATCATTTTTTTATAATTGAATAGGATAGACATTAAATTAATTTTTAATTTAATTTTTTTTCAATTCAACTATAATATATTTTCTCTTTTGATAGTTCAGGGGGGAATACATCATAAAGACAAAAACAATAAGGTATTTTCTTATATAGATCTATCCGCCGTAGCGTGCGTAGTGGCTCTATCAAGCTGAAGCAGACATACGAGCATCTGATGGAGAACGGGGACATTGGCGCGATCAACCGAGTGAGTTCGTCGCGTACCCGGCCCCACGACCTGGACATCAAGCTACTCCAAGCGAAGCGGCAGCAAGCGGAGATGAGACGGAACCAGCGGGAGGAGGACTTGAGGGAGAACCACCCGTTCTTCGACACACCCCTCTTCGCTGTGCCCCGCGAGAGCAGGTTCAGAAAGATTTGCCAGCTGCTGGTCTACGCTCGCTACGATGCCCGGCTGAAAGATCCACTCACTGGCAAGGAGCGCAAAGTCCAGTACAAGAGAATGCAGTAAGTTCTATTATTTTGTATAGTAGGTATTAATTTATTTACCATGTAGTATTTGCATTTTTTTTTTTTTTTTTTACTTTTTTCACTTGTAAACGGGCTATTGAAATATGCAAGTTTTTATATAAGTTGATTCTATAAATTTCCAAGTAAACAATTAATATACAAATGAAAGAACTACCTCGTAGATTATTTAAATTTAAATTTTAAACACATGCATATTTTTTTGATAGTTAATAGTTTAGTTTTGTTTGGTTAGAGTAAAATATATCTTTGTTATAACTTGCGAGGAATAAAAGGTAAATTGATGTATCGCGTGTTAAAGTCTCAGTTTTGGTATACCTAGATACACAAAGGCCAAAATATTGCGTGAATACGTCTGAAGTTTCTAATCCGTGACAACTTTCTTCTGTTTTCCGCAGTAACTTCCTCGGGCTAGTGACCTACTTGGACTGGGTGATGATCATGGTGACCACTCTCTCTTGCGTGTCGATGATGTTTGAAACTCCCAGCTACCGAGTTATGGAAACCCCCGCACTTCAAATAGCTGAATATGGATTTGTTATTTTCATGAGCTTTGAGCTGGCGCTGAAGATCCTTGCCGATGGTCTCTTCTTTACTCCCAAAGCTTACATCAAGGACGTTGCATCAGTGTTGGATGTTTTCATTTATGTGGTAATGACAGTCTTTATTAATGGATTTTTTATAAAGCTGCTATTTTATTTTAGGTTGTGTTGGGCAGTATTGGGTGTGGGATAGGATCCAACAGCTTACCTTCGAGACGTGATGGTGGCTGCTGAGTTTGTAGATAAATATACCCATAAAAGTATGTACTAAACACAGAAAAACATGAGACGTTTCGACACAATGTCTTGATCACTCAGGAGAAGAAAGCCAAGTCAAAACGTCTCGTGTTTTTCTGTTTTGTACACATTTTTGTTAAGTTTATATTTACGATTTACAAATTTGGCAGCCACGATCACTTCTCTAAGATAAGCTATTGGATCCTATCCCACACCCAAAATTATATTTTAAATTAGAATTTCATTCAAAATTAAAATTTCACTTGTATTTTTATCTTGTTTAAAGGTTAGTTTGGTGTTTTTGTGCTGGATGCCTAAAAACGTGCCACCTAATTCTGGCGCCCAACTGCTGATGATTCTGAGGTGTGTACGACCATTGCGCATATTTACCCTGGTGCCACATATGAGCAAAGTGGTGTACGAGCTGTGTCGAGGATTTAAAGAGATTTTACTGGTTAGTATATGTTAATATTTGCTTACATACATTTGTTTATTACACAAAAATACCACATTTGAAATATATCCACTATTCCCTGCAGTTGTGCAGTGGGTCCTGATGAAGGAAATTGTTGATTTTCTTAACAATTTTGGCCTAATTTAAAATCAAATATGAATTTGTCTTAAGGCTATTCGACCCCGTTTTTCTATTATTTTCCAAAATATGCTACTAAGTCAAAATATAGCAAATAGCTTTGAAACCTGGCTCTTTTAGAAAATCAAAACTATTTTTTTCAAATTTTTGTGATCTAGTACACGGATAATATTGCCACCTCAAAGTAATTTCAAACTTCAATTTGCCAAGGCACACCGTTCAACGTAGGGTTTTGTGTTTTTGTGACGTTAATTTTCAACTGGTTTTTCATAGTCTGACTGAGAGAAAAAATATTTTTTAAACAATAAACCATTTTCAGAATTAGCTGCCCATGCGCGCTCCGTTGCAAAGCATTATGGGAGAAAGGGACATTTACATGCTAAATGTCATATGATTGGGATTGTGGCGGACTGCACTGCCATTGTTGGAAACGCAGTACGCCACACACCCGAGCATATGGCATTTAGCATGAAAATGCCCTTTCTCCCATAATGCTTTGCACGCACAATATGGAGGGCGCCCTGCCTAAACTGCCTAAACTGCCTGCTGGTGATTTTGAAAATCGTCTATTGTCTTTCCTGCAAATTTTTTTGTTTAGCGGTATTTTGTACCGATTTGTACCGCCAATCGAAAAAATTTGCAGGAAAGACAATAAAGTTGTTAAAAAAATGTTTTTTCTCTCAGACAGCCTATAGAAAACCAGTTGAAAATTAATGTCCCAAAAACACAACACCCTACATTGAAAGCAAATCAAAGTTTGAAATTATTTTGAGGTGGCAATATTGGTCGTGCACCGGATCAGAAAAATTTGAAAAAATTGTTTTGCCAAGCCAGGTTTCAAAGCCATTCACTATTTTGAGTTGGTAGCATATTTTGGAAAATAGAAAAACTTGGTTGAATAGCCTTAATAACTCCAATGTTTGTTTCCAGGTATCCATTCTGTTGATAGTGCTAATGTTCGTGTTCGCCAGCTACGGAGTGCAGTTGTATGGTGGCCGCCTGGCACGTTGCAATGATCCTACCATCGTGAAGCGTGAGGATTGTGTAGGGGTTTTCATGAGACGAGTATTTGTTACTAAAATGAAGCTTCATCCAGCAAAACACGAGTCCTATCCATCTATGTTAGTTCCACGAGTTTGGTAAGTTGGGTCACTTTCTCAAATAATCTATAAACATATATCTATGTATAAATTAAATGTTATATATCTGTATAAAATTGTATTCATAATAAATTACTTTTTTATCAGGGCAAACCCTCGTCGGTTCAACTTTGATAACATTGGTGATGCCATGCTGGCTTTGTTCGAAGTCCTCTCATTTAAGGGCTGGCTAGATGTTCGAGATGTACTTATTAAAGCGTTAGGTCCAGTAAGTCTCACCACGAAATGTTGGCTGATTGTCTGTAATGGAATGCCCTGATCGCCTGAACTGTTGTAATGTTGTATTTAGTTTACCTGTCTGAAAAGTCCTACTTTTATTGATGTATCTTGTATTGATCAAATTGTTAATGTTGATGTGTATTGTGTAGGGCCTACTGCTTGATGGAAAGTGAAATGGATAATTATGTTATGACAAACTTGCCAATTGTAGTAGTTTTGATTTTATTTTATTTTGGACTGGAATGTTTACATTAAAATTTAAAATACTGTACCAATATTTATTTGTTGTTGCTTGATTATTGATGTTTGATGTATTGTGTTTGCCTGTATATTATATTCATTTTTCAATTGAGGTGTAACTAAAGTACTTCCCATGTTGATTTCAGGTACATGCAATATATATACACGTTTACATCTTTCTCGGTTGTATGATTGGTCTTACGCTGTTTGTTGGCGTCGTTATTGCAAACTACTCGGAGAACAAGGGAACTGCTCTCCTGACCGTCGATCAAAGAAGATGGTGCGACTTGAAGAAACGACTGAAGATTGCCCAACCTCTCCATCTGCCTCCTCGGCCCGACGGAAAGAAATTTAGAGCTTTTATATACGATATTACCCAAAATCTCTCGTTCAAGCGCTTCATTGCCGGCATGGTGTTGATTAACAGCAGTCTACTATGTGTATCGGTAAGTTGGTTGCAGAGTGTTCTTCGGTTAGAAAAATTAATGTAGTAGTAACTAATAACAAATAAATTGGAAAAGAAAGGTAGGTAGGTACTATTTTAATTATCACTCAACATTCAGTGCCAAGTAGAATAATTATTGTAATCTGGGTAGAGTTGCAACGATATTTGCGAAGATTAGATTTGTCGAAATCAATTAATAATTAAGAAATGTGAGTAGTACTGGATCTCATAGATTGTATTATGTATTTTATTTTTGGTTCCCACAAAAATGCAAAATATTATAAATATGTTACGTTTACTGTACCCTAAAAAAAAGAAGAAAACTGGACGCTTAAACTCTCCACTGCGCTAGCCTCAGCGACTCCTTTTAAATGATGAATGCATTGTTTTCAAAGTAAGTTCACCTGCTTGATGATCACTGATCAGTTTGAATGTGATTTTCTTGCTTTTACCACTTTGTAATTAACTACAATGAAACTAGGGATGTCAATACCCGGAAATCCGTGATCGACACCCGGGCTACCCGCGGGCAATAACCGGGCTACCCGCGGGTAGTAAATGTTTGATTTATCGTTATGAGTGTCAATTGATTCAGAAAATCATTGGCAATTGCAAAGTATTGGTAAAAGGGCAAGTATGTTTTAGTGTACGATGACTCATGATTCATGGAATCGGAGCAACTACATCAAGCGGAAATGAACACTGATTGATTTCTTCATTTCTTTCATGCGCATATGTATGCAACTGAAATCGGATCATAGGCTGCTCAAGGTCAAACCTTGCTTTTATCCCGATGCACGTACTCCCGCTCCTCGCGCACTACCTCTGTTTCAGTTCATTGAAAGTGATCTTTCACTTCTTGTTATCTCATCTTTCAAACCAAATATCATCCAAGTTATCACGCAATAAATATTGGACACTGAATAGAGCTGTAAATGCACAAAACAAGTAGTAGATTACCATAACATCTGCTGGAATCAAACTTTACAAGGTCAAAATTACACGAACAACCTTCTCAAAGACAGTAAACACTCGTCGCTACAGTCACAGCAGCCAGCCACGAGCGGGATGGGGAGGGGTATAATGACGCGATGTATTGTCTTCTCAGTGAAAAAGATGGCGATGGACAAAGGAAAAAACGGGTAATTCCGGGTAACGGGTAGTGAAAAATTGGACACGTAACGGTAACGGGTACACGTTGATAACCCTAAATGAAACATTTCTTCCCTTGCACTTCACACACAGGTATGTCTGCACTGTTCCATATTTACTCACCTCTTGAATTACTTCCAAGAAGCCATTTTAATACAGTGATTTACTAAAATGTAAATGTTAAATGAGTTTCCAATGTTATTATGTAGTCGTTTTTATGGAGTTTTTGGTGGCTAGACTACCGATTCTTTTTGTTTAGTAATATAATTATTATAGGTCCAATATAGATACTACTAAGTTTTGGGTTTTAGATGAATGACACTCACATTTATTAATGAATGATATTTCCTTCTCGTTGCAGTGGCGGCAGGAGGAGTCTCACACAGATAACCTTGCAATGGTGAGCACGTTCCTGACGTTAGTGTTTGTGGTGGAGGTCGTCATGAAGAATATCGCCTTCACGCCGCGCGGCTACTGGCAGTCGCGACGAAACCGTTATGACCTGTTCGTTACCGTGCTGGGAGTTATATGGATGTTCATCAATGCTACGCTTCGAGTAAGTCTGTTTTGTTATTTCAATCTTCAATTCATTGAAACTACGGTAATTAAAGAGTTGTATTATATTTACCCATAATAAATAATGAAACTTTTAGAGCAGGTGAGGTTAATAATTCAATGAATTATTTGGACTGTACACTGCACTTTTAAATAAAAAAAACTATGTGAAACAATATTTCGACAACTGTTCAGTCGTCTTCAACGAGTTTAATGTTTAATCTGCTTGAAGTTCAGTGGATCCCCAGCCACTATCAAATTATGGGGAACAAAAAAGCTGACTTTTTAGCCAAGCGGCACCAAAAAAGATCCCCCACCAGCTCCCTCTTTGACATTTCACCATGTAAAAAGGGAGATTGGCTTGATCACGAAAAATGTCTTCAAAAACAGCACAGAAGAGGCTGCAACAATGAAATCTTGGTGGGATGAGATAAAAAAAGGGCCAGACAAAAACTGGTCTCGTAAAACTGCCACAGCCCAGTTCCGACTTGCAGCTGGCCATGACGTTCAGCAACACCATCTGAACAGATTCAACATCACCACCGAACCACCCACTTGTAAATTACATATGTAATTTCGAATCCCAAGACAGAGCACACCTTTTCAGGTGCTTTGCACTTCAGAATGACATACTGAACACAAGAGAAGAATGGCTGAAGAAGCCCCTCTGTGCACAGGAATTTAAAAAAAAGATGTAAAAGTTTTTCTTTTTATGTTTGTTCTAGAACGACTTGTCTTACTCGGTTGGCTTTGTCGTGGTGATTCTCCGCTTCTTCACGATCACTGGCAAACATGCTACCCTCAAGATGTTGATGTTGACTGTGGGTGTTTCCGTCTGCAAGAGCTTCTTCATCATATTCGGCATGTTCCTTCTCGTATTCTTCTATGCCCTCGCTGGCACAATCATCTTCGGTACAGTCAAATATGGAGAGGGGATTGGCAGGTGAGATATGAAAGTGGTTTGATTCTAGTAGGCATATAAGTGAAAAAAAGACAAACTTCCGAGCACTGGACTGTGTGGATGTGACGGAGACTGTTAAAAAGGGATTAGTAAAACTGTGGAATAAATAAGTGTCTGTTAAATACCTACTTGTGTGTTTTTATCAGTTTTGGATACCAGTGATAAGTAAATAATCACATTACAAAATGTTGTTTCTTCCTTTTTCAAACTTTTTCTAGGTTATGTGAGCAATAAATCTCACAAAAATATTTTTACCTCAAAATGAAACTCAGCAGCTCAATATACGTGTAGAAACCGAAATTCAATCAAATCCGTTAATAAATGACAAACTTTGATTTTTTGGCCGCCATCTTTAATTTTGAGAGGTTTCTGATTAAAAGGGTTAATTTGAACCTCAAATTTATATTCAGTACTTGAAAGTATGTGCGTAAAGTGAAAATGAATAACATGGGACCATTTTTTTTTATTATGTTTGGATGCCATCTTTGATTTTAGGGGTTCCTGGGTAAATTTTCGATTGGCCCCATTTCCTTAAATCATCAGTAGGGTATGTCCGATCATCATGCCAAATTTCATGCTTTTATACTAAAATTGAAGTATTCTCAATGAGTGCCGTTCCGCTATTAAGGGCAAGTTCAACAACATGTTTTGCTTGCTGATGATGATTGCAGTACTTTAAATTTGTTACATTTTGTGCAAGTGCTCATAAACAAGAACATGTGAAACTTATGTTCCATGTCGGTAACGCTTTTCTTTACAATGTTCTCTAGAGGGGTCATGTTTTACAAAATCAATGCTGCCAAGTCCTTGCTTACATCTCTTCAACTTAAAAATGTGTGACTCTCAAGTTAAAATAAATTCAACTTGTAACACTTAAAATGTCTCGATTGAGTACCCAGTTGCGTGGGAGGTTTAAGAGGGCTCCGGCGATACAGAGCTTTCGTTTATTGGCTGTCAAATCCACAATTCTTTACATAATCAGATAATTTTTTTTGCGTTATGTCAATAAAGAACCAATTGATGTTTCTATCATATTCGAATTTTAATTTTAATTTTTTACCAAAGCATATTTAATAAAATGCAGTTTTTTAGATTAGATATACAAATTTGGATATGATACAATCCTACAAAACCTTCTCATATGAAACGTAGTTTTTTTGTAGATTTTTATCTCTAAAACTACGCTTTCTAGAATAAAGGGCGTTTAGTGTTCGGCGGGCTAGTCTATACCGCTTGCCCCTGCAGATAAAATGTCGCAAGCGTAGCGCCCGAGCTCTCGGCCGCGAGAGGCGGAGCTATAGGTAGTGACGCGGCGAACATCCAAACGTTGCCCGTGGCTCTGACCATCTCTGTCCTTGAAACTTGTGTCCTTACTCGAGTGTTTGTTGCTTGTTCACTTACAGTTACAGTAGCGTTGAAAAAGCACGTTATCGATACATCTAGCTGTCCACACAATGTTTTTATTATTTCAATCATGTTCACTGTATGTGTGTGTATTTTTTATATTGTGTATGTGCTGTGTTTATTTGTTGTTTGACACAGGTTAAAAAATACGTTATTATATTATTATAGTTTGTTTAATTAAGCATGATTACTCTAAGTGACACATGAAAGCAAAACATATAGCTTAGGTATATTAATTTAAGATATTATGTCAAAAGATTTCCCTAGCACATAATCTGAATCTGATACCTTCATGGGCGCCGGCAGGAATTTTAGCAGGGGGGGGGGGCAACAATCACAATTTGTAGTTTAGTTGGGCAAGCACGGGGCGTTTGGTTTGGGGTTAGCGCCGCAGGCGAAATTTTTTAAAATCAGGTTTTTAGAATGCATTTGGTGGGTTTTAGAAAAAAGTAGTGGACTGAATACGATACCGAAATTATGTAATTTTTGTGCAGTAGATACTAGAAAGTAAACAAATAACATTGTGTCTCAACTTTTATACGGTTACTAAAATGGGTTATGAGTTGAAAATGAGACACACGTTTCAAAAATAAAGGCTTTATTTTAATTGCATAAAATTATAATGAATGTGACTGTTTTGATCACATTTTCTTTTCTTACATAAACTGCAACTTGTAAGTTCTCTCCAGTTGCAATGCAATGTGGAATAAAAATATAAAACATAAACACGTTCTTAGAGGTCTACATCGACTAATAATTTACTAGCCTACAAATCATAGAAACGATATCTTGTTACAGTATTATTATTTATTTCAATAAATCATACACATAATATCACATAACATAAAATAAATGGAAAACGGGCGTGATTGACTAGACCCAAAAAGGAAAATGCGAAATTTCAATACATTACTAAGTACTAAAAACAAACAAACTAGCAACACTCTGCTCCCGATCAGATCATTAAATATATTATTATTATTATTATTAATATTAATTTTCAATTGAATTTCGGTTTCACAAAAACATTAATTTATATGTAATAAACGCATATCACTAGTTAAAATTTATTTTTCCTGAAATCCAGGGGGGCAAGCGCCCCCCCCTTGCCCCCCCCCCCCCCCCGCGCCCATGGATACCTTGCAATACCAGACTTCTGACAGTTATGCTATTTTAGGATTTTGTTGTTTCACTTGGTACTTAGGTTCTCTGTTTTGGAACAGAAAGCCAACTAGATCCATAATGTGTCCCTCTTTAGGCTCCTGATCACTAAACAGGCTATTTTTTCGACAATATTAATTGCAAACATATTATCTGAAACTCCATTGTATTATACAACGCCGGCAGTCGAGTGAGTACCACAATGCTCTAAGCTTTAAAAATACGTTTTTCGCAAAGATTCCCGTTGTACGGTTAACATCAGGTTCACCCAGTGTGACCCTCTTTAGGTTAGAAACTAATTTATGAGAGTAATTGTTAGCAAATGTTCATGGGATATTAGAAGACTCAAACTTTGCATTCAGTAAGGATTGCTGGTAGCTGGATTCGAACCCGTGACCTCCCGAATCGGGTCTCACGCTACGCATGAGCTATCTTTGTCGGTGTGCCAAGCATTGAACCTGGCACCTATCCCCGAAGCCTGAAGATGCGGCTTTTGAGCAAATGATGAAAATAATTTTGAGTAATTAGACGAGAGAGCGGAGCTACCATTCAAGAAAATCGGCACTTCCGTAATTCTGTACATGTGTGTGTCTGTACGTCGAAAAATCAGACGAATTGCTGAATAGATTGCGCTGAAATTTTAAACAGACATTCGGTACGAGTTTCTCGATTTGGTTAGTCGGGAAACACTCCCGTAGGTGTAATTGATATTATTTACTACAATCCAGAAATTAAAAATGTCCGCCCCAACCGGGATTCGAACCACTTTAACGAACGAGTTTACTTAGAACTGCTGACAAAATCAGCTAGATCAATTGCGATTTAAGCCTACAAGAAATAATAAATTGAAAAAAAGGCCAGGAATGTGTACGAATTATTTTAACGACAATGGTTTTGTTCTTGAAAAAATATTTGTTATTTGTTATTTTTCTGGCCGTGGAATGCAGTGCCCAAGGTGTATCGAATCTTGCACGCCCAAGGTACCCCCAAATTTCGCTCGGAGATTGAGTAAACCTTGCAATTCACACTTTTTTTGTAAGTTTTCCATAGCATTGTCACTGATGATAGACTACACTGCGTTATATGCATTTCAAAACATGCTTAATAATTTTTAAAATACAATCCAGAAATTACAAAATCTTTCTCGATCAGGGAATTGAACCCAGGTCTCCCACATTTCGGGTATGAGGGTGCCTTAGCCAACTAGACTAGAAAAACGCCAAAGTCGTTGTTAGACGAGTGAGCGAGTCATGTGTTGAGAACCCGGGAACATTTGCATTTAAGTTTGATTATTATATTATGGTATAAATAATTGGGTTTTGAAGTTTACTTGGTATAAGTGGAAGTCAATTAAAATGCCATAATCGCGCCACTCTAGTCAATGATAGGTGAGGGATGCCTTATGTAGGGGGAAGAATAAAGAAAGGGAATGTTACCGGGTACTCAACACATGGTCACTCACTCGTTTAACAACGACTTTGGCGTTTATCTAGTTTTCATTTTAATATTTCACCCTGGGAATTAAATCTGTTTTAGCATTAAGTATAGAACATGTTTTATGGTGCAATGAATGCCCCTCTTTAGGTATACTAGGTAGGCCTATGTTGATGCGGACAGGACAACTATAAAGAAGGGATATATACGAGGGCTGTTTAAGAGGACCAATCCCTTCCTTTCGCATTAACGACCGAGGTAAACCTCGGAACAACCGTACCAGTCAGGATTTCCGGTCACGACGGGATTCGAACCCGGGAAGCGCTTAGCGCTCGAACCAACACTGTCGGTATTTCCAGTGACCTCGCTATAAGAAAATATCGATGGCGATAACGAGTGCCTCTTGTTGCTTACGATTTTTTATGTTTTATGGGAAAATAACACGCACTCAACAATTGAAATAGCAATTATAGATGAAACCCAGTCTTATGATTTGTAGGTATATTATGGATAATGGATATATTATAACGACGCTGGCTATCTTGTCCCGTCGCGAGACTAGTCAGCCACAATAAAAATAACTGACTAGGGACACAGGGACACTAGGGTACCTTCTAAATCTATTCCTTGTGTATAAATCGGAACAATAATGTAGGTAGTCTGTCTAGTTTGTATCAAACTGTTGGATTTATGAACGAATCCATGAGTAGTGATGACTAGGCTAACACTGATTTGATAAAGTTTATTTACTTATCTATTGCCAAAGAAAGTAGAAACCAATTAAAAACAACTGAATCTAACGTCCCCACCCCTTTGTACGACACTTTCCTTTCCCTCACTATAATTATTTATACTGCAGGAAATTGGAAAAAGTAGATGAAAATTGGTTGAACGAAACGTTTCAATCTTCGTCTGGAATTTGGACGACAGAATACCTCAAATGGCCCCGCAGTGCGTTTTTTTCACCACTTTTAATCAGATTTTGGGTTGTTAATATAGGTTTTGGGTTATTAAAATATTTTATGAATAAATTAAAATGAAACATTTACTCTTGTGCAAAATTTATAATTTTCCCTCACATCCAGGAGAGGGGGGGGGGATAGCCCCGTTTGCCGTTCCCCCCTTCCGACGCCCATGAAAGCAACGGAAATTTGCATTTGTAGGTTTTATATGGAATGTTATTGCCCGAGCTTATTGAAGCGCAATTTGCAAAGAGGCTCGTGCTCGGTGAGATCAAAGAATCCACGTACATAACATCGTCCTTGCACAAGTTGCAGCATCTGTGGCCAAGATACTCTTTCAACAACCGAAACGAGCAAAGAAATCAAGAAAGCAAAGCCTTCTCTTGACCCGCTAAATAATATGCATTTATATCGGCAATTACATATTTTAACAGAGGCAGAAGTACATCAAGGGTAGGACGAAAACGTCGTATACCTTAATAGTTACAGTTATAGAAATGAAGGATTCCCGAAGGAAACGTCATAACCATACTAGTTGTAGGCCTACTATAGTTATTGAAATAGAAATTAATATTTTCTTATCTGGTATGTCTAAAATTTTAAATAATACTATTGATTTTATACCATTCACAATCACATCCTGGGTAAAAATAAATCAATCAAGGGTAGGACGGAAATTTTCTTCACACTTGAGCTTTTGTACATGCAGTACAAAAAGTTGTGTTTGAGTGTATTAATGGATGTATATTCAGAACATTTTGCTAAATTCCTAATTCTGACTTGCCTCTTGATCATTTTTATCATTGAGTATAGTATACAACATTCCTCAATGTTATTATAGCTGCTAAATTCCCAGTGCAAATAAAACGTCAGAAAATCAGTGCTAGTCCGTTCGCCACTCTCCAGCTCGCTAGCCGAATCATTTTCAATATTGTCTCGACTCGACATAATGTGTCGGCCCAAGGTCGCGGGCCGGCTGCATCGCTGCGTCACTGCCTCACTCACACACAGCACAGCACACACACACACACTCAGCACACAAGCGTCTGCGTTGCCATGGATACGAGACGACAAACAGCGCTATCTGTACGTTACTCAAGATAACCTAGAGCCTTGCCGGCGCATTCTTAAGGTATGGGATTGCTTGTGCTGGGCTCAACCTATGAAATGCTCGTTTAGCTCACCTTTAACCAATTTGAAACAATTCCAATATGCCAAAATCTTAATCCACCCATACCTTCTGCACCTTAACAATCATGTTTCTTTCAACCAACTTTTGTTATTGGTATGCAATATGCATGAATTTGATATGAAACCAAGTTTGTGTAGATAGCAGAGAATACTTAACCAATCCAATAAGACTAGGAGACACTGCACTATACAGCTCGTACTTACCTATTAGGTTAATACTAGGAAAACGCTAAAGTCCCGCCGCGTTGATGGATGAGCTTTTTTAAAGTTTTTAGTTTGCGTGGGATATCTTTACTTTTGCAAGTGCTTTGTTTTTCTGCCGACGCATTGTAGGTGATTGTTGTCAAGTTTTTATTGTTTCTTGTTAATTTGTTATTATTTAACGTAAAAATCTTACATTAAAAGCTATATTTCTATGGATTCTGGCTAACTTTTTCAACATTTTCTTTCAAAAGGTACTACATCACCATAACCTTAATGTCCATGTATAATATGAACGTTTTAGCCCCACCCGTTTGGTCAGAATTGGCCCAAATGGCACGAAAATATCGCACAAAAAGTCAAAAAACGTATATTAAAAGCTTTATTTCTCTCGATTCTGGCTAACTTTTTCAACTTTTCTTTCAGAAAGCAATACATCACCATTACCTTAATGTCCATGTGAAATATGAACGTTGTAGCCCCACCCGTTTGGTCAGAATTGGCCCAAATGGCACGAAAATATCGCACTAAAAATCGAAAAAAATCGTAAAAGTACGATATTCATGAGAAATATTTCTTCGATTGTACCCAAAAACGTGGCAAGTCTAAGTTCAGAGAAAACGAAGGTCGTGTCAAATTTTCATCAAGATCGCATATGCCGTTTGCCCGGTAGAGAGCAAACAAACAGACGGAAAAAAAAAAAAAAAAAAAAAAAACAACCGAGCTAAATTTTTTGGGGGGTCGGTGAAATTGAAGTCTTCGCTTCGCTCATCCAATAATATGTTACAGACGTGCCAATTTTGAGTCTCCTGTTACTGGAGTAGCAATGCTGTTTCGAATCGTTACTGGAGAAGATTGGAATAAGATTATGCACGACTGTATGATTCAACCGCCATTTTGTACTCGAGCTGATAATTACTGGGAGACAGATTGCGGCAACTTCACAGCTTCGCTCATCTACTTCTGCTCCTTCTACGTGATCATCACCTATATCGTTCTTAATCTCTTAGTGGGTGAGTGTTGTAGATTGTGTCCAATATAAACTTTATTCTGTTTAAGAGAGTATAGGACATGCGTTTTAGGCAAATTGCTGTTCGCTCGGCCAACTGACACCAGGTGTCTGAAATTTTGAACATATGTCACAAATGTGGAATCATAGGGCTCTGCAGTAACACATTTTTAAATTTTGTTTTAAAATAATTTATAAAAATTAAATTAGTTTTCACAAATATTGATTTTGTTAAAAACTCCAAAATTGACCATATTCGTGATTTTTTTCTTACTGATTAAGTGAAAATTTGGAAAATCTATGACCACAGGGCTGTCTATGTATGCTTTATTGACAACTTTGCAAAGTTTCTTATACGTCGGATGCATCTTGGCCGAGCGAATAGCTATTTGCTAACAGCCAAATGTGTCCCATTCCCTCTTAAATTTTAAGGTAGTAGGCCTAATAGCACCTGAAATGAAAATAAAATGTTTCATATCTTACTTAAGTTAAGTTTGTGCTTGCATGTTTTTGATTAAAAATATTGAAGAAAACTTAGCTCTAATGGAGGTGCAACGTTTGATAGAACATGATAAATTTACGGGAACAATATAGTATTGGTTTTATGTGCACTTTTTTGCAAACTAAAATGACAGCTTTCAATCTAGAAATGCCTATTTAAAAAAAATTTGAGATAACTGTATTTATTTATTTATAATTTAATTGTTTTTTATTGTGATGTTTCACTTGTATACTAATTGGTTTAGTATATATAGTACAATATCATGATTGTAGTTCTTGAGGATGAGTTTTCAAAATTTTGTGTCACTGCTATATAAGTTATAATTCTTTACTATAACACTGATTGTAGTGATTCATATGCAAAAATATATGGTTTGATTAGAACTATATTGAATGTATTAGAAAATTTTAATAACTATTATTGTAAATCATTTTGTTGTTAGGTAAAATTAATTATTAATTACCTACTTGTTTGAATTACATAAATAGATTGAATTTAATAATTATGGATTAAAAGTAATTTACCATTATAAAACTCCGCAGATTTCATTACTAAATCATAAGCTGTTACATTAGTAGCCTAAGCTTACCTTCTTTTCAACAGGGGGCTATGTATACGGTATTTACGCTATTATAAGCCACCATTGAGTATTGACTGCACCCCTGTTTTGACCACTCAAATTTGAATTATTACTTGTTTTTACTTTTTAATCCTATTGACAAGCACTGGGCATAATGGCTGCATCCCACTTTTTGAACTTGATATTTTAAAATACACCTGATGCCTATATTTGCATAGTACTGTTGGTCTAATTTCCACCGGTTAAACCTTAAGTTTGTATTATTTTGCACCAGCTATCATCATGGAGAACTTTTCCCTGTTTTACTCGAACGAGGAAGATGCATTGCTCTCATATGCCGACATCAGAAACTTCCAGAACACTTGGAATGTAGTGGACATTCACCAACGTGGTGTCATCCCCGTAAGAAGGGTGAAGTTTATCCTGCGTCTGTTGAAAGGCCGTCTTGAAGTAGACCCCCAGAAAGATCGTCTACTTTTCAAGCACATGTGTTACGAGCTCGATAGACTGCACAATGGAGAGGATGTGACATTCCATGATGTTCTCAAGTGAGTGAAAATATTGGTTTATTTAATGGCTGTGTGTTTATCTACATTCTTCATAATATGTTAAGCAACCGTGAGAAAAACCTTATGTATTATTAAAGAGTTGTTTCTCTCTCTCTCATTGCAATATCATAAATTCAACTTCCACATTCAGTTGTTTTTTTATGTGACCATGTTTCAAATATTTAGTATTGTCTAAAAGTGCTGTTAGGCCTTCTGCATTTCAGTCTATAAATAAAACACAAAGTTGTCAATTACTGTATTAGAGGGTTAAATGCATGTTATTGACTTACTGTGATACAAATTAATTGCTACTAATTATCATATGCCATTTGAAAAATTTAGATTTTTGGCAAAATTATTAAATTCTATTTTGATGATTTATTTTTAAAAAAACTGGCAGTGTTTTTCCAGTCAAAGTCGAAAGTTACTTCAAAGGACTTTGATACGTAATTCTGAAATTTTTATTGGTAGGCCCTATCTGTTTTCTATTTTTGATAAAAATGATTCATGTAATATATTTTTGTTTTTGTTGTGCTTCTTTCCAATAGCATGCTGTCTTACCGATCTGTTGACATTCGCAAAGCATTGCAACTGGAAGAGTTGTTGGCTCGAGAAGAGTTCGAGTACATAATAGAGGAAGAAGTCGCCAAACAAACGATACGGACTTGGCTTGAAGGATGTCTAAAAAAAATACGTGCAGTCAGTGTAAGTGTTTACTGTTTTGTCAATAAATAATTTATAATTTAAACAGTAAAGAAAAAATATATATATTAGGTAAATGAGTTCTCATAGACCTTGGCACCCCAATGTTGAGCTGAGATATTATGAGTGACTACTGCCATGATTAGACGAGTAAGCGAAGCGAATGAGGAAATTATAACGCTACTCGATCGAGCCTTGTCGTGACTGTGTCCAATGTATGTATGTCTGTCTGGGCTCATACGGCCGAACGGCAAATAGATTGACCTGAAATTTTAAACATACATCCGAGACCAGGTAACTGAGAACTGCTAACAAAATGAGCACAATCCATTGCGATTTAAACCTATACGAAATAATAAATTGAAAAATAGGCTGCCAATGTTTAGAAATTATTTTAACGACAATGCATTTGATTTTGAAAAAATACTTTTTGTTTATTATTTACCTGGCTGTGAAATGCCGTGCCCATGCAAGGTTTATCGAATGTTGCACGTCAAGGTACCCTCAAATTCCGCTCGTAGATTGAGTAAACCTTGCCATCTTTACACGTATTTCATACTGGCTATGTTTTCCATAGTATTGTCACAGATGATGGACTACATTCCGTAATATGCATTTCAAAACATGTTAAATAATTTTTAAAATACAATCTAGAAATTACAAAATCTTTCCCGACCAGGGGATTGAACCCACGTCTCCCACATTTTGGCTATAAGGGCGCCTTAGCCATCTTGACTAGGGAAACGCCAAATTCGTTGTTAGACGAGTGAGCGAGTCATGTGTTGAGTACCTGGGAACATTTGCATTTAAAATAGATACGTCGAGCCCACTTATAGAGAACTCTCTTTTAACAAAGTTCTGGATTTAACAAAGTAATTTTAAAGCTTGTTAATTAAAAATACATGTAAAGTGAACTCTGTTTTAACAAAGTTCCTTTATTAACAAAGTAAAAGTCAGTTTTGTCAAGTTTGCTATAAATGGGCTCGACTAATTATATTGGTATAAATTTTTTTTTTAAAGTTTAGTTGGTATAAGGGCACGTCAACTGTAAGGCCATAATGCTCTACTCTACTCTAGCTTATGATAGGCTAGGGAGGCCTAAGTTATGGGGAAGAAAAGGAATGTTACCGGGTACTCAACACATGGCTCACTCACTCGTCTAACAACGACTTTGGCGTTTCCCTAGTTGGTAACATTGATCCAAGAGTTTGACGTCTTCTTCAAAGCATTCGACCATTACAGTATGTGAACTTGCAGGATACACAAGAGAAAAAAGGAAAAACCGGGCTTTAGATCTTAGATACCACTTTCAAACAATGTAATTCCTAAGTTCATAATTTGAGTGCCATAAATATTTGACATTAAATTAAATCCAAAGCTTTGTCCTGGATTTCCAGTTCTGTTGAGTTGTAACCCGCACTCTTCCCCTTCCAGTCGACCCACCTTTCGTCTACTGTAAATCGTCTTGCAAAGAAAACTACTTGTTTCTTACAGAAGCAGCAAACGAGTCTTATTGCGGGACTTCGAGCAACCAACGAGCTTCTCACTATGCAAGATCACATGGAGGATAAAATGAAAGACAGCAGTTTGGATCGAGATAGTGAAACCGAACCTAAAGTAGGCCTTTAATTTAAACTAAAAAAAACATCAGTTAGGGATGATTTGTGATAGAGGCAACGGAATAAAATATACAACAGTTTTTTTAAATTGATTCTTTGAGGATAATGTAGTTATAGCGATGTACTCATCTACAATCTAGTCAACTAGTAGCTGTGTGTTCTGAGATTAAATACAGGGTAGTAAATAAGCCTTATCAACGAGTATTTAATGGTAACATTTAAAAAAAAAATAGGTGCCTGTATAATGCAAATGAAAAATGATTGTTTTATCCCTATAATCTATAAAGCACATTAGATTTACACTGTACAAACTTAGAAATGTGTGCTTTTTTCATTGTGTGTAATGTATTTTACTATTTCCACTACTACAGAACATCACAGTCGTTACTCGTTAGTATTGTTAAAAAAATATTCAACCCAATTCCATAATGATAAGTATGCTACCAACTATAATAGATCAAAAATAGCCAGAAGCTGTCATGACCCCGCCGTTCGACCTGACAAAGAACGAACTGGGGCAAAAAAACGAAATGCCAGGCCACAAGGTAAGTGAGGTCAAATTAGAATGATACGCATATTACCAATATCAGATATTTTCAAAATATTAACACTTGAGCATTGTTGGTAGGATGGGGCACAATACAGATGCTGCAAAATTGCAATTTTACTGCAACTTAAACCTGGATCTCCCACTTTTCAGCACGAGTCTTCTTCCCTAGACCACCTGAACTAATGATCTCTGGAATCTGGATATTGGCAACTTAACGGGTGTTTTGTTGTGACTGTTACAGCAAGTGGAAGCAAACCCAACATCGCACACGTGGCAGATAGCCACGAGCCAAATCGTGCTATGCGGGAGCGAGATATTTCGACTAACAAAACTGCGATGCCCAAAGTCTCAAATGTCCTGTGCGAGGTGCGAGACTGGTGGCACGAACAGCTTGGCTACGACACCCAGTCAAGTGAAGAAGATAACTTCTGAAGTACTGGTTTATTTTGTGTCAAATCACATTGCACCAACAATCCAGAAGTTATCAAGTTAACCATCTCGGTAGCTTAGAGGTTAAGGCGTCCGACCGGCAATCAAGACTTGGGTTCAATACCCGGCTGAGATGATTTTTTTTTAAATTTCTGGGTTGATTTACATATAATTAGGTGCACAGTTAAGAGATTATTCTTGTTAATACAGTATTGGCTGAAGTAAATTTGACTTCATGACAAAGAGGCTGATATTTTTGGTATTGATATTAAATATAAAATGTAAAACCTAAATACTAAATAATGTTGAACCACTTTCTTTTCTTTTTTACATTTTGGGTTGGAACTCGAGAATAAATACTAAATAAACAAGAAATTTAAATTTAACGATTTCTTGGTAAATCTTATGCCGGTGTAAAGAAATTAATTGTATTGTACGCACATACTTGATTGTGTAAGATCAAATTCATAGAATGCAAGATATTGAAGACAAGTGTTGTAAAATATTTAAGAGTATACACAAGAATGAATTGGTGTAAGAATTCAAAATCAGCCATCCACATATTGTTTGCAGTAATTGCCCCGGCCATATTTGTTATTACAGCCTGTACAATGGGTAGCCAAAGTATAAGATAATGTTTGTCATACTCATTTCCAAAGACAAACTTCATGTAGGCCTACTCTACTATGTATCGTAAGTCCATAACTTCTGTTGAATCCATTTTTAATTAAATGTAAGTGAATAGTTAAGTACGTCGTATCTTGTTTCTGGACTACGAATGTCACCAAATAATGCCTGGACTAAAGGATGACCTGCAATATTTTAACCCATTTTTTTTTTTTACTTTTTAGTTTTACTCTTTACGTTTCTAGGGGGATGAAGGAACATTACCTCTGTTTGATATGGTGTACCCTATTTATTTATTTATGCATAGTCAGTTGATGGTATACATAATATTACTAGGAAAACGCTCAGTTGGACGCGTTGTTGAGCGAGCACCGGTACGTGCAACATGATCCGAGTACGACGTTCCCATAAGGCCCACCACACAGTGTAGGCCTAACTGGATATTGACATTGTACAACACTATATACCAGAGTCGATAAAAAACTTCTTTATCGACTCTGCTATATACTATTCCAACATCTTTGCATTGTACTAATTCACTTCATGCCTTCTAAAGTGTATCTTCAGCTTCACTGCCTCCTTCATTTTTTAACGTCATTTTTCGAATTATGATTTCCAATAAGTCTTTAAGGTCTTGACCGATTTAGCTGAAAATTTGGAAAATAGGAGAGAATGTTGTACTTATTGACCCTGCAAAATTTCATAACGATCGGTACATTTTTTTTTTATTTTTTTTTTTTTTTTTTTTTATAACCAACGATCGGATTTTGTTCAAAAACTATACAGCAACCCGCCTAGGTGGTATGTACATGTGTGCAAAATTTCAGGTCGATCAGAGAAACGGTGCGACCTGTACCGAAGCAGTAACAGAAAAAAAAAACAAAAAAAAACAGACATTCGAGCCATAAGAGTCAAGTGGAGACGCTCGCTCAATAAGCTATTAGCTAATAGTATACATGTCCACATAGACCCTATAGTTAGCTCTCTAAATTAACATAAAATAATTAATTGGATGAGCGAAGCGAAGACTTTAATTTCACCGACCCCTCAAAAAATTTAGCTCGGGTGTTTTTTTTTTTTTTTTTCTTCTTTCTGACTGTTTGTTCGCTCTCTACCGGGCAAACAGCGTATCCGATCTTGATGAAAATTGAAGAGGACCTTCGAAATCTCTGAACGTAGATTTGCTACGTTTTTGGGTACAATCGAAGAAATATTTCTCATGAATATCGTACTTTTACGATTTTTTCCGATTTTTAGTGCGATATTTTCGTTACATTTGGGCCGATTCTGACCAAACGGGTGGGGCTACAACGTTCATATTTCACATGGACATTAAGGTAATGGTGATGTATTGCTTTCTGAAAGAAAAAGTTGAAAAAGTTAGCCAGAATCTATAGAAATAAAGCTTTTAATATAAGTTTTTTGATTTTTTGTGCGATATTTTCGTGCCATTTGGGCCAATTCTGACCAAACGGGTGGGGCTACAACGTTCATATTATACATGGACATTAAGGTTATGGTGATAAAGTACCTTTTGAAAGAAAAAGTTGAAAAAGCTAGCCAGAATCCATAGAAATAAAGCTTTTAATATAATTTTTTTACGGTAAATAATACCAATTCGACAAGAAACAATAGAAACTTGACAACATTCACCTACAATGCGTAGGCAGCAAAACAAAGCACTTGCAAAAGTAAAGATATCCCACGCAAACTAAAAACTTTAAAAAGCTCATCCATCAACGCGGCGGGACTTTAGCCTTTTCCTAGTATTTAACTACATTATTGTATTCCTATAAACTAGGCCTACCTATGCCAAAGGGGCTAAATAACACAAATAGAGGCTAAAAGACTAATTCCATCCAATGGAAGGCATTCAAACATGGTAATATAAGAAGGGTTTCAGACTTGACATGCAAAATCAAAGCAAGATGAAGAGTGGTGTGCTAAAATCAAATAAGAAGATTTATATTTTGTCTTATTGTTAATGTTTGTAGTAGTAGTGCTACATCCATCGACCTTCCAAGATGTATATTATTGTACCGGATAGATTTGGTTTATGAACTAAGTTGCACAGATGCAGTCTCTAGTAGTAGAATGCGTATTTTATAGTGGTGGCGCTTGGGCGGTGGGGGGGGGGGATGTCCCACCAAAAACCGCAAGCCCCCCCAATGACACCAAAGTTAAGATAACATTGAGATAAACAAATACACTATTTTAGTTTAGATTGGAGAAGGGTTGACAGGTTAGGAGAGCATAGAGAGCATAAAGTCCTGCCTGAATGGCTGGAGGCGACCAAACATTTCACCTGCTGATGACAACTGTAGCTAATTTAAAGTTGTTTGTTACCTTAATCCACGACGCGTTTCGTCCTTCTGGGACTTGTCAGGCGGATGGTGGCCACTAAAAATTAGCTAACTACTTACAAACAAAACTCACAACACATAACCAAACCTGTGGTAGGGCCACGCAAGAAGTAAATTCTGCATGCATGTTGTCATCATCAGCAAGGTTACTTCACACACCATTCATACCGAGACACACCGTCAGCACAACCAGTAAGGGGACTTCCCTCCCAACTCGTAGCGCTCGGGAGACAAACAATCCATGACACCCTGGATTCGAACCAGGACCCTTGGCAACAAGAGAAAAACTGCCCCTCTTGCTGCTGCTGGGCCGGGGTGCCCCTTTATACATAAATGAAGTAACCTTGCTGATGATGACAACATGCATGCAGAATTTACTTCTTGCGTGGCCCTACCACAGGTTTGCTTATGTGTTGTGAGTTTTGTTTGTATGTAGTTAGCTAATGTTTAGTGGTCACCATCCGCCTGACGAGTCCCAGAAGGACAAAACGCGTTGTGGATTAAGGTAACAAACATCTTTAAATTAGCTGCAGTTGTCATCAGCAGGTGAAATATTTGGTTGCCTCCAGCCCTTCAGGCTGGACTTTATGTTCTCTATTCTTTCCCAACCTGTCAATCCTTCTCCAATCTAAACTAAATTAGCCTGTTGGCCTTTTTCACAGTTTGTAAATAAACTAACTATTCTATAAAGAAATCAATTTTAATTTTAAAGCAATGGGAATAGCTTTGCTATGAATACTGTCTAGTGTCTACTGTCTAGTACTAATGCTGAATACTCGAGGAAGATGTGGGCATTCGATTTTGAGGAAGTTCCATCCCGACTCACTGCCTCGCCACCAGCGCCAGTACTACCAACTTATTTTTATAGTTCAGTGCATACATTATTATTATCCTATGGCTGACAACACTGACTAGTGCTTGGTTCTAGTTCCAACCGTTACCCCCTTGTTTTTTATTTGCCACCTCCGGCCATGTTTAATTCGGGAAGTAGATCGTACTAATAGCGAAGCTATTCCTATTACAGTAAGTTGGTTAAAGGTTTTCGTTTATTTTTTTACTACCAGGATCTTTAAATGCAATGGTAGTTCTTGACAGAAAATAAAAGTGTGGCTAATAATGACGTATGATAAAACAAAGACATCTACAGTAGGTAGTTACAAAAATAAAAAGGGTTGCAATGACATGACGACATCATGCAATACAAACATAGCCAAAGTTATTGGAAAATGTTCAAATTAACAGCGGACACGTATTGTTGAGAAAACGTTGAATATGTATTTGTAATTGCTTATTGTAATTGGTGATGCGTTATTGACAATACGTATGCTACCATTTAAGATTGCATTTACCAAGAATAAGCGACAGCATGCATGCCAATGTCAATTTCTCTCACAACGGATAATAGCTTATGATAATAGTCATGTCATTATGATATTTTTATATTTATTTCTGGTGGAATTGAGAATACTCCGAATAGTGAAATGGAATGATTTATCGGAGGAAGTTAAAAAATTGGTAATTAACTAATTATTCAATAAACACATTAAATGATAGGTTGTTCCGAACTTTCCTTGTTGATTCTGGCATCGCTCGTGGGTGGAATCGTGTCGAACAGTTTGATCGGGGTTTCCTATATAAAATACCGGTTTATTGTTGAACATTGTTTGTGCGTTGAGAGGGTTGGCTTGGTCTGTTTTAAATTAAAAGTCCCCCACTATGAGTTATGAGACTTGAGTGGGTAGTCTCTAAAGTCTAAATACAATTTAAAATACATTTCAACAGCTTGATCCTCCCCCACCGAGGAAAAGTTCCTACCATCAGCACTGGTCTTATCTGCATATGCATCAAGTGCACAGAGTTAATATTAATGATTTTACTGCATTGAATTTGTAGGTGTTTGTCAATATAGTAGTTACGCAATGTTGTATGTTAATTGTTAATGTTATGCTACCTTTGTCAGTTGTAGTAACTTTCACTTTATGAAGTGTGTAGCTGAAAATAATTTACAGTAATTGTTGTTATACACAAGTAGGTAGATGCTCTGTTAAAACACCTACAACACAAACATATTTATGTACTATTAAACTGTGCAATAAAATAAATTTGACATCTTTTCAGTGTTTCATTTTTGTTATATTCCATTATTATGCAATAACTACAGGTTATACCCCTTTCATATTTCTAGCTTTAGACTTGAGCTGGAACACGGGTTGAAATTAGCATTGACTGCTCAACCGTTGTTGAAAACCACATCCATCTAAACGACAAACTTATCTGCGTAACCCAAAAACCCGCGTTGAACGCTAGGAATAATATAAACAGTGTCTAGACCCTTTATCCAACAATGAAGTCGGGTTCGGGGTGGGAAGATACTACTAAACTCTTGGGTTCTATTACCTAGTTACTTTATAACGTGTTATATTTAATTTATAAAGTATTATTTTATTTGGCATTGATATTTTTTGTCTTGTATTATAATCCCACGGTTTAAATGAATGGTTGGTTGGTAGCAAGCAAGTTCCTTATTTTTCTTTCTTTCCTCCCATTCTCTCCTTTAGTTTGTTACCTTCTCCTACCGTATGGATTGGGATTACTTTCTTGGAGACAGGCTCAGTCGGGCCCATAGGTAGAGTGATGGATGGGGGATCCCCCCCCCCTATTTTTCCTGTGGGAGGCACTTCAGAATGTTATTCCAGCCCCGGAATTCTGTAAGGACCGTTATCGAGATATCAATTGAGGCGTTTATTACAAAAACAGTCAATGTCCAGAATTACCGATTTTGAACCCATACCATCAAAAAATTCGTATTTTCACTGGGAATAATCCTATCATAAAAGTTTTGGCAAAAACAACCTATGTCACACGTTAAAGCTTGAAAAACTACAAAATTTTCACAAAAACAACCAATGTCCATTGTTTTTTTTTTTTTTTTTACATTATAGGCGGTGCGTTTAGGTGACAGATGTCCAGATATTCTATGTTGGAACTAAATATACATCCTATATATCCTATAGAGCTTTCTGGAACACTACCTAAAAAAAATAATTCATACTTTTTCAAAATATTTTACAAAAACAACCAATGTCCGAAGCTTTTTTGGCTTTTTTAGCTTTCTGGGAAGTACTATGAGAGAATGTCATAGCAGAAATAAAAACTATCATCAAGATACACAGTTTAAACCAAAAGTGAGAATTTTAATACATTAATTGCGGATGTAATGCAGTTTAATTGATCTCCTGCAAAATGTGTTTTTTGGACATTGGCTGTTTTTGTAATAAACGCCTCAATTGCTATCAGGCAGTTTGCGTCAATTTTGTGTATCGCCTGAGCCCAATAGTGATTAATATCTTGCCAAGGAACCTTACATAATTGTGGCGCTGGTTAGAAATAAGTCGTGTAACCAAAGATTAGTCATGTGTAATCTTTGGTGTAACAACCGAGAAACTTATTATTGTCTGTACTCTGTATACTAGGGTGTATTTGGTGCTTGTGTGAGACTTGTAGGCAGTTGCTTTGTGTGAAGAATTGTGACCTGCATAAGGCTCGAATAAGCAAACACAAGCTCATCCCCCACTTGGAAAAGAGTTCCAAGCCACATGAATGAACAGGATCACCCTTTGGTAAATCCTTCGGCTCGTTTCTAAACCCCATGGTTGATTTCCCCCCCGTCGTGAGACGTGCCCGGACTGTTATTCAAAGGCTAGCTTGTCGAGTGCGTCGTATAAATAATTTAATTTAATTTAAAAGTTGTGTGCAACATTCAGGTCCGTTCTATATACTGGCTAGATTTCAATCCAAGGCCACTAAAGAAGAAGTTGTAACTGACGGTGTTGTGGGTGTGCCCTTTATAAGGCTGTGGCAATATGGTCGCTTTATTAACAAAGTTTTTTTAGGCGGAGGCTGATTCATTCTAGTATTTTGCTATATTTGTCGTTCTCATTCGAAAGTAAACACGTATTTTTACAAATTTATGTAAAATCTCAAATAAATAAGTAATAGTTCTTCTTTTTGTGGTTAGTTAAAACACTGGTTAATGAAACACCGCTAACCAACTTGGGTAGGCTAGGCCCTAGGCATTATTCTAGGCCCACTGTGAAGTTTTTCTCGGTTATTATTTTAAGAATGTCATCTGGACGACCTATTAAGTGTGTTGTGGTGGGTGATGGGACGGTAGGAAAGACTTGTATGCTGATATCTTACACCACTGACAGTTTTCCTGGAGAATATGTCCCTACTGTGTAAGTTGTTTGGCCTTAGGCACCTGGTCTTGAACCTAGCTAGGCTACCTACGCTAAGGCATTAGGCCTAGAGCCTATGTACCAGCTTAAATGACTTAATAATTATTCTATTTTATTCTAGGTTTGACAACTATTCTGCTCCGATGGTTGTGGATGGCATTCCTGTCAGTCTAGGTCTCTGGGACACAGCGGGTCAGGAGGACTATGACAGACTGCGTCCCCTCTCCTATCCGCAGGTTATTATTGCTGCATATTGACTCTCATAATGTCCTCACCATTGTTTCACCTAATTTGATATTCATGTTAACATTGCATACCCTAGGCCTAGGTACCCTACTCTTTCGGATGGTATGCCCCAACTTTTAAACACTGTAGGCTAACGGAAAGGATTTCGGGTGCGCTCTTATCGAAAATATCCTAGAACTAGCGCGGCAGGTAACTAGGCAGAAAGGTCGACTAACCTAACGTAAGTAGTTTTGTAGCGGAAAGGATTTTGGGTGCGTATGTTTTCATTGAAAAAAACAAGTGTTTAAAAGTTGGAGCATACCATCCGAAAGAGTACCTAGGCCTAGGTCAGCCTAGGCCCCAGTGCCAAAGGCATGACACATTCCAAGACCTCGGACTAATTAACCTTTTATATTTGCAGACGGACGTGTTCCTTATTTGCTTTAGTGTGACAAGTCCATCATCTTTCGAGAATGTTACATCAAAATGGTATCCAGAAATAAAGCACCATTGTCCAGATGCTCCAATGATATTAGTGGGAACAAAGATTGATCTTCGAGATGACCGAGAAACATTGACTGGACTTGCAGAGCAAGGCTTGTCACCAATCAAACGCGAACAGGGACAAAAACTGGCAAACAAAGTACGAGCTGTCAAATATATGGAGTGTTCAGCTCTGACACAACGTGGACTCAAGCAGGTAGGCTTACGACTGCCTTGGATAGAACATAGCAGTGTTATCCCCTGAAATGTAGGCCTATTGTATTCAAAGTAGGGATGGGAAAAAACGTTTAAAATCCTAAACGTTTAACCTCATTTTAAAACCACGTTTAAATGTTGGTAGTTGGTACACTCCCCCTCTAATTTACCCCCGCGCTAACATTAAAATGATGATTTCGTTGCATTCTCTTTGACGCATTAGCCTCCCCCTCCCATGCTCGATAAGCGACATTGACGGGCCGGGCCGTATGACGAGACTGTTGCTGGGCCGGTATCAATTCACCCGTCGCCAGTGCAAACTTATCTAACGTTTCCCAGACGGGACATAACTTACGCAGTTAATGGAGGCCGCCAAACTTGAGTAGCCGAAGAGTAGTACTTGCGATTACGTTTACATGTTTAGGTCTACCTACAGTATATAAAACTCTACCCTAATCGTTTTAACTAGCTACATGCTTGTTTAAATGATTCATCCCTAATTCACAATCTATGGTTATTCCAAAACCATTGCTGAGTCATAGTGTATTGTAACAACTAGTATATGTTTAGCAAAAATGGACTACACGGTGAAAACTGTTATAAACTTTTAACTGTACTTTGTATTGTTATTTGTTGTCCAAATAAAAAAAAAAATAAATAAATAATATTTTATGGTAGACCGTATGTGACAGAAAGAGGGCGCTGTGAGCGATCACGTTCACTTACCACACAGTGCGTAGAACAGCCACGCTTTTGTCCATATTATTATCTCTCAATTCAATATTGTAACAGTAGCCTACAGGAACTATTACTTAAGGTAGCTCAAGCGTATCTCAACGTGAATAAAAAAATTTCAAATTTGGCATATTAACAGATAATTACCTGATACACAATAATGCAAAAAGAAAAAGTAGGCTTCCTGAACTACTTTACGATATATTCAGGTCTAAAGTTTGAAGGTCGCCCTATCCCATAGCATGGGGAACATGGAAATACATACACTTTTCGACCTTTACTTATGATTTCAAATAACTTCTTGTGAATAAATTTTGTTTAAAAACTGTTTTTCTGATAGAATATTAAATTCCGAATGATATAAGAACAAGAAAATAGTACGTTCCTGAACTAATTTAGAAGTTATAGCATCCTGAAGTGCAACCTGACTACGTATTTGACTTGGCAACCCTGTAAACTTAACTCAGATCTTATTGGCTTAGTAGAGCCTTTAGCACATTTGCAGGGAGATTTTAAAATGTAATTTTGCTACTGAACCGGTATAAGAAATAGAAAGATGATACTTGTTTTATACAGGCACCCAATGAAGTTGCAACTAATTATTAATTACATATATTATTATGTGCTATATATTTCAACAATAAATTGCATTTGATAGGAGAAGGATGTTAGAAAATGACAGATTCCTGACCCAATACACAATGAATGTATTGATGTACTATTATGTAATTGCAGTTGTGGAGGGGGCGGAGTAGTGTGGAGAATGAGATGCACGATACCAAAATTGTACAATATAATTTTTCCTTATCTTGCTTGAAAGCCAGATTTATCTGCTCGACAGCCAGTGCACTACTGATCCCCCCCCCCCCCCCGAACCAAACACGACAACGCATCGTGACCATGACTAGACTGTTGTGACTAGATATACAGCAGATCAAAGAACAGGGAACAATGAGTTTTCTTCATTTTATAAATAGCAACTAGCCAGTTGGCCTTTTCCACATTATAGTAAAACAGTCTTCCTTGTACGTGATTGTGAATTACCACTTCATCAGTATGTCATTATTTACTGGACAGCATTACATCTCGGCTATTACGATAATTATTGATGAGCGCGATTTTTAGCAGTTCATTAGACACCCCACCCACTCAATTTTTTGTGTTACTACCCTGGTAACCTGCGGGTAATGTGGACGGGTCGGGTAACGGGGTCGTATAAAAGTCGGGCTTCATCATATCATAAGTGAAAGCTCCTACAGGCAAATATAGACTGGATAAAAGTTTTCTATTTTAGAGTAAATTGCACTAAAAAATTACAGTAGTAAAATGTATTTCAGATAATACGTAAACAATAATTTTTGGATAAAAATAAAAAAGTAAAAAAGTAGTCAGAGCCGGTGTTTGAACCGGCTACCTCTCGCGTGCTACGCGGCCGCGCTATGCCTGAGCCAAAGTGTACTGTGGCTGCCGGCCGCTTAGAGAGATACTGATGCAGTCTGCCGCAGACTATTGTGTGCGCGCTGGGTTCAAGTAATTATAAATGCTTTGTAATTGGCAATAAATGCACGTTTTACTCTTTTAAAGTATTCTGCCAATGTTTCTTTAATTAGACGAGTGAGCGCAGCAAACGTAGTCTACAACGCTACTCGATCGGGCCTTGGTCGTGATTAATTCTGTGTGTTTGTTAAATGTTTGTTAAATGTCTGTCTGTCCGGTCCCATACGGCCGAACGGCCAAATAGACTGAGCTGAAATTTTAAACAGACATCCATGACCAGGTAACTGAGAACTGCTAACAAAATGAGCACAATCTGTTGCGATTTAAACCTGCAAGAAATAAAAAACTGAAAAATACGTCGAAATGTATCGGAATTATTTTAACGACAATGGTTTTCATTTTGAAATAATATTTTTGTTTGTTATTTACCTGGCTGTGAAATGCCGTGTCCAAGGTTAATCGAATGTTGGACGTCAAGGTACCCCCAAATTCCGCTCGTAGATTGAGTAAACCTTGCAATATTTTCACGTATTTCGTACTGGCTATGTTTTCCATAGTATTGTCACAGATGATGGACTTCACTGCGTTATATACATTTCAAAACATGTTAAATAATTTAAAAAATACAATCTAGTAATAACAAAATCTTTCCCGACTATTGAACCCACGTCTCCCACATTTCGGCTATAAGGGCGCTTTAGCCAACTCGACTAGGGAAACGCCAAGGTCGTTGTTAGACGAGTGAGAGAGTCATGTGTTGAGTACGCGGGAACATTTGCATTTAAGTTTGATTATAATATTCGTATAAATAATAGGGTATTTAAGTTTTGGTCATAGTTTAGGCCATATGAGTATAGAACCTTTGCTCCACTGTAGCCTATAGACCGTTAGGTGACTCTTAATCCCCCCTCCCCCCCCCCCTCGAACTAATGCTACCATATGTTTTCTTAAAGGAAATTAATCGTTCTTTCCATTTCTGCCTGTTTGCCAATTGGCAGCTGGGGTGTTTAGACGGTAGGGGTGTCCAAAGTCACATATGCAAATATATGTTAAAATATTTTTTCTAATGCAAATTAATCTTCATTTTATAATTTGATTGCAAGACCTAACATCATACATGATGTCAAAACATAATACACCTACTGATTTGCTATATGTACACACAGGGTTGTCCAAAAAGTCACAAAATAGTATGAAACTTGTGGCGGCCATTCTTTCATCTGTACGTATATAACCCCCTCGAACTTATAACAGTGTGTGTGTTTTCTCACAGTTGAAACTATGTTTTTCTCATGCATGCATGTTTGTCAGTTAACATCTGAGGTGTTTAGACGGTAGGGGTGTCCAATGTCTCATAAGCAAACATATGTTCATATATTTTTCCTAGGTAAAGTTTCAAAATTCAAAATTTTGGACAACCCTGATAGAAATTATAATTCTTTGCTAGGCCCACATACAATACGTATTCTTAGACAGGTTTACTGATTTTAGTAACATTAACACATTTTTAGCACTTAAAAAAAGTTGTATATTAGCAATAATATAAAACCCAGCATTTAGGACTGCCCTTGAATTGTTTTTGCATAATTTATTTTTTAAATTCAGTGTTTTTTTCATTTTTTGTATAAAATAAAGCTTTAATGCGGATTATATGTCCAATCTTTAATGTTAAAGTGTATAAAACAGTAAAATCGATTATTATTAATTTTGGGCACCCCTTTACAAAAAGTGAAATCACTTTTGTTTTAAAAAATCAAAAATAATGTGTTAAATGATAATTAAAAATAATATTGGAATTTTATCAAAAACTTTGACCGTTATAGCAGGTCAAAGTTTCGCAACTTTCGACTTTGGACACCCCTGGAGGTCAAACGCCCCAGCTGCCAAGTGGCAAACAGGTGGATTATTAATCGTGATTTGTTTCTGAACAAAACTGCTAAAGTGAAAATTAGTTCGAGGGGGGGGGGGGTCGCTTCCTGAGCACCTAATGGTCTACTATGATAGGCTAGGGATGCCTATAAGGTAGGGGGAAGAAAAGTAATGTTACTGGGTACTCAACACATGGCTCACTCACTCGTCTAACAACGACTTTGGCGTTTCCCTAGTTTAATAAAATGCTACATATATCATATATATTTCATTACTAATTATTTTGGTATGATACAAATACGAATTGGCAGTTCTCACGAATATCGTTGGCCTAGGCCTGTAGCTTGTTGTAGGGGCCCGCGAGACACTGATTACAATAGGGAATATTCCACTTCCGCCAAATACTGTACGAATAGATTTTTTAGAAGAAGTATTTCGTCCCGATTACAAATATGTACTTTGTTTTTCCGTGAAATAATAATCCAGTGATTTATAGCCGTTTTAAAAGCAGCAGTTTTTTAAAGCGGCAAAAACGACTGTGACGTCAGAACTGTGTTGATCCAACGCCGTCTGGATAAACATACATCCAGACCAAAGATGTTGGAATAGTATTATAGTAGGATCGAGATATACATCAAGACGGCGGTGGTTTAAATAAAGCAGCGCCTAGCGTAGCCTACAGTAATGTAAACAGATGGCGGACATTTTACATTTAACGCCTAGCCAGAAAACGAGAAAAGTTGACATTGGAATCAAAAAACAAAACTGAAACAGTCCTTGGTCTAGGCCTAGACGTAGAAAATTATTTATAATACAACAGTCTAGGCCAATCGTTCCTCTAGGATATAGGCATTGGTATGTGAATACTAAAATTACTCACTTGACAAGCCCTAGGCTTAAATTGCCAACCCTAGGCCTGCTGATCCATGTTCTGACACATCCTGCACAAAAACCTTACTTTGATGACTAATTAAAGCCTATTGTAGATAAAGAATACCATGATAGTCCTAGGCTATGCAAAAATTCAAGACAAAATGCTCGTTATTCTTTATCACAATGATTTCGCGAAATCTCCTGTCACATACGAAAAAAGAAAAACAAAAGACGGTGAAAATGTACATCCTTGTGGAGTTGTTTGTGTTGAGCGGATGGGCGAGCACCGCCGTCTGTATGTAAATATGTACAAATATACGTACATTTCGTTTCCAATTGGCCTTGACTCAGCACAGTTATGACGTAGTACCGTCCAAAGATGGCGCACGCTCGTTTTTGGCGCGCAAACTGGGGGTCCAATTTACTTCGTGTTTAAATTACACAAAAAACATTTTTTTTAAATAAAAAAAAGTGCAGTGACTATTAAGACATGAATAAGAATTAAAATAAAATATAAAATATGAAGTGGAATATTCCCTATTATGCCAGATCTTTTGTTGGTAGTTAATACCTTTAATATGCATCTAATTAAATAAAAACTAAACACCAATAATATTTATTTTACTTAAAAAGCGTTTCAGAAACACAATTTTGTCTTTATTTGATGCATAAACCGTGTTTTATTATTTATTAGAAAAAACAAAAATACACTAGTCAAATCACAGCCTGTGAATAATAACAATAAAACAATCCTGTTATGTGTCTATTTTGTTTTAAAAGCGAGCTTTATTTCGGCTTCATTCATTTAAAATACGTAAGCAAAGTGTGTTTTATTTAATTGTCCGTTATTTGTTTATTTTGAGCTATATATGGAATCTCATAAATCTCTCAAAAACTAGAGATTACATTTGCTTGAGCTACCTTTATAAATGTTTCACAGTTAAACAACAGATGCATCAGTATTGTGTGTTATAATTTAAACAATCAGCAAAGTTTACAAAAAAAGAAAAGAATGTCTGATGACAGTAGGCAGTCTAGCCCTCGCCTTGTGCATGGGGTTGTGATTTACAGTCTTGGGGACGCTACTTTTAAAAAGTAGCATGCTGTCGCTAACGCTTGCTACGTTTTTGCTTCTTTTTTCAAAACTAGCGACGCTACATTCGCGCTACACGAGAAATGTAGCGTTTCCGCTATATGAAAAATGTAGCGCGCTACTTTTCCACTACATGTTCGTGTTTAATAGGGGTGTGTGAAGCTCTCAAATTACCCAGTTTTTATGTCTTGACGTCGCGCCAAGATGATTCTTGGCTCCATTTATGTCTACTCGATCATGACCATGATCATGAAGTACTGTACTGTCAAAAGCACATAGTTTTGGTTTCCATTATGATAGACGTTCTTTCAACGTTTAGGATAGCGAGGCCTAGTCTTTTAAGAATTCTAGGCCTAACAGAACAGTCGTATTGAATTTCTTGTCAACAACGAGTTTTTCGCGGAATTGCGGCGGAAGGTTGAAGAATGCAACAAACAGTGCTCGGAGTGGGCCTACTGGACAAAAGTGATCTATTAATAGCCCGGTAGGCCTATGTCCCAAGGGAGGGGGGATATAATACGCTATAATAAGCATTTTTATGGTGTTATTTTTCAATTTGGTTCTGAATCCCCAAAGATATGCATCTCTAGTACTATATCAAAATTATTGCTGAATTTGATAACTACAATAGGCCTAAATATCTTGATGTAAGGTCAATTTAAAAAAGTAAAATCGGCAGTAATTTATGAATCTGAAAATGAAGAAAAAAGAACACAGAGATGTTACAAGTTTTTTAACAGGTATGATTATTTAAACAGTCCGTACCGAAAGTGTTCAAATTTGAGTGGAATCCGAGGTTCTCTTGCTAAACTACGATGATCTGCTGAACGCCAAATTAAAAAGGAGTTTGGAATACAGAGCCTACATTAAACAGAAATGTGCCGGGATTTTTTATTTTCAGGTTAGATCCTTGTTAAATCAAAGTGCCTTGGCTTATTTTATCCCAAACCTCATATTCGTTTGAGTGGGATCGTCTAATAAATAATTTTTTTTCCTTTTTTAATGTTTTTTTCCCCTTTTTCCCCCCTTTTCTTTTCATTTCCCACCCTTTTTTGGATGAGCGTAGCGAGCGAAGCGAAGATTCCATTTCACTACACTGGAGAAAAAAATCCGGAATTTTTTTTTTCCTGTATTTTTGTCTGTCTGTTAACACGATTCCGGCTAAACCGATACTCCGATTGCGATGAAATTTTATGGAAGTCTTCGAAATTTCTGAACTAAGAACTGTCACGTTTTTGAGCGCAATCGAAAAATTATTTCTCATGAAAATCGCAATTTTACGATTTTTTTCGATTTTTAAAAAATTTCTTCGGCTTATAACACCTACATGCTTTATCCGATTATAATGATTTTTTCACAGAACCTTAATTTTAAGAATTAATATATTCGTGTAAATTTTTGCGCAATCGAATAATTATTCTTATGAAAATTCATATTACGATTTTTTCCTTTTTTAAAATTACGATTAATTTAAAAAAATTAAGTTAATTTTTTATTTAATTTGATTTAATTTTTAAAAAAATTAAAAAAACTCTGATTTTTTCACAGAACAACAGAAAATCCGCATAACACATGGCAGCTCAATGCACCAATTACGCTCATCCAACAACGCGGCGGGACTTAAGCGTTTTCCTAGTTATATTTGATTCATTCATTAAATACATTTAATATCATTTTTATTTGTTAACAAAATTTTTGAGTTTAAATGCATTGTTGTTGTAATGCTACTATTTCAAAATATGTACTTAAATGTAGTTTCTGCATCTATGTAATTAGATTTATTTAGTTGTCCTCCTTTGTAAATCAGTTTTTATAACTGTAGGCCTATAGGATAGACGTTAAATAAATAATAAATAAATAAAATAAATAAATCTAGTTGGCTAAGGTGCCCACCTGGAACGTGGTAGACCCGGGTTCAAACCCCAAGATGGATTTTTTTTTACTTCTGAATTATATTTAATAAATTTCAAGTACGTGGGGAGTATAGTAGCATGCGATGGAAGGATTCAACCAGAGATAGGAAGAAGGACACAGCAAGCTGTTGGGTTATTCCAATCTATCCGAGATCTCATATGGAACAGAGAAGTACCAAAGAAGTGCAAGGTTACCATCTACCAGACCTACTTTGTTCCAATACTGACATATGCAGCAGAGACTTGGAATATGACAGCAGTGGAGGAGAGTCTTGTGCAGGCTGTAGATATGAAGTTTTTGAGAAGCATTGTGGGTAAGACTAGATGGGACCGAATACGGAATGAGGATATCCGAGATCAAGTAGGCGTGAGGAATTTAATGGAGCGAATTGGAGAGAGAAGATTAAAGTGGTTCGGACATGTCAAGAGAATGGAAAGATCAAGATTACCGAGAAGGATGATGGAATTGGAAATTCCAGGTAGGAGACCAAGGGGCAGACCACGACAACAATGGCAGAATAGTGTGAGAAAAGATGTAGAACAGCGGGGAGGAGAGTGGAATGTGGTGGAAGAAGAGGAGTAGTGGCAAGACAGAAGAAGATGGAGAGGCCTATCTTCAATGCCGACCCAACGCAGAGTTGGACGTGGCAACAGATAATGATGATGATTAACAATTCCACCTACGGGAGTGTTTCCCGACTAACCAAGTCGAGGAATCAAATAGTAAATAAAAGCCACCATGTTTTGATTATATTTGGATGGTGATTGGCTAATTTATGTTGCTCTTGAAACTTAGTTTTATTAGAAGTTTTACGACCAACTTTACGGCAAGTCGTAAAATGGAACGATAACACAGAAACTCGACGAGCCATACTTCACGTTCCAAGTTTCTAAGTGAATTGTGAATGAGCCTCTCTTTAAGGACATAGTTACATGATAGCAATTGTCGTAAATTTGGCCTGCCTTTAAACAATAAAATATAATACTGTAATAGTACGGGCCCAATAGTTCAGTAGGTATAGCAAATCCTAATTATTTACACCACTAGAGGGAATTAATCTCACATTACTCCCCAATAAGGCAAGAAATTGAACAGCCTATTATTGTTTTGCGCACCCGTACCGTGTGCGATGATATAATGGCTAGATTTCTTGTCCCGAGACCAGATTTAGAATTTAAACATAAATTACCCCTAGTCAATTAAGTTAGAAAACTTTACTGGAAGTAAAATTCTTAGACAAGTTACAATGCTCAATAATGTGCAAAAGGGTATGGTGCAGCAAGTAAGTCTCACACTCCGTAGCATACTTCCAATGTTGATTGTAAATATTAATAAACTATTGAGTAAGTGTAGTGTGCGCAGCCAATAACTGTTTGACTTGGTTGTATCACTTGAGCATGTTCATCATAATTTGTGATCATCACAATGTATATAGGCCTATCTCACTTTTGTTTCATCGTCATCTTTTGTTTTCCTCCTTCAATCATCATTGTTGTTTAGTAAAAAGTCGTGTCTCGGATCAATAGAAACGATTATGTATTGCCAACTATTATCGTATGTTGTCACATCCAACTCTGTGTCGGGTTGGCATTGAAGATAGGCCTCATCTTTTCTCTCCTGCCATAACTCTTCAAAGTCCAGTCTCTTCTTTGCTGTTCCACACTTTTCTGCCAGTGTTGCCGTGGTCTGCCCCTTGCTCTCCTGCTAGGAATTTCCAATTCCATCATTCTTCTATCTCAATCCTCATTCCGTACTGTGTCCCATCTTGTCTTATCTACTAGGAAAACACTTAAGTCCCGCCGCGTTGATGGAATAGCTTTTTTGTAAGTTTTTAGTTTGCGTAGGACCACTTTTCCTTTGCAAGTGCTTTTTGAATGCATTGTAGGTGATTGTTGTCAAGTTTCTATTGTTAGGCCTACTTGTTAATTGTTATTATAAACCTCAAAAAACTCATATTAAAACCTTTATTCTATGGATTCTGGCTAACTTTTTCAACTTTTTCTTTCAGAAAGCAATACATCACCATTACCTTAAATGCCCATGTAAAATATGAACATTGTAGCCCCACCCGTTTGGTCAGAATTGGCCCAAATGCCACGAAAATATCGCACAAAAAATCGGGAAAAATCGTAAAAGTACGATATTCATGAGAAATATTTCTTTGATTGTACCCAAAAACGTGGCAAGTCTAAGTTAAGAGATTTCGAAGGTCCCCTCCAATTTTCATCAAGATCGCATAATATGCCGTTTGCCCGGTGGAGAGCAAACAAACAGACAAAAATACAAACAAAAAAACATTTGAGCTAAATTTTTTGAGCGGTCAGTGAAATTGAAGTCTTTGCTTCGCTCATCCAATAATGCTTCTAAAAGACTCATGTACACAGCTTGCACAAGACTCTCATCCAGTCTGGTCTCTCAGCTTTATAATAGTTGTTATCTACAAAGACATTAATTTTAACTGTTGAATGACTTTGCAGGTGTTCGACGAAGCCGTGCGTGCTGTCTTGCGACCAGAGCCTCAGAAACGACGCCAACGGAAGTGTAGCATGCTTTAGAGTGACAGTTCCAAGGTAGCCCAAAGTCTGTAACAAACTTTCAACTCTTGTCTCCAAGAACGCATCACATTTACCTTCATAATAACTATCATGTTATTTCACTGGCAAGAAATATAACAATGAGGCAGTTTTAGCAATGCTTCTTTGTGCACACTTTTGTTTGTGATATAGCAGTATGTAGTTCAATCCACAGGAATGTTATGCAAGACTATACGTAATATAAAAATGCAGCTGCACAATTAAATTTATTTACTTTTTTTTCATTTCACACTCAGTAAATAATAGAACGCCTTCATGAGTCATTTGCACGATGTATTGTAGAGAGGTATTGTAGAGAGATTTACTGTCAAATACTCTTCACTCCTTTTTGTTAAAGAGTATAACACTGTAATATAATGCAATACTTTCAAGTGTTTATTCAAATGCTTACTAGTAGTATGATGTTGACATTTAATTACCATGTTTCACTAGTACAGAATCATTCATTAGAAACCTAGTTTAGAGAATTAGTTTTATTCTTGGAATAAGTTGTGATGTCTCATTATGACATTTTATATTTAATATACTGTATTATGGATGGTTTTTGTAATTGTCATGTAATATTGTAATGTTTTGTAGACATGTTTTCTTGTAAAGTTATTGTCTTGCTAATCATCTTACCTGCCTAAATTACTGCAGAAGCTCCATTGACTTAATTTTTATTTTTATAAACAAAACAGAATCTCTTGAGCTTGACGTAATATTAGTTATTATAAGTCGGTAACGTTTTTATTCCGTGGTATACTCTTACCGAATGATTGTATGAGTAGGCCCTAATATTGATCATTCATCATAGTAAGTTAATGCCGTGATCAATTGCATTACAACAGATTTTTTACAGTGCTAACCAAAGTGTAAGTCAATATAGTTGACTGATATTATTTCATATTTTATTCTAGTCATAATTTGCATTGAGCTTTGCTATTTGAGGTTTTCTCTTAGTACACTATGTAACATTAAAAATAATTAATTTAAGCTTTCTTTGCATTTTTGACTAAATTTCATTACAAATGGAAATGTAGTACCCTTTTGGTAATAATATGTAGGCCTACATACATTGTAATGGTTGTGTACTAACATTGAATGATTTAGTGTAAAGAAATGGCCTCTTATTATGGCTGTTTTGTTACTGACAATATTGTAATACAATGTATATTTTAGTAAATTACTAACTATTATTTGGTTACATTATATCTTCATGGCCCTTGTACCATCAAATGGATAATTTAAATGCTAAACAATGTAGTGGTATAAAATAAATTATGATTCAGCAGTGCAATAAATACTAAGTACACTTTTAAATGTCAAGATGTTCACCAATATCTGTTAAAAACTAGATTGCATAATATGATTTTGGCATGAAGCCACTATATGACCAACCAGGCATTTTTTATTCATTATGGATAAGCCCTTCACAAATTTGAAATGTGTACAGTGGCTTTTGAAGACATGATGGTATACTATTTTCTTTTTTATCAGGTAAATATTATTCAACAATTTATAAGTGCATACCATATTTTCAAATGTAAAATAATAATGTAAGGGAAATAATACGACACTGGAAAACCAAAAAAACATGTTTAGGTAGAGGTAGAGACTGAGCTGTTTATTAGATGCATGTGATAGGAGCAGGCACACTGGCACACCTTCAGAAAAGTGCATAGTGTTGGCTTTTAGCTTTTTTAAACCCGCATACAAACTACCATTTTTACACATACGTATTTCAATTCTAAATAAGTAAAGGATCAGGCTAAGATCCTATCTAAATCTTGCTCATTACAATCCCCCTAGCCCTGCATCTTGTGGGCAGTCGTAACTTTTTGACAAAGATTAATGTTTTGTTAAATATTATTGATATTGACAGGGTGGCTACATCTTGTAAGTAAAGTGACCGGTTTGACAAATCTATGGTGATGGAATGTTTGTGACAGCCAAGCTTCGACGTTGCAGTCTTGACTGGCCCAGTCAAACCGGTCACTTGAGGAATATGCAGCCTCAGTGCTTATTGAAAAACAAAATTGTCACAATATCTAAATTTCCTTCAAAATAGTTTATGCATACTATAACACGTGGAATATGAATAGTACTGCACAAACGAGACAAAATTAAATAATGTGTTGAAATTTATTTTTATTCTTATCATTTTTAACTCTTTTCATTTCAAAGAAGAATGGCTGAAGAAGTTTGCACAGAAAAGAAACTGCACAGGAAAAAAAGGAAAAAGAAAAGAAAGTATAAAGCTTAAGTCATGATTGCAATTTAAAAATTCATAAGCATATAAGCAGACATACAATTCTGGTAATACAGACTGCAATGAGAGTTTGCTTTTATTTAATTTTACCACTAATAGGTAATATTGAAGATTTAGCTTATTCCGATTAAATTATTGGTATGCTACAGTAACTATTAGGCAATATTTGGGCTTAAATCACCTTTATGTGGGCTCGATAAGTGTGCAATGAAATATGTAATACTAAGTACATTACACATACATTTTAATTTTTAATATACATGTTTAGTTACTTTTACAACTTAAGATCAAATGTGTTTACTCTAACGTGTGGTGGATATGAGCTGAATTTGAGTGAAAGAAATAAGAAAAAGGGTTAATAAATTGAACCGACCACTAGCTTTCCTTAGATGGCCTCTCATAATGTCGTAGGAATTGCCATAAACTGTACACAAGTAAGCATAGCATAACACTATTAAAATGACAAACTGTTATCTGCATTCCGTTATTGGATCCGTCCGATCAGCTCTATTATTACCCACAATTCAATCGGTTTACTAATCATGAGGCCCTTCCACTCAACTGAGACACTTACTGTTGGTGGTTCTAATTTTCAGTTTGTAGTACATTGTACATAGACTACGTTTATCACGCGAGCCGAGTCCGGACTGGATTTTCAGTCCCAGTTCATTAACATTTATCAAAAGCGCTGTGATTAAAAGCAAGCATGTATTTGAGTTTGTTTACAAATTTGAGTTTATGTTTATCACTCATATTTCAGCCCGTACTACAGAGCGAACTGGCTCGGCTTCTCAACCAAACTGAACTCAGTTCGGACTGAGGTGTTTATCAGGCAAACCCAGTTGGGACTCGGGTCAGTTCGTATAACCCAGTCTGGAAGCAGCTCGCGTCATAACCGTGGCTATACACTACTTGAAGAATCCTAGTATCTTCTCTCCACTGGTCAAAAGTAGCCATGTGCAGTCGAGTTTCTGAAAATGTTTGTACGCGTGTCTCTTATGTGTCCATGTCCGATTCCTTTCACTGAAATTCTTGACTGTAATCGTCACTGGCACTGATTTTACATTTCCATTGTAAAGACGCATTTATAAGACTAAGTCCATCCCGCTCAGCTCATGATAAGTTAATAATAGCCAGTTTACACAACTGTTTTTAGATTTAAGTCTCAACATTTTATTTACATGAAAATTTAAAACCATTATAGTGTTCACACATGCTGCTAAGATTTAGAGGTAAAGGTTTAAGAAGGATAACAAATTTATATCTCTTAAACTGTACATTAAATTCTTTTGACTCTTGTAATCAGAAACGAGCTTTCATATGCATTAGCACTTGCCAGCTGAGAACCTATTAAAATTAATTTCTTTATCCCTAGTATTGACTTTTGAATTTAAATACATACAAAATCTTACATCAATCTTAAAATATGTGTAATATTGTTTTCTCGTGTGTTCTTCTTCTGTATGTATATTTAATCCAAGAAATTATGATTACTGGTGTGTGCTACACAACATTTATGTATTTTAATACTTAATAACCTTGCTGCCTTAGATCTGATAACCATTTGTTAATCAATTTCCTGCCCTTACATTATTATTCCAACAATTTAGTTACGTATCTAAGGCATATTATATACATGTAATATACATACTGTTTTTCAACTACAACAAAATATATATACAACAAAAATTAAAACATTGGATCTTTTATTATAAGAGGTTAGAACCTGCATTTCGTTTTTTAAATGCATACATCAGTGTGATCAAGTATCATTAAATGAAGTGTTGTTTACATGCATTATTGAATACTGGATTGGATTGATTTATTAGATTTGCATTTTATATGTAACAAGTAGGATTATATCTGGTTTCAATTATATCTCGGCTTTATAGTTTTAACACCAACTGAACTCTTATCTAGTGGTAATTTTGTAGACTTCTCCATCACTGCCTGGTTTAATCATGTATGCATGACAAGTCTTGGCAAATATTTCAGCAGATTTAAATTGTTTGCCGTCCTAATTCTACCGACCGGCGATTGGGAGACCTGACTGCTGAGAGGGATTTTTTAGTTTCTGGATTGCATGTACTAAATATTTGTTATTAGTATAACGTTACGAACCTGATGCAAGCAGGTAACTTTGGCAGGTGTCTACACATATTGTTTTGACATTTGATAAATGTTATTTATTTAATCACTCATGTTGGAACTGGGTGTTTCTGATATTATGATATAGTTAATTATATACTAATTAGTAAATGGATGAGCGTAGCGAGCGAAGCGAAGATTCCATTCTACTACACTGGAGATTTTTTTTTTTTTTAATTTTTGTGTGTCTGTTAACACAATTTCGGCTAAACCGATACTCCAATTGCAATGAAATTTTCTGGAGACCTTTGAAATCTCTGAACTTAGAACTGCCACGTTTCTGAGCGCAATCGAAAAATTATTTCTCATTAAAATCGCAATTTTACGATTTTTAAATTTTTAAACAAAACTTTACTTTTCAACACATCGCTAAATCCGTTGTAATGAATTTTTCATATAAACTAATTTATTAATTTTATATTTTGATTCGAACTTACGCATACTGAAGATATTTACATGATCAATGCTAAAGGTCGCTTTTTTCTTAAAAAACATACCCTCTCCACACGGCTGAAAAAGCTTTGCGAAGCTCCTGTTAATAAAAGCATTAATGATAATGAATTCCCGATCGCATCTTACTAGAGCTTTTGGGCAATGTTAATGCCTTAAAAGAGGCGCAGTTTCACTACTAGGACTATACCCCCGTCTGGGCCCGGGGTAGAATTGGCCCAAGCATGGCTCTCTAATCGTAAAAGGCGATTCAAGAGAAAAAGTCCACCTCGCAAACATCAGCTAGTAAGCGGGGATTATATTACTCCCCGAACCTAGAGGCGAGCTGGCCCTCGGCCGGTAATTGCCAGAGCTGGCTCGTACGTAAAGGCGATCAAGAGAAAAGTCCACCTGCAACATCCTAGCTTCCCTTGACGACCCCCCGGCGACGATGACAATGACACAACAAACGATGACAAAGACGATGACGACCGCGACGTGAGAAACCCCCCTTCCTCCCCTTACCCGTGGTTGGTTCTGACCAGCATGGACCCCTTCTCCCCCCCCCCTTAGGCTAGAGTGGTGCATTATGACCTAACGGTTGACGCGTCCTTAATCCAAAATAAACAAAACATCAACATAAAAATTGCAAATAAGTACCTTTGTTGGTAGGTAGTAACTAGTAATGCACTGAGTGAGCTCAATACAGCCACAGATAACAGCTCTATGTACAGTTTGGATACGATCTTTTAGTACAACCCCAACTTCTGCGGGAATGGAGAAAGTGGTTACATACATAAGCTTGAGTTGTCGGATCGTACTCAATACCGTAAGAAATCCTTAAAGAAAGAGAAAGTTAAATTCGATGACTGTGTTTAGATTTTTGTAGGTTTTTAAACTTGTTTTGATTTTGAGTTAACCAAATATTGGAATTAATTATGGGGTCTCCTCATCATGAAATGGAGACATTGTTGTTAGCCTAAAGATTGGGAAAAAAATCTGTTTTGATCAGCTTCGATTGGGTTAATGGAGTTTTGTTTATTGTTGGGACCACCTTCATCCAGGGATAAGATCACTCTTTTGAACCGACTAGAATAGAGCATAGGAGTTCGGACAAGGGGGCGGAATCAACCAATCTGCGTCGCATATACGGGTATGCTATAATATAAACACACACATAACAAAAACTTGTAAAAATACAGCCAAACCTTACACACTCAAAAGAAATGAGATATAAAAAAGGGCCAAGCTCATCTACCCTTCCACATTTGCGCATTCTTAATTTATAAACGTACAGTGTCCCGTAACAACATCCTTGAAAAGCTTGGCAAAATAGAATTTGCAATTATTAATTAAAACGTAATAGTTCATCAAAGTTCTTTTTTTCTAATTAATTTAAACGTAATATCATGAAAATTCTATTTTGCCAACCTTTTCAAGGATGCTGTTACGGGACACTGTACGTTTATGAATTAAGAATGGGCAAATGTGGAAGAGTAGAGGAGCTTGGCCCTTTTTTAGATCTCATTTTAAGGTATTGGCTCTATTTTTACAAGTTTTTGTTATGTGTGTGATCTCATTACTTTTTCAAGTTCCATTGCAAAATTATTTGTTAAAATATAATCATTTTATCAAAGTTGATTTAATTTCTATGGTATTACCAATTAACAATAGGATGTAAAATATCCAGTGGTCCAAAGACTTGCTTTTTGTAAACAATGTAGTCTATCATTGTGAAGTAACTATAGTTACTTGTTGATTATATTCTTGTATAAGGCTTATATTGAAACCTTTATTTGGAAGCCTTCCAATAAACTTTTTCAACTTTTTCTTTCAAAAGACCCTATATCACTATTACCTTAATGTCCATGTAAAATATGAACCTTGTAGCCCCACCCGTTTGGTCAGAATCGCGGGCCGATTGAAACTGACGAATTAGATCGTAGCAGTAGCTAACATCATTTTTTCCACCAAGAAGGAATGCTCGTACCCCAACCAAATTTGGCATGTGTTGTCAGGTACTTAATGATTTTGGTAGTTTTTAAGTTCACATCACGTTTCATGACAGCTGGGTGACACCTCGAAATCACCCTAACTCTGCTTGCTGTATAAGGTGCTCGAGTGTGTAGCGCACCGCGGCTTGGTTGCGGCGCCCTAACGGGCACCTAGATGGGGGGTTAAGACAGTTTGACGAGTTCTGCCAAACCAGGTTTCAATGCAGAAATCTAGGATTTCTTATGCAACCATTAGGACCACTAATATTTAACTCTAATTTTTTACATTTTCGTAGATTGTTAAAGAAGGATAATATGTAAGTGGTGGTCTCCATACATAATTTTATAACACTGCTTATTTTTAATAACTGCTGGCAGTAAACTCATACAGGATAAATGTAGGCCCTATGTGTAATGTTGTCTGAAAGAGACATGTGCATATCTTTACTGAAGAATATCCTAAAGTTTCAAATTGTTTGGATAAAAATTAGAGGAGTCAAAAAGTGGTTCAGAAGCCTGTAAAATTTGCTAGATTTGGCAATCAAACTGTTTTTAAAAGGACATCCATTATATTTTGTTAATAGTTGACTTGAGCTCATCCAACCGCCCGTCTTAACTTTCCCTTCAATAACTTACTTTTTATCAATTACTTGGGATCCAGCTTACCCTACTTACTTTCCGTGTCCGATCCAACGCACTACCTACATTGGTCAGTATCCTTAAGGCTATTCCACCGCGTTTTTCGATTTTCCAAAATATGCTACTAAGTCAAAATAATATAGTGAATGTCTTTGAAACATGACAATTTTAGAAAATCAAAAATATTTTTTTTAAATTTTTCTGATCCGGTACACGGCCAATATAGCCACCTCAAAATAATTTCCAACTTCAATTCGCCAAGGCACACCATTCAACCTAGGGTGTTGTGTTTTTGTGACATTAATTTTCAACTGGTTTTCTATAGGCTGACTGAGAGAAAAAAGATTTTTTTTAACAATTGTCTTTCCTGTGAATTTTTTCGTTTGGCGGTATTTTCTACCGATTTGTACCGCCAAACAAAAAAATTCGCAGGAAAGACAATTTATAAAATAAATCTGTTTTCTTTCAGTCAGTCCATAGAAAAACCGTTGAAATATAATGTCACAAAAACACAACACCCTACGTTGAATGGTGTGCCTTGGCGAATTGAAGTTGGAAATTATTTTGAGGTGGCTATATTGGCCGTGTACCGGATCAGAAAAATTTGAAAAAAATATTTTTGATTTTCTAAAATAGCCAGGTTTGAAAGCCATTAACTATGTTTAGACTTGGTAGTATATTTTGGAAAATAGAAAAACGCGGTCGAATAGCCTTAATAGTCAACAATAACCTTAAAAAAGGCTACAGTTTTTTTTTATATTGCCACATAATATGGTGCCTGCATGCTGTCTCCTTAAGTATTCCTTCCTTTGTGGGCAGTACCATCGATGAAGCTTCCACTTAATCAGGTTTCAAACTTCAAAGTTTCAATAAACCTGTTAGTGAAATAAAGAATAGGGCCTTTTATGGTCTGTACTGTAGTTTACTTTGAGTAGGTGAATCTTTGTTTGAGAAGTTTAATTACTCGCGCCAATTGTTTTCTTTTTTCATGACGTACGTTGGCTTGGTTGGCAACACTGATGTGGGCGTGCCGCCTGCCGCGAGGGTCATTGACAGCCAGCTTACCAGCTGATGGTTTGTTTTGACCGGTGCTCTCCACATTTATCATCGTTAATAAATATATTGTATTGTAACATGTCACTATATTTCAAGCTTATCCAAGGAATACACAAGTTCTCAATTCTAGGCATCGATAAAGTAAACCGGGCTTTGAGGATTGGTAAGCAATGTTACTCGTCGTCGCAAATGTTACCCCTACGACGTCTAGGTAAGCATCTCTGTATGTTTTAAAACCACAATTTTGTTGAGTATTTAGTGAGTGAAATGAATGAAATAAACGAACTTGAACAATTTGTTCATACACTTTTTCCCTAGGCCTATTAATATTGTCGTGTGACTGTAGTCATAAAACTGCTGATGGGAAGAGCAAATTATTTTGTATTGCCTAAGGCCTAGGAGGCTGAGATGACCATAGGCCTATGGAAGTTAGAAATGTGTGTTGTTTGACGAATGTAGGCCTAGGCGAGTGTGTCCTTTGGGCCAGGGCAGTGTATGCACAGGAATAGATTGCCTGAACCATCAGCAAAACCAGTGTGCCAGCGTTAGGTCGGTAAATGCTGCGGGAAAGAAAAATAGAATATATAGGCATGGGCATGTGAAATTAAAGACATGAAGCTTTTGCCACGGACATATAATCGACGGTAGTTATGATTACGAAGGATATTCGACAACGATTCCCATGTGGACATGTGTAAAACATGCTCCTGTTCTTCCTTATTACTAGGGAAACGCCAAAGTCGTTGTTAAAGACGAGTGAGGAGCCATATGTGTTGAGTACCCGGTAACATTCCCCTTCCTTCCTCTATCTAAGGCTAACCGTTAGGTCCTAATGCACCACTCTAGCCTAGGGGATGTGGGAGGAAAGTCCAATGCTGGTCAGAACCAGCCACATGGTAGGGGAAGGAAAGGGTGTTATCATGTCATGGTCATCATCGGTTGTTATCATCATCGTGTTGTCTTGGCTATCGTCGTTGGGGTGGTGGTCAAGGTAAGGAGGAAAGGTCCCCAAAACAACTGCCAGAGCTCGCCTCCAGTTACAGGGAGTTAAAATCTTCCATGCTTACGAGCTGATGTTTGCACCTTGATCACTGCATTACAAATATTTTTTCCACTGCCTCCATTGCAACCGATTAGCATAGGAGGCCGTGATTTTTTCCAAAGCAAAACCATTGTCGTTAAAAGAATTCCTTAACATGGTAAGCCTATTTTTCTGTTTATTATTTCTTGTAGGTTGAAATCAAAATGGAGTTTGCTCATTTTGTTAGCAGTTTTAAGTTAGGCTACCTGGTCACAGATGTATGTTTAAAATTTCAGCTCAATCTATTTGGCCGTTCGGCCGTATGAGCCCGGACAAACAAACAGAATTAATCACGACCAAGGCCCGATCGAGTAGCGTTGTAGACTTCGTTTCGCGCTGAAAGTCTTGGTGCTCAGATCCAAGTCATTCTCATTAGGTAGGTGTACGTACTGAAAAACGCGGGGGGCCTTCCCAGGGTCCCTGTTCTATAACTTGAACTGGGAGGGACACAGGGTTGGGTAACGACACGTATCAAATAAAATTCGATACGTCGCGTCAAAAATGTGTGTAGAATATGTCAAATAGGCCTATGTAGAAAATTCATGTCCAAAATTAAACAAGGAATATTACAGTAACAATACACCATGTAGGCCTACACACACCTACCTATAAGCTTTACCTCCCAGGGTAATCGACATGTCATTAAGTGTAATTTACGACTTGTATATTCAACGCGTAGCCCTACATAATACTAGGTATCCGTATAATACCCGTTTTCGACGTCGAGTATAATACCTACCCGACCCTGGGAAAGGGTGAGACTTAAGGCTAAATCTGCGTAGTTTTGTTTGTTTCCATACCTTTATTCTACAATCGGTAAACTCGACGACGCTCACGATTCCGTCTCCTATTTGAATGTGACAATCGAATATAATTTGTAAAAAAAAAATACAAAGTGTCTTAGAGGGTATTTTGCACTGAGAAAGTTTTATTTCTTCTATTTTCACCGAAGTTCTGCGCATGTGCCCCTACAAACTTCTTTTCAGTTGAAAGTACTTTATATTTAAAATGGAAACGTTAGAGGTTTTGTAGAGTTTTTTTGGAGGTAATTATGAACAATTACGTACGTCGTATGCCATTTCACGTCGGTGCAAATAGCTAAATATTTACTTCTTGGAAACACCGGCACATGCGCAGAACTTTGGTGAAAATAGAATAAAACCTCCGAGGTGCAAATAGAGGCGGCCAAAATAATATTCACCATTTTTATTTTGATGACGACATGACATTCTGCTGAAATACCTGTACATTTTCTTGATTGGTATGGTCTTAAGTTCACTACCGGTACCTAATTTGGTATTTTATGGTATTTTAATGTTTCACTATGTTTTGTTTCTACTATTAAATAGTTATGGATACTAGGGAAACGCCAAAGTCGTTGATAGACGAGTGAGTGAGCCATGTGTTGAGTACCCCGTAAGATTCCTTTTCCCCCCCCTACCTTATGCCTCCCTAGCCTATCATAGGCTAAAATGGCGCATTATGGTCTTACAGTTGACGCGCCCTTATACCAACTTACTTAAAAACCCTATTATTTATACAAATATAATTATCAAACTTAAATATGCAAATGTTCCCGGGTACTCAACAGTCAACACATGAGTCGCTCACTCGTCTAAAAACGACTTTGGCGTTTCCCTAGTCTAGTTGGCTAAAGCGCCCTGAAAGCCAAAATATGGGAGACGTGGGTTCAATCCCCTGGTCGGGAAAGATTTTGTAATTTCTGGATTGTATTTTAAAAATTATTAAACATGTTTTGAAATGCATATAGCGCAGTGTAGTCCATCATCTGTGACAATACCAAGGAAAACATAGCCAGTACGAAATACGTGAAAATATTATTGCAAGGTTTACTCAATCTCCGAGCGGAATTTTGGGTAACCTTGAGCGTGTAAGATTCGATACCCCTTGGTTAGTGCAGTGCACCTCCTGACATTCAAAAATAAAATCTTCGAGAGAAAAACATTGTCGTTAAAACAAAACCTACACATTTAAGCCTATTTATCAATTTATTATTTACCTACCTAAGGTCTCCCTAGCCTATCTAAGGCTAGAGTGGCGCATTATGGCCTTACAGTTGACGTGCCCTTATACCAACTAAACTAGGAAAACGCTAAAGTCCCGCCGCGTTGATGGATGAGCTTTTTAAAGTTTTAAGTTTGCTTGGGATATCTTTACTTTTGCAAGTGCTTTGTTTTGCTGCCTACGCATTGTAGGTGAATGTTGTCAAGTTTCTTTGTTTCTTGTCAATTGGTATTATTTACCGTAAAAAACTTTTATTAAAAGCTTTATTTCTATGGATTCTGGCTAACTTTTTCAACTTTTTCTTTCAAAAGGTAATACATCACCATAACCTTAATGTCCATGTATAATATGAACGTTGTTTTCCACCCGTTGGTCAGAATTGGCCCAAATGGCACGAAAATATCGCACAAAAAATCAAAAAACTTATATTAAAAGCTTTATTTCCATAGATTCTGGCAAAAATTTTCAACTTTTTTCTTTCAGAAAGCAATACATCACCATACCTTAATGTCCATGTGAAATATGAACGTTGTAGCCCCACCCGTTTGGTCAAAATCGGCCCAAATGTCACGAAAATATCGCACTAAAAATCGAAAAAAATCGTAAAAGTACGATATTCATGAGAAATATTTCATCGATTGTACCCAAAAACAATACACCTCTAAGTTCAGAGAAAACGAAGGTCGTGTCAAATTTCATCAAGATCGCATTATGCCGTTTGCCCCGGGAGAGAGCGAACAAACAGACGCAAAAACAAAAAAACAAAAAAAAAAAAAAAACACCCGAGCTTAAATTTTTTTGGGGGGTCAGTTGAAATGAAGTCTTCGCTCGCCATCCAATTAAAAACCCCCTTTTTTACAGTATTAAAATTTTCAAAATTTAAAGCAAATGTTCCCGTGACTCAACACATGACTCGCTCACTGTCTACAACGACTTAGGCGTTTTCCTAGTTAGTTGGCAAGGCACCCTTAACCCGGAATGTGGGGACCTGGGCCCTCCCCCCCCCCCCCAAAAAATTTTTTATTTCGGGGAAAATTTTTAAACATCTTTTGAAATCATATAACGCAGTCTAGTCTCATCAACTGTGACAATATATGGAAAAAAAAAGCCAGTACGAAATAGAGTAAAAAATTGCAAGGTTTATCAATTCTCAGCGGAATTTAGGGGAACCCTTTGGGTTTCCCTATTTGATAACCTTTGGGGCCTGCATGCATTAAACACGGCCTACCAAAAATTATTTGATAAAAATGACTTCTTCAAGAAAAAGCATTGTTCTAGGTGCCCGTTAGGGCGCCGCAGCCAAGCCGCGGTGCGCTACACACTCAGGCACCTTATACGCAAGCGAGTGGGGGATTCGAGGGGTCACCAGCCATCATGAAAACGTGGTGAACTTGAAAACTATCAAAACGAGGGGATTTTGGTACCCCACAACACTGCCAAATTTGGTTGGGGTACGAGCTTTCCCCTTGGTGAAAAATGACTTTAAACAAGCCAAAATCACTTTTAAAGGGCGTTATTACTACTGGTACTACTCCCACTAGCTACACTATTAATCGTCACTTTTAATTGCCCGTTTACCCGGGGCGGGTGGGGGACAACGTTCATATTTTTAATGGACATTAAGTAATAGTGATGTTAATTCCCCTTTTAAAGAAAAAAATTTAAAAAAATTTCTGGAAGGTTCCCAAAAAAAGGTTTTAAAATAAGCCTTATACAGGCATACAATCAACAAGTAACTATAGTTACGTGACAATAATCGCCTACATTGTTTACAAAAAGCAAGTCTTTGGACCACTATATTTTTTCATTCTATTGTTAATTAGTAATACCATAGCCATTAAATCGACTTTGATAAATTTATTTTATTTTAACAAATAATTTTGCAATGGAACTTGAAAAAGTAATGAGATCCCGCACATAACAAAAACTTGTAAAAATACAGCCAAACCTTACACACTCAAAAGAAATGAGATCTAAATAAAGGGCCAAGCTCATCTACCCTTCCACATTTGCCCATTCTTAATTCATAAACGCACAGTGTCCCGTAACAACACCCTTGAAAAGCTTGGCAAAATAGAATTTGCATGACCATTACGTTAAAATTAATTAGAAAAAAAGAATTTGGATGAACTATTACGTTTAAATTAATAGTTACAAATTCTATTTTGCCAAGCTTTTCAAGGGTAAGATCATGATGTTTTTTGGACTATACACTACTCAAAATAAAACAAAGATTACAATATTTCAAAGGTTAATCAACCTCCTTCATCAGGTTTTTTTAATGACAGTTGAAACAAGACAACAGAATGGGCTTTAAACAATAAACAATGCCAACTAAACAAATCAAATTACACCAATCCACCAAAGAATCATAATAATAAATGTGGTTGTAGTTGTTGTTGTAACATAAAATAAATTTTAAAATTTACAAAACAAACAAGAAGAAGAAACATTATGGCTTATTAGTTACAAAAACTTTCCAAATTCCAGGAAAATCAATGCTAGGTGCACTTATCACATTATTACTAACAGACATCAATGCAGCCTCTTTAAAGTTTACGTTTATGTGGATTGGCTTCATGAAGGATAATGGATGAGTTGTTCCAATCCACATAATGGTGATTTTCATAAACATGCTCTGCTAATCTAGAGGAACATACTTTATGCTGCGTGACGTTGTTCTTATGCTCCTTCAACCTCACCTCAAGAGGTCTCTTTGTCTCTCCAATGTACGCGGCACCACATTGACACGGTATTGAGTAAACAGCATTCTTGGACAATTGGGATTCGTTCTTGGGTTTAGTAACTGTTAATATACTTCTTAGGGTAGTAGGTGATTGAAAAACAGTAAAGAATCCCAAAAGGAGATAGAAGACGTCTGACTTTTTCGGACAAATTTGGATAGTAATCAAGAACTACTGTTTTCAGAATTTGTGGTGGAATAGGAGCTTGACTATTATTTTGCAACACAACAGCTGTTGAAACGGATTCCATCACTTTCTTGAACACTTCACTTGGATAACCATTTTTCACAAATGCATCATTTAGGTACGAAAGTTCTTGGTTCAACAAGATATCTGATGAACAATTCGAAGCCGCTCGGACTGCCAAACATCTCATTACACCTTTCTTAATGTGGACTGGGTGGTTTGAATCAGCCCTCACATACTGATCAGTGTGTGTCGGTTTCCTGTATACACCAGTGGTCAATCTTGTATCAACTTTAGAGATAAGTAGGTCTAAGAAAGGGAGGCTAGCGTCTTTTTCCTCTTCAATTGTGAATTTGATGTTCTGATGAAATCCATTTAAATCCTTGTGTAAACCAAGGGTGTTGTTACGGGACACTGTATATTTATGAATAAAGAATGCGCAAATGTGGAAGGGTAGATGAGCTTGGCCCTTTTTTTAGATCTCATTTCTTTTGAGTGTGTAAGGTTTGGCTGTATTTTTACAAGTTTTTGTTATGTGTGGGATATCAAAATGAAACCTAAACATTTCAAGCATATTTTTCAATTTATTATTTATTGTGGGATAAAATCGAAATGTATTGCGCTCATTTTGTTAGCAGTTCTAAGTTACCTGGTCGCGGATGTCTGTTTAAAATTTCAGCTCGATCTATTTGGCCGTTTGGCTGTATGAGCCCGGACAAACAGACAAACAGAATTAATCACGACAAGGCCCGATCGAGTAGCGTTATAAAATCCTCATTCGCTTCGCTCACTCGTCTAATTAATATTATTTATTTATTTGTTCACTCAAATACAGCATTGCTGCCATTTTACATTGAGTTACTAGGATAATAAATTTAAAATCATATTATAAAATCATAAAATGTTATAAAAACAGTAGAACATAATCATTTCAGTAACATATAGTTGGTTAACACTTACAATTTAACTTGAATAAATATAAATCAATACTAGTTAATAACATAATGATGATATACAATGAATTACCTATACGATGATGAATTGATAATTTATAAACTCTGATATGTATAAAAAGAACAAAACATTTAAAAACTATAAATAATCAATTTGTTTTAAAACTTAAGCTTAACTATCCAATTAATGATTTGTGAGATGCCAAATTGATGGTGAAAAAGGTTGAAATTCATTAGCAAAAATGTCAATTAATGGAGATTGTGGGAAGGAGTTGAAAGTTGAAGGAAGACGAATGAATCTTTTCGTTGTTGATAGACACGAAACAGGTGACATAGTGGAGTAGAACGAGAAGGAACTCTGAGCGGGAACAATGACACTAGAATGTCGGACCTAATAATGTGTAATACTAATGTAGGCCTACCAGAGTGCACTGATGCTATTAAAAGCCATTATTTATTATTAATTGCATTAAAATGTGACGTTTGCACAAAAGGATTAGACAAAACAAGGCCGCTCTAAAAACTCGCATTATAGGCCTACATAATATGTAATCAGCTAGCTGGTCTCTTTCTTTCTTTCATGGTGGGCACTTTTTATTTTGAATGGCTCAACAATGGTAAAATCCTCGCTATAGATGCAATTGTCACGGATTGATTTCGACAATCGGAAACGAAACAGGAAGTTTTTTGTTATTCGAATAGACGGAATAGCATTGTACGGAGGGAATTGAATATCTCAAAAAATTAATTTCCACGCGAAAGTCAAGTCCAGTCGAGTTTTACCCGGGCAATGATTGAATTTGTGCGATAATCGCACAAGCTGAGTCCGAATTTAAAGACTTTTGACTCATCACTTTTGAGTTCGGTTTGTGCGATTACCATACAAATCAAATCCAAATTGCTATATTGGCAAATGATAGCATTTAAAAGCTTATATTGTATTACTAGCAGTTTACTCATTATTGTTAGGTATTGAACTAATAGCAGATCTAACCTTAACTTAAAGAAGGGTAGGGGGGTGAGGGGAAATAGTCTTGGGGAGGCCACAGATGTGTTTATAGTTTCCACCCAAACCTTCCCCAATGGATACGTAAGTGGTGTACTTTGCAAATAATGAAAGTACGCCCTATACCTACTTTTGTTAAAAGTAAATAAAGCATTCCTATTTTTACAATAAAATCAACAAGATTATTTCTAGGGAAGTGTTGGTTACGTGGGAATGCAATTGAAAAATAACTTTGATCTGTGAAAATAACACGAAACACTTTACTTCTAGACTTACTGACGCACTGGCCGGTTCAGGCCTCATAAGTGATACGGAGTCAGCTTAGGTTATCAGTAAATATGCCTTTGCATTGACTTTCTCAAAATTTGTGTAGGTCACAGCCCGTTTTTACATTCAGTAGGTATAAGAATTCATTAATCGTATTTGTAGGTTCCAGTTATTTTGGAAAATTGCATAAATTTACATGTTTAATTCATGTAAACATATCATGCATATTTCTCGATTTTGTTGTTCTGAGAACACTCCTGTAGGTGTGCCTCCTATGCTACATGTATATGGAAATCGTTAAAAATTGTAAAAATCCATCTCAACAGAATATCGAACCCGGGTCTCCCAATTTTTTATTTAATTCAATTCTGGATTGATTCCCACATCTCTCTAAGCAAATCTTATGAAACAATGATTAGGTTCTTGTGAGGGCCAGGAATGCCTTGGCAGATTTGAGTTGGTGTTAATAAAAATTAAATCTAATTACAATCTGGCAAAAATAACAAAGTAGTATTTCTATTTTCATTACTAGGTTTTCAAAAGTGTGGTCATCCATGCTTCAACCAATTTGCTCTACACCAATGCCAAATGTCATCTGATGCAGAACGTGGATGCAATCTTAATTATGAAGACATATGCCAATTAAAAGAAAAAGGCAACATTATTCTAATAGACGTGCGGGAGCCATTGGAACTACAAGAGGTTGGAAAATTGCCAGACAGCATTAATATTCCATGTAAGTATTCCTACTCAGCAGGTAGCTTCCTACCCACGTTATAACTAGTCGGGTGCTGACATAGATTCAAGGAATGTGCCGTCGCCCATCGGTGGTCTATGTGTGCTTTAGCAGCAGAACTCAAATCGGCATCTTACAATTTACTAGTGTGGGCTGCCATTCATTGGTGTCAACTGAAGTATGATTAGCTACACTCCATCAATGGGTGTTTGCCCAAGTTTATAAGACAGTTTTTATTATTTGACCAAACTTGATTTTCCAAGTAAAAATCTGCTTTAATCTAGCCTGATCACAAACTTTTCTCCAAAATCTTGCAATGCGAGAAAGTGTAAAACTACTTTGAAAACTCCATGCAACTTTTAAGTTTTAGTAAGCGAGCCTATGCTCAGAATTAATATTAACAAACCTTGTAGTGATTCCAGTCCACAGATTTTTGCTATTGAGAGGCTTACACATTTTTCTCTTTTTGCAACCAAAAAATAAATTAAGTTTTTTTAATATAATTTAAAATTGTGGGTAGGTCCTACACATTTGCTGTCTTGGGGAGGAACGCATTTCTGTAAAAGAGTTCCTTTTTCAGGAACTTTGATGGGAACGCGTTCCTTTTCTTCATCAGGAACTTGTAATGTGAAAACTGAAAAGTTACTACTATTTCATTTTCATGGGAACTTGGAACGAATTTAATGTTCCTCTATTAAGTTCCTTTTGCCATCATAATCCCGTCGAATTCCAGCACCTGATATCGTAAACTGCAGTATAAAATATATAATTTGGAACTTAAAGTTCAAATGTTGTTGAAAATGGCTCCACCCTCTTGTCAGATTCCGTTCCGAGTGGTGGAAGCTGACTGATTCTGTGGGTAAATTTTTGTCAGTTTTTTCTATTTATCACTTTCTATTTATAAGTATTGATAAATAACTCTTTAGTCATATCACATTCATTATTTTTATTAATTATTATTATTATTATTATTATTATTATTATTATTATTATTATTATTATTATTATTATTATTATCATTACAGTATTTAAATAATTTATATTCAAAAGAACATGTAAGAAACTAACTAAGTACCTTTTGAGGAACATCTCAGTTCCTTTTTCAGCAGAAGTAACTAAAATTTTCAAAGTTCTTTTTTGGGGGGAACTTGCCCAAGACTGCACATTTATAGGCTTACAATAAAGCTATTACGTTTAATTTTTAGGCTAATACAAGATGTGTGTTTTTTTTTACGTACAGTGAAAGAATTGGAATCTGTATTGCAAGTGCTATCGAATAAGGAATTTGAGCTCAAATATGGAATACAAAAACCAACTGTAGATACTCAGATTGTATTTTCATGTGCAGCAGGAATAAGAAGTAAAGTTGCATTGGATGCCGCAACAAAAATGGGATACACAAAGTAAGTAAGCTTACAAAACATTAAACAAATGACTGCCCGTGTTACCAAGACAAATGCTGATATATGCAAACAATTTATGTAAAATCAGAAATTATAAAATAATAATTATTAAATTTAAATGCAGCACGGATATCTGTTTGTATTAGGTTACTACTGCACTGGCACAGCAGTGTGAATTGAATGGGAGTTTTAAGTACATAATAATAATTCTTGCCTTGCAGTAGTTTGAATTCTGTGACAAGGGTACCTACTAAAGTAACTCAAGTATCGAGTCCAATTCGAGCCAGTAGGCTTCCTACTTGGTTTTTATTATATTTGAAAATACTTCTCTTTCAAAAGTTATAATCAATCAATTGCCTTAAATGGCCCAGAACAAATCTTATTGGGCTGTTCTGACCTTTTGCACTAAACTCGATTCCCGCATTCACTTGTAGTAGAGTATTGCTTTTGTTCATCTTCCTGATCGGATCTTGTTTAACATTTAGCATCGCGTCGGGGCCTACAGGGTTGGCTTGGTCACTTTGGTTTACTGCCCCACACTGAAAATCAGTTAGGATAGCCTATGACTGATTGGGTAGACTCTAAATACAAATTTATTTATATTTATATAGGCTATATCCAGTAAGCTGCCGTTGATATATTATTCTCAAAAAGCACCCGAATAAGAAAGTGCGTAAATAAATATCAATGTTGGATTATATTTATGGATTTACTTGGAAGCAGTGTGTGTGATTTTATTTTTTTATTAAAATTATAAAAATCTTGATTTATTTTATTTAAATTAACTTTTTGATTTAAATCAGTTTTTACCCCGATTTTTATTGATTTAAATCCACAACATCGGTATTTCAAAACTTGTCAAGTTGGTGAGCGTATCAAATAATTTCACAAGCATTTCAGAAAATCTAATTAAATTTTTTTAAAGGAAAACTTTGCCTAAAGTCTATTCTAACAACTTTCCTTCAAATTGCTTATTAATTAGTACCGGTATCCAATATTTTTGTTCATGGTTTTCACTCACCTCATTCTCAATGTGAAAGTTATTTACTACACAAAGTCATTGCACAGATAATAAACTTTGTTAAGGTGAAGTATTATGTCTGAGACTTCACTAACTGATGCCCCCCCCCCCCCCCCCCCCCCCAAACCCCACTAACCTCGTTCTTTTCGGGGTGTCCCTATAATGAACAAGTGTACCCCCAACAGCCTACCTGGTCGGTGACTGCAGGGATCTCGTAGATGATAAAAAGTTAAAAACAAATAAATATGAAACGTTTTTTTCTGTCCCCCCCCCCCCCCCACTGCCGACAAATCACCGATCAGGTAAGCTGTTGGGTTCCCTCTCCACATCCCTATTTAACATTATCTAGCTGTTTGGCCTCTCATATATATTAGTATGTAGATAATAACCAGGGTGTGAATTGATGGGGGGGGGGGTATGGGGGGAATTTCCCCCTCTGGTAATATCATCCCTGGCACTGTTTTACTGAAAGATCCACCTCTGGATTCCCATCTCACCTCATAACATATCAAGTGACTTTATCTCGATGTTAATAAATAATGGGTCAATTTACACATATTCCTACATACATACATACATACAATTTACACATATTCCTTTCAAAATAATACCTTCAGATCGCTTCTAATGCCATCTGGAGGGCAATAATACTCCAAACATTTTCCTCAGATCGCTTCTAATGCCATCTCGAGGGCTATAATACCCCCAAAAATTTTCCTTGGATAGCTTCTAAGACCATCTTGAGGGCAATTATACCCCAAAAAAAATTTGGCCTCCGGCAGCTGGGGCTTTGCCCCAGGCCCCTGGCAGTCCACACAGATACTAGACTTGACCATCCCCCCCTCCCTCTGCAAAGCCATCAATTTGTACCCTGAATATAATAATATAGTGATATAGGTATGTTGACAGTCTTGCTAAATACCCTGGTCCAAATATTGCACATACCTCAAGAACATAAGCCTTATTGGATGAGCGTAGCGAGCGAAGCGAAGATTCCATTTTACTACACTGGAGAAAAAAATCCGGAATGTTTTTTTTTCTTTCTTTTTTACTGTATTTTTGTGTGTTTGTTAACACGATTCCGGCTAAACCGATACTCCAATTACGTTGAAATTTTCTGTAGGCCTTAGAAATCTCTAAACTTAGAACTGCCACGTTTATGAGCCCAATCGAAATATTATTTCTCGTGAAAATCGCAATTACACCATTTTTTTCGATTCGATTTTTTTTTAAATTTCTTCGGCTTAAAACACCTACATGCCTTATTTGATTGCAATGATTGTTTCACAGAACCTTATTTTATGAATACATATATTCGTGTGAAATTTGAGCGCAATCGAAAAATTATTCCTTATGAAAATCGAAATTTTACGTTTTTTTTTTCTTTTTTTAAATAATTCTTTGACTTATAATAGACCGAGAGCCAGTGACAGTTTCTATTGCCTCATAAGGTACATATGTTTTGACCATTGGAATAGAAGCGGAAATTCATGTCATTTTCAAAAATGCGCGTCTTACGAGTCAACGTGGGGGCGTTTACCCGTCAGACGCCCCCAAAGTGGGCCCCAAAAAGGGTCAAATCTGCCCCCATTAAGTATACACGATTAAAACATACAAAAATTTATAAAAGAAGTTAGCCCAAAAAAGAATATCACTCGTCAGACGGGCTGCGTTGGGCCGTTGACCCGTCAGACGCCCCCAAAGTGGGCCCCCAAAAAAGATCAAATCTGCCCTCAATAGGTATACATGATTCAAACATACGTCATGTTATAAAAAAAGTTACCAGGAAAACGAATATTACTCGTCAGACGAGCTGGGTTGGGGCTTTGACCCGTTAAGTAACCCCCAAAGTGGGCCCCCAAAATGGTCAAATCTGTCCCCGTAGGATATACATAATTCAAACTTACGTCATTTTATAGAGCCAGTTACCAGAAAACGAATATCACTCGTCAGGGCTTTGACCCGTCAAACGCCCCCGAAGTGGCCCAAAAAAGGTCAAAACCTTTTATAGAGTCAGTTACCAAGAAATCGAATATCACTCGTCAGATGGGTTGGTCTTGCTTTGGGGGCTTTGGACCCGTTAGGTAACCTCCAAAGTGGGCCCCCAATGATGTCAAATCGGCCCACTGTTTGTCAAGCCGGGCCAACGTTTTTACAATGTTAAATGCCCTTTTAAAAACACGGTTGATCGCCAAATCCAGCTAATTTCACATACAGAACGTACCGCTTTTTGACCTTTAAGTTTCAACCAAAACATCTGCATTTTTGGAAGGCTGTTCAGAAAGGATGAGAGTGTGTCGCTATCAAAGCAAATTTTGAGATTTCAAATTAATTATCTACTACACAAAATTAGTATATTAGTCTACTACAAATTAACAGTTCGGTGTCATATTTACGGTCATTTAATAAGAAAAGTCAGGGGCGGCCGACCATCCCAAAATTCGGGGCCATGGCCCCGCGGGAAATAGGTGGGTGGGTGGTCAGCTCGGGTGTATGGGGGGGGGGTGGGGGTGGGGGTGGACGTAAGTGGGCCCAATTAATCATTGAGTGTTTGCTATATAAATATGAGCTATAAAAGAAATAGTATCGTGCCTGTATGATGAAAACTTCCCGAATAACCCAAATACTCGTGTCAGATGGGAATGTAATTGTGACGGTTTTAAAATGTGCGCTCAAATGATCGTGCCAAAAAACTGATTAGGTACAAGGTCTCCCAAACGCGCGGTACCATCAAGAATCTAATATTTTTCTGAAAACCACTACTACCAGTGGTGCCGGTGGGTATGGGGGGTCCGCAAGGGGTGGGGCAGGTCCCCCCCCCCCCGGGTTTTGCTTCCAAGATCCCTAGCCAAGCTTTAACTTTGATAGTCCTATTTTTTTCGGTTTCTTCTTGAGCCAACATTTTTGTTAAAAACGAAATGCAGGAATTAGTTTTTATACTCAAGCAAGACCCAACCCCAATCGAGCTCAAAGACGAGACCTTCCACGGGAGCAGGTAGCGGAGCGGCCGCCCCAGTACCCTGGGGGGGGGGGGGGGGAGAGGCAAAGAAAGGTATATTGAGAAAATAATATGAGATAGGATAAAGAAAAAACACGACAATGCGAAAGAGGGTGTCACGTAATGGGGAAATTTAAAACAAGAAAAACCATACCAAGTTTATATATGAAACCCATATATTAGGCCCTTTTTGCGTAGACACAGGGACAAAGTGTAATACACTGATTTGTTAGCACTGTGGGAAGACAATTAACGAAAATAATTAAACACTTTAAAATAGAAAATTACAACTCCCTAAAAATATAAATATTATTGTAGGCCCCCCCTACTAATTATATAAAAATCAAGACATATCCAACTATTGCATCTCCCATGAAATAAAAAAAAATGTTTCAGCTAAAACAAAATCCACTCTATTATTTATATGCATATATTATTTAGAATAGTTTAGATGTGAATTTGAAAATTCCTTGCATTTTATATAAATTAACATTAAAAATTGAGAAGGGTAGATAGATAGTCGCCTAAAAATCTGGTAATGTCAATTTGACTGCACAAAAACTACATAATTTGAGTTGCCTTTAGCCACTACTTTTTTTCTAAAACGCACCAAATGCACTCTAAAACATGATTTAAAAATTTTCGCCTGCGCGCGCTATTGTTTTATTTTGCCCACCCAGACAAGATTCTTGTGGACGCCTTGCCGGTGGCGTATCCACGGCGGGTTTGCCACGGCGTATCCAAGGGCTCGCCTGAAAACGTTTTTTAGGACACCCTAATTGGGTGCATGGGCGCCCGCAGAAGGGGGTGCTCCCCTCGCCCCGAGCAAGCAGAAGTGCTAATAAGTCCTCATTTGATGTGTGGATTTATTATTAAACTTTACTACAGTCGATTTTTTTACTGAGAACTTGTTAAATTTAATAGTTGCCAAAATTTTCGCAAGATAAGTAGCTTATTGTGTCTTTACCCGCAATAGTTTTGAAAACCACTCCATGGATTAATGCCAGTTTGACCGTCACAATAAAAAGGCTTGTAAAGGCGAAGATGTGAGGTAGGGAAAGTCAGATTATGTCATGGACAAAAAAGCTAATAACCGCCCACCTCAATGTTGAGAATCTGTAGCTTTGAAATAAAGGACAAAAAATGGGGGGGGGGGGGGCAATATTTGAAGGGTTTTCCTTTTTGGGGGTTTTCTAGTTTCGAGTATCGACTGCCCCAAAAATTGCATAATTTTGGTATTGTATTCAGCCCCCTACTTTTTTCTCAAACCCACCAAACGCCTTTTAAAAACCTGATTTTCAAAATTTTCGCCTGCTGCGCTATTGTTGGTGGACTCTGCCCCCCCAAACCGGCAAACCCTCCGTGCTTGCCCAACAAAAGTACAAATTGTAACTTTACCCCCCCCTGACAAAAATTTCCCGCGAGCGCCCATGCGTGGGGGGGTGTTTAAAAATATAAAGTTGGCCCCGCGGGGTTCAGGGGTTTAAGCCGCCACTGAGAAAAGTGAGCAATATTGGAAAATGTGCCTAGATACCCCCTATTATACATTCTTACTAACTTTTTGGTGCAAAGCACAACTCGATAGGACCCCCGATAGAGCTCCAAGTGTTTCCAGAGTCCAGACTTCACCTCTGCGCTCGGCGTCAAAGCCGGGTTTTTCTCGAACCTAGACAACAGTCTTAAGGTATATATGATTGAAACATACGGCATTCTACAGTAAAAGGACCATGAAAAAGAATATTACCCCTCATTATTCATCATTTTGGTATTTTTGTGGGCCCTATATTATATATATAAATATATAAATATAATGTCATATATAATATATTAACCTTGGTTTTATTGTAGGCTACAATGACGCTGTTTAATTATTTCCATAGACAGAAATTTTTAAAAATGCCATTATGTGTATATAGAGATGTTAAATATGGCCTACAGATCAAGATGGTTCCCCTATGATCTGTCCCCTTCGTCACTTGATGAGATTATAAAATGCGATTTAGAAGTAGAGAATTTCGATGAGGATGATGTTGACATAGATGTTTCGGAAGCAGCGTACAGTGATGACGAATGTGATAACAATTTAAATTTTTTCACAATTTTTTTATTCTAATCCTCAAGTGTCTTTAATGAAAAGTATTTGCATTTTTCAACGCATGTAAAAGATTATTACGTATGTTATGATATGATGATGATTACTAATAAAATTTTATAGCATAACAGGGTACAGTGATCACGAATGTGGTCAAAAGTTTTGATATTTGAAGTTAATTATACCAAACCAATTTATATATTCTAATCAATTTTTGTGATGACATAGATGTTTCGGAAGCAGCGTACAGTCCTGACATAGATTTTTCGGAAGCAGCGTACAGTGATGACGAATGTGATAACAGTTTTAAATTTTTCACAATTTATTATTCTAATCCTCAATTGTCTTTAATGAAAAGTATTTGCATGTTTAAAAGCATGTAAAAGATTATTACGTATGTTATGATATGATGATGATTACTAATAAAATTTAATAGCGTACAAGCCTACAGTGATCACGAATGTGGTAAAAGTTTTGATATTTAAAGTTAATTATACCAAACCAATTATATATTCTAATCAATTGTTTGTAACTTATAAACACTATTTGCATGATTTAACACTTTAAAAATACTTACTTATGATTTGATGATGATTACTTCTAAAGATTACTATGATAAAAGTTCAAACATACTGTGATAAGAATGTATGGAAGTTTTGATGTTTGGATTTAATTATGACATACTAATTTATATATTCTAATCATAAATTTGTTTGTAACTTATAAAAAACTATTTGCATGATTCAACACATATTAAAGTTTATTGATTAATAGGTTATCATATGATGATAATTGCTTACGTAACTTATGATTACATGATCTAATTACTTTTTTTATAAAAGTAAATGATTGTCAATGATTATTTGTATCGTATACAAATGCCGAGTTTAAACTAATCTGTGATTTAAAAAGTCAGAAACCGTATAGAAGCATTTAACAAGTAGTAAATTATACACAGCTCGTCATTGGTAAAAAAAAATTACAACACTCTTTACATGCAGTTTACACCTAACATACTATACATAAAACCATCATTATTTAAATAATTACCAAAAGACGAAGTATAACATGTCTTCCTGATTTTTCATCGTTTAGACTTTCCCCAAAAAAAAAATAGTGGTAGGTGCGAGGCTCAATGACCCAAAATATGCAAAAAACATCATGATACATATTATGCACAAACCGATTAAATCCAACATAATTTTCGTAAGTATTCGGGGGACAAAACATGTTTCAAATTTTTTGGGGGGAAGTAGCAGGTAAGGGCAACACAGCCAGTCTGACGAGTGATATTTTTCCGAGGTAAATTTTTCTATAAAATACCGAAATTTTTCAATCTTGTTTAATTTATGGGGGCGATATGATCATTTTTAGGGACCAATTGGGGGCCCGTTCTGTTGGGTCAAACCCGCAACGCAGATCGTCTGACGACAAATATTAGTCCCCCTGGTAATTTTAACTTAAAGTGACGTATGTTTGAATCATGGAATACCTTATGAGGGCAGATTTGCCCATTTTGGGGGCCCCACTTTGGGGGGTTACTTAAAGGGGAAAAAGCCCAACGCAGCTCGTCTGACGAGGGTGACGAGTAATATTCTTTTTCCTGGAAAACTTTTTTTATAACATAAAGATGTTTGAATCATGAATACCTTATGAGGGAAGATTTGACCTTTTTTGGGCCCACTTCGGGGCTTTTGACGGGTCAAAGCCCAACGCAGGCCGTCTGACGAGTGATATTCGTTTTTCTGGAAAACTGGCTCTATAAAATGACGTAAGTTTGAATTATGTATTCCTACGGGGCAGATTGACCATTTTGGGGGCCCATTTGGGGGTTACTTAACGGGTCAAAGCCCCAACGCAGCTCGTCTGACGAGTAATATTTTTTTCCTGGTAACTTTTTTATAAAATGACGTATTTTTAAAATTTGTACACCTATTAAGGGCAGATTTGACTTTTTTGGGGGGGCCCACTTTGGGGGCGTCTGAGGGTCAACGGCCAACGCAGCCCGTCTGACGAGTGATATTCGTTTTTTGGTAATTTTCACTATAAAATGACGTATGTTTGAATCACGTATACTTAATAGGGGCAGATTTGCCCCTTTTTTTGGGGCCCACTTTGGGGGCGTTGACGGGTAAACGCCCCCACGTTGACTCGTAAGACGAGCATTTTGAAAATGACATAAATTTTCCGCTTCTATTCCAATGGTCAAAACATATGTACCTTATGAGAAAATAGAAACTGTCACTGGCTCTCCGTCTATAACACCTACATGCTTTATCCGATTGTAATGATTTTTTCACAGAACCTTAATTTTATGAATTAATATATTCGTGTGAAATTGAGCGTGATCGAATAATTATTCTTATGAAAATCGCAATTTTACGATTTTTTCTTTTTTCAAATTACGATTAATTAAAAAAAATAAAATTAAAGTTTATTTATTTACCGTATGTAATGAAAAAGAACAATAAAACTAAACGCCTAGAGTGCTCGGTATGTGAAGATTTTTTCCATCGGGTATGTATAAGAAATGACCAATGAAATTTTCGATTCAATACTTGGACCATGGGAATGTAAAAAAGTGTATAATCAGTTATAATAGCAGCAAGTGCCTTCAATGTGGCGTTCAAGATGTCTATGAACGAAGAATCGAACAAGAAGGTTTCGCCGAGATGGTTTTGTATGAATTTTTTTATTTCCCCCTCTAAGTGTACATGAAATTTACATGACAAATCTTGTTAATCATAATGTCGAGAAAGAGCCTCAAAGTATGAATGATGATGTGCTAAAGGTTTAGCTATATTGCCAAAAGGAATGAAGCTTGGACATCTCAATATACGTAATTTGGATAAGTATATAGATCAGTTGAGAGTTATTCTTGACACGTATAATTTTGACATATTTGCTGCTGTGAAAACATATCTAGATGAGTTGTTCAAGAGGGTTTTTATTTCTGTTGACAATTATAAAATGCTAAGATTTGATCGTGAAAGGATAGGGGGGGGGTTGGTTATTTATATGCTGAGAGTTCATGTCTAGTGTAATTGAGTGTAAAGTTAAATTTCCGATAGATGTTGAGTTGCAGTCAGTTAAATTCTGGCTTCCGAATGTAAAGCCAATGATTTTTACAGCATTTTATAAAGCTCCACACGTAAAGTTAGAAGAATTTTCAGATTGTTTTGAAGTTTAGTAAATAGTTTAAAATTGGAAGCTAATGAAATTGTTTTTCTAGGTGATTTCAACATTGTTTTGAGTAAGAAGACATTACCAGTAAATAATTTCAAATTTTTCACAAGATCACATGGATGGTACATTGATAAAGTCTGTTTCTAGGGTTAATAATAGGTCAGCTACTTTAATTGATCATGTTTATGCAAATCACCCAAAGAAAATATTATTCAGTCAGGTATTATAAGTGTAGGATTAAGTGATCATGAATTAATTTATTGTGTTCGTAAGATTAATAAGCAAAAATTTCTTCCTAAATTTGTAAAAACTAGAAATTATAAGAAAGTGATTGGAAGCAAGTAGATGAAGATATCTTAAGGGGGTCCCCTTAACCCAAATTGGGATGGCGGTAAGTGAGATGATAAATTAGGGAAAAGTTTGTTAAAATAGTCGTAGAACCTCTAAATGAGATGCACACCCTTGAAAATTAAGAGTTAAAGGTAAGCCAGCCCCCTGGTTAACAGCAGAGATTAGGAAATCCATGCATAGGAGAGACCCCTTGCGCAAAGAATTTAGAATTTTAGAAGGCATTCAACGTGGGAGGAATACAAGAAAATTAGAAATAAGGTAAATAATCAGATTTGTTTTCTAAGCCGTGAGCATTTTAAGTTTCTTTTGATAATGATATTTCTTCAAAATCTTTATGGTCAGTTTATAATAAGTTGACAGGTAACAAAGTGAAAAAAGAGGGTAGCATAGCCTCATTGACAGAGAATGGGGTATCTAAAACGTCTAATCCTGACATTTGCTGTTTTTTACAGAAAAGTTTGTTGTGAACGATGTAGATTTTTCCAGTGAAATTGGTAAGTTTAAAAATTTAAATAGAAAAGAAGCAGATGATCTCCCGCATGTAAAAAGGGAATAATGAAGAAGTTGTTTCAGCAATTAAACGCCTTAAAATTAAAAGCTCGACAACACTTCAAGAGATTCCATGCATAGTATTCAAGAAATGCGCATCAATAGTCAGATTATTGGCGTATCTAATTTCCATTTCTTCTTGTAGGTGATTTTCCCCAAAACAGCTGAAATTGGGAAGAGTAACACCTATTTTTAAGGGTAAAGGTAAAAAAGAGTGATAAGAATTCTTATCGGGCCTATATCAACTCTTCCAATTGTAGGGGAAAAAATTGAAAATATTTGCACAAGAGGTTATTACATGAAGTGGATGCCATCTGAAGGTTTAAGTGAAAACCAACATGGTTTAGGGAAAAGGGAGATCAACGCAAAGTGCCCTTCTAGCATTTACAGATTTTTTCTATAAAGGGATTGGGCAAGCGGAATGGTAAGGTTGGGCTGTTTTTTTTGATCTTAGGAAAGCATTTGATTCAGTACCTTTTTTTCCTCTTTTAATAAAACTAAAACCAGGTATAACATAAGTCCTTATTTGTTATCAATATTGGCGGATTATTTTTAAAAAGAAAAAATGTTTATCAATCTTGCAAAATATAGTTCAAAAGTATTCAATATATTTTGTGGAGTACCAAAAAGGATCAAATATTAGGACCCCTTTTATTTATTCTTTACATAGATGATATATTACTATAATGGGAGGAATAAATTTTATTTATAGGGTGATGACTTGGTCTTTTATTAGAAGGTGTGGATGTTGAAGAGATCGTAAGACGTCTTCAAAAAGTTTTAAAGAGGATGGGTGATTGGTTTAAAACTCAGGAACTTTATATTAATTATAGTAAAACAAATTTTATGTTTTTCATAAGGCTAATGATAGAAGCATGATGATATTCATTTGACGTTGAATTGTAATGGTAAGCTAATTTCTAGAGTATATGAATTTAAATATTTGGAGTTTTCTTTGATTGTAATTTTAAAATTTTTAAAAAACATATGAATATGTATGTAATAAAGTATCATCAGCAATAGGAATTATAAGTAGAAAAGAAGAGGTTGTAACAGAAAAGAATGTTGAGGTTTCTTGTAGATTCTTATAAATTTACTTATTATGATTATTGTTAGTGGTTTGGGCAGTAAGACCTTCTTTCCGAATATGTTGTACTTCAGAAGAGAATGACATCTGTTTGATTCAATTCCTATGAGCCAAGATTACAATCTGATTGCTTCACGATTGAGGAAGAATGAAATACAGATAGGTACTGGTAATACATACAAAATATGAAAGGTAGTATTCAGGTATTTACCCAATATTTTTCAATTTGTTGATCGTGATGAAATTCTATTCTAATAAACTCTTTGAAAGTTCCTAAATTAATTTTTGAATCATTTAGAAAGTCATCTTTTACAGAGGAGTATCCTTTGGAATTTAATTTCTTTTGATATTAGAAGCCAGTTTACTGAGCTAGGGAATTTGTACAATTTAAAAGTAAAATTGAAGCAATGATAATGAATCGAAGAACCAAAAGAAATTGATTTTACTATTTATTTGTGGGGCATTTTCTCTGTGTTTATGTAATGTTAATTTATCTTCATATGTTCTATTTATGATTTTTCTGTTCTCTTTGTTTGTTCCCTTTTTGCTTTGATTTTGATGTATTCAATGTATTTCAATTTATATTTTTCTGCTAGATGTCTGGTTGCCGCCCACTGGTGGAACTTGCAACTTGAGTTAGGTGTCCTGTATCATTGCTGTGATCAGTTTTTGACATGGAACAATTTTAAATAATTATATATCTGATATAATTATATATTAGAGTCAAGATCTTTTGCACTAAATGTTATCAAGATTTGAACACAAGAATGATGGTTGAACACAAGAATGGGAAAATTCGCGTTCGGTGGTTTCTTCCGCGAAAGATTTATTTCTCCCTGATTTGTGTTCCTGATTTTTTGGGAAACCTCATATTCGTTTGGGGTGGGATGTCTAATAAATCAGTTTTTCTTTTCGTTTTTTTTTTTTAATGTTTTTTTCTTTTTTCTTTCATTCTTCTTTCTTTCTTTCTTTTTTTTTTTTTTTTTTTTTTCCTTTTTCTTTGTCTTTTTCTTTCTTTTTCCTTTTTCCCCCCCTTTCTTTTCTTTTCTTTTCATTCTACACCCTTTTTTATATTTGATTCATTCATTAAATGCATATAATATATTTTTTTTTAGTTACCAAAATTGTTGTGTTTAAATGCCCTTGTTGTTGTAATGCTACTATTTCAAAATCTACGAAAATGTAGTTTATTGTTGTTTCTGCATCTATGTTATTAGATTATTTAGTTGTCCTCCTTTGTAAATCAGTTTTTATAAACTGAATAGGATAGACGTTAAATAAATAAATAAATAAAAAAAAATAAAAGTAAAATTTAAATTTTTTAAAAAAAAATTTCCAACAAATTAGTTTAAAAATTTTTCACACAACAACAGGAAAACCGCATAAACATGGCAGCTCAATGCACCAATTACGCTCATCCAACAAAAGCGGCGGGACTTAAACGTTTTTCTAGTGTAAATATTTACCACTAGGAAGCTTCGCAAACGCTTTTTCAGCCGCGTTGTTGGATGAGCGTAATCTGATTGGTGCATTGAGTCAACATGTGTTGTGCGGATTTTCTGTTATTCTGTGAAAAAATCATTACCAAGTTGAAGAATTTTTTTAATGAAATGAAATTAAATAAAACATTAAGATTTTAAATTTTTTAATAATCGTAATTTTAAAAAAATAAAAAAATCGTAAAATTGCGATTTTCATAAGAAATAATTATTCGATTGCGCTCAAATTTAACACGAACATATTGATTCATAAAATAAAGGTTCTGTGAAAAAATCATTAACCCGAGAGTAGTCGCGTGTGGTCTTTTAGACCGATTTTTTTTTTTCAACAGTTGGTATTTGCACAGCGCGCATGCGTGGCTTGTCTAGTTCCGCCTACCTTCCCAAAATAGATTTGTGAAGCCAGTGTGCAATACGCGATTCAGTTTTCTGCAGAACTTCATCTCAGATGAGAGGTCCTGTTTGGTTGCTCGGTCTTTTCGACCGCTGCGCGACTACTAAGGGAGGAAAAAAATATGCATACTCAATAACTATTATGAGACATGTATTTGTTATTGTAGGTTGATTATTCTTCAACATACAGTGTTGGCATAATATTACTGTCTTGGGTTTACTAATAATACGAACTACAGGGTGTTTCAAAACATATTTTTATACCTTTTTGTAGGTTTGCTACTTTTCTGTGTTTGATTGATTATTGATTGACAATTGATTAATATAACCAGGTATGCTGTTACATATATTATAAATTACCTTATATTCGTAATCAAAACGTCATCCTAACGTTATTAGCCCATAATAAATAATGCGGTCTAAAGGACCGCGCGCGGCTACTAACGTTACAAACAGGGGCGGACTACTCTCGGGTTTAAAATAGGATAAAGCATGTAGGTGTTATAGTCAAAGAATTGTTTTAAAAAATAAAAAACCCGTAAAATTTTGATTTTCATGAGAAATAATTTTTCGATTGCGCTTAAATTTAACACGAATATGTTAATTCATAAAATTAAGGTTCTCTGCAAAAATCAGCGTAATCTGATTGGTGCATTGAGTCAACATGTGTTCTGCGGATTTTCTGTTATTCTCTGAAAAAATCATTACCAAGTTGAAGAATTTTTTTAATGAAATGAAATTAAATAAAAAATTAAGATTTTAGTTTTTTTATAATTATGTATAGTCAAAGAATTGTTTTAAAAAATAAAAAAACCCGTAAAAATGCGATTTTCTTGAGAAATAATTTTTCGATTGCGCTTAAATTAACACGAATATGTTAATTCATAAAATTAAGGTTCTCTGCAAAAAGAAGAAATTAAAAAAAATCGAAACAAATCGTAAAATTGCGATTTTCATGAGAAATAATTTCCCGATTGCGCTCAAAAACGTGGCAGTTCTAAGTTCAGAGATTATGAAGGCCTCCACAAAATTTCATCACAATTGGAGTAGCAGTTTAGCCGAGAATCGTGGTAACAAACACACAAAAATACAAACAGAAAAAAGAAAGAAACAAAAACATTCTCGAATTTTTCTCTCCAGTGTAGTGAAATGCAATCTTTGCTACGCTCATCCAATTAACGGTGGTGGTGTGCATGTAGAACTCCAGCTAGCACATTTAGCGAGACAATTCTACTTTAGTAGCTTTAAAAATAAAACAAGTTCTACCATTCATGTCCAAAGGTCCGACTTAATTAATGAACTCGTGTGTACTACCGTAATTTTTTTCTGTTTACAGAGCATGTCATTATCAAGGAGGCTTCAAAGACTGGACAGAGAAATGCAAGAAAAATAACCTAAATTAGGCCTACATATTTGCATGCCTAATGGGCCATAGAATTTAATCCTTTTTAACCCCTTAACTGTGGAATTGATTTTCAGAAGATGTTCTTCCCCTGTATATTAATGTTAAGGAAAAATACAAAATATACCCTTATTCAGTTATTACACTTGGTTGAAAGTACGGAAACACATCAATACTTTATTTTCATTATCTAATCTATATTATCGATAATAAATATCGATATTACTAATAAAACATTCAAGGCCGTTCCGACATAGATGGAATCTCAAATGTGGCAAATGAAATTCAAAACAATACAATCTCATGCCACTCGCTGCCTCCTCCTGTCTGTGTTGTCTTTCTTTTTTAATCCTGTTGTCGACTAAGTTCGCTCCCAAACATAAATCTGGAGTAAGTCACTTTTGTGACCTATCTCTGTCTGCCCAAGCGGGAATTACGAATTACGTGTTTCGGGCCGTTCTCAACCAATTATCGATATTTCGATAATCGATAATGACTTTTGATTATTGATTGAAGAAATTTTCTCCAATATTGATTATCGTGTGCATCCCTAGTTGAAAGTATCACAACTTTGTTATTGTAGTAAGTATCTAAATACAAATTGTTGCATCATCATTCATCACTGTAACTAGGAAAACACCAAAGTTGTTGTTAGATGAGTGAGCGAGTCATGTGCTGAGTGCCCGGGAACATTTGCATTTAAGTTTGATAATAATTATATAGGCCTTGTATAAATAATTTGGTTTTGAGTTTAATTCGTGTAAGGGCGTATCAACTGTAAGGCCATAATGTGCCACTCTAGCCTATAATAGGCTATAGAGAGGCCTTAGGTAGGGGGAAGAAAGGGAATGTTACCAATAATATCAAACAACGATGTTTGTAAAAACTGGTGCCACTTTTAGCATCTGACGGGCTTGCTCAAAATAGAATGTCTTTAAAAAAAGTCATTGCCGATTAATTCATTCCCGTTCCGAGAGAAAAACTATAAGTAAATCTTGAGGATTCGTGGTCACGAAATGTTAAGTTATTATCATTTATACAAGACACAGATATAATAGCGATGGTATGGTGGTCTGTGTAAGCACGGTAGGTAATTAAGATTTGAAGCCATTTGAGCAAGTTTTTCCAGTAAACATGAAATTCGATAATAGTATTTTTGTTATTGAAACAGTATTATCGAATATAGTGTACATCTCTATCTAAAACCAACTAAAACCACACACCAACACACCACTAAAACTAATACTTAATTAAATAAGACTTTCTGGTTTAAAACTATGTACCTCTAAAAATAAATACCGTTGTTATTTACCATATTGCAAGCCTACCATTTTTGACACATTTTTGCGGTTCAAAGAGGCACCTCGGTTTGGAATTGATGGCCAACTTATGGGTACGTACCTTAATATTTATATGCTACACTTTTTTGTTAGATTAAATTTTAAACTGGGATCAGCTTGCTATGGAGGACAATATTTTAAGAGCTATAGAGGCCTAAGCCTGTAAATGCAAGAGGTCCCAAATCCAAAGTTGGCAGCAGAACTATGGTGAATTTAAAATTAACATCAGCAAAAAGCAGGGAAATGCGATGCCATTTCAAAGTTGGTGTGCTCAAGCGGATGCCTTGTGGACAAGAAGATCTAGCCAGAAGGCAATTGAAGTATCAGACCCTTACCACACTAAACTTGCAATTAAGATATTATTTTTTTAAATGTTCTTAGGTAGATAAGTAGGTAACGGTAATATACTTGTAACTGGCGAACCGGACACCCCCCAGAATGGTGGCGGCTACTATAAATTACTCTATCTAGCTACACATATAAACAAATCTCACAACACACATCAATCTTGTGTTAAATATTTAAAAAAAGAAGCGTGCCAACGTGACTTGCCCGACCACTACTTTTCTGCTAACTTCCTTCAAATGTAGCACAGCTACATAATTGCCATACCAAGAAATGTTGTGTGCTACTAAGAAGATGGCTCCTGGCGTGACCCAATCAAACGAAGACCACAGTGAAAAGCAATATTGCCTGCTATATTTAAACTTTGCTGCGTACGGCAGCAACTCGTTCAAGCGCTTTGCAACCAGGAATGGGTTAAGAAACAGCGGAAAGAATTGAGAAATGGTTTTCCTACTATAAAACAAATCACATTGCAATTTGTGGGAACAAAACAACTAAATCTATATGTATCAACAAATATTTATTCCAAATTTAATTTCCTAGGACATGCTTAGCATTCATTCATAGCCTCCCAAGGCTGCACACCCATGTTAAAAAGAGCAAAGATCGCATTTTCAAACCCATTCATTGTTACTTTTTAGTTTTTATATATTCTTATTGTAAATTTATTTCTTTCCTCAACAGCAGGCACGTACGAACGTTTTGAAAGTTGGGGGGGGGGTAAATTTATTAGTAGATTTTTGTGGGCGGGAGCTGTGGTTTGGGGAAAAGCCCCTGCTGCCGGAGGCCCTTTCGCCGAATGCAAAGAAAAAAACGCCATACTACATTTATTTCGTCATGTTTTAACTGCACTCGGACTCTGGAAACGATGTTTGACAGCAACTATCTGTGATCTAAAAACTTAAAAAATGAACGTGAAGTGGCCCATTTTTTGTAAATTTCAACCTAATATTTGATGTAATGACGAAGCATACAGGCAAACATAATTAGTTTTACCAAGGTGACTGTCAAATTGTATGTGAATGTACATATTTATTTACTACGGAAATTCTGGAATTAATTAATCACGTTAGTTTTGCCCCTCGTGCTCCTACTTCACTGCTCGACAGTAAATAGGCCACTTCTTGTTTCACTGCAGGATTTAAGTGTTTATCAAAGTATGTTATTGAGCGAGCGTAGCGAGCGTCTCCACTTGACTCTTATGGCTCGAATGTCTGTTTTTTTTTTTTTTTTTTTTCTGTTACTGCTTCGATACAGGTCGCACCGTTTCTCTGATCGACCTGAAATTTTGCACACATGTACATACCACCTAGGCGGGTGGCTGTATAGTTTTTGAACAAAATCAGATCATTGGTTAAAAAAAAAAAAATAAAATAAAATAAAAAAAGAAAAAAATGTACCGATCGTTATGAAATTTTGCAGGTCAATAAGTACAACATTCTCTCCTATTTTCCAAATTTTCAGCTAAATCGGTCAAGACCTTAAAGACTTATTGCTAATCATAATTCGAAAAATGATGTTAAAAAATGAAGGAGGCAGTGAAGATACAAAGATACACTTTAGAAGGCATGACGTGAATTAGTACAATGCAAAGATGTTGGAATAGTAAAGTGTACAAATAATGTCAATATCCAGGTAGGCCTACACTGTGTGGTGGGCCTTATCGGAATGTCGTACTCCGGTCATGTTGCACGTACCGGTGCTCGCTCAACAACGCGTCTAACTGAGCGTTTTCCTAGTATAATACTAATTGAGCGAGCGTCTCCACTTGACTCTTATGGCTCGAATGTCTTTTTTTTTTCTTTCTTTTTTTCTGTTACTGCTTCGATACAGGTCGCACCGTTTCTCTGATCGACCTGAAATTTTGCACACATGTACATACCACCTAGGCGGGTTGCTGTATAGTTTTTGAACAAAATGCAATCGTTGGTTATAAAAAAATAAAAATAAAATAAAAAATAAAAATGTACCGATCGTTGTGAAATTTTGCAGGGTCAATAAGTACAAACATTCTCTTTTTTTCCAAATTTTCAGCTAAATCGGTCAAGACCTTAAAGACTTATTGTAATCATAATTTGAAAAATGATGTTAAAAAATGAAGGAGGCAGTGAAGATACAAAGATACACTTTAGAAGGCATGACGTGAAATTAGTACAATGCAAAGATGTTGGAATATTATATAGTGTACAATGTCAATATCCAGTTAGGCCTACACTGTGTGGTGATGGTGTGGTGGGCCTTATGGGAATGTCGTACTCGGATCATGTTGCACGTACCGGTGCTCGCTCAACAACGCGTCCAACTGAGCGTTTTCCTAGTATATTTATAAACTGAAATATAAATGGGTTTGAATACATTGCCAAAGTTTGCTGCTTGCTTAAGATTTGCTTTCCACTCCCACCAACAATCTAAACTGAAACTGTCTATATTAAATAGTAATTTATTATTTTAAAATTTTAAGAGATTTGTTCCTTATGATAACTTACTTTACTGTCATCAGCAGGTGAAAAGTTTTGTCGCCCCCAGCCCTTCAGGCTGGGATTTATGTTCTCTTTGCTTTCCCAACCTGTCAACCCTTCTCCAATCTTTACTTTCATCCTGTAGTTTGAATTAGAGCTGAGCGCGTGTCGTGAGTCACGCGTGACTCACGACATTTATCGTGAGTGTGGACTAAATGGAATTAGTCGTGAGTGATTGTGCAAGATCCTTGACTCACGCGTGAATTGTGACACGCGTGATTGTGCGTGTCACGTTATCTATTTGGCTATCAATCGACGAATAAATACCTTTCCTAGAAATTAGAACCTACCTTCCTACCTTTCTACCTACCCTACACTTTACCCTATTTCAGTTGTCCTCTTCTCGCGGTTCGTGCAGTACGTTGCTTGCTATGTTCGGTCAGTTTATGTGTGTGCTTTGCTCATGGTGTTGTATGTGTTGTGATTTGTTTCAAGCTCTGTAGTGTTGTTTGGAAGGTAGACACAATAAACAAACATCATATTTTGTTGCTGTTTTAGTCTGTCAGGAATCAGGATACGTCGTGAGTAGTGCTAAAACAACATTGTAGGCCTAAAACACATTCATTGTAACTTCATCTGAGTAAAATCGTGACTTGTGCGTGACTGAATACGATGTGTGACATGGCGTGAGTGCGTTATGGAAAAATGAATTTTTGCGTGATGTGTGCGTGAGCGTGTAGCGATAGTATCCGTTCGTGCGTAAGTGTGCGTGATTAGAGAATTTTTCGCTCGTGATCGTGACCCTGCGTGAGTCAAAAGTCACTCACGCGCTCACCTCTAGTTTGAATATCTAACATTAATGATTGATTGTCTTTATAAATTTTACAAAAAATGTTAAATATTAAAAAATGTTATTTATTCTAGCATTTTGCATCACTAATACAGTGCTTTAATTAAATGGGTAAAATGTGCATGTCTGCTTAAAGTGAATACTGTTATCAGTATGCATATCTCAATATATTTAGGCATGACAATTCCTACAGTATTATGAAAATATACCAAATGGTATGAACAGATTTTGTTGACAACATTGACATTGTTGACAGTAGGCAAATTTAACAAAGTTATGAATGAGTAGAGTTGCCCAAGATTATCAAAAATAAGATGAATATGAAGAGTCAATAATTATAATTAATTATAATTGATCGTGAAATATCACCGTTATTAAAAACTAAAGACATTTAAATTTCTCACAGGTGTAGGCTAGGCAGACTAAAAAATAAAAAAATTGTGATTTTTCAAATTTAAATATGATGTTTTTGAATATAATATAGTAATCTGTAATATCATTTAATATTGCAATGTATTGTAACAGTTTACCGTTATATTGATATAATTGTTTTATCATTGGACAACACTGTAAATAGATACTCGACTTCAATGTTCCGCTATTGATTATCAATGCTAACGAGTTATTTTTTAAATTTAATTTGTAATCATAATTATTCAGGTCTTGAGTTGATTAAAATTATGCATAGACCTAGATGTAGTACATATTGTATTGATCTATCTCAGCTCTGTAAATAACATTAAAATTATTCATCAGTGTACATAAGTATAATATATACATATCAATATTTGATTAAATCAATGATTAAAATAGGTACAATATCAATATTATTGCTATCCATTATCTTGCTCCTTTGGCAAGTTTACTGCTCACCATCTCCTTAAACTGTCCTAGGATACGATTCTCACGCTTTTGCCGTTCTTCTTTGCTGAACATGGCGAGTGCTCGTTTCTCGTCGGCGGAGTAGATCTGGTTCTCCTTACGTATCCTGACAGCCTCCATACGGCGATGCCGGCTGCCGCTCATAACGTAGCCGACCTGCTCAAAGCTTGCGATCTGATCCGACGTAAGACCGATCTCGCCTCGCCGAGGGATTCGCTTGCCTTCCGCTACGTACGCAGCCATGGCCGCACCCTCTCCCGGTAGCAAGGCCTTGCCGTACTCCTTGCTCGTCAACGTTATATGTTGCTTCTGCACGGGTCCCATTGCCTCGTCTTCCGAGTCGGAGCTATCTGCTTCTGAAAAGTGATGGTAAATTATTTTGAATAGTAATGGTAGGTCATAACTTGAAGAAGTGTTTGAAAATAGTTTTGTTTCCTAGATTTAGGTTTCAGATTTTTTTATGTTGTTTTTCTTTCATAAATTGATATTAAAATGAAACGTCACTAATGCAGTTTTTGCAAACGTACAGCAATGGATTTAAACTGGCTGATAGTTTGAAAGATGGATATTGCAGCTGATACAAACAAATTTATCGGACCTTGCAACAAATTACAATTTCGTATAGGCCTACTATCAGGAAGCCTAATTAAAAATCACTTTCTTGGTCAATGGCAAAATAAACTTAATTTTTCTGAATAATAAACTTCTGTAGGCTGACATTTCAACTTTATTTAACATTTGTCATAAATTTTGATTTTAAGCTTTGTTAACATACTAACTTAAGTTTCAACTTTTTTTTTAAAAGCTATTTTCAAAAAAGAAACTCCTCATCACTAGTTATATGATTGCTCTAGGCCTGATATAAAATAATTCACTAGTTCTAAAATTTGGAATAACTATTTTTTAAATTAAAAACCGTCACTCATGCAATAGTGCCATATTACAACACACTCACTATTCTTTTCAACCCACTGCTCCTCTTCTTCAACTTCATCACTGGACGACCCACTGCTGGAGGATTCCACCTTCTTTTTACGTTTCAATTTCTTCTCTTTTTTATGTTTCTTGCTTTTCTAAAAGATAATCACTATACATTAAATTCAAAGCCTGTTGTAAATGTCTTATAGAAGCATATATTATAGAGGAATCTAATCAGTAAACCTACAATTAAACAACGTGGTGTCACATTTACTCCTCCTTCGCCCATAGGCTTATATATTATTTCTCACAAGATTTTAAATTCCGATTACAGAGGTTATGTATCAAAAGATGGCGGCCTACAAGGCATTTTTGTGGACTGATGACTGACTACCTACCTACTTCAACAAAGTTCCTACGTACATCAAGAAGCAAATTGACTACTGGTACGCAATATTGTACTGTAGCTAAGTTCCATTTATTCGGAATACTAATGCTACCATGTCCAAAAGTTATAGAAGAACTAGGTAGGCCTACCGGTAATAAACTTCCAAGCGTTGGTAATTTTGGTTCAAAGCTTACCTTTTTCTTTTTCTTTAACTTCAATTTGTTCTTTTTCTTCTTTCTTTTTGGCTCTGAAGAATCTGAATCATATTTCCTTCTCTTTGATGACTCGGCCATTATGGTATCAGTTTCATCTGAACTAAGAAAAACAAAATGTATCCAGGGCTTATAAATTATAATACTTAATGGGATCAGCATGTAGGGAGTTCCAGACAATAAAACCATAAAATTGAAATTGCATGTTCCTTAGAAATACATTACCCGGGTAGGTAGGCCTATCTTACATAGTAGGCCTATGCAATGCCTACTACACTGGTAAACAAATGCCATTAAAAAGCTTTGCTGCACAAAGCGCTAGATTCTCAGTCTCCTATCCTTCACCCCGGGCGCTAGCGTGCCAATTAGAAGCCATCTTGAAGTGGAAAAAGTAGCGCCGCCATGCTACGTGGATTAGAAAATATGTTAACAGTGTGAGGGCCTGTTTTGCACCCCTCACATAGTTTCCTTTGGTTTATTGTTTTGGAGACGGTTACAGGCTAGTGGAGAGTGAGTGGACACTTGGCGGCAGAGTAGCTAATTTCCGGTTTAGATTTTTGTTGGTTTAGGGGGATGCGTCTTGAGAACGCAACGGCCCTCCTAGTCCAACGGATTTCGGTAAATTTTGTAATTTTATATGCTTCTGGGCTTTGGTTAAAACATTTAAATTTTTTAAAACCCAACCAAGGGCCAAAAGGGAGGTCCAACGGACCTGAGGGAGGACGGGGAAAGAGAGGTGGAAGACAGGAGAGTGTTGCCGACCATCGCTGATGCGGAGTGTCTGGTGAGCGAGTTGTAGTACAGGGGAAAGGAACGTTGCTTTAGCAAGTTTTTTTTTTTGTCACCGAGTGTGGCTGTTCAATATCTGTATCAAGTAAAGATTTGCTACTGCGGGGACGCGATCCGACGCCAACCTTAAACCCCGACGCGGGCAACCCCCCCCCCCTTTTTTTCGTTCTACACCCGCGCCATCTATATCTGCGGTTGGTCATTCATTGTGTTATTTTTATCTTTCATTATCTTTTTTGAATTAAAATTTAAAATCGTATTGTTTTGTGTTTTTAAACCCCCGTCCACTCACTCTGTGATTAAATAAACTTGTCTTTCTTTATAGTATTATCTATTTTTTAATTCATGTCCCCATCCCTCAGACAAAAAACCCCCACTCCCCCAGAACCCCTTTTTTTAAAAAACCCACTCTAAAGGCCCTGCATGAGGTTTGGTCCGTCCCAAAAATGGCGGACATTTTACCTGTGCCCTGCCGTACCCAAAAGGGAAAAATTGCTTTGTTCTCAAAAAAAAAAACTGAAACGTCCTGTCCCAGGTGTAAAAATTTATTTATAATACAACGCCTGGCCAATCTTTCCTGTAGGATATGGCCTTAAATTTTGTTTTTTTGAATAGAACTCTTCTTCTTTTCATGTCCCCCCAACGGCCTACCGGCCATCATGTGTTGTCGTGTTATCCAATGAGACGGGTTCCCTTTGTACATTTGTCATCCCATCTGGCATCACGCAGTTCAATTTATTTTTTTCACAACTAAAAAGATGTCGTCGATTCTGTTCTTCCTTACCGCAAAAGCTGCATGGGCTTGAATCTCCATTCCTACTTTTTTAAAAATGTTGACCACCGGGTCAACGGGTTCAAGTCAAGTAAATACAAAAAATTACTCACTTAAAAGCCCTAGGCTTACTCCCAACCCTAGGCCTGCACTCCGTGTTCTGAGACCATCCCGCCCAAAATTTAATTTGATGACTATTGGATGACAAAGCAAGACTTCAATTTACTGACCCCCAAAAAAATTTACTCGGGGGGTTAAATTTTTTTTCCCCTTCTTTTGTTCGCTCTCTCCCAGGCAACGGCAATCGATCTTGATAAAAATTGGAAAGGACCTTCGAAATTTCTGAACTTAGACCTGCCATTTTTGGGGTACATTCGAAAAAATATTTCTCATAAAACATCGTACTTTTACGTTTTTTTTGTTTTTTTGATGAAATTTTTCATGATATTTACCCGCGGCCGGGCAACGGTTTACTTTCGATCTTAAAGAACTTTAAGGAACGTTAAAATCACTTTTTAAATTGATATGATGTGTTTTGGGGGAAATCGAATAGGCCTAATTTTCTATTGAATACGTGGCCTATTTTAAACTATTTTTCCCCAAATTTTAAATCATTTTTTGTGATATTTGGTGCGCGTGGGGGCAAACGTTGCTTCGATTTTAAAAAAACTTTAGGGGGAACGTTTTGATATCAAAAAAGTTAGATATGAATGTTTTTGGGGGGAAATCGAAAATATTTCTCATAATATTGTTTTTTAAAACGTTTTTTTTTAAAATTTTATTGGAAATATTTTTCGTAAATTTGGGCCGTTCTCACCAAACGGTGGGGCTACAAGGTGAATTTTTTTATAACATGGATTTTAAAAGTTATGGTGATTAGGCCTAGTAATGTGAAAGAAAAAGTTAAAAAGCCAGAATCCATAGCCTAGAAAAAAGGTTTTAATATGATTTTTTTAGGTGGGCCTACAAAATAAAAGTTAACAAGTGGGCCCAAACAAAAAAACTTGACAACAATCACCTAAATATTTAAAAAACATTTTTGAAAAAGGGAAAAGAGTCCCACAAAAACAAAAAATTTAAAAAAAGCTCTTCATAAACTCGCAAAAAAAGCTTTGCAAAGCTTCCTATTGAAGCCAATGTAGATTAAAAAACCACATGATAGACCTAGGCGATGCAAAATTAACGTAAAAAAATCCCGTATTACTTTATTTAAATGATCCCCAAAATTTCCCCTCACCTAAAAAAAAGAAAAAAAAGTCGTGAAATTACATTGTTTTTTGGCTAATCTGTGGAGCTGTGGAGTCTTTTTTCAAGTTTTAAGCGGAGGGGCGAGCCCGCCGCTTATAAAAATATGCACAATTTCGTAGCCTACATTTAGACGGCTGTTTTCCCCCTCTTTTGCTTCTAATTGGCACGTTTCCCCGGGGCGATACTGAGATCTAGCTTTTAATTGAATGTTTTTGAAAAACAAACTTAAAAAATTTATAAATTGCGGGGTGAATAAATTTGCGGGATTTGGTAAAGAAGAAATTTTAAAAAAATAAAGAAACTTTGAAATTGCATTAACCCCATTTTTTTCAGATAATCTACCCCCCAAAAATATAGGCCTATCCTGTGAAAAGCTTTTTTTAGGTGTGAAAAAAGTGGTAGCCTACCAAGGAAATGGGTGCACACTGGGTAGGTTTTGAAAAACCCGTGAGCTAAAACTAGGGGGTTTGGATTTTTGCCCGTTTACACCACATGCGTGTAGCATGAAAATCAAAGGGAAAATGGAAATAGGCAAAAAGAGAGATGGGAATAAAAAGAAATAGGGAAATTGTTTAAATTTGAAAGGATGATCTAAAAGGGAAAGGAAAGGATGAAGAACCCTTCTCCCGACTAATCATAGTGGGAGTGAGAGTAAAATACAATACACACGAACCAATTTTAAAATCGCCTGTAGGCCTATTTTCCCTCATTTTTTTTGAAGAGCGAGCCGACCGAGCACAAGTACTCTCACCAAAAAAAATAAACAAAATAAAATGACTGTTGGAACGGCCATTAACAATTTTAAGCACTTTAACCAGAGCCAAAATAATATCATGCAAGTCCCCCATTCATGATGGGGTAAATTTAAGGCTGTGGCTATTTAACCGGCTACAAAAAATTCGTTTACAATTTAACCGTAGACTGACTACGGTGGGCCCTAACAAAAAATCTTAAACGCCCTTTTAACATTGCTATTTTAAAAAAGTCCTTTTTCGGTTTTGTCATCGCCTTTTTGCTGTTTTAGTAAAAACAAAAAAACATAAAAAACCTTTAACATCCTATTTTTAACGGAGTCCTTTTTGGTGGCCCTAGCCTAAATGTCGTCGCCTTTTTTGGCTTTTTTTGGTAAAAAAAAAAAATCTTCCAAGACCTTTTAACTTGCTATTTTAAAAACGAAGTCCTTTTCGGTTGTTTTCGTCCTTTTTGCTGTTTATTAACAAAAAAAAACCTTCCAAACCCTTTTAACTTTCTTTTTAAAAAAAGCCCTTTTTTTGGGTCCCCTACCTGGCCTGGGCCTAGCATTTTTTTAACGCTTTTATCTCTAGAATTGTGTTTGCGACGGGGCCGAACGTAGTAAAATCATTGCAGAAAAACATGGACCCAAATAGAATGGTAAAAAAAAAAAACGACCAAACGAAATTTGAACCGCCGCCCTTCGATAAAATTCGGACGCTTTTCCATCTCCCCACAATGCACTGTATTTTGAAGCTATTGGCCTATTTAGGTTATCGTACTGCTAGGACGATTTGTTATTGTTAATTTGTCCGTACCCTAGGGTTAATCCCCACTACTATATTTAAAGGGTTGCTGAGGTTTTGTTTTTGGGGATAGTTTGGAATAGGCCCCCAATTAAATAATGGTAGCCCTACCATTTTATATTTCTCGTCTGTGCGTGGTGGCGTTTTTCCCCCAAACTTGAGATACCCCTGCCCCCCAAATCTTTCCGTTCTTGTCTACGTTGGCCCATAAAATATCCTCTTGCGTGCGCCAGCGTCTATTTTGTAATTATTACGATTGTTTCCCTCATGAAATCCTTCTCTTCTCCAGAAACTTTCATGAGGCCAACGTTCACTGTCATTTGCAGGGCCCAAAAGGTCTAACCGGGGGCATTGGGTTTGTCATTGGTCTATATTCTGGACCATTTCCCTTTTGTGCGGATTGTTTTATTAAAGTTTTCCTAAACTTCCAAAGGGCGCGCCCGGTTTATCATTTCTAATGGCACTAGACCTGGGTTTTACCCAAGCTTTCTCTCCCCTCCCTCTTCTTTCATTTTCCCTTGAAGCCATCTTTGTGGTTGTTTATGTTTACCCCCTATACCACTGGTGTGACATTCTATGCCTAGATCGGGGTCTATCGTTTATAACAAGGGTTAACCCCGATCGTTAGACCTAGGCCTATGCTTAAACTTGTCGGGGCAAATTTGTAACTTTGGGGCCTACAGGCCTATGCGACTTGCTTGCTTTAGAGCCTTTTTAGGCTTTACCTAGTTTGCGATGTTCAGGAAAAGGGTGAAGTGTGATCTCTTCTTCTTGATTTTGATGGCTGCGCAAGGAGGCTTTTAAAAACAAAGAACCCCCCCAAAAATTACCAAACACGTCGTCTCAATCGTAGTTGGTTAGGTATGTACCGGTTTTTCGGTGCGCCTTAAATTTTGTTGATGTAAACAAGACCCCCCCCCTGGAGGGTAAAGGTGCCGGCTGTGCAAAACCCTCATTTTGCGGGGGTTTTTTGACAAGTTTTGACCAAAGATTTTCAAATTTCCTAACCCCCCCCCCCCCCAAAAAAAAAAAATTTAAACTCTGGTGTTTGTTGTTGTTTTTTTTTTTTTTTCTCGTTTATTTTTTTTGAGCGTATTAGATTCCATTTTCACTACACGGGAAAAAAAAATCCGAATTTTTTCTTTCTTTTTTTGGGGATTTTGTGTGTCTTTAAGGGGAATCAAACCGGGCCCGAAAAAAATCATACGCCTAATTGCGACCATCGTCGATAAGCTAGTGAAATAGTCTGCAGAAGATCCCCCGCCCTCCCAGCCGGCTGACTAACCCGCCAGGGTCTACGAGGGCGCATCTGATCAGTCGCGCTCGAGGCGTTGATGAAGCAGGGGCACGCTACTCCCGGCCCCGGGCGGCTTACGTGTTTTGCATCGGCCTTTTTTTAATGTCCCTTGCCGAATCGCGTAAAGATGTTCGGCTCGTACGATTGGAGCAGGGAAAGGGGTCTTGGTTTTTAAAACTCTTTTAGATTTTTGCTTCTACAGAAGAGTTCAATTGAATGGATATGATTACTAGTAATTTAGTGTGCCACTTACACGATATTAAAAAAATATACAAAAGAGGAATAAGACCGATTATTACTTCCTCCAATGGAAAGGTTTTAGTCAGATCAGCCGCCCGCTTGACAAGTATTTTTTTATGTATTTTAAATTTTTCCAAATTTGGTAGACCAGGGGGTTTGAAGAATAGTTCACTTCCCCGCGAATAGGACGCGAGAGCTCCCTTTCACTTTTCTTTATTTTTCCCTATTAGAGTAGCCTTCCAAAAAAATAACCCCTAACATATCGGCAGGATATCCTAATGAGAAAAACCCTTTATAATTTAAAATTTTTGACCAATCAGGGTCTTTATTATTTGTTATTGTTAAATCTATTAGCACATAGATCTTGCTAACCCCCCATTCATCTTTCGGGCTTGTTCAACTTTCCACATTTCAATTTTTTAAATTCCTTATTGTGATATAAATATTAATTGTATAGAGTTCCCCCTCATTTGGCTAAATTTTTTTTTTGGGTTTTTTGACGCAAAAGGGCCCCTACATTGCTACACCTGGGAATTTTTTCGCCTAATTTTACACATTGCGCCTGCGCACTATTTATAATGAGCATGTACAAAAAAAGACAAAACATTTTAATACTTCTAATAACCCTTTCTTGCAATTTTGCCAGAAACCCCCTTCCTTTCACTTCATTTCATATTCTTACATCAAATCAGTTTAGAGCGGCAGCCCCTAAACAGCGTTGGGGCCACTTAGGGGGTCGCTCCTTTCCCATGTTTTTTTTGTCGAAAAGGGAATTTCCGGGCAACGCTTCCCCCCAAAGGGACATCTCCCCCCCCCTGCCCCCCCCCCCCCAAACCCAACGTGTAAAAATGTATTTACTGTGGGAAAGCAACGCAATGGCCCCAAATGTTTAATAAAAATTTTATCTTAATATATTTTAGTCAAATTAAATTTTTCATTGAAAATTATTTCCTTATTTCACGTAAACGCACAATTTGGTTCGTCTTTGTCCCCTCCTTTGTTTTCTGCAACTTTTTGACTTGAGTTTTATTGCTGGGCACCAAAACTTGAGGTCGGTCTTTGCAATTGTGTTTAATTCACTAAATGCCAGGAACTGTCATTCGGGCCCCCGCCCCCCCCCCCCCCCCCCCGGAATAAAATTTCTACTCCTATTATTCCTTTAATTTTAAAAGTCATTTGCCCTTTTTGAAAGGACACAGCATGAGCATTGCTCTGAAGGTTTTTATGTTTGAAGCCCTACGAAAACCCTTAGGCAACTCCAACAGAAATCGATTTTTTATTAAAGTCATTCAAAAGATCCACTTCCCGTTTATTTGTATGGTGGCTCGCATTCGCGCCCCTTTAAGAAATGCGCTTTCAGGATGATACGGTGTTTTCTACTTCAAAAAATTCCCGGTCGGCGGGCTCTATCGTCATTGTTGCTCGTCGATGGGGTCACGCCTACAGGGGTTGGGTTGTTCGGCTCTATTTTCTGTCCCCCCCCTGAAAAACAGTTTAAAGTAACTGATGGGTACTTTTAAAAACATTTATTTTTTTATGTAATTATTAGTGCGCTCTGAAAAGTCACTGTTGTCGGCCTGCAAAAGCCAAAACCAAATTTTTTCCAAAAAAATTTTGGATTTAAAAATTTAAATGAAAAATACGATTTTCATGGGAAAAATTTCTCTGGTTTCGCCCTAAATATAGAATAAAAATAAAATAGCGGACGTTTCCTGAAAATACGAAGATCGGGAAGCTTGCTAGGCGAGAAACGAAATTGAAAGCAAATGCAGCAAAATAAAAAATCAAATTTTTTTTGCTTTTTTGATAAAAAATATTTTTTTCGGTTGCTCCAAAATGTCCCGTATAAAAAAAAAGAGTTTCAAATTCCCAGAAATTTTTAAAAAAGCTTCATTAAAATTTCTGCTGTTTGACCGGCCCAAAAATAATTAATAGGGGTATTCACCGCTTTTCTATTTTCCAAAAATTGCTACCAAGTCAAAATATGTGAATGGCTTTGAAAACCCGGCTATTTTAGAAAATCGAAAATATTTTTTTTTTCATTTTTTTTTGTCCGGTAAAACGGCCAAAAACACCACCCCAAAAAAATTTCAAACTTCTTCGCCGGGCCACCCTTCACGTAGGGGGTTGTTTTTTTGACTCCTTTTCAAATAGTTTTCTATAGCTGACTGAGAGAAAAAAGTTTTTTTTAACAATTGTCTTTAGGAAAATTTTTTTGTTTTGGGGATATTTTGTACCGATTCGTACCCCAAACGAAAAAAAACGCAGGAAGACAATGTAAAAAAAAAAAAAAAATCTCACCAGCCCCCAAACCATTTTAAAAATTTTAAAGTCACAAAAAAACAAAATCCCAAGTTGAAAGGGGGTCCGTGACGAATTGAAATTTGAAATTATTTTGAGAGGGGGATATTGGCCTTGTACTGATCAGAAAAATTTGAAAAAAAAAACTTTGATTTTTTAAAAAAGCCGGTTTTAAAACCATTCCTTATTTTATTTGGTTGCATATTTTGGAAAATAGAAAAACGCGGTCGAATAGCCCTAAACAAAAACTAAAACAAAACCAAGCTTTTTAAAAGTGTTTAGTCAAAATTTATGTCTTCTCGCATAGCTATTCGTCATCCATAAACCATTTTTTGCTGTTACTTCATCTCCAGGCTAAATTTATGGGGGAGGGGGCAATGTCAGGGGTTCCCGCGCAATTAAATTTTTAAACAAAAACAAATTCAAAAAAAAACTGGCAAAAGAAGAAAAGTGTTTTGTTTACTAAAGTGGATAAAAAAACTTTTAGATGCTCCCTATAAAGGGCATTTTTTTTTACAAGTAAAAATCTACTAAACTTTTTACATTTTTTTCGTTACCATTTATTTTTTTCATTCTAATAATTTTTCGTTGAATATACCACACAAAGAGTACAGGTGTACCACTGGATATTAATAAATGACTTATGTAAACATGGTCATATTTCTTTTGGGGGGAGCTAACTTTTTTTGCCCTGGGGGTTGTGCAATTCGCAATATCATTTCAAAAATTTCCTAGACATTTTTAAACCGGGGGGCCCCTGTTCAATAAAACTCGCAGAAACAATAATAAGAATCTTAGAAAACCAGTTTCTTGTTGTTTTTTGTTTTTATTCAGGCATGAAAAAAGGACCATTATCTCGGCTCTTTGGCCCTCACTGCGACCTTGTTTATTTTCTGCCAAAACACGCGCATTCTATTTTTGTTTTTATCGGCAGCAGAGTAGCTCTGCACTTTTAAAATATGAGCCTAAATTAGGAGGACACACGTAAATCACCATTATGTCGATCCCCTTTTCTGAATGTGTATTCAAATATTATTTTTCTAATTTTCGGGAATGGTATGGACTTCAGTACCTCACACCTTGACTAAACCCCCCAATTTCCCTCAATATTTTTCACCCTTGTTTTTTTTAAAACGGTCAAGTTGTTCTGGACAGTTTTCCTTTACGGAATTTTTATTGTTGTTGATTGCGGGTTTTTCGTCTCATTTTCTTATTATTTGTCCATTCGGGATTTTGAATCAACCGAAGTAAAATGCTGCTTACAAATATCTGAGCTGAGCTTACTCTGTTTGACGAGTTTTTTTGGGGTAAATAATAGCAGTCTTTATTTTGAAATTTTCTTTTGCCTACCAAGCATTAAAAATAATACAAATTATGTTGATATGAATGTGTTGTAAAATGATTATAAAAAATCCAACATAATCAAATCCCTAGGCAAAATAATCCAATCTAGGGGTTTTTTTTTTTCTGACTTTAGGTAAACATTTAAAAAAAGCCCCGTCAATTGAGGGACTGACACAAAATGAATTGTCTTAAGTGTAGTGTAAAGATTATTTAATAATAAAAACTATATATGTTATTGTTTTTTCTCGCCAAAGGGATGGTTTTGTAGGGCCAGTGCCCTCTTTAGCCTTTAGGGAGTTAGGAAAAAGGAAAGTTTTGAAAGGGGGGTCAAACCCCTCATTTTGATTTCAAATAAAAAAACCTCGGAAAAAGACCTCAGTCAGGATTGCCGGTCTAGCGAGCTCGAACCCCCAGACCTCCCATGTCAAGCGCTGAGCGCCCGAGCCGACCTGTCGGTAAACCCCATATAGGCTATACTGCTGTCGGTTTTTTAGGGCAGTTTTGGCTTTTTGACAGGGACTACCAAAAAATTAGAAAAAAAAAAAATGCTCCCGTTAGGGAAACCTGACAATTGTTTTGGTAAAGCAACCCTTTTAAAACTTTTATGAATAAATTCGTGGTTTTCCCACCAAAGGGGCCGCGAAATCCTTTTACTCCCCTAAAAACAAATTGTTTTTTTTTAAATTAAAAAATACAGTAAAAAAGAATTTTACAAACCCAAAAAAATAAATTTATCTACTAGCTAATCACTGATTTTCATAGTTTTTATTTAAAATGGTCCCCCTTGAAAAATGGTATTTCGTAAACACGCGCAAAGATGCTGATCTCGATTCCTAGCTGCTGCCACCCGCAAATTGGCCAAAAATGAAAGGACTGAAATGATGTGTAAAACCTAATGTTTTCATAAAAAAGTTAAATGCGCGAGCAGTGATGCTAATAAGAATCTGTGAAAATGTGAAAACCGGTGTATGACCCCGATGACGGCAACTACTTAGCGATGGGATTCACATGGTGGGGTGGTGAAGAAAGACCTAGAGTAGTAGAAAGTGTGTAGAAAGACTTGGTGTATTGTCTGCCCTGATGAAAAAATCTTGTCTGTTTTAGTGTATTCTTTTTAGAAAAGTTGACAAGAACAGACAAGAACATTTTTTGACTAGAAACCAACAAGAATTATTTAACAAGAATGGACAAAAATACACTAGATAGCACAAGTGACAAGATTAGACAAGAACCAACATGACAAGAACCAAGAAGATCACACTAAACTACACAAGTACTTGTCAATGACAAGAATAGGGTAGTTCACACTAGAAGAAGATTAAACAAGAATAGACTAAATCACACAAGAGCGTATTTCAACAAAAATAGACTAGTTTAGACTATGACAAGAACCAAGAGATCACACAAAACTACACAAGTAGTTGTCAATGACAAGAATATGGTAGACTTTTTAAATTAGTATTCAGTCTTCTGACTATGATGTAAAACACCAAAATGTAAAAACTAAAGGATCATGCAATACGTTTAAACCCATTTTATATACCATTCTTTGGTTAAATATCGTGATATTGTACAACGCATTTTAACATTAATAAGTATAATACCAATAAATACTGAATACTGAAAACACTAAAATTGTCAGTATGTGTCAGTGTGGGGTTTAAGGTGTTGTGAAATTTATGTGCGGACATTTATGAGGTAGTGTCCTTTTCAATCACCAATCGATCTTTATTTTAACATGAATTTATTTTTTGAACTACAATAAATAATTAATATACCTTTAATATGTGTGTAGAAATAGAGTTAAAAAGATAGTCGTACAGATGTGATTCATCAAACTTCTTCTTTCTTCTTCAGTGAGACATCTTTCGTTTCATGGATGTTTGTACAAAATTCGAAAAAAAAAAATTAAACAACAACTTATGTTGGGGAAGTTTTATTTTGTAATTAATTCAAAATGCGTTCCTCAAAATTAATTTAATTAATTTCGAGATTAATAAAATATATTTTTAAATTTTCCTGTTAGGTATATTCTGTTACTTGACCCACAAGACTAAATAGAGGCTTTTATTTACTACAATTCAGAAATTAAAAAAGTCCGCCCCAACCGGGAATCGAACCACGGATCTCCCACATTCCCGGTGGACGTCTTAACCACTAGACCATCAGGACGGGTACATTTTAATCTCTGTATTGTAGTTGCATTATACATCTGAATGGGGTGGAACAGTACTGCAACGAATATCTGCTGCCTTTGAACTGGGCCACCCAAAAATTAATTATAATGTCATTCCTTTACGCAGGTATGAGCGAGGGTTTATTTCTCGATTTGGTTGATCGGGAAACACTCCCGTGGGTGTAATTGTTTTTATTTACTACAAATTTTTTTAATTTAATTTACCTCAATTCAGATGTATAATGCAACTACAAAACAGAGATTAAAATGTACCCGTCCCCGTGGTCTAGTGGTTAAGACGTTCACCTGGAATGTGGGAGATCCGTGGTTCGATTCCCCGGGTTTGGGGCGGACTTTTTTAATTTCTGAATTGTAGTAAATAAAAACAAATTTCACCCACGGGAGTGTTTCCCGATCAACCAAATCGATAAATAAGGCTTGTTTCCATTCCGTCTTACAACACTAATGTTCATACAAAATATACGTACCGTAGCTCCCATTTTTGTCATTCTCAAAACCTTACATCTTTCATAATGAAGAATATTTTATATATATTTTTTGTCAAAGGGCACTTTGCATGTTACAGAGATTTCGATGCTGCACAGTAACCTCGGCATCTCAATAGTAGTAGGCTACATGAAATATTAGATTGAATTGGAACGTTTTATTAGGACTTTTCGTCGTTCGTCAGATGACAGTATGATATAATATTCGTCTCAAAGCATGATCTGGATGGTACCACATAGAAGGTCCTCCAACAACCTACAGTCGAAATTTTCAAATAAAAATGATTGGCTAACTCCCGCAAATTAATTACTGTACATATTTATTATTACCCTTTCCCTTCAACATGAGTACGTAGCCCACTCGCACCGAGAGGACAAATAAAAGTCTTGGTTTTATGGCACTCACAGTCTACAATGTACCATAAGGGTGAATATTTACAATGCGTTTAAATAGCTAGGTACCCAAAACAATAAAGTACACAATCATTCCGACTCCTGCATTACGGTATGAGCATAATTAAAAAAAAATACAAAGAAAATAACAGCAACACGCGTTGTAATAACTAGAAGCTTCGTTAACGCTTTTCAGTCGAGGTTGATGGATGAGCTTTTGTGTTGACTATTTCTGTGCTATGATTACTAAAAAATCTCTAGGAACACATTGTGATTTTTGTAAAGTTTTTTGTAGTTACTTGTTATTATTAGGTACTAATTATTATTATACACCTATAAAAGGCTTATATTAAAACCTTTATTTCTATGATGTCAGCACAACTTTTTCAACTTTTTCTTTCAAAAGGCACTACATCACTATAATCTTAATGTCCATGTAAAATATGAACGTTGGAGCCACACCCGTTTGGTTAGAATCGGCCTAAATATCACAAAAAATATCATTAAAAAAGGGGAGAAAAAAATCGTAATAGTACAATTTCTACAAAAAATATTTCTTAGATTGACCCAAAAAATAATAACAAAATCAAAGTTTCGTGATTTCAAACGTTCCTTTAAAGTTAATTAAAGGGGCTATTAACTCAAAAAAAAAAATTTTTTAGCACATGATCTATAGCACAATACTACACTAAACTGACAGTTTAAAAAAAATTATATCTTGTAACTGTGATTTAACACGAATGTTTCAACTTTTTGACCCAGAAATTTAAGAAAATTGGTGTTTTGGGAAATTTCTTAAATCGGCTTTAACCTGCTTCTTTTTTGGTCCACATAGATACTAGAGCATAGTACCATTGACCTAAATTGCCCATTTTTTACATCGTGTCTTGAAACTGTGCCCAAATATACCCTCAAACACGCAAAAATATGCATTCCAAAATCACACCCTGTCTTGGTAATCAGCATATTTTGACCAACTACTTGCCCAAATTACAAAACAAAATATAGAGAATTTTTACAGAAAAGGCGGGTATAGAGTACGTCAATAATGGCCAATATTTTTTTGGATCAAAATCCTACAAGGTCACGGGGCATAAAGATCGTCCCCATGTTATTTCTTATGGGAGATTTTGCCGTGGGACCTAGCTCGGAAAATGTCATGTTTGACAATTTTTTTTCTGTTTATTGCAAAATTCATTACTAGTTAGCTAAAATCAAAAAAAAATCCAAAGAAATATTTCGCGATTGTACCCATAAACGTGTCAAGTCTAAGTTCAGAGATTTCGAAGGTCCATTCCAATTTTCATAAAGTTTGGATATGCCGTTTGCCCGGTAGAGAGCGAACAAACAGACAAAAAAAACACCCGACCTATTTTTCTCGGGGTAAGTGAAATTGAAGTCATCGCTTCGCTCATCTAAATACCCGTAACACGAGTCACGACACAGTCATGGGGTGGAGACACAATATAAGTTATTAAAAAAAAAAGAAAACGACGGTGAGACACAGTTTGTCAGTAATAGATCAGACTTTACCTCAATATCGTTAGAAAAGGTTTTCGTCGCCTTGTCTCGGCAGAATAGTTGCATATTCCCAAATATCTTAACTAGGAAAACGCTTAAGTCCCGCCGCGTTGTTGGATGAGCGTAATTGGTGCATTGACCTGCCATGTGTTATGCAGATTTTCTGTTGTTTTGTGAAAAAATTATTACTAAGTCGATTTTTTTTTAAATTAAATTAAATTAAAAAAAAATTAACTTTATTCTTTAATTTTTTAAATCGTTTTTTTAAAAAAAAGAAAAAAATCGTAAAATTGCTATTTTCATACAAATAATTATTCGATTGCGCTCAATTTAACACAAAATAATAATTCATAAAATTAAGGTTCTGTAAAAAAATCATTACAATAGGATAAAGCATGTAGGTGTTATAAGTGAAAGAATTGTTAAAAAAAAGAAAAAACCCGTAAAATTTCGTTTTTCATGAGAAATAATTTTTCGATTGTTCTCAATTTTCACACGAATATCTTAATTCATAAAATTAAGGTTCTGAAAAAAAATCATTAAAAATCGGATTAAGCATGTAGATGTTATAAGTCGAAAAAAATTTTTTAAAAATCGAAAAAAATCGTAAATTTGCGATTTTCATTAGAAATAATTTTTCGATTGCGCTCAAAAACGTGGCAGTTTAAGTTCAGAGATTTCGAAGGCCTCCAGAAAATTTCATCTCAATTGGAGTATCGGTTTAGCCGGAATCGTGCGGACAAACAGACAAAAATGCAGAAAAAAAAAACATTCCGGATTTTTTTCTCCAGTGTAGTGAAATGGAATCTTCGCTTCGCTCGCTTCGCTCGCTACGCTCATCCAATGATACCTATAGTAGTAGTTTTACTGCTCGCTAGGTTTCAACTTTTAAGTACGTACATGCGTTGTTATTTTGCTTCCAGTCCGCTCATGTGGTGTTCGATCTATTCAATTTGGAGGGCAGATTTTATTTATTTTTATTTTTTATAAACGCGTTCATGGAAGAGCATATGGCCTACCTCCGTGAATTCCTACATCAAAAATAAGTTGGTCGAGAGCGATTTTCACGAGAAATAATTTCTTGATTGTTCCCTAAACCATGGCGTATTTAAGCTAAGAGATTTTGAAGGTCCCTTGAAACGTTTTTTTGTTTAGCTGTGCTTTAAAATTGTTTTCATAACGTATAAATTATGAACCATCATCAGGCACCTTTGCCTTTAGTTTCTAGCTACGCCTCTGCATCTAACTTACTGTATTTGACTACAAAATATGCTCAAGGATTATTTTATTACCCCTGATTTTTTGGGGGTGGGGGGTGCCTTTCATAAATATATTACCATTTTGGACTATAGTGTAGTCAACACGCCGAGTGTAAAATTAAATTATGAGCAATTTAGTTTTAAATTGAAGTAACACATGTCTTTCACCAGGGAATAATCTGGAATAACAGTCTAATCGTTGAGTGAATATATATATTATTTACTCAACGATCTAATGGTACACGATCTATTTTGTCAGGCGGTAAAAATACGAGTTTTGTACCGGCAGATAAAATTTCGTGCATAAAACGTAATGTAAAAAAAACATTTCCCTTGTAAAAGAATGGAAGACATGGTGTGTTGTTTCAATTAAAAACCAACAACCTTTGCTCAACATTTAATTTTGCACTTGGTGTGTTGGCTATAATCCAAACATTGTAATACAATGGTTGATTGGCGTTGGAGGTGATGTCCCGGAAAAAAAAACATTTGCTGGTGTAAGTCCCTCTTTCATTCAGCGAACTTTTGTTGACTTTTCTTTTTCAAAATGTTAGAAAATCGACAACAAATAACCATAGTTAAATCAACATGTTTACATTTTATAAATCAACCAGCAACCCTAGAATTTTAAAGACGTTACTCCTCGTTACTTAACGATTTCAAAGATACCGGGTCTCGAGGCCCATTGCGATTGGTTCACCGGGTCACGTAGTGCGTTCGTTTTGGGTCCACCGACCGTCGAGAATTTTTCGCGATCGGTGTACCATGCAGTCGAAAGGGAAAAAGACCGACTTTCGGACTACTTTCCGAGTAAGCGAAAATTTCTAGTTGACAGTGACTATACTAAATCTAAATCCATCTTTCGTTTTTGTACCCTCGGAAGGTCCCAAGTCCACGCGTTCTCAAGATATTAGATCGTAAACAAGTCTTACTTCAATCTCAAACCGGAGGTTAAAATTCAATCAAGTGCAAAACAAAATTTAAAAACAAAACTTTTTCAAATCACAATGTATTAGCGGATTTGATGAGGCAGTGTTGGAATGCAAAATTTACTTGAGAAAAGTAATTTAAGAGCTATAAATAAATGACTTAAATTTTACTGAGAGAATTAGCTCTTAATAGGTAGGTAATAATAATAATAGGTAATAGGACATTTATATGAATGAAAGTTTTCCAATACTGTAGGCTATTTGTTTTGTGTTTATTAAAGTTCCTCTGACTTAAAGAGGAATGCGTTTTTAGTAACAGTTCCCAGTCTCACAAAACAACAACAACAACAACAACAAAAAACAACAATAACAACAACAACAAAAAACAACAAAAAACAACAATAGCAATAAGAATAAGAATAAGAATAAGAATAAGAATAAGAATAAGAATAAGAATAATGAATATAAGATTTTTAAGCATAAACCCGCTTTAAGGACATAGTTATTGATTAATAGCAGTTGTCCAAAAAGTTTGCCCCGACTGGGGTCCCAACTGGGACAACAGCTATTAATCAATAAATAATAATAATAATAATAATAATAATAAATAATAATAATAATAATAATAATAATAATAATAATAATAATAATAATAATTAAGTCAATGATAGCAGTTGTAATAAAAAGAAATAACAATAATAATAAAAATTGATTATAGCAGTTGTCGTAAAAGTTTGCCCCGACTGGGGCTCGAACCCAGAACCCCCGGGCTTAACGTGCCATAGCTCTACCAATTGAGCCACCGGGTGACAGCAGAAAAAATCTTTACTAAACTGCTATTTGTTGCGACTGTTGACTTCCATGACATAAATCCAACAGAAGACTGCAATGTAACTGTCAAATCTGAAAGATCACATGGATAAATCCAATCAGATCTCATCTCCATAAGTTTGGGTAGTATGAATATAAGGTTTTAAGCATAAGCCGCTAAGTTATTGATTCAGAATGTCTATGTCCTTAGAGCGGCTTATGCTTACAAACCTTATATTCAATAAAAATAATAAAAATAATAATAAATAATAAATTTTATAAAATAATAATAATAATAAATAATAATAATAATAATAATAATAATAATAATAATATAATAATAATAATAATAATAATAATAATAATAATAGCTCCGATAGCGCAGTTGGTAGAAACATCGGTTTTAAAAAGCCCAAGGTTCTGGATTCGAACCCCAGTCGGGGCAAACTTTTTGACAATTGCTATCATTCACTAATTATGTTCTCAAAGCGGACTTATGCTTAAAAAACTTCTGCTATTGTTATTATTTGGGTGGTGGGGGGGGGGAGGGGGGTGAAGTTGCTATGTGGTTTGATGGCTCTTGTTTGATTTTGTTTTGGGTATAATATAATATGTATTTATATATATAACCGGTATATAAAAATAATAACACACACTAGTAAGTGTAACACGCGACTCGTCGAAATGACCCGTTTCACACCTTTTTTAATAATAATAATAATAATAATAATAAATTTATAATAATAATAAAATTCATAATAAAACGCACTTGGACGCATTTTTGTACTTTACATGATAGTATTATGATACCGGCCAACATGATAAGATAATTTATTGGGTGGTGTTACATGTTTTACAGTGTATAGGCCTACATATTATACATTAGTGTTTGACAATAATCAATGTATTGGATTTCCATTTTTTGGCCAGTAGTAATTTTTGGCCCTATAGTCTAAACCTTATAATTAATTTTATCTGGCAACTATCGGGATGAGAGGAAGAGGAATTATTTTAATTTTGTGTTGTCACCTCCTCCCCTTCTTCTCCCCCACCCATTACTGAACTTAGATTCGTCCCCGCCTATAAGCTAGAACCATTTTAATTATAAATTTTAATTCATTATGTGAAACATGCCCCGGGTAAACCCTTTTCGGGTTGCTAGGTATTTTGGAGTCACGCAGTTTAGAAGGAAATGACCATTCCTGTATTCGCGTTTTTACGAAGAAAAAGCTTAAGCTTTACTGCTTGAGTACAACTGTCAGTTAATTTTATAATAATGTGAATTTCAATTTCCTTGATACAAGGATTGGGGTTTGTGTCTTAAAATGCGGACTGAAATAATATAGATTAAAAAAAAACACAGCCATTAGGGAAAATTTCAAATATCTTGGCCACAACCTCATGTCAACAGAACTAGAAGAGAAGACTGTCCCAGTCGAATAAATTACACGCTCGGTAGAGATGTGCCCAATGCGTTTACAAAAGGTTTTATGATGGATTTCTCTTTTAAAATACGCTCTTTTGTGATTTTGTCTATTCCTCTTTAATCTTCTTTTAGTGTGAACTACCCTATTCTTGTCATTGACATTAGTGTTGTGTAGTTTGGTGTGATTCTTGGGTTTTTGTCCTTTGGATCTGCTCTAATTTTTTTACTCGTCTCATTTAGTGTATTCTTGTCCATTCTTGTATGGAGGAATTCCTGAGTTGCCGGCCACCTGCAACAGCTATGTCTGCATGGCGACGCCATGCCGTGGTCTAGAGTGCTCGCAGTCAGTGCAAAGTTGCATTCGTCGAGGCAAGCAGGCCCGGGCAGGCTTGTGTGAGACCACAGCAATCTTCCAAGATTTGTTAAATTATAACCCAGTTCCCTTGATTGTTGCTTCATTGCCTGTTTCAGGTTTATTACCAACAAGCAGGAACATTGTGCGGTTTTTATAAAAATAAGCCCCTTGTTTGTTTCAGATTGAATGAAAACACACCCTGAGGAGAGCAACCACTGTTATTCTGATTAAAACAACAGTTTCAGATTCAATCTAGAAGCTTTGGTGAGCGAGAGAGCAAACATTGTCAACTGATTATTAATTATTTTTTCAGATTGAATTCAAACCTGCCTTGAGGAGAGCAAACCACAACCACTGTTATCCGATAGAGGGCTAATCTTAAACAAAACAGTTTCAGATTATTCTAGAAGCCTTGATGAGTGAGAGTGTAGCATTGACATCCGATTATTAATATGATTGTTTTAGATTGAATGCAAACAAGCAATTTAAGAGAGCCAAGTTATCGATTGTTTGACTAATCTTAAACAAAACACTTTCGGATTTATTCTAGAAGCCTTGGTGAGTGAAATAGCGAACTTTGCCAACTGATAAACCCGGTAATAAATAAATTGTTTATTTCCAGATTGAATTAAACAAGCAGAAACCATTGTATTTGTAACCCGTTGTCACTAATCAAAAGAAGATTGCATGGAACCTTGGTGAAGAGAGTGAACATTGCCCACTGATTAGTTATATAATTGTTTATTTCAGTTCAATGAAGAACCTTTTTACACGTTAATATACAATACCATTGTTTATTTCAGATTGAATGCAAACGAGCCCTTAGGAGAAATATTATTACCTTATTCATTGTCACCACTCTTTAATAAACAAAATTGTTCAGATTTTCCTTTGGGGCAAGAGTGAACATTATTACTCACTGAAATTAATAATACACTACCATGGTTTATTTCAGATTTAATGCCAACAAGACCAATGTTCCCATTGCAACTAAACTGTATTATAATATAATAATAACACTAACTGTAGACTTTCCACAGACATATGCAGGCAGCCTTTGGTGAGAGATAAAACTATTGTTTCCCAACTGTCACTTTAAACCCTATTAATGTTTGTTTTTCCAGATTAAATGCAAAATTTGGAAGAGAGAGAGAGAGAGAGAGAGGGACCATTGTTAACCCCATTCTCTAAAACTTTCAATGATTGTTCAGCTTAAATTGCCCAAAAAAGCAGGATTGCAGGAGCAATCATAATTTACCATTGTTACCTTTTGGTTGCAGCTATCATTGTTTTAATGCAAGCAATTAGCTATAGGCCTACCAGTATTTTTGGCCTTGTCTATTCTCATCTAGATTAGTGTATTCTAGTCAAGTCAGCTCTAGTAAGGATTAGTTGTATTTAGTCTTGTCTATTTTCATCTAGATTAGTGTATACTAGTCAAGCCAGCTTTAGTCAGGATTTGTTATATCTAGTCTTGTCTATTCTCACTTTGAATGGCTTTTTGTCTTGTCTGTAACATGGGTCATAATAGAGTCTGATCTTGTCGTTCTGTTACTGACATTCTTGTCCAATTTAGTCTAAATTAAAAGTAAAGTTGACAAGAATTTTCATCAGGGTGTGGTGAAAAGCTAGCAAATCAAGTTATGTTTCCTAGCAATTGAAAAAGTTATTTATTTTTACTAAAACATAGTCAACAATTGACATCAAATTGCTGAATTTTGTTGTATTTGTTTACCAGACATGCTAAGTACTACTTGGCTGAAGGGGGTGCCGCGAAATTATTAAATGTGCAAAGGGGTGCCTTGAGTTGAAAAGGTTGGGAACCACAGGTCTGTAATGACGTTTTGTTATGCTACATAAATGGTTGAAAAATTAGTTCAAGTTTTAGTAAGTTTAGTTCGCTTCTTTTTTATTCCGTCATCCTAAATGTACGCAAACAACAAATTTTTCGCTGCTCGCTACTCAATATACTCCAGTAATACTCTGTAGCAGCCCTGAAACTGCCATAGGGAATTCAAGGGAGAAGTTTAGTGAGCCACCGAGGCCTGACGTAGTTCGACATAGTTCGTATGACCATGCGTGGGAGAGCGCTGGTGGCAATCTCGTCACATCTCGTGAAATCTCGCTTCGGATCTCGCGAATTTGAAAAAAAATCGGTTTTTTTTGCCTTCGGTGACGTTTCCTGTCTGAACAACTCTAAAAGATGAAATAAATATCCCCTACTAGCCCTACATATACGCATCAAGAAAGTACATTTAAAACAAAGGCTTACGTATAACATAGATCGTATTTCTCAAATCCTATGGGGGTTTATTTTTGTATGAAATTGCAACAAAGCTTGGGTTCTGCCCTTGGCTCACTGTCAGCTGTCATGTTTTTGAGTTTGTATTTTCGAGGGGTTTTCACTTGACTAGCCCCTAGGCTTACTGGGGTTTAGGCCTAAATCTTGCGTATACCTAAAATTTTAATAAAAATTAAAGGTTCTAAGTTACGTAGTGCCTGGCGTAGGCCTACCTACAAAGCCATGAACCCAAGATGTAGCACCATTAAATAACCACGAATTGGATACAAAGGTAGGCCTAGGGCTAGCCCTAGCACTAGCTAGGCTAGGCTAGGGCCTAGGCTACATCTTGGCTTTGGGCATTTTGGTAGGAGTATTTAAAAAAAAAAACACTTGAAAACATCAGGAATGATCGTTTCTAGCCTCTGAACTACTAGGCTAGGCTAGCCTATCATTCAGCAAATTTTTTAAATGCCCAGTAGGCCTATAGCCCTAGCCAATGATTCAACTTTGTTTGGAAAGCATGCCTACATTTTGTTGCCAGTTTATTGTATTGCTTTCCTTTCTCTCTCTGTGTTTTGTAGGCCTTATATTTCTGTGAATGTCTTTGAATATGAATAACCATTCTAAATTTCCTAATTCATTTTGTTTTTCTATGCAATGAGGCTATGCAATGAGCTGTGGGCTGAATTATCAGGGAGCAATTATCTGATTGGTTAGTCTTGTTTTGTTCAGTTAGGCCAACAATTGGTTTGTTTTAAAATTTGTGTCCAGTCCAAGACAGTAAGAAAGGGGCAAGTGAATTTAGGTCCCAAATTACTGTTTGATGAATCCAAAATTTTAATTCCCAATAGTGTTGTAGGCAGTATTGTGCAACTTTTACATTCATAAACACATAGGGCCTATAAAACATAATAGGCCTACCTTGAATGAGTAAACAAACATTGTAAAGCTGTCTGCGTAATTGTTGTGATTGCTAGGCCTACCGCCTACGTGTCACTACATATTTTCTCCTTTTCTGGTTTCAGGGGTTCATCTCAGACGACTCGGACTCCGCCAAGGTCCAAACATAAACCCAAGGAAGCTGATCATTTGCAGAACTCACCTCTGACCCAGCACCTCCCTGCTCCAGAAAAATGCACCCGGCCTACCTATTTAATTTGTAAATTAGGGCCTATGTGTTTTTTCATTTATCAATTCAGTTACCAAAATTCTTAGGCTTCAAAGGAGGACAATTTATATTCAATTATTGAAACGTGGGCTTACGTTACTTCCCCAAGGAAAGTTTGTGAGATATTGATATTACATATTTATGGACAATATACCGGTACTGCTTTTCTATTGAAGCCTAGCCTTAGATGTGTTTATATTAATAAGAAGCTGTTATTTGTTATTATTAGGCTCTTATAGGATATGCCTACGGTTCCACTTTGTTACTAAAAACTCGTGTGATAACACAATTGAATAAAAAACCGGTTATCAAATTGATATTTTTCATTTTTGGTGTGTGTACCCTAAACATGACCTCTTGTTCCAACTTAAACGAATAATTATTGTGATTTACCTATAATATTATGTAGGGCCCACTTGTCTTTCTCTTTGGGCAAAAACTTGCTTTATTCTTTATTTCCTGCATAATTTTAATATGAACATACTGGTAAGTTTCAATCACAAATTGATTATTGATTAGGTACACTTGGAAACAACATGTTTTGTATGTTAACTACACTATTTTTTCACTGTTCTTTATAAGAAGAATTTAATTGCTTGTGTAACTAAATTTCCCCACTAAAGAATAGTGCAAAGTTAGAAAAATGTTTGATTAACATGCAATTTAAGTTCTTTATTTGTGTATTTTCTCTATTGTATTGTCATTATTATCTCATAGTATTGGTTATGTATGTTCATTTTTTCTTTATTATGTAGATTTTGAATAATCAAGTTATTTGCAGCAATGGAGTGAGATAAGTAAGTGCATTACAGAAAAATCAAAGTTCACAATCAATTTGAATGTCCCTCCCATTTCCCCTCCATTTCCCAGTTAGTTAACTGACCCCCCGGGACAGATGGCGCTAGTAGTGGCAAAGACTTCCTAGCCCGACCTATGGCAGTTGCGCTTTCTTAACCGACAGGTTATATACTACATCTTTGCTCTGTAGTGTGTGTCACTGCTCGGGCGTTAGACCAAGGTCATCTTTACTCTCTATGATACTATCGCTTCGCTCAGTCAGAAAACGACGCGAAGTAGAGATAGTTCGCCGGAGAGCCCAATGAGCGGCAGCACTGAGCGGCAGTGGTTGGACGCGTCGAATTTCCGCGCCACGACTGATCCGCGAGAAATTTTTTCAAGTTTTTGCAATGCACTCGGAACTTCAGCTCGATCTCGATAGTGCCTAGACCAATTTTGAAGTGTTAACCTCGTTGGAAAGTGCACTTTCGTGCCAAGGGTCTGACTGGGACTTATAAAACGCGATTTTCAACGTACACACACACGCACGCATCGCAGATAAACAGAATAAATGCCGTTTAAGTTGAATGGAGATCACTCCGTTCGCTGCGCTCACTCGTTTAATAAATTTATATATTCGTCTGAAATTTGAGCGTAATCTAAAAATTATTTCGCGTGAAAATCGCAATTTTACGCTTTTTTCGTTTTTAAAAATTACACTCATCCAACAACGCGCCTGAAAAAGCGTTTGCGGAGCTTTCTAGGTTATTTATTTATTTATCGTCTATCCTATTCAGTTGAAAACTGATTTACAAAGGAGGACAACTAAATAAATCTACGTACATAGAATATGCAGATACAGCAATGAACTTTCATTTTTTATTTGGATTGGGGGCGCGTCAACCGTTAGGTCATAATGCACCACTCGAGCCTAGGGGATATGGGGAGGAGGGGCCTATGCTGGCCAGAACCAGCCACGGGTAAGGTTAGGAAGGGGCGTTCTCACGTCGCGGTCATCGTTCGTGGTGTCATTGTCGTCATCGTCGACGAGGGGTCGTCAAGGGAAGTTCCAGCGTCAAGTAGTAAGAACGGATCTGGGACTGTATGATTTCTTGGAAAGGACTGATAGGGAATGGAATGACTTGCCGGGGAATATTGTAGCTAGTGGGCTTTTGAGTGAATTTAGATCGTTTATAAGAGGAAGTGGTTGCCACCGGGCGAAAGGGCCCATTTGCAACCGTTAAGAAAATGTTATGTTATGCAAGGTCCCCGACGACGATTTCCAGAGCTCGCCTCTAGATTCGGGGAGTAATATACTACCCTTCATACAGCTGATGTTTGCGAGGTGGACTTTTTCTCTTGAATCGCCTTTAACGATTAGCAGAGCCATGCTCTGGGCCTTGAACAACGAAGATTATAAACTTCCGTGATAATGTACTCTACTCTACCCTGTTGCATTCTTCTTTCTTTATTTTAATTTTTCCCCCCGTAGACCGTTACATGGTAAGATATGGGTTTTCGTCACTGAATTAATTAACTAAGTACAGTCATAAAATATATACAGTTAATTAAATAATTACAGTCACAGAAAATATAATCACTAATAGTATATTCCAGGTTCATAAATTTATTACTTGCGGTAATGCCATACAACAAGAAAAGTTCTTGGGTCCCGCGACTAGGAGTCTTCACTTCTCGAGCCAGTATGTAACTTGGGCTCTGAAGCCAGGACACAGACACAGCACCGTCGTTGCTGGACGAGAGAGCAAGCCACATTTCGAGTACCAGGTACCCGGAAACATTTACAGTTGGTTTATAGGTAGAGATACGTTTTTTAAGCATTTATATTTAGAATATTTAGCATTAATTTTGACAAATTTAGCATTTTATAGCATCAATTGTTTTCCTTTCCACGAGACCCTTTTAATGTAGGGTGTTTTTTTTTGCACTTCTTATGTTAAATGATGAATTATAGGAACATTTCAATTCAGTATAGTCACATAAAACACTAGAATACATTGATAATCTATGTAGTTCTCAAAGGGCACTCTATACATTATTTTTAGTAAAATTACAAATAAGCATTTTGAATCGTCACAAAAATTTGCATTTTGTAGCATCAAAACCTAAAATACTAATCCTGTATCTCTATTTATAGGTAATTAGTAAAGCAAAGTCAATTTCAACAAATGAAATGTTACATTCCATAACATTACTATAGTAAGCATGTGCTGTCTTCTTTCTCCTCGAAGCCACGGGCGTTGAATAGCAAGGGGTGGGGGAAACTATTTTGTATCAGTGGCGCGAGGAGATAGTTGTTGACGGCTAGCAAGAGCAGGCGCATATGAAGGGGGGAAAATTTTTCCTTAAAAAAGTGGGCGTGGGGGGTAACTAGGAGGGTCTCGCAGTGGCGTGCCCATAATGTATGTAAGGTGTAACAACGGTGGTGAATGAAATAAAATCTGATAATTAGAAGAGGGAGCGCAGCGACGAGTCTTACAACGTAAGTCGAACGGGTCTTCGTCGTTACTTTGTCTGTCTGTGCGATGAAAAACGACCAAACAGATTGATGTGAAATTTTAAACAGACATCCGTGATCAGTATACTGAGAACTTCTAACAAAATGAGCAAAATCCTTTGCGATTTTAACTTACAATAAATAATAAATTGAAAAATAGTCTGAAAATGTGTGGAGTTTAATATTTAACGAAAATTGTTTTGTTCTTGAAGAAATAATTTGTATCAAATCATGTTTGTCAGACGGTGAATGCATGCAGTGACAAAGGTATAACAAATCTCCACTTTCAAGATTCCCAAAAGTTCCGCTGGGAGATTGAGTAAACCTTGCAATCTTCACTCGTATTTCGTACTGGCTGTTTCCATATTAATGTATATTAAGCATTTTCAAAACATGTTCTTTAATTTTTTAATACAATCCAGACATAAAAAAATCTAACCTGACCATTGTTTGAACCTGGGTATCCCACATTCCTGGTATACAGGCGCCAGTATAGACTAGGTCTAGGAACACCCCAAAGTCGTTGCTAGACGAGTGAGCGAGTAATGTGTTGTGTAGGCCTACCCGGGAACACTTGCATTTAAGTTGATTGATAAGGTATAAATAATTTGTATTTTAATTGGTATAAGGCGCGTCACAGTAACAGCGTTGAGTGACTAATATTAGTCACTCAACGGTAACAAGCCTTAGTTAGGGGGAGGAAAGAGAATGTTAACGCGGTACTCGACACATTACTCGAGCTCACTCGCCCAACAATGCCTTCGCGTTTTCTTTTTGCATTAGGCCCTACCCCAATTTATGTTGAATACTACACCCACGAACAATTAGTTCTTGAACACAAAAATTAGATTGTACTCACGTAAAACATGGTTTTGAATTCCCTCGTTGAAACCTTTTTCTAAAGTTTACTTTTTGATTAAGGCGCGTTAACCGTAGGTCGTAAGCGCCCTCCTAGCCTAAAGTCTGTCCATACCTTGAGGTACAAGGTGACCAGTGACTGCCAAGACGTATCGGTCGCCCCCGTCGACGGTTCGCTTTGTACCGCAGGGAGGCACAGACTTTAGTGAATGTGGGGGAGGAAAATCCCATCGTGATGGAGCTCGTCTGAGTGTAGGGAAAGAAGTCCCCGACCACGAACGTCAGAGCTCGCCTCTAGTTTCAGGGAGTTTTTCCGGCCCAATTGTTAGCTGGCTAGATTCAAGTGGAAATCACAGAACACATGACTTGGTAACAATACAGAGTGACAAGTTTATTGGATCAAGATCTTGTTATAAGCTACACACTACACAGGCTGAGTCAACGCAGAATAACCTCTAGAGTTTGAACACAATGACGATCTTCAATCTACTATTGAACACATAATCAGTCCAACTCTGCAACCCTCTTTCTCGGAATTGTGCTTCTATAGCCATGATGTCGCGCAGGCAATCTTCTCTGCTCTGCGGTCTACAGTTCTACTGAGCCAGACTGTGGTGGAACATCAGTCTGCTAGGACGAGTTCTTGGGTCCCGCGACAATTGGAGTCTTCACTTCTCGAGCCAGTATCTTACTGGCCTCGGAAGCCATGACACAGCTTCCTCAGCCAAGACTGTGGGTGGACATCGGGGGTGGGGGGGGGGCAGTCTGCTAGGACGAAGTTCTGCGACAATTGGAGTCTTCACTATGCCATATCTGACTGAGCTCTGAAGCCAGGACACATCCTTCCTAAGGCCAGAACTGTGGTGGAACACCAGTCTGACTAGGACGATTCTTGGGTCCCGGCGACAAGGAGTCTTCGCTTCTCGAGCCAGTATCCGTACTGAGCTCTGAAGCCATGACACAGCTGTCCTCACCAGACTGTGGTGAGACATCAGTCTGCTAGGACGAGTTCTGGTGGGTCCCCCGCGACATTTGGAGTCTTCACTTCTCGACCAGTCATCTTACTCACTCTGAAAGCCAGGACACAGCTTCCAACAGCCAGCCTGTGGTGGAACATCAGTCTGCTTAACCAGGACGAGTTCTTGGGTCCCGCGACAAGTGTCTTAACTTCTCGAGCTATATCTTACTGAGCTCTTGAAGCCAGGACAGCTTCCCTCGCCAGACTGTGGTGTAACATCAGTCTGCTAGGACGCGTTCTTGGTCCCCGCGACAAGGTAGTTTCACCTTCTCGGAGCCGTATCTTTACTAAGCTCTTGTAATAGCAGTACACAGCTTCCTCGCCAGACTGTGGTGGAACATCAGTCTGCTAGGACGAGTTTTAGGGGCCCGCGACAAGGGTCTTCCACTTCTCGATCCATATCTTACTGAGGCTCTGAAGACGGACACAGCTTCCCTCAGTCCAGACTGTGGGTGACACTGGGGACATCAGTCTGCTAGGAAAGATTTTCTTGGTCCGGCGACTAGGAGTCTTCACTCTCTACCAGTATGTAACTGGGCTCTGAAGCCAGGACACGCTTCCTCAGTCCAGACTGGGTGGGACATCAGTCCTGCTAGAAGAGTTCTTTTCTTTGGTCCCGCTACTTAGGAGTCCTTCTTCACGTTCTCGAGCCAGTATCTTACTGAGCCGCTGAAGGCAGGGACAACAGCTTCCTCAGCCAGACTGTTTGGTGAACATCAGTCTGCTATGACGAGTTTCTTGGGCCGCGACAATTGGAGTCTTCACTCTTCTCGAGCCAGTATCTTACTGAGCTCTAGCAGGACAGTCAGCTTCCTCAGCCAGAACTGTGGTGGACATCAAGTCTCTAGAAGAGTTCGTGGTCCCCGCTACTATAGGAAGTCTTCACTTCTCGAGCCAGTAACTGGGCTCTGAAGCCAGGACACAGCTTCCTAGCCAACTCTGGATGGGACATCAGTCTGCTAGGAATGAGTTCTGGCTCCTAAACAATATAAATCAACACCCACAAAAGAGATAGTAACCCGGCCCTCCACCAAACATTTTTTTTAAGGCTTTTTACCCCTCATTTTTCGTTTTTCTAAATATCAACTACATTGCAGCCTACAGTACAGTTCAACGCAATTGAAAACCTGCACTATTAGAACACCAAAAATTATTTGTTTCAATTTTCTGATCGGGCTAACGGCAAACATTGCATTTCCAAATAGTTTCAAACTGCAATTAGCCTTACATCTAGCATATCACTCAACGTTGATGGTTGTGTTAATTTGAGATTAATGTGGATGAGCGAAGGTCGAAGACTTCAATTTCATTTTGTGTTTTTTTTTTTCACTTACGTTACCCCAAGAAAATAGCTCGGGTGCTTTGTTTTTGTTAGGTTTTTTTGTCCCGTCTGTTCGCTATCTCCGGGCAAACGGCATATGCTATCTTGATGAAAAATTGGAGACCTTCGAAATCTCTGAACTTAGATCTTCCTGTTTTTTGGGTATAATCGATCAAATATTTCTTTGATGATTATCGTACTTTTACGATTTTTTTTTCATTTTTTCATGAGATATTTTCTCGATATTTTGCCACTCTACCCAATATTGATGAAACTTGTATGGGAACGTTTTTAATTTTGTACTGAAATTATATATGTTATGATTTTTAGATGACTTATTGAAAAAATATTTTCTTAAAAGAATCGATTTTTACGTTTTTTTTTTTCCCGTTTTTAATACGATATTTTTCGTGATATTTTTGCGATCTGACCAAACCGTTGGGGGCTTAACTTTCATATTTTACATTGAACAGAGATTATGTGATGTCGTGCCTCAGTTGAAAGAAAAAGTTGAAAAAGTTGGTCAAAATTCATAGAAAAAAGGTTTTAATATAAGCCTTTTACAGGTGTATAATTAACAAGTAATATCAAGTAACTACAGAAAAAGTAATGAGATTCACTTAAAAACGTAATCATTGGACAGAAATATTTTAAAAAAAGCTCATCCATCAACGCGACTGGAAATAGCGTTCGCGAAGCGGCCTAGTGTTTAACTGATTGTCATCAGTTTATAAACGAGAAATAAATTGTTTTTCGGCACAGAGTCCTCTGCGAATTTTTCCGTTTTCCGGTACAGATTGACAAAAATTACCAGTTATCTAAAAAAAAATCGTGGTACATACCAAAGTGTAAAATTACTAGGGAAACGCCAAAGTCGTTGTTAGACGAGTGAGCAAGCCATGTGTTGAGTACCCGGAAATATCCCCTTTTCCTCCCCAAAACCTAAGGCTGAATCTAGCTTGCATGGGCATATTTCTCCTCCACAGCTTATTAAGCTAGAGTGGTGCATTAGGCCTTACAGTGTTGACGCGCCCTTCCTACAACTAATCTCAAACCCCTCTCATTTATACTCATGATATATTAATATTACAGAGTATTCAACACATGGCTTGCTCACTCGTCTAACAATGACTTTGGCGTTTTCCTAGTATATTATGAGTATAAATAAGAGGGATTTGAGATTAGTTGTTATAAGGGCGCGTCAACACTGTAAGGCCTAATGCGCCACTCTAGCCTAACATACTGTGGAGAAAATGCCCATGCTAGCTAGATTCAGCCTTAAGTTTAGGGAGGAAAGGGGATGTTCCCGGGTACTCAACACATGGCTTGCTCACTCGTCTAACAACGACTTTGGCGTTTCCCTATAGTGTTACCGAGTACCCAACACATAGCTTGCTCACTCGTCTAACAACGACTTTGGCGTTTTCATAGTATGGTTTCAGAGGGCGTCAACCAATCGTGTAGTCGTTGTCGCCGTCTTCGTACTGAATGGAGGCTTTGACATAGTTGAGGTTAAGTTGATTTGGATTAAAGGCGCGTCAACTGTTAGGTTATAATACGCAACTCTAATCTAGGGGATATAGGAAGGAAAACCTTATGCAGAACAGAATCAGCTACAAGTAGGTGAAAGGAAAAGAGGGGTTCTCACGTCGTGGTCGTCATAGTCTTTGTCATCGTTCGTGTCGTTATGGTCGTCGTCGTTGCGGAGGAGGAGAGGTCCCCGACGACAACTACCAGAGCTCGCCTCTAGTTTCGAGGAGTAATATTCTACTTACCAGCTAACGTTTGTGAAATGGAGTTCGTTTTGGGCGCGAGCCATCTCTTGGCCAAATGTCCGCCTATATCTATAATAGACTTTCTATCGCATGACATTGACACTTAGGAAAACAAAAATCAAAACACGTGGTGACAACCACCGACTGTGTGATTTTTTATCCGTCACTGAAAACAATGTTTTTAATTTATTTTATATAACCATGGCTGTGGCCTTCTATACGTATTTGCAAATGAAACATGTGCAATCTAAGTTAAAATTTTTAAGATTTTTATTTATTGTAAGTTTAAATCGCAACGGATTGGGCTCATTTTGTTAGCAGTTCTCAGTTACCTGGTCACGGACGTCTGTTTAAAATTTCAGCTCAATCTATTTAGCCGTTCGGCCGTATGAGCCCGGACAGACAAACATACAAACATTTATTGGACAATGCTCACGGCCAAGGCCCGATCGAGTAGAGCGTAACAGAATCCTCATTCGCTTCGCTCACTCGTCTAAAAATCCCATGTTTTATCTTTTTTAAAAGTGAAGAAAAACAGTCAAACGTTAATGTCACATAAATACAACTATCTACTTTGAACGATGATGTAATTGCAGTTTGAATATTGAAGATGCAATATTTGCCGGGTGCCAGATCAGAAAAAATAGGAAAAAAAATAGTTTTGGTGTTTCAATTTCATTCACTGCATTCTAACATAGTTGCTTATTTTAGAAATAATTTTTTACCGTTATAAAGAAGTTGAAAACATATTTAAAAAACGATGGGAAATATGGTTATAAAACTAGGAAAACGCTTAAGTCCCCCGCGTTGTTGGATGAGCGTAATTGGTGCATTGAGCTGCCATGTGTTATGTGAATTTTCTGTTCTGTGAAAAAATCATTACTAAGTTGATGATTTTTTTTTAAATAATTTAAAATAAATAAAAAATAAACTTTAATTTTTAATTTTTTTAATTACTCGTAATTTTAAAAAAGAAAAAAATCGTAAAATTTCGATTTCCATAAGAAATAATTATTTGATTGTGCTCAAATTTTACACGAATATATGAATTCATAAAATTAAGGTTCTGTGAAAAAATCATTACAATCGGATAAAGAATGTAGGTATTATAAATCGAAGAATTTTTTTAAAAATCGAAAAAAAATCGTAAAATTGCGATTTTTATGGGAATTTTTTTTTCGATTGTGCTCAAAAACGTGGCAGTTCTAAGTTCAGAGATTTCGAAGGTCTCAATAAAATTTCATCGCAATCGGAGTATCGGTTTAGCCGGAATCGTGCTAACAAACAGACAAAAATACAAAAAAAAAGAGAGAAAAAAAAAAACATTCCGGATTTTTTTCTCCAGTGTAGTGAAATGGAATCTTCGCTTCGCTCGCTACGCTCATCCAATCACACATGAGGCGCGGCATAACGGTAATTATTTAACCGGTAAATATTATCAATGACGGTCATTATGAACTATACTATGTATATCCGCACAATATTAATTATAGCACTTGGAAACTAGGGATCGATAATCAATAATCGATATAATTTCGATGATCGATAACCAAAGTTCATTATCGATTATCGAAATATCAAATAATTGGTCAATAGTGGCACGAACCAAACTCTAAAGACGAAGATTATCTCACGTTGTGCCATGCACTGGCTGGGCTGATGGTGTCACACTCGAGATTTATGTTTGGAAATGAGCTATCACTATCAGTCGATAACGAAAGCCAAAAACATGACATCAAAGACAGCGAGCCAGCAAACGGAACGCGATTGTTTTGTTTTGACTTACACTTGCTTCACTTAAAGTTCCACTTAAAGGTCGGAACAGGCTTTGTTGGTGATATCGATTTGATAATGATATTACCATTTTGATAATCGACAATGAAAAAAGTATTAATGTGCATCTCTATCGGAAACTATATTTAAAAAGTCATGGTCGCAAGAGCGAGGCCATTTTGGAATCAATGTAAATGTTTTTTACGCCAGGCCCATCGATTAAAATAACCTTGGCTAGGCTTATGACTGATAATAATCCAAGTTGTGAGCTCATAAAACAACCCGGCGCCTCCACCAAAACTCTACATTTTATTTATCAACTAGAAAATATTGAAATTTTTTTTAACGCCCATACCGTTCAGTTATATAAATTGTTTACCGAAGGAGGGCATTAAATGATTACACATGAAAAGGAAGAGCATTTAATATTTTCACAAAAAAATTATAACCATGTAGGTACTAAATAAAATACTTAAACTAGTTTATTCGGAACTAATGTAAGTATAAACAATTACCCATCAACAACATATCACACACAACACAACACTTCACATTCGAGCTGCAAAATTAAATGTAAATTGGCTTATTTTTCTAATGGAGTCAGCTTGGAAAAAGGTTAAAATGTAATGAAATTGAATATCTTTAGGCCTTTAAAGAAGAACGTATATATGAAAAGGTATACTATACAGAGGAATGTACAAACAAACACGAACTAATATAAGAATAACGTAAAAACTAATAAGTGATAATAATAGAAGAACGTAAAACAAACAAGAAATAGAAAAGAAAAACGCAATCAAAATTAGAACAAATACAATGTTTCACAAAAACTCCATAACAAGGAAAGTAAATGAAAATAAGAACAAAATAAAATAACTTTCGGCAAAGACCGACTTTCAACCAATTCGTGTTTTTATAGTCGTTTTTATGTATAGTAACTAATTTTATATTGTATCGTTGTGTTATGAATTGAATTGTTATGGTTTGGCAAATTGCTCTTGTGGGACACTTTTTGTCTTGCGTTATGTACACCAAAAGTAATTACAAACTCCAATATACCTATACTTAAACACCGGGGCTGAAGTTGGACACCGGAAGGGTTGGCTTGATCCACTATAAATTTAAGTCCCCCAATGAAAATCAGTTATGTGGAATTTATTTATTGATAAACTCTAACCCAGTATTTTACTGTGGAAACCCCATGACGACTAGGTTTTCACCATACCATACCCCTAACATAAGGAGACCAGACGTACTGGTTTGACCGGTACAGTACCTTTTCAGAACACTTGTACCGGTGTCCCGAGCGGCTCATTAAATGACGTATTTGAACCGGTTTGCAATTTTGGAGGGGAAGTATTCTGTCAACTGTACCGTGTTGAAGAATAATGTTTTACTTGGAGAAAATACACTCCTCTGATAAATACTAGCAGTAATAACATTGAATAACATTGAAATAGTTCTTCCACTTCCAAGAAGATAATTCTTTTTCTCTAGGGGTGTGCGAGTATTATTCAATGATTTTGGTTGAGTTGCCGGGTAGCCTATAGCAAATTTGCCCGAATTCATACTAATGTTGGAGGTTCCAGGTCGCGCGTGAGTGTGGTAACGTAAAAGTCGTTATCTTTTCTTGACGTTTCCTTACCAACCCTGAATATCCATAATACTATAACCTCTGACTTTTGATACAAATTTGTGTTTCTGTTTAAAGTTCTAAACTTTGTTTTATTTCAAATAAGTAAAATATACCGCTATAATGTTTGTATCAACATTTTCATGTAATACCACTTACTTTACTACTGAATTATATGTCATAGCCTAGCCCTAATAACATTTGTGCTTGATTGATCATTAAAATGATCTAGAGATAGATTACACTTTTAAATCAATTAGATGTTACTCTTTCACTTTCACTTTTCACTGTTTTCACTTAATTAATCAAATATAAATTAGGGAAAAAAGAAAAGCAAAACAAAAGTAAAAAAGAAGAACTACAAAAGGAAAAAAAGGAAAAACGAACAGAAAAACTATTCGGCTTGTTAAGGCCCGGTATTTTAAATGTCCAGTTAAAATTTATCAATCAGTTAGCCTTCTATTTAAATAATTTTAAAGCTTCTGATTGGAGGTTGCCATTGTAATAGCAACAGCTTCTAGTTACTTATCTTTCAATTAAATTTACTTGGCACTCTTAAACTTAACATTACTGTGTATACTTTAGGCCTCCATTCCGCGGCAGTGATCACATGAAGACGTACAACTTGATCATCAAGGGTATAGAAGCTGTACAGTTCCCCAAGTACGTCCAGAGGGCGGCGTCGCATCTGATTCGGCGCCTGTGTCGCTCCGTCCCGACCGAGAGGCTTGGCTATCAGAAGGCGGGGGTCAAGGATATCAAGGCGCACAAGTAAGAGCCACTTGACAAACATCGTAACTACCAAAATTGATTTGTTTTTTGTCACAAAAAAGTCACACAAATGTCACCGTCGTTGCTGGACGAGAGAGCAAGCCACATTTCGAGTACCAGGTACCCGGAAACATTTACAGTTGGTTTATAGGTAGAGATAAGTTTTTTTAGCATTTATATTTAGAATATTTAGCATTAATTTTGACAAATTTAGCATTTTATAGCATCAATTGTTTTCCTTTCCACGAGACCCTTTTAATGTAGGGTGTTTTTTTGCACTTCTTATGTTAAATGATGAATTATAGGAACATTTCAATTCAGTATAGTCACATAAAACACTAGAATACATTGATAATCTATGTAGTTCTCAAAGGGCACTCTAAACATTATTTTTAGTAAAATTACAAATAAGCATTTTGAATCGTCAAAATTAGCATTTTGTAGCATCAAAAACCTAAAATACTAAAAACCTGTATCTCTATTTATAGGTAATTAGTAAAGCAAAGTCAATTTCAACAAATGAAATGTTACATTCCATAACATTACTATAGTAAGCATGTGCTGTCTTCTTTCTCCTCGAAGCCAGCGGGCGTTGAATAGCGAGGGGTGGGGGAAACTATTTCGTATCAGTTGGCGCGAGGAGATAGTTGTTGACGGCTAGCAAGAGCAGGCGCATATGAAGGGGGGAATTTCTCCCTTAAAATAGTGGGGGTGGGGGGTAACTAGGAGGATCTTGCAGTGGCGTGCCGATAATGTATGTAAGGTGTAACAACGGTGGTGAATGAAATAAAATCTGATAATTAGAAGAGGGAGCGCAGCGACGAGTCTTACAACGTAAGTCGAACGGGTCTTCGTCGTTACTTTGTCTGTCTGTGCGATGAAAAACGACCAAACAGATTGATGTGAAATTTTAAACAGACATCCGTGATCAGTGTACTGAGAACTTCTAACAAAATGAGCAAAATCCTTTGCGATTTTAACCTACAATAAATAATGAATTGAAAAATAGTCTGAAAATGTGTGGAGTTTAATATTTAACGAAAATTGTTTTGTTCTTGAAGAAATAATTTGTATCAAATCATGTTTGTCAGGCGGTGAATGCATGCAGTGACCAAGGTATAACAAATCTCCACTTTCAAGATTCCCAAAAATTCCGCTGGGAGATTGAGTAAACCTTGCAATCTTCACTCGTATTTCGTACTGGCTGTTTCCATATTAATGTATATTAAGCATTTTCAAAACATGTTCTTTAATTTTTTAATACAATCCAGACATAAAAAAATCTAACCTGACCATTGTTTGAACCTGGGTATCCCACATTCCTGGTATTCAGGCGCCACTATAGACTAGGTCTAGGAACACCCCAAAGTCGTTGTTAGACGAGTGAGCGAGTAATGTGTTGTGTAGGCCTACCCGGGAACACTTGCATTTAAGTTGATTGATAAGGTATACATAATTTTTATTTTAATTGGTATAAAGGCGCGTCAACAGTAACAGCCTTAGTTAGGGGGAGGAAAGAGAATGTTAACGCGGTACTCGACACATTACTCGAGCTCACTCGCCCAACAATGCCTTCGCGGTTTTCTTTTTGCATTAGGCCCTACCCCAATTTATGTTGAATAACTACACCCACGAACAGTGGACTTTCTTGAGGACAAATTAGTTGTACTCACGTAAACTGTTTTGAAATTCTCGTTGGAAACCTTTTTTTAAAGTTTACTTGGATTAAGGGCGCGTTAACCGTTAGGTCGTAATGCGCCACTCTAGCCTAAAGTCTGTCCATCCTTGAGGTACAAGGTGACCAGTGACTGCCAAGACAGGTATCGGTCGCCCCCGTCGACGGTCGCTTTGTACCGCAAGGATGGACAGACTTTAGGAGATGTGGGGAGGAAAATCCCATCGTAGGGAGCTCGTCTAGTGTAGGGACAGAAGTCCCCGACGACGAACGCCAGAGCTCGCCTCTAGTTTCAGGGAGTTTTTCCGGCCCAATTGTTAGCTGGCTAGATACAAGTGGAAATCAAAGAACACATGACTTGGTAACAATACAGAGTGACAAGTTTATTGGATCGGGATTTTATTATAAGCACCAATACAC